>JALAZF010000509.1:3600000-4200000 GCA_022829125.1 Lathyrus tuberosus | reverse complement strand
CAACGATTGAAGAAACCAAAGATCTATCCACTCTATCAGTGACAGAACTTGTGGGCTCTCTTGAAGCATATGAGCAAAGACTGTATAGGCATAAAGAAGATACACTAGAAAATGCCTTCCAGTCAAAGCTAAAATTTCAGCCCCAAAATAAAGAAAGTGAAGGAAAGAAAAATTATGGAGAAACTTCCAGAAGAAGAGAAGTTTCTAGAAATTTCCTTAAGAACAAGCTAGACAAAAACTCTCAATGCAATATATGCAAAAGACTAGGCCACGCAGAGAAAAATTGTTGGTACCGTAATATGCCACAATGCAACCACTGCAAGAAGTTCGGGCACGTAGAGAAAAATTGTCGCAACAAAAATAAGCATCAAGCTAATATCGCAGAGGAGCATGATCAAGAACAATGTATGTTCTATGCCACTCAAGACTCAATCAAAGAAAAAGGTGGAAGTTGGTATTTGGATAGTGGATGTAGCAACCACATGGCTAAGGATGAGACTATTTTCAAAAGCATTGACGAGTCTGTCAAAGTCAAAGTTCGACTGGGAAATGGAAGTGTGGTTGAATCAAAAGGCAAAGGCACTGTCATGGTGGAGACAAATAAAGGTACACGACTCATCCATGATGTTTTACTAGTTCCCAGCCTAAAAGAAAATCTTCTAAGCATTGGCCAAATGATGGAGAGAGGCTACACACTTCACTTTGAAGGAGGTGTATGCAAAATCTTAGACAACAAAAATAAAAGGTCTGAGATAGCCCAAGTGAAGATGAATAAGAGCAATAGAAGCTTCCCGCTAAATTTAAAATATGCAACTAACATTGCCATGAAGGTGCAAGTTGATGATTCATGGCTCTGGCATCGAAGATTTGGCCACTTCAACACACATGCCTTGAAGTTGTTACATGAGAAGAATATGATGAGAGATCTTCCAAGCATAAAGGAGAATAATGAAGTGTGTGAAGGATGTCTCGTTGGTAAGCAACACCGATTTCCGTTCTCAACAAGCGGAGCATGGAGAGCGAAAGATCTATTGGAGCTGATACATACTGACGTCTGTGGACCAATGAGAACGCCATCACACGAGAACAACAGGTACTTCATACTATTCATTGATGACTTCTCTAGAATGACATGGGTTTATTTCCTAAAAGAAAAATCAGAAGTTTTTGGAGTATTCAAAAAGTTCAAGGCCCTTGCTGAAAATCAAAGTGGAAAACGGATAAAAGTACTAAGGAGTGATCGAGGCAAGGAATACACCTCCCGCGAGTTTGACAAATTTTGTGAGGATGAAGGCATTGAGCGACAACTTACGGTCGCATATTCTCCTCAACAAAATGGTGTGTCAGAGAGAAAGAATCGCACAGTTATGGAAATGGCTAGATCGATGCTCAAGGAGAAGGGACTTCCTAACACATTCTGGGCTGAAGCAGTATACACTGCTGTTTACATACTCAACAGATGTCCAACTAAGGCAGTACAAGATAAGACTCCAATTGAAGCTTGGAATGGAAAGAAGCCATCAGCAAAGCACCTAAGGGTCTTTGGATCTATATGCTACATTCATATTCCAGACGTGAAGAGGCACAAGCTTGAAGATAAGACTATACGAGGTATCTTTCTGGGGTATAACACTATCTCTAAAGGCTACCGTGTCTACAACTTGCAAACAAAAAAAACTCATCATCAGTCGAGATGTTGAAGTTGATGAGAATGCTTCTTGGAATTGGGATGAAGAAAAAGTGGAGAAGAACATCCTTATACCAGTCCAACTACCTCAAGAAGAAGCTGAGGAAGAAGACTCAGGTGAATCTGCTTCACCTCCACCACAACAAGAAGATCAAGAACTATCATCACCAGAGTCTAATCCAAGACGAGTAAGATCCTTGGTGGATATATATGAAACCTGTAACTTGGCCATTCTTGAACCTGGAAGCTTTGAAGAAGCGTCAAAGCAGGAAGTATGGGTCAAGGCAATGGAAGAAGAGATAAAGATGATCGAAAAAAACAACACATGGGAGTTGGTAAATCGTCCTCTTGGAAAAGATATCATTGGGGTTAAGTGGGTCTATAAGACAAAGCTCAACCCTGATGGCACCATACAAAAACATAAGGCGAGACTAGTAGCTAAGGGTTACTCACAACAACCTGGGATTGACTACAATGAGACATTTGCACCAGTAGCTCGTCTTGATACCATTAGAGCTCTAATAGCTCTTGCGGCACAAAAAGGATGGAGTATACATCAACTAGATGTCAAATCTGCCTTCCTCAACGGAGTACTTGAAGAAGAGATCTATGTGGAGCAGCCACAAGGATTCATGTCTGAAGGAGACGAAAGCAAAGTGTTAAGACTAAGAAAGGCACTCTACGGTTTGAAGCAAGCACCTCGAGCATGGTATAGCAGAATCGATCAGTATTTCATGGGTCGAGGATTCAGGAGGAGCAAAAGTGAGCCTACACTTTACATCAAGTCTCAAGGTCAGCATACTCTCTTACTCTCTCTCTATATGTGGACGATCTTATCTACACGAGAAGTAATACTAAGATGATGATGGAGTTTAAAGAAGACATGATGAAGACCTTTGAGATGACCGACCTTGGTTTGATGAGTTACTTCCTCGGTATAGAGGTAAGTCAGAGAAAAGAAGGAATATTCATCTCGCAAAAGAAATACACAGAAGGCTTACTTAAGAAATTCAAGATGTATGGTTGCAAACCTGTCGCTACTCCACTCATAACAAATGAGAAACTACAGAAGAATGATGGAGCACCAGAAGCTGATGCTTCCATATACAGAAGTCTAGTTGGAAGCCTCCTATATTTGACAGCTACACGGCCAGACATAATGTATGCTACAAGTCTTCTATCAAGATTCATGCAAAGCCCAAGTCAAATACACTTTGGAGCAGGAAAAAGAATTTTGAGGTATCTACAAGGAACAAAAGAATTAGGTATATGGTACACTACCGAAAGCAACTCAGGATTACTTGGCTACACCGACAGTGATTGGGCAGGTTCGGTAGATGACATGAAAAGCACCTCTGGCTATGCTTTCTCACTAGGATCGGGAATTTTCTCTTGGGAGTCGAAGAAGCAAGTTACGGTTGCACAATCTACAGCAGAAGCAGAGTATGTGGCAGCTGCTGAAGCAACGAGTCAAGCTATATGGCTTCGAAGGATACTTGAAGACATGGGAGAAAAACTGGACGGGCCTACTAAAATCAATTGCGACAACAAATCAGCAATTGCAATAGCGAAAAATCCAGTACATCACAACAGAACAAAACACATAGCAATCAAGTATCACTTTATCAGAGAAGCTGAAGCAACTAAAGAGATCAAACTCGACTACTGCAGAACAGAAGATCAAATTGCAGACATATTCACGAAGGCGTTGCCGAGACCAAGATTCGAAGAGCTACGAGCTATGCTTGGAGTCACAGAAATTTGCATCAAGGAGGAGTGTTGAAATTGCTACAAATTTCTAGAATATTCTTAAATATAATATGTAGGAAAATGGTAGAAGATCCTAGAATTATAATAGTTATGAATATGGTAGAACAATCTAGAACTATAAGTATATTAAAATGATAGAAGAACCTAGAACTATCATGATACTCATCTATCATGAAAACTCTAGAAAGAACTAATGTAATGTAGAAGGTAGTGACTTGAGCCTATAAATAGGCCATTGGTATCATGTAATTGATCATCCAAGAAATCAATGACATAGCCTTCTTCTAAACAATTTTCTAAAACTATCTTTTTTTAACTATCAACTAACCAACTACCAACAATTCTGCTGGCTGATTATAAATTTTTAGAACATTACAAAGGTTTTTTTTTTTCTCTTCATTATAATCTACCAATCGCCACCTCTCTTTAGGTTGATTAAAGGTTAATATACGGTTGAAAACTGCGGATATCCAACTTTTCTATGAATCATGTTGATATTTAGTTGAATCTACAATACAAAATAGCAGACACTACTTAGTATTTATTTAGCATAAATTTTAAAATAACAATATAGAAAAAGGTTAAGGCACTAATTGTGTAAATTTGAACATGAAAAAGCAGAACTTAAAATGCTTACAATAGTTGATCTTCTGAGTAGTTGGTGTGCCATTCACATGTTTTACTCCACTGTTTGAAACCATAGGTAGCACATTGAGCAGTATAGACAGCAGCTGCAGCTAGCTGAGAAGGAGGGAACATTGCATATTCTACTAGAGATAGCTCTACCAAGAAGAAGGCTAGCAGCTAAAGCTGTTACAGGGCGAGTAATATAGAAAAAATATATTACTCCCTCCAGTCCTTTTTATAAGAAACACTTCACCTTTTTAGATTTATTAAATAAATAATGTATATGGTGTGTATTATAGACTAGATACATTAATTATTTAATAAATGTAGAAAACTGAAGTGTCTCTTATAAAAAGGACCGGAGGCAGTAGTAATTATAATGACATTGCTAATTATGATTAAAGGAACTGCATGAAAAAAAAAGTAGTAGGCACAGATATGAGCACTAACTTTTCGGTCTTCTTGAGCTGCCTTTAGGAACCTTCTAATGAAAACGAATGCTAGAATTTCATAGAATAACTATTGGTAACCTCTCACAGTCACAGCCAAATAGCAAAGCAACAAAGAGGGTTCATTGTAGGCCATCTTCAGTATGGTAGCACCATTGCATCTTCCTCAAATATGGTGGGCATGGATTACAGTGCTACTGTGTCTGCCCTCCCTGGGTGAAAGTGAAATAATTTGGTCAATTTTATCTTATTCTTAACTCGGTACGCACTCAGCCCAAAGAAAACAAACATGTCAAAATCAATTTTACACCTCTAAGACGATAATAAACTGCCATGTAATCTATTGTCAAAATAATTCCATTGTTTGAAAATGTCAGCATTTATTCAGACCAATTTACAGATTTTACCTCTCAAACACACCTGCCAATAATGCTACTGTATATAAGATAATTTCTCATTTAACATTCCAACAATAAAAGCCTCCACAAATTTAAAATTAAGTCTTATAACTCCTAGCACTTGCAGTGTGACACAAATGATCAAAAGGGATAACCTAGATATAGATGTTGAGATGATAAGAATGAAGTTGCGGAATTTGATAGCATGAGATCAGTGTTATCAAAAATGTCTTTAAATAAAAAAAAACCAAGTTTAAATATTGATTTCATAAATAATCATATTTAAAACTCAATTAAATAATAACTAATTTTAACCTAATCTTTTTAAAAAACAACTAAATTTAGTCTATTTTTTTGCAAGAACAACAGATTATTTAAAGGTAACATCTTTAGATTCTAGTTTTAAAATCAAAACGGGCCTAAAATATGCAAAACTCTCTTTGAAACACGATAAATGGAAGATGCAAAAGGAAAAAAAAAATACGGAGATTGATATCTGGATCCCACCTCACCACATCACACTCAAATCTTCGAACTAGGACAAAACAAAATTGAAATAATCTGGATTCCAATCTCCAGGATTTTTATGGAGATTAATCTCCCGACGTGTTTGATTTATATGTCAGCGCGCCAGACCTTTCCCTATTCCTTCCATGTTTTCATTTTAGAAAGGTCCAAAACCCAAAACAGAGCTCGTGAACGAACTTTATTTCTAGCATTTTTCAAGCATTTTCACAAATTCTACTCCATTGCATTCAAGCCTAGGACATCTCTCAACCTCAACTTCACTTCATTCAATCCAATATTGTCCACTTCTCACACACTACAACATTTTTATCCTATGGCAACGCCTAATTTTAGGGTAGTAAAAAATCCGTTCTCGTAGAGAGTAATAGGAAACGAATTTTAAATTTCGTAGTGGTAGGGGTATATATTCGTTACAAATTTTACGCAACGGTTAAAAGCCGTTCTAGTAGATCATAAAGAGAACGACCTTTACTAACAACGAGTCAAAACCGTTCTAATATGGTTTTTAAAATATTCAATAAAATATTTATTATATGAAAAATGTTATGTTGGTGGAAGCGAACAGAGGTCTTTTTTATTCTTATTTCAGCCGTTCCCAAAATGTATTGAGCGCTAAACTAAAATTTCACTGTCCCTTTCCAAAAGTTGAGCGCTAAAAACAAAATCTTCCCTCCAAGCTAAACAATTCACATGTCTCTTCTTCTTTAGAACAAAATCTCTAACAAACCCTAACCCTTTCTTTCTACATGCAAATCAATCAGAACCCTAACCCTTTCTTCTCATTGCACAGATGATTCTCTCCCGTTTGTACGATTTCTTCTTACCGATTGGATCTCTCGTGTAAGCTTCATCGCCGTGTACGATTTGTCCTTACCATTTGGTCACTCGAGAACGAAGGTTAACGAAGAACACGACTATCACTCGCAAACGAGGGTTATCGAAGCTCACACTGGTCACTCACTCTTGGTCCGTCTCATGCCATATTCCCTCACATCAATCACTCCTTGTCTCTCTCAAGTTGCTATCGTCACTTCTTAGTTCAACCTGTTTGTCTTTCTTTATCCAGGTAATCTTTAATTTGTACCCCTTTCTGTATATATGATGATTATCTTCTTTAATGGCTGAACTGATATATGATGCTTATCTATCACAATAATGGCTGAACTGATATATGATGCTTATCTTCTCTAAGTTCCTAGTAGACCATGAGTTGTGAGTTCATTGTGAAACCCCCTGCTAAACCTAAACCCCTTTCTGTATTCATTGAAAAAACCTAAACCCCTTTTCTAAATGGGCAATTGTATTTAGTCTTGGGAGTTGACAAATTGTTAGAAAAGAAGAAAATTTATTTTTCCCCTGTGAGTTTGCTTTGGATACTTGTTTTTGATTAATTGTTAAACTGTGGTTTTTGAGATTTATCATTTAGTTTTTATTGTCTCTCTTGTTTTGTTCCAGTTTTTTTGTTGGTTTGATTGATGATAGAAGGTACTGTTCTTGCAATGTCAACTAAACTTTTGATGCTTTGTTCAATTTTAGAGTTTTTTTTTCTCTAGTTTTATGTATCACTTATACGTAGTGAGCAGCGGCGGAGCTGACTAGTGAGTTAGTTATGATGTCTGTTCCAACTTGAAGTTAATATGTTAGTTTGAAAGAAATAGTTAGATGAATTTTGATTGTTAAAAATGTTTGATGGATTTGGATTCTAATTGTTAAATTATGACTTGGCTATAGCAAGTAACTTGACTGGTGACATGCTAAAGTTAAGTTGTTATTGAAACTAAACAAGTGTTAAACAGTTAGATCCTGTTAGATCAGAGTTAGATGGACTGACAGTAAAACCTTGTGAATTGTTAGATGGACTGACAGTAAAATCTTGTTAGATAAGAATTGTATTGAGGTTAATTAGTATTAATGAAAAACCTTGTGAATTGTTATTGAGCATCAGCTAGATAAAAAGAGTTAGTGAAATTAATGTCATCGAACTGATTCAATTCAGTTACTGTAACATTAGAGTTAGGTCATTGGATAAGTGGAGTTAATTATTATTAGGACTATTGTTGCTTGCTAATGAATTGAAATTGGTTAATGAGTTAGTTAGTAATGTTAGAAATACCCTGCACTACTGATGTTAATGAACTTGTGTTAATGATAAAAAAACAGATGCTGTTAGTGATTGTTATGTTTGAATAGTTAGAGTAAATGATTGTAGCTTCTCTGTTAGAGCAATTAGGTTAGTGTATGCTACTGAACTAGTTGGCAATTTGTTTAAGTAAAATTAGTTTGAAAACATTAGGTTAATTCTTTTTTAATATGTTATGAAAAGAAGGAAATGCATTAGTTAAATTATTTGTTGTAGTTAGCATGACTATTAGTGGTATTGATTAGGAATTCTGACTGAGATTGATGTTAGAAATGAATGAGCTGTTAGAGGGTTATATTGCTTACTTTGTTGTGATGACATTATGAATTGATTCAAAGTTCATGAATTGAATATGTGCAGCAAATAGTATGACATTATGGTGCTAGTGATGTTTGAATGTAGTTAGTACATTGATAAAAAAATTACTATTAATTAGTGCCAAAATAATCTTATATAATTATTCATTTTAATTTAGTCATATAATTATTTAGTGTTACAATATATGCTACTGCTGATGCTTATAGTGCCAATATTCTAAATAATATATGTTATTGCTGATGCTGATGCTTATAGTGCCAATATTAAGTAATATTCTAAATTAAGATATTTCTGATGCTTATAGTGCCAATATTCTAAATAATATACTGCTGATGCTTATAGTGCTATCTAAATATTCTCATTTGAGCTTCATATTGTATATGTTACACATTTTGGAGACAACGTTATACTTGAAGACCATTTTGAATTAAGTTGGTTGGACAAGTCAAAATTCCTGTTTTACACTAAGGTTAGAAAATCTTCTATTGTTTTATATTAACATTTAATTTAGAGTAAACAAAAATTTAGATCAGCTTGTTTTAAATTGGACTGCCTGAGTTTTATTGATTGCCTGAGTTTTATTGACTGCCTATTGACTGCCTAGAGTTTATTATTTATATTTTTTCCCTTCCAGTACTGAATGGACATGTTATGTGTGATTAGTACATTGTTGCTTTCCTCAATTAAGTTTTTTTGTGTCCCTTCCTTATGCTTGTTTTCCATATATGGTAGTCTCCTCTTAAACCTGATGGACAAGGAATGGACAAAGGAAAACCCCGCAAGTAAAGAGTACCAAAATGGTCTTGATTTTTTTTCTAGATTATGCATACACCAAAGGAGAACCCCACGGGAAAGAGATTTTATGTCCTTGTGCTAATTGTTACAATAGCAAATGGTTTACAAGGAATGAAGTACGGAATCATTTAATCGCATTTAGATTTCAAAAAGGATATGATGTGTGGGTTCGACATGGTGAGAAGAAACCGAAACCCGGTGATCTTAATGATAATCATATGAATCAGGAAGAGGATCAAATTGACGATATTGATGGACTATTGCATGAAAGATTTAGAGATGTTGTACAAGCAGAAAATGAAGTAAATGTAGGCCTCAACGAAGATGCAAAAAAGTTCTATAATCTAGTCGAAGAAGCCAAACAAGATTTGTATCCGGGTTTTCTTAAGGTTGTGGTATTTGGATTGTTCTGTCCTTTGTCTTTTATTTACTACTACTATGTTATGTATGCTAGATAAAGCTTAAAGACTTGATTGAAAATCATGGACAATCTTCTTCAGAAGCTTTTGAAAGTGTATTAGGCAAACAAAAACCTGGGAGATTGCGTTGCCATAGAAGAACCTCAACACCGACTCTCTTGAAAAGAAATGAAGAAATTGCAAAACTTAAAAGAGAGCATGCTGCTGAGGTTAGACAATTTAATGATAGGTTACAGGAGATGGAGGAGAAACATCGTCAAGATAAGGAGGAAACAGATAGAAAAATTCAACTTCTTCTTAAGACTGTTTTGAATCAAAACACCTCAGAGTTGAATATAGAAGCTCTGGCAGCTTTGATATTAGCTCCTGCAATTGATGCTAACAGTGTCTTACGCTCTTCTTCATCAACACATGCTCCAACTAATGAACAAGTAATATTCAATTGTTTTATGCTTTAAATTATAATTTTAGAGCCTTTGGATAATAATCTTATTTAAATTATAATCTTGTTTTATGCTCCAACTAATAATCTTATTATTTTTATTTTGTAGGTCATGAATGATGATCATATTAATGGAGATTTTCAATCATTCGAAGATGAAGAGACATAAATGTAGAGATGTGTAATTTGAAGATGTAGCAGTGCTAGTTTGTCGTTTTGCAGGTTGTTCAGCAGTTAGAGATCTCGCTCACTTGCTATATCATTTTATCAGGAATCGGCCCGCTAATATATTGCTGCTTATTTGGTGTTTGGTGTATACTCTTGGTGGCTCATCTGTTCTGCTATAGTTTAGTTTAGTTTAGGCTGGTGCCTTCTCATTAGTTTTGGTATCTTGGTGTGGCTTTAGGTGTCAGGTTTCTTGGTGTTATTTATGTTGTATCTGACCTCTAGTGCTTATGTTTCTTTGGAGCTGGAGTTGTTATTGTGGTTTATTATACTCTGTATGTGGTACATGTTAGCACTACTTGTACATTTTTAATGCAATTTGGTTTATTCAAAAAAAAGATATATGTATATATATATATATATATATATATATATATATATATAATTAATGAATTATGTTATGTAATTTTTTATAACATTTAAGATCACTTTTAAAATTTGTATATTACTAATATTATTACATCTAAAAAAAAGTTGTGAATGATATTATTAGTAGGTTTAAAAAATAAAATTATTTTAAATTTTATTAAAAAAAATCATTTCTTGCAACGGTTATGAAGTGTTGTTGTAGCTTTGAAGAAGAAATTACGATGTGGATCTACTAGATCGGTCTTAAATATACTATGCCTAAAAACCGTTGTTAAATTCCAAAAATCACCGGTTCCCTAAGACATCCCAATTACAACGGTTTTTGTCTGAAAACGGAGTTCAGCCGTTGCTGTTAGAAACCGTTCTCTAAAGAAAACTACAACAACGGCTCTGTATACCGCGTTGCTGTTGGTTAAAACACCGTTCCTAAAGGATACAACAACGCCTAGGTTTGGCACGGCCTAAAAACCGTTCTGGTAAGTAAAGGCAACGGTTTTTTTTTGCTTTTGCAACGGTTTTGATCCGTTGTTGTATGGTTTAAATGTTGTAGTGACATTTGGTAAGTTTTTCATTTCCTTACATTTTTTATTTGTGATGCATGCATTACCTAAATAGGTTGTTTGTGGTACACTAGGTTGTAATTAAACACATAATAGGTTGATTTTTGATGCATGCATTTAAACATTTTGAATTTTAGTGCTTATGGTTCGTGCATGCTTTGTTTTTGTTTGTGAGTTATGGTTTCAGGAAATTTAGATTTTTAAATTAAGACCATTAGTCCGGATAACAAAATTCAGATTTACCTGTTATGTGTGATTTTTTTTAGTTTACCTGTTACTTGTCTTCTGGGTTTGTTTGCTTCTTTGATTATGATATGATTTTTCTGATTCAATTATAGGTAAAATGTTTGAAAACTAAGAAAGATTTAGACATGGTAGAGTGGCCCAACAAGCTTCTATTCACATGGAAAAAGCTAGACCCTCGCGGCCAGCAATTGGTGGCACTTCATTTGATGCAGAAGCATCATCTTCCTGAGTTCACGTGACTTCGACATCGTCTTCTCATAATCATGTGTCCCTACTTCCCTAGAAGTCCATATTGTTGAACTTGATGTTGTCGTTCTTGATTTTTTTTAGAGGCCCCTCAAACCCTTCACTACTTTATCTGTATCTAGACCATGCTGCTAGCCATTCGGGGGATGAAAAGCTAACCTAAATATGTAATTATTCTTTTGAATATACGTGTTATAAGATTTAAACTTTTTGATGATGATGTATTTATTTTTACAGTATTGTGGTACGTGAAAATGTATCAACCACGGTAGGAAGATTGCAAAGTTGTTGTGGCCTAATGAACTATGGTTTCAACATGCTATGCAGCTATCTTGGTTGCATGATTTATGCAAGACTAGGCATGGTTAATTTAATCATGGCCTGTTGTCTGCTTATATGGATAGATGGCACGCAGAGATGTTGTCATTTCATCTTATGATTAGTGATATATTCATCACATTTGATGATGTGTCATGCCTCTTACATCTTCTGATCCCAGGAAGATTATTAAACTACTCCAGAACCAGTAGACCTAAGGCATTCAACTTGATGATGACATATTTAGGAGTTGGCCTAGGAAAATCCCAAAAGGAGATAAATGACACTAGAGGATGTCATGCCATATTTTCATTCCTGGAGAAGTTATATACATACCACCTAGTTGCGGCTATGGAGGGTGTTGATGATGATGCACAGGTTTTATATAACATAGCTTGTGCAATGATGTCATCATACCTTATGGTTTTGGTTGGCAGGTCTATGTTTATGGACAAAAGTGTAACATATGTCGATGTTATCTACCTTAGATACTTCATTGATTAGAAGAGAAATCATGAGTACAATTGGGGATATCGTGTTTAGATTACATGTACTCTAAGTTAGGTGAAGCTAATTTATAGAATACTAGACATATGACAACAAATAGCTATCTATTTATGGTAATATTTGTGCCCCTTTACTCATTTAACTTTCATAATACTTGTGCTACACCATTACTAATATTTCATCTGAACCATTTTCAAGCATGGATCCACCAACACTTTCCATGTCTCTCTAGCTAGGAACACGTTGAAGAATACACTAAGGCTTTTCCATGTGTTTGATCAATCATTCCGCTCAGAGGGAATCCGAAGACCAAGCCATTCCAAATTTATCTTGAATGCATTGTGCCAAATGATATATAGTTCATGTTGTATGGAGATCATTGTTAGACACGTCCCTTGGATGTGATATCCTTCTACTTTGTCGGGTTGGCTTGTGGGTCTCAACTTATGTACCCGTGTCTACCTGAGTGAGTAATGCGACAGTCTGAGTATCTGTAGGGTATTCCTAGAGCCCCCAACATTGCTTCTCCTCCCACTGTCCTCCGCAGAGATGTTGATGAGAGATTTTAGGAGTTCTATAATCATTTGGTCCTAGGGGATGTGCGGCATTTTCCAGATCCTCGTTCATAGAGTACAACATAGAGTTACATTCAATGGTTTTATAGAGTGTGACATCTTTAAATGAAACCAGATCCAAAAGGAGTGCCACCTAGGCCAGCTCATCGGGAGATATTATAAGAGGACCAAGTTAGGGCGGACCATGCCATTGATGTGTTGTCAATTTGTAATCGTATTATGGCTATTGAGAGAGATACCATAGATAGAGGAGAGTTTGAGGAAGATAGATCTCAGGTGGCCACTATACAGGCTATGATAACAAAGGTACAATATATGTTGCAGTACAGAAGGTTCATGAGGAACCGAGGGTCAGATACATGCATAGTTAGCTTTTACTTTGTATTTTGATAATAAAATTTTGATAATTTGTATTATGGTTCTTTGTATTTCATTATTATGATGTATGGTTTACCACCATTTTGACTTAATATTTGGTATTTTAATTGAATGACAAATGTGAACGAGTTAATTGAATAACAATTGTGTATACTTTGTAAATGACTTAAATTTAAGGTTTATTAAAAAAAGGAAACTTACTGTCTAGTGTGTAACTTATTGTCCTAAGGGTTAGTCAGAATTTTAAAATCATGATTCTCCACTGAGTTGTGAAATAAACACACATTCATAAGTTTAAAAACTGTCTAGGAGTGGTCCGGATTTTGATATTCGGACTCACATATTCCCCAATGAAACACATACATGTTCAGGTAATGTGTTGGTTTACCTAGAGATTGAAATCTAGATTTTAAATAGGTATATCTAGAAATTGAAATCCTGATTAATTTTGGGGGGAAATGAGGTGCCTCTTTGATGAAATGATTTTTTTTTTTGTAAAATAGACGCGTTCGGATTCCAATTTCCAAACTATACCAATAGAATCCATAAATGAATTTTCGGACGCACTCCATTTATACCAAGTTCCTTCGTAAGTTATCCTATCGTTTTATTTTACTAAAAAGTAGTCTGAGAATTTGTAAATTCCCAGGCCTCATACATTAAATACCTTCATTTACATCTATAACTAACCCAACAAATAAGACCTATACTACTCACTCTCATTAGCTCATGCATTTTTAAAAGTATAAATAAACTTCAAATATTTAGAGACAATTGATAAATAACATCTACTCTTGTATTCACTTATTTGTCAAGTTTTAGTTACAAAGAAAAAACTAGGCCTCGACACTTAGCAAAATAAATGGATAAAAAAATAATTTTATTATTGTCCAAACAATGCAAAATGCTTGAATATGTGCTTCAAATGTGTCATAAAAAATTGATGGGTGAAAACTAATTAATAATTTAAAGAGATACCCCCTTGTGAAAGTGCTATGGGGAGAATCAAATCCATGCGAAGCCGACTCGAAGCCGGAGTCATAGATGCGAGAAAGTTACCAACATTTTCTCAAGTAATTCTTAAATTTGAGGACAAATTTTAATATAAGGGGAAGGATGAAATATCCCTAAACCTTTATCTAAGTGTGGTTACGTCAAATTAAGGATGATTAATGAGTTAATCAAGTGAGATTAGTTTACTAACTCATAATGGCATTAGTTAGAAATTTTACATAACTCGAAAGGGTAATATGATCATTTTCATGGCAAAGCATTTAAGTACAAACTTCTTGTAGAACCTAATTCATCCTTCATCTCTTTCCTTTATCCAAATCAAAATTTAGAGAGAGAGAGAGAGAGAGAGAGAGAGAGAGAGAGAGAGAGAGAGAGAGAGAGATAGAGAGGATTAGGTAGCCCAATTTAGGTCATGTCTTACCATTCTCAAGTTTCAGGTTTGATCAAAGGTGAGGTCCTTAGATAGAATTGGGTAGCCCAATTTAGGTTATTGCATGCTTAGGGATTTGGGATTTCAATCCTTGATGTTGCATAAGTTGTTTGAATTTCTTGCTGGAAAATGCTATGATTAGGAGTTCATGCATGCTGGAATATATAGTCAATTAAGAAGAAAATAGGATTGCTAAAATTACCCACGAAAATGCATCCTTAGCCACGAATTGGTTGTGGATAAATTCCCACAATTTAAGAACGTTGTTTTTTCTGGGCAGAACATGACCCGTATTGGTTAACACGGGTGGGTCGCGTTGCCCTCTCTTTTTGTATAAGGGAGTTGTTTTGGGCTCAACACGATCATGTTGGTGAGAAAGGGTGGGCCGTTTTGGCCCCATAATTTTCTTAGCCTGTCGTGATCAATCGTAATGAAGCCCTAGTTGGTTGGGTGTTATGCTTCGGTGTCAAGTGAAGCTTGTATGTTAAAATCTCTATAATATAATTGAGATTTCATATAAATCGTATGGTTTGTTCTTGTATAATTGAAACTTACATGCATATCATGTAGTGTAGACAACATTAGTAATTAGGTTAAGAATTATAATGAAATTCGTATTGTTGTTTAAATAAATAAGCAAGGAAGTATTTTAGAAAGTAAGAAACCCTAGTAATATAGAATCCTCAGTTGGAACTATAAGAACATGTGTATATGCCCTAGTTGGTATGCGATTTAAGAAATTGGTTTTGAGGAAACCAAGAATATGTTTGTGTAGGGAATATTAAGGCTCCTTATAGATACTTAAGGAATTGTCACCATTATCGGGAGAGGTTAAATTGGAAGTTTGTGACATGAGTTTAAGCTTATGAAAAGAGGTGGCAAGGAAAAACATTAAGTATCGCATTGGAACTCTGTGACCCATGACTAGGCATATATGAGAGGCGGTGGTCGGGGAGATATATTCCATATAAAATTGGATGTTTGTGACCCGTGACCAGGTCTATATGACAGGTGGTGGATGGGGAGAGATATTCCACATAGCGAAGAAAGTTTGTGAGCCATGACCAGATCCATATGAGAGGTGATGGCTTAGGAGAGACGTTCCTCCTTTAGTTGGGAATCAGTGACCTGTGTCCATGCTTGTGTGATAAGTTGTGGCCAAGGAGAGATGCTTCATTTATTTATGACCTCCCGAGGTAGACATTGGGTAGTATGATGTTTGTGGTCGGGGAGAGATATTTAATATAGAGTTGAATGTTTGTGACATGAGAGGCAATGGAATGGGAGAGATAGTCCACTTAGCGAAGAAAGTCTCTGACCCATGACCAGGCCCATATAAGAGGTGGTGGCCTGGGAGAGATGTTTCTCGTTTAGTAGGGAATTAATGACCCGTGTCCAAACTTGTGTTATAAGTTATGGCTAAGGAGAGATGGTCTATTTATCTATGACCTCCTGAGGTAGACATTGAATAGTATGAACCTGAATCTTGATATTCACACACTATGTGAGATCGATTGAATCTCAAATTTCTCATACTTGCATGACCATAGCATATGCAAAGTAGAGAAAAGAATTCCATGAAAAGTTTCGAGTATGAAAAATTCCTTGACCGAGAGGACCCATAAGATAAATGGGTTCCACTGAGATACTTGTATCTCACTCCATGTTTAATATTTAAGGATGTCTAGGTAAAGATAAAGGAAAATGAAGGATGCCTTGAAGACCTTGAAGACCATATAGTCTATTTTTATTTTTGTATCCATTGTGTATGTGATCTGTAGTATTTGTATCGACACCTAAGATTTGTTTATGTACCATGTTTTGGATATTATATTGTGCATGTATTAAAATGTCATATATGCACTTTTGATTATACTCAGTACCATTTATAACAATTTGAATACTATGATTTTATATGCATATTATTTGAGGTGTTACAATTGGTATCAGGCTGTAACACCCCGAATAATATGTGACCTAAGGGAAATGATACGGTGAAAACAAATGTCAGATGTCGAGTTGCAATCTAAGGTTAACCATCCTGGTTTCACCCAAATCGTGGATTAAGGTCTCCTATCTAATCAGAGAATGTACATACCTAATGATCCTGATTTGAAGAGAGCAATATTTGAAGAAGCTTATAAGAATGAATTTACCATTCACAATGGTTCTTCTAAAATCTATCTGGATTAGAAGAAGAACTTTTTGGTGGTCCGGTATGAAGAAAGACATTGGGAAATATGTAGTCAAATGTTTGATTTGTCATCTGTGAAGATTAAACACAAGATACTGAGTGGTATGCTGCAATCATTGGAAATTCCCGAATGGAAGTGTGAAAGTATTTCGATGGATTTCATCATGGGTTAACCAAGTACACTTGGCATTCATGATTTGATTTGGGTGATTGTTGATAGATTAACCAAATCATCCCATTTCTTACCCGTCAAGAGTACGTAAATGATTTTGTCTAGTACTATATCCGACTAGGGACCGAAGTTTACTTTGAGGTTTTGGAGAGCTTTCCATCATGCGATGTGGACGAATTTGAACCTTATCATATCAAATCGTCCTTAATCAGATGGTCCGACAGAAAGAACCATCCAAACCATCGAAGATATATTGCAAGCATGTATCTTGGAAAGTGGGGGAAATCAAAAGAACCACTTACTATTGCCAGAAATCACATACAACAATAATTATCATTCAAGCATTGGGATGGACCCATGTGAAGTCTTGTATGGGAGAAAATGTACAACGTCTTTGTGTTGAGAGGAATTGGGTAACAATGAGATTCTTGGACCCGGGACAATCCAGGAAACAATTGAGAAGAAAATAATGATTCAAGAGAAAATGAAGAAAGCCCAAGATCGTCAAAAAAGTTATGTGAATTGGTGGATGAGGCCTTTAGAGTTTGAGGAGGGAGATCATGTATTCTTGAAGGTTACCCCAAAGCTAGGGTAGAGGGGTCATTCAAGATAAAGAAGTTAAGTCTGAGATACATTGGTAGGAAGTTTACTAGTTATAAGTCGGGTAGGTGAAGTGGATTACTAGTTATCTTTGCCACCTTCAATATTCGGGCTTTGTTATGTAATCCATGTGTCTCAACTTAGGAAGTTTATTCTAAATTCTTTTTAGCCTATCCTCCCAGATATGGCTGAAGTAGAAGCTGATCTTTCTTTTCAACCTCAACCAAGTCGCATTGTTGATTACGCAATCAAGGTGTGAAGAAATTAAGAGATCCCTCTTGTGAAAGTGCTATGGGAAGATTTGCACCATGGCGAAGCCACATAGGAGCTAGAGTCGAAGATGCGAGAGTTCTATCCTCATCTATTCTGGTAAATTCCTAAATTTGAGGACGTATTTTAGTTTAAGGGGGGAGAATGTAATACCATAATTTCCCTTAGCACAAAATTATTCATTAATAAGTAGACTTAATGTTTAATGAAAATATTAGGAGTTTAATTAATGCTAGTGGCATGTTTAGCAAATGTAGCTAAGTATCAAAGGTAATATGTTCATTTTGGAAGCTCATTATAAAAAATCAATTGGATGAAGAGTTCCTCATAATCCCCATAGCATTCTCACTCTAGAAATCATAATCTTGTAAATTGAAGAATAGTATAGAGAGGGTGTGGCAAAAATTTGAAGGAAGAATGGTAAACAGGTGATCTTGATCAAGTTTGAAACAAATCTCCTTAAAAGTTCAATGTAGTGAAGGTTGAAGCTGAAGAAATCTAGAAGAAGGTTGTTCTTCAAGGAATTATCACCATTTTGCAGCATCATCCTCAAGAATTTTGGTTTTGAAACTATGGCGGGTTTCCTTTTCTAGGTTTAATTGGGTTAGCACCACTAGGTTATGCATGATGGGGATTTTGGGACGTTTTCCTCGATGAACTCATGCTTGAATAATGTTCATGATCTTGTGTGTGCGTGATTAATTTTTGCATGTTTTGATTTGTATGAAATACACGATGAAGCATGTTTATGAACCTTGAGCCATATTTTATTCCTTGCATGTACATTTTATCATGATTAAGATGCTTGGAACTAGTAGGATTATAAATTCCATTAAGGAGAATTAAGTGAAACTATGAGAAATTTGTTAAGTTCATTATTGATTAATTAATTTTCTTTATCAACGCATGATGATTATAGTAATACATTCCTTGTGGATGCATTCTAGGGCCTATGTTTATGCTGGTTTGGTTTGGACTAGATGCATGTACTAAAAATCACAACATGTAAAAAAAACTATGTTTTTCTGGGCTGACATGACCCACGTCCACTGACACGGGATGGTCGTGCTGCCCTATAGAAATTTATATGGGGACGTTTCTGGGCCTGACATGACATGTTTTAGCCAACACGGGAATGATGTGTCCCCCTCTGGATTTTGTATAGAGGTGTTCTGACCCCCAACACGACTCATGTGTTGTTGTATGATGAATCAAAAAGGGTAAACATTTGATAAGTGAGGAAGCCCTAATGAATATCGGGTCCCTAGTCGGAACATTAGAACAAGTATATCAATTGCCTAGTTGGGAATCAATATACGTAAATAGTTTCGAGGTAAACCAATAGTGTGTAAGTGTGGGGAATATCAAGGATCCTCATGGATGCTTGAGGAATCGAGAGGGTTTTAATTAGAAGTATGTGACCTGAGTTCAAACATATGTGAAACGACAATCAAGGAAGGACATACCGTATTGAATTGGACTTTCGTGACCTGTGACTAGGCTCATATTAGAGGCTGTGGTCGGGGAGAGATGTTCCAATAGAGAAGAGAGTCAGTGACCCGTGATCAGACCCATATGAGAGGCGGTTGAAATGGAGAAACATTTCTCGCTTAGTAGGGAATATATGACTTATATCCAAACTTGTGTGATAAGTTGTGGACAGGCAGAGTTGTCTAATTTATTCATTAACTCTAGAGGTAGACGTTGGATTATATGAATCTTAATAATGATATTCACATGCTATATGAGATCAATTGGATCTTGAATTCCCGAACTTGCATGATCTTATGATATGCAATGTAAATAAATAAATTCTTTGAATAGAATAGGGTATGAAAACCCTTAGAATCGAGCGAAGATATGATGTAGTTTAGAACTCCACTGAGATGTAGCATCTCACCTCATTCTTGTTGATTATTTTTCAGGTAGCTCGAAGAAAGATAAAGGTAGAGGCAAGATAGCTTGAAGACTTTGTTGTCCGTTTTGTATTTCACTGCAATTGCTCTATACTATATTTTAGATATTTGATCTTAATTGTACATACATTTGGGATTTTAACATGTATTGTATTTTGAGATAATTACATTGTACATGTAAACAAATGTCTTTTAATAATTATGTTGTGCTCCATACCATTTATTGACGTCTCGATTGATACAATTCTAAACATGTATTACATTGGAGTGTTACAATTAGTATCAGACCCACAATTTAGCGCTCATGTTTTACTCTTAGCTAATGTTCTTAAGTTTTGTAAGATGTAATATTTTCTTCTAACTTACCAATATTACTCCTTGCACAAACTCAACCCTGAACAACAAAATTTTAAATTAAAACATCTTAATCTAATAAAAATAAAACTACTAAATCTAAATAACTAAATTATTATAAAATTGTTAAATTAAATTTCATTATCATCTCGAAGATTTTGCACAATTTAATTTTTTTTTTGAAAATCTTAGTATTCAACCTTGTGACCGACTAATCTAAGAGGGATCAATCCCACCGTCTATTAGTGGGGGCTTGCACAATTTAATTTAAAGCTAAATATTTTTTACTTCATACAAATCACAAATTATCAATATTAGTATCTCAAACAAATTTATTCATTTTTAGATCTTACTTGTATTTTATAAACACTATTTTGAGAACTAAAAGTATCTATTTTTTTATAAATTCTTTTCAAAAATACTATGGAAACAAATGAATAAGTTAAAGTTAAGTCACGAAAAACCTTTGTTCTTTTGTCTCCTAAAGTCACGAGACTATACATCGAGTGAACTAGTAGAAGAACACAACTGTGTATAGTTTAAAAGAAAAGTTGGAAGTAGTGACCCACAAAATCTATACATCATCATCTATAAAGGATAAGAACAAATGTATATAGTACTAGGAATTGGATAATATACACCACTATTTAGCTTTCAAAAGTGATTCGGCATAAGCACTTATAGAAAAGGAACATAAGTGATGATCCTCCTTTTTAATGTAGTAACCTTTTTGCTGAAAATCTCTTACTAGCATGGTATTCATGTTTCATTAAATCTAGAACGTGAGGTAGCCACGTTTTATGGATAAGTCCAAGTTTGATCTTGTGCTTAATTCTTGATCACTAACTTCACACGTATCCTCTTGTGACTTTTCTACTTTTTTTTTTTTTTTCAATAAGCAATGATATTAAGATAGCACAAGGGGTGCTATAACCCGGGAACAACAGAAACCGACATTAAGTACGGTTTAAACAGTCAACAGGTGCCGTGCACCACTCATAAAAACTAAAATTGCTCTTAACGGAATAGTTGGAAATCCATTTCCAAGACAGATACTTGACAGAATATAAAGTATCTAATACCGACACCAACTCGTTCTGAAAAATAAAGCTATTCCTGTTCATCCAAATACTCCAAGCTGCTGCGATCCAAATAACGGCTCCTATGGGCTTTCGCGATACCCGCGTGATCTTCTCCATATAAGCCATGAACGAAACAGCACAGGAAGAATGTGCCTTAACTTCAACCCCAGCCCAACTGCGGATCCCCTGCCAGACCTCCATAGCATAATCACAACAAAAGAAAAGATGAAAGGTAGTCTCAAATTCAGCCTGACAAAGCGAGCATGAAGCCCCTCGTTGATCCAACTCAATATTCCTCCGCGCCAATTGAAACTTTGTCGCTAATCTATCCCTGAGTAGACGCCATAAAAAGATCTGAAACTTTGATGGGATTTTAAGAAGCCAAATCCGGCCAAGGGAATTCAGCAATATCTCCTCCTCTTCGTCCCTATTCTCCGTTTCCGACACGCTGGGAGTAGTAAGCATCCTATAACAGTCTGAGACTGCGAAAGAATCTGTTTCTTCGCCGGAGATCCACTCAAAGCCATCTTCCTTGCCCTGAATAAGAGAAAACAGCTCCAATAAACAGAGCAAATCATTCAACTCCCTCTCCACATTCGCATTACCAGAAATAGGATGCATATCAATCCTCCATTGCCACTTAGAATCTATCCAAAAGCCAGCAGAAGAAATAGAAGAGGAAGTGGTTTTAGCAAAAACAAACAGTCTAGGAAATCTGGTTTTAAGAGGAACACCCTCCATCCATCCGCAATGCCAGAAAGAGATATCATCACCAGAACCAAGCTTGCACGACAGATTATTGGTGAACGAATCCTCCCCTAACTCTTCATCTAAGCCAACCGAGCAAATGTCCCTCCACCATAAAGAAGCGACTTTGGCATCCCTACCCCTATCACAACTTAAGACCGTTCCAGACAGTCTTCCATTAGCATATCTATGCTCCAAAAGTTTGTGCCATAACACCTTCTTATCGTGCAGGATCCGCCACCGCCACTTCAGTAAAAGAGAAATATTCAACGCTTCCAGATCTTTAATCCCTAAACCACCTCTATCTTTAGGCTCACAAATAGTTTTCTAAGCCACCCAATTGATAACTCTCTTCTCCGACCAACAGCCCCATAGAAACCTGCTCTGAATGCTTTGAATAACCTTAATAACCTTCTTCGGTGCTTTATAGAAAGATAAAGAATATAAGGGCAGGGAATTAAGCACCGAATTAATCAAAGTAACTCGACCTCCGATGGATAGTTTCCCCCCTTTCCAAGACGAAAGACGTTATTTGAATTGTTGATTGACCAATAAACAAACAACAAAACTTCGTTGATTTTTTAAATTAGAAAATAAATGTGTTAGAATTTTGTGTAATCAGCCAGTAAAAATTGGCTTATTTAGTTGAATACGAAAGTTCACCAAAAGAGATCGGTTTTTAATTACTATGTACTGACAGTGTAAAAAGTTTTACACTGTCAATATATCACCATCATCCGTTTGGGTTACTTTACAGATTATTAAATTAAAAGTCAAACTCCTCTTTCCATCTAACGGTTATAATTAACTGACAGTGTAAAATTCTTTTATACTGTTAGTGCATTTCAATTAATTCCTTGGAAAAAGTGTCATTTTTATTATTATGAAATTTTTAACCATAAAAGTACAATGTCTTTTTTATTAATGTGAAATCTCTTACTATAAGAGTATAAGTTATTGAATGTAAAAACTTTCTTTTAATTTATAAATAATAAGTCACATCAATCATGTGGCATTTTAATTGAGTTTTCAGAATATTTTATCTGGAAATTTTAAATAGTTGAACCCTATTAGGGTATTTTACTGTTGTATTTGTATTTTTTCTTTATTTCAAATGAAAAGAACGAAGCAAGATAAATTGAAATTGAATTCAGAGAAATTACATGAAGATTTCATAGGAAGGAATCTCTGATATAATAATTAGAGTTTATTATGACCTGAACGTAAGACACCATTTTAAGCCCTCGTACAAAAAAGCATAGGGCACTACGGTCTACCCGTTAGTAGTGCTACGGCCCAGAGCACACTAGAGGTTGATCTCAAATTCCATGGTTATAGCTGTTGTTTTGATGGCTCTTCAATTTCAACTGTGTCAACGGTTTCTTTTCATCATCAAGGTCTTCTTACACGAATATATGTCATTCTTTATGGATTGAGATTAATATAAAGTCATGTAACACTGAGAAAAATACCAAGTCACTTTAAATACTAGTATATTTTTAAGTTTTATTATTTATTTATTTATTTATTTTTTACATTTTTGGTTTTTATAAATGTTGTTGTTAGGTTATTGTTAAAGTCTCCTTTGAACAACTTTTATATCAATTTAAACTTGCAATTTCAATTTTTAATTGCAGCTTTATCTTACAAATATGTTTGTGTCCCTGTTGTTTTATTTAGTTTAATTGTAAGCATGTCTGAATAGAACTTTTTAAGATTTGGGACATAAGGATTGTCTAATTGATAGACATCATGCAAGTTGTCTAATAAATGATTAATAGCGAGAATGTTCTTTTTGTTTCAATATTTATATTTTTAACAAATATGTTTGCTAAGAAAATAGGAACATCTTGTGCATCAATTATACGTCGAAAGGGTATAATTGATGTCTTACTTAGAAATTTTAGATAATTGAATCTAAAACGACGAAAGTGTCATAGAGTTAATTGAGAAACGCTCCACTATTTTACTAGCTGTATTTTTCGTAAATGTTTTTAAACAAACGATGTACGATGCGAAAGCATATAACTCGTTAGTTTAAAACATGGTAATGCAATTACGGAAGTAAGCATTACCAATAATTTTTATTATTTTTCTACAAATAAACTTCTTGTCATTAACTGAAATCAAACTTGTATGAGTAATATAAGTCTCAAACACGGACCATTATCCTAGATTCTTCTTTATAAAACTATAAAATTAAATTTCAATTATTTGTAAAACAATCATCAAAATCTATCGTCTTATATAAACATAAAAATAGTATAACTTAGTAATCGAACTAGTCTTTGTGAACAATAATTTTTTACTATTTCGTTATAGTTTCGTTATAGTTGTACACTTGCGGCGTGTCATATACAAGACTTCATAATTTTGAAGTTCTCATAATTGTGAGAACATTTTTAAAATATAAATTTAAAAAATGTTTATATTTTTTAAAGATGTAAATTGATACATAATTACATTTGATCTTTTTTTGGTAAAAATCAGGTATCTTCTATGCACAACCGTAGAAAATAATTCCTCGAGCCGGGAAGATACCCTCGTCATTTCCAGGATTTTAATAATAATATAACATTATAACATTATAATAATTTTTTTTGATATTTAAAGTTATTGATTTGTAACTTATCAACAATTTGTTTAAATTAGTACATAATAAGAAATACAAAGATAATTTTTAATATTTAAAGGTATTTAATTAGGGGTGTGCATGAATCATAAACCAAACCAAATTGAACGATATATAAGGTTTGGTTTAGATCTTGAAACTATTTCTATAAAACCGGTTTAATTTTTTAAAACCGGTTTATAAATGGATCAGTTCAGCTCTAAACCAGTTTTTTTAAAAAACCAGTTTTAAACCGGTTTTTCTCAAAACCAGTTTTTTGCTTTCTTTAAGAAAAGGTCATGATTTTTTATATTTATGTGAGTTTTAAAATAGAAAATACAATTTTTTGTCAAATTCAGTAGTATTCTATAATTTTTAGAAGTATGACAAATTTAAAGGAGATTAATTGTATATCGAAGAAAAATTGCATCATACCATCCAATCACAGATAGCAGTGTGTCGTGCCGAACCACCAAAATGTTATAGCGGCATGGGAGATAACGGTTATTGTGAAGACTAAAACAATGTATATAGGAAATAAAAATTCTAAAAGCATACATAAATACGTAAAAATAGAAATTGCAACAGCATATATAATAAAATTCCAACAGTAAATATAAATTCCATCTGAATACATATCCCATAAAAATCAAATTATAAAGGTTATTCCTCCCATTGAAGGGTGCTCACAAAAATCACAAACAATTGTTTTCTTGCTCTGGTCTTTATAAGAGTTCCACTACCAATCAATATCAAGAATAAACATATCAATTTAACAAATAATGAAATTTGAATATCTAATAACTAAACCACATTATTATTATGGAAACCGGTTTATATTTGGATAACAAAATGGATAACCACATTTATATTTTAGCATTTGGTTTGGATTTTTAAAAGTGGAACAATTTAGATACTAATTTGGTTAACAATAACCGGTTTTTTTGCACACCTCTATATTTAAGTATGAGTATGTCAAATTAGTGATTGGACTATGAATCAACTGTTCATGAGTCATGTTCATTTACTTTAACTAACGCATAGTTGTTGAGCTATTTCACCCACACATGATATTATAATAATATATTTTTTTGCTTAAGTATGTAATTAGTCATTTCAAATATATAAATTTTATGAAAAAGTATTATTTTTCGTCCCTTATTTTTTACTCGGGATCCAATTTGTTCTCTTAAGTTTTAAAATATTCATTTTGATCTCTTAACTTTGCAAATTGAATCACGTTAGTCCTTCCATCCAAATGGCAGTAATGACATTAATTTTCATTGATGTGACAAATGACATGTAATATTCAACTTTTGTGACCAATCTAACGACGGAAAAATCGGGCACTAAAAATTTATTTTTAGATTTTAAAATATTCTTCGTATTCTTCAAAACTCAAACTAGGAAAATGAATATTGTTTGAAACTCACACCATCATCAGTGGCGGAGCCAGAAATTTTTTGAAGCCTGTGCAAAAATTTGAAGACCGCAAATTCAACAAGTGTATGTATTATATAAATATAGAACGAAATGGAAAACTTGAACTCACGGATTGATATCTTGAACAAGATAGCTACAATGTAAAGATCAAAACTTCTTTCATGGGTACCGCTTTATACTGCATCCAGCACTTCATACAAATAGAAAAACATGACCATGACAGATACCATAAATTTAAATTTTCGCAAACAATCAAAAGATTAACTATATGTACAAAGTACCTAGGTTTTGGCTCTGATGGTACTAGTTGCTCACTCATAACACGATCTATTGCCAAGCTCAAGTCTCTTTATATTTAAATAAATATATTAAATTAAAAGGTTATGATACCTTCAAGAGATTAAAAATGTTGGATGTTCATTTAATTATAAAAAACTAACCATTCGGTTACTGGTATGTCACTCTTACTTGGCCGTGAATCATCAAAGTGACCATGATAAACCAGCTCAAACGACATTCAACCTTCATATTACTATTTGATTAATTTATAGAAAATACAACACTTTACTAAAATGGCCTTTAATAAAACCGCCACTATTTATAGTAAAATATGACGGTTTATACACTGATGTAATGTTAATAGAAAAATAACGGTTTTTTACCGCCTTTATTTTGACACGTTTGTTGCTTTACGGTGATTTTTGTTTTTATTGTTCTTGTATATCGAATACTTTCATTTATAGTTATGGAAATCGATCTATTGAATTGTATAGAGTCCTAATATATTTTTTATATTATTTGAGGATAAAATTTATTCTTTTCTTCTTCTTTTTTTACAACACTTTACATATTTTTTTTTAAATTTTAGTAGCTGCTACTTTTATGTTAATATTAATTTCTCCTAAGTATTCATTTTTTATTTTTGTTTAATTTGATCTTAAATTTTAACTTTATTCTTTATTTCAATTTTTGCACTTTTTGTAATGTAGTCAAATCTAAATATTATAATATAAAAAAATCGATGGAATGTAAACTTAATTGCATAAAAAGGTAAAAACAAAATCATGTTTTTATTTGTGAAAAATGTTTAATATGGCAGTTAAAACTGCCATTATCAACGACAAAAAACCGTCACTTTCTTCTTTGTGGTTTAAACCTATATTTTTCTGATTTTCGTTAATTGTGGCGGTTTAAACCACCATAATAGCACTTTTAACCGCCACAATTTTCATTTTTTTTTGTGAAAAAAAGGAAAAGTTTTGGGCCAGAGCCTGGGCATATGCCCAGCCTGGCCGAGCCTTAAAACCTTCCATGACCATCATCAAAGGTTTGTAACATAAATCTCATTCTTTTTTTTTCTTCTGAAACTCCAATAATTCATTTGTAACAAAAACCCCAATCTTTTATTTTGCATTTTGAAATTTGTACCAAATCCAATCATTATGTTGTTAAGGGCCAACATATTGTATTTCACATGGACCCTATACTAATGTTTCATGACTAAATTGCGTATAAAATTAATGAGGAAAACGATTATCTAAAATGTTTGAATCTCGAGTAATGTGGCAATGATAATGGGGTTGAGTTCCAGGCAGATATTAGTTGAATCAGGTTTAAGAAATGCTCTAGCATGGGTGAATAAATTGGACTCCTGTCCATGGAAACTATTTATAGCAACAAAATAAAGAATATGTTATTGATGCTGAAACTGGTCTCTTTTTGTCCATGTTAATCGAGAAGCAAACAATATTACAAATGCTATGAAAAGGAAGGTAAATATGATAATTTGGCGCTTATATGAAATTATGTAGATAGTACATTTGACATTTCATATTGGTAGCGGTGTGTGTTTATGGCATAAATTGATGTGTGAATATGTTGCATTAGGCTAATCATTGATGTTGGATGTTTTTATTGGAGTGTAGATGATGATTTTGATTTTGATTTCAAAGTTTGGGGAAGAAGATGAAGAACAATAATTAAAACCTATAAAATATTTTTGTGATCAATTTTTCCGTCGCTAAATCAGTCATAAAATTTGTCTAAGTCACGTGGCATTCCACGTAGGGTTGAAAATAGGTCAGACCAACTAATAGAGGCCTATGACCTAACTTACACAGGTTCAGGTCAGGCCAGACTGTTTTTTAAAATATAAAAGGTCTAGGCTTTTTTATAAGCCTATTTAGTTAAAAAGGTCAGGCCTCGGGCTATAAAAATACCTTTTAAGTCTATTAGGTCGACCTATTTAAATAAATATGAATAATTTTTTTATTATCATTATGTTATATTTTGTAGTTTGAATTAAAATACATAAATAAAAATTAGTTATCTTGGAGAACTTATAAAAATAATATGAAAACACCTTATGAACAATGTTATAAGTAGTTTTCATAATTTCTCTTAAACAAATAGTCTCACAAAACATATGCTAATAGGCAAGTTAAAATAAGTCAATGCAAACAGACTTTTACTCTCATTGATCTTTCAGTTTGTTAGTCTATTTAAACATGATATGAATTGCTTATTTACATATGTCTAAAATAAACAGGCTTTTAGGTAGGCTAACAGGCTAATCATGCCTTCAAAAGGTCAGACTCAGGCCTAAAAATAAGCCTACGATAGGCTATAGATCAGGTTTAGGCTTCGTTTTTTTTTACAGAGAAGGCTTAGGCTTGGCAACCCCTAACTCGGTCCAGCCTATTTCCACCCTTAATTCCACGGCAGTGTCACATAGTTTTATAGATTGACTTTGACTACCATAATGGACGAAAAAGACTAACGTGATCTAGTTTGCTGAGTTAAGAGATCAAAATGGTCTTTTTAAAAGTTATGGAATCAAACTAGACCTTGAGTCAAAGATAAAAGACGAAAAAAATGGCATTTAGCCATTTTTTATTTTAATCCTTGCAAAAAAATTATTTGATTTTGATCATTGCAAACATTTTTTTTATTTTGTTTTTTTATCCTTTTTCTTTTGTTTTGATCCTTAGAAAATAAATTTATATTGGAATTGGTCCCCATAATATGTAAATTATTTGATTTTAATCCTTATGTCATTAAAATTATGATGACTAAAATAAAATATTTTAGATACTACACAAATCAAATTCAAAATAAATCAATTTTGCAAAACTAAAATAAAAGAACAATGACCAAATACATAATAAATAATATTTGCAAGGATCAAAATCAGACAAAACTATTTACATGCACTAAAGTTTAAAAAATAATATATTTGCAAGGATCAATAACATATTTGAACCTAATATTTAATTATGGTAATAAAATAAAATAATCAAAATCAAAATTTCCATTCTAAAACCTTTTTTTCCATATAAAACTTATGTTTATTGTTATTTCTTATAACTTACAATCTTTATCCATTCCTTTCCAAACTCGTTGCTCTTCGCCTCCTCCCAATTTTTCTTTGTAGCCTATTCTCTGATATTCATTTATCTTGTCATTTTCATGTTTTAAATTTTGATTACAATTCAAAGAATAATTTCTTGAAGTTACCTTTTTTAATATTCATCCATCACTTTTCTCATACTCACTCTTAACATCTTTACTTTATTCACTATTACTCACAAAATCTTCACTTTTTCCCCATCAATCACAACAAGTTCACTTTTATCACCATCATTCACAACATATTCACCTCCCCCATAATCAAAATTTTCCTCTTCATTTTATACCCTAATATCCACAACTACAAAAAAACTCATATAATAACGGTTGCCAAAGATCTATAATAACGGTTGAACAACCGTTGTTAGGTAGGGTGTGGTTGTAAGTGGATTATTTGAAATCAAGGTCTATTGCCCATGGTAGTAAACTGGATAGCGCGCTACATATAACCACGGTTGTATTAAACAACCGTTGTTGGATGCAACAGTAGAACAACAACAACAGCAGCAAGAACAACAATAACAACAATAAGAACAACAACAAGAACAACAAAAACAAGAAGAATAACAACAATAACAACACCAACAAGAAGAAAAAGAACAATAACAACAACAACAACAACAACAAAAACAACAACAACAACAACAACAACAACAACATAAAAAAAACAAGAACAACCATAATAACAACAAGAACAACAAAAATAACAACAACAACAACAATAACAAAAAATACAACAACAACAACTAACACTGCTAACTTGAATTCATACTTTCTTTGTCTCATTCAAGTTGGAGAAGAGATGATGGAATTCTGAAATTTGTTAATGAAAGAAATGATGTTTTCGAGTTTGGTTTATGGAAGAAATAATATTTTCGAGCTTGGTGTAGTGGAGAAATAGAGTGTCGAAAATGAAAGATGATGTTTGGAGGTAGAAGATAAAGTTCGTATAAATTGGAAGTTCGTCTACGTTTTAGGTTTCACGCAGATCACTAATGGCGGTGTTTTGAGCGTTGATAATCACTAAATGGACGGCAAAGATTTGTTTATGGACGTCAAAAATTTATATTAAATAACGCGCAATGTTAGTACAACTTGGAAAAATAAAACTGTGAACAATGCGTTACATACAACAATAGTTGTATTAAATAGCCGTTGTTGTATGTCTTTTAATAAAATAAATTAAAATGTTAGTACAGGTTGGAAAAACAAAATTGTGAACAGAGCGCTACATACAACACCGGGTGTATTAAATAACCGTTGTTGTATGTTTTTTAATAAAATAAAATAAAATAAAATGTTAGTACAGGTTGGAAAAACAAAACTGTGAACAACGCGCTACATACAACAACGGTTGTATTAAATAACTGTTTTTGTATGTCTTTTACTAAAATAAAATAAAATGTTAGTACAAGTTGGAAAAACAAAACTATGAATAACGCGCTACATATAACAACTATGGTATTAAATAACTGTTGTTGTATGCCTTTTAATAAAATAAAATAAAATGCAACATAGAATAACAACAACAACAACAACAAGATTCGAACTCGTGACCATGCACCACTTTTCACCACGGTTGGAAGTTCCAACAGTTGTAAAAAGTGGCTTAAAAATAAATAAAAAAACAAAACTCTATGTGTTAGGATTCGAACTTATGACCAGACGCCACTTTTCACCACGGTTAGAAGTTCCAACCATGGTGAAAAGTGACCTTAAAAATGAAAATAAAAGGAAAGCGCCTAATTGAATAGATTCTACAATGGTGAATCCTTTGATTGTCGTGAAGTAAAATTCGATGGCGTTACGAAAGGTAATTTTTATAGTAAGGATCCTTTTCACATTCAATTTTCCATATCAAAGTGTTCACATTCATTTTGCATGTAAGTGTCCCTTGCACATTCATTTTACCTAATATAAAATTATTCATTTTCATTATGCATCCTTGTATCCTTTGCACAACTAGTTTGTACGTCATCACTTTATGCACATTTATTATGTTATTATATCAATTGGTTATAGATAATATGCTCCATTGATACAAATATCACTCCAAATATATTGACATCTTATGTAAATTTAAGAACATCTCGGTTATTATTAATTGGACTTTGTCTACGAGAAAAACTAAACATAGGGTTTTAGTGCCACCATCTTTATCTTGTATCCTTCATTTTTACCAAGTTTTTCAATTGCATATACGACAAAAAGTCTACATTCCACGTCTAATTTACTCCAAAATCCTCTTTATTTATATACCATTTAGTACAGGTTCTCTCGTTTGATAAATTCTTAACCTAATCCTTTGTGTTTGTAATGACATGTACATAAGTGGAATAAAAAATGTCAACAACACTTAAATGTGCTAAATAAAATCATGTAAAACAAACTTTACCATTGAATAAATTATGGTAAACAATTTAAGCAATGGCCACAAAATGAAAAGAGAGACCACAATGACCACTCTAACATCTAAATTTGCCCACAAAGTAAATAATGTAATAAATCAAGGGGAACAAGAAGAAAAGGAGGAGGAATGTAAAAGCGAGGTGGACCATAAAAGGGAACTAAAACATAAAAGAAACTGCCAACATTTGAAAAAAAATAGATCCCAAAGTAAAAAATACAAGGGAGTTAGCAAAGGTTTACATACCTAACACCAAATTTAGTTTCTTCTTTGTTGTACCATAACGTCGTTGAATTCTCTATCGTTGAACACGAGCTTTATTGAGGGAGATGAAAATTGTATTCATCAACTAAATAAGAACATGAGTTAAACACGAGTTTCAATTTTCAAAAGAACGTACATTTTGATTTAGGGATGAATCTAGATTTTTTTTTTTTTTTGTATTTTCAATTTTGGAACAAGAACAATGAGACTAATTTGAAATGGAACAAAATAAAAATATAGAGTTTCATTGAGAAAATTATAATTTTTATTTTTTACTAGAACTAAAAATTATTATTACAATATTTTATTATTATTACTAAAAATAAACATTAATAAATATAAGGATGATTTTTTTAACACAAACTATAAGGATGATTTGAATATATAAAAATGATATGACATCAACTCATCATTGTCATGTATATATCATGTCGTTAATATACTAACACCTCGTCAAAATTAGAGAAAGACAAAAAAAAATTCACAGGAATTACTTAATAAAATAATGAAAAAGTTGACTTTAAAAATAAGAGAATTAAAAATTTTATTTTAGTTAAGACAAGAACCTAAAATTAGGTTTTTAAAATATAAAATTTAAAACATTTTTTAAACACAATAATAAATGGATTAGTATATTACAATAAATTCAATAATAATCTACGGATGAAATGATATCAATTTCTTCTAGTGTTAACATGTAATTTTTTGTTCAAATCTCAATCAATATAAAAATATATTAAAACTCATGAAAGAGAGTCATGCAATTCACATAGTCGTTTTATATAATTTGAAAGTTTTGTTCTAATTTTAAAAACCACACTCTAATAAAAAGGAACACAAAAAATTTAAAAAGACTGGTCTTTTAAAAATTAAAGAAAAAAATTAACTATAAATACTTTAACAAAAATTGAACTCAAACAAGTAAGACTTTGTATATTTTTCTTTATATATATAATTTTATAAAGAAAATCAATTATTTGAACATTCTTTTCAATGTTAATAATAAAGTGTTTTAATTAATAAACAAATAAAAATTGAAATTGTAAAATATGAAAATACTTCGTGTCCCATTGTTTTTGTCTGATCTCACAATCATTAGAGCAACCATGTATCAATTTAGGCAATTTTTTAACACACCACTCAAGTTTCTTAGGCACCTTGTGTGCTTACAAAAATACCTCTCTGTTCTGGATGTGCAAATCCGGACGCACCATTTTTTTGAATTTTTCAGTTTTATCTGGATGTGCACATCCGGTAAAAGTTCGCATTTGCAAATTCGGAATAAAATCAGATGCAAAACACTAAAAATCCAACAATGTTTCTGTTCGCCTGAGCGAACAACCGCTGGCCTTCCGTCGCAGGTTTACTCGCGGGATCGGCCACACAAATCCCAGAACAAGGAATTGGAAACATATGTTTATGTTATATTACAGTTTCTTGCTTTTTAGGAAAAGTTGTAAGGTTTGAATGATCAACCAGGTTTGGAACAAAACGAAAATAAAAGAAAGGAAAGGCGGAACAGAAAGCAAAAAGGACAATAACTTAAACTCTGAAAATAAATTGCATTAAGTAAAAGTGGACGCAATTATACATTTTCGCGGGATTGAACTCGTTTCTCTCTAAGCTTGGTACTTTAAGTGTTTTCCCTTTACAATGTGACAAAATGCGACCCCTAAAAATGGAAAATACAATGCTATATATAGGCCTAGAGAATAACTGTTCATCTGCCCATATGCCCTTTGGTGCTGACACGTGTCCCTCCACTCTCTTTTTAACTTCCCATATTCTTGGAACTTTCAAACTTTTCCCGCCCAAGTACTTATCCTTAAATTTGGGATTTGCCCTTCGCCTGGCTTTCCTCCGACACTGTGGCTTGTCGCCTCCTCTCCGACGCACCTACTTGGCCTGTGTCGGATCGACGCCTTGACAGTCCCTTGGTGTCGATTTGCTGAATTTCCTCTCATCCTTCTTCCCTTGGTAGAAATCTCACGTCAACAAATTGCCCCCCAAAAGGCCAGTTTTGACTGAGAATTACGTTGATTGAGAAATCTGGCTTTTTGGTTTCTCGCGAGATTTCGACGGCTTTTTCTTCGACACAATCATCAACGTCTTGTCTTCTCCTAAGACATGTGTCCAACGCCGTCTGACATGATGATGGCAATCCCATACCACGATTTCCAAGAAAACCGCCATGATGGCTAGTCTCGTCTAAGTTATGGGCCTCGAAACCAACTCCCACTTACTCTCAGAAGTTGAAAAGTTTTGGTGATCCATCGCCTTTTGCATGCGTCTTATAAATAGTCTCCCACAAAACCACTCTTACCACTTCTCCATAACGTCTTCTTCAAAGCCTGTCATTTGTTCTTGGCATCAAAACTTTGCTCTTTTCTTCCCAAAACGCTCGTGGTCTCAGAACACCTTCTTCATTTCTTTTTATCTAATGGCTTCGTCAAATACTGCTACCGCTTCCATTCCTCAAACCACCGGTAACAATCCAGTTGCGTACGTGCTCTCTGAAGCAGAAAACCTCCATCCTCTTCCTCAACCGTCATCAGCTGACGAGACGGTGGTAGACAACTGGCGCCGCCAGATGGTTATCCCTTCGCAGTGGGGAACAAACTTCACGGTTTTCATGGCCCTCTTCCAGACAAAAGACCTAATCCACAAGAACTCCAAAAGTTCTTTCCTTGCTTTGACCAAACAATTCCACCGGCTTTCGAGAAAGGCGGCACTTTAGATCTCAAATTTATGGCACCTAAATCTCGAGTTTTTAGATCCATGCCTACCCCAGGAAACAAAGATTATATTGCTTGGCTCGACAAAGTCGAAAGTCAACGTAAAAAGCAATGGAAAGAATATGGCATTTTCGACGCCATCCAACTCTCCAGAACTGCTCACAGGGTCAACCCTTGTTTGCTACTTGCGTCAATGTACTTCTGGGAAGGATCGACCAACACATTCCACCTCCCCTATGGCATGTTCACACCAACACTTTTTGACGTGGCGGCCATTACTGGCCTTTCGCCACAGGGTGAGACGTTCGACCCAACCCTGGAGACCGACCATGCGTTCGACTTCGAATGTGCCAGCTTTCAAAACTATATTGAAGACCATCATGACAAGCGCTCCAAAGAAGTCTCTGATGAGGAGCACATTGCCTTCCTGACATTATGGTTGTCGTACTACATGTTTTGCCCTGGCTCCTTACAAATAGCCAAAAGTTTTATTAGTCTGGACATTCAGATTCATGAAGGTCGACAGATATCTTTGGCCAAACTTTTGCTAGCCTCTCTCTACCATTCTCTTGGTCTGTCGGCTATGAGGCTGAAACTCCTCCATCAGACCACCAAGGCTCTAAACGTCCCAGGGCCTATGTGGCTGTTGCAGCATTGGCTCAATGCCACTTTTGAACACAAGTTAGGATATCCAGCTTCTACGACAATGGAGCGTCTGAACAGAGAACGCTCTGTCGAAGGAATGCGACTTGCTCTGATGACTACCCAAGAGTCTCCGAAGAAAACCCTCTTTATGAGGTATCTCAATATGTTTGTCGAGACCACTTCTTTTGTCCCAGACATGACGCCATTTGTGGAACGTAAGTTTGGCCCTGAATGGTTTAGAAATATATTTCCTGGGGTCTCCCCCAAAGATGATGCGCAGTCAAATTCTATATGGCGGGCGTTTCTTACTCCTACCATGATATCCTTCCGGATCGACCCAGGCAGCAATGGCTGGTTTTATGAACTATCAGCCAAATTTGGTAGCCCGACAATTTGGCTTGAGCCAAATATTGCCAAAGTCTCTGGTAAAACACGCTGACGATATAGTACGATCTGGTCGACGCTTGACCCAGGTAGGTCATAGAGCTTGCATGAGGTTCGTCAGAGCCACTCAACATCTTGAATTCCCGGTATTTGTATTCAAGCCTTCATTTTTCACTACTCAAGAATTCGACGTCTGGTGGTCGGAGTACCAGGCTAAAACCTTCACTCCCAACCTTTTCTTGGAGAACATGATCGACGCTTTTGCTTCTCTGGTTGGTGGAGTTCCTAAATCATCGACCGCGGCCTCTGTTGCCGACGTCGACACCACAGAAGACCCCTCCCCAAAGGTGTATTCTGGACTTTGATTTTGTTTCGCCTGTGGGTTTAAACTAAATCGTTTCAGCTTTGTTTTCAGAGACGCAAACGGGAAACACCTGCTGCGTCGACCTCCACTAAACCCAGGACCACCACTTCACAGGTATATTTTATTTTCTTACCCTGCTTTGTTGTCTTTTCTCTGTCTGACGGTATTTCTGCACAGGCTTCTGAGAAAGTACCTTCTCTCGAAAGAACTGAGTCAAATGAGAGTACTCACTCCCGAGTCTTTGCCGTAAAAGCTCCAGCATCCCCTCCATCCACACCTTTGGTGAGGAAGAAAAAAGCTTTGACAAGGAGAACACCTTCAAGAACCGGCGTTTCGACGGTGGCCCCGGTTGTCCCCAAAAATCTTGAAGACGTATTTGAGCCACTCCCTACTGTCGTCCCTCCCAAGACAACTTCTTCTCATCCCGCGCAGGTACTTGCTTTCTCCACTTTAGCACCTTAGGTGACGCTTAGGCGGAAAATCTCACTGCATCTTGCTTTGTATGAAAATATGGTCACTTCGACCACTATCGGCATTGGCGATACTGAACTGGCTGCCGACGCCACTACTGCTGGCATCACTATCACGCCAAGTCCTCAAAAGGTTGATTAATTCCAGATACCCGTGTCAGAGGAGAACTTGGTGGCGAAGACGCCTCTTTCCCAACCTGACAACCTTGAGAATGATGGTGCAACTCCTGGGGAGAATATCAATCCTTCACCTGTCGTCACCACTACTGAGGTTGGAGAGAACTTTTAAGCCCCTTAACATGGCCTAGAGAGAACCTCACCTACTGTCGACAAAACCCTTCCTCCAGAGGAACTCTTGGCAGCCTAGAAAATAGATCCAACAGCGACCCTGAAGGCGCTACACAAACTTCTCAAAGAGACTGAAGAGATTCAACCTACCAATTCGACAACCATCCCAACTCCAGAATTAGACGCCTCCTTCAATCTCAAACTTCAACAATTGCGGTCTTATCTTTTTGAAGAACAGTTCCTGGCGGCTGTCGCCGAAGAAGCTGCCATAGCCAACGATGTCTTTAAGCTTTTGATTGAACTTTCTGAATTCCAGCTTCCTGCCCCCATGGCCACGTAACTGATCGAATTCGAAGCCTTCTTCACTCAGTTGGCCAAAGATCTTTCTATGAGTCATCAGGCTGACGCTTAAATTCGGTTTCGACATAATAATATGAAACGTGAGTGGTACCTTAGCTCAGTTTGTGAACAGAAGCTTGGAGACTTCGAAACCAAAAAACAGGAGCGCTCCGACAAGGGTCAAGCCTTTGACCAGCAGATATCTGAATATTAAGCTCAGATAACAGAGCTGACAAACAAGATTGCTGAGGTCGAATAACAGAAAGCTTCCTTAGACTCAGCTGAGCCTCTGCCCTCTCAAGAAGCCACCGACCACGAGGTAGCCCAAGGAATTGCTCACGTCGAAGCGGCTATGAAGATCAAGGATGCTATTAGCCGTATGCAGAGAAGAAAGGTGCTCCTCGAGAGCAAGATTGTTCACGAGAAGACCCTATTTGAAGACTTTAAGTCTAGATTCCCTGAGTTTCCTTAGCTTGTATGTCGAACTGATGTAACAATATTTTGTAAGCCACTTTTGGCCCCTTAGCCTATTTTGGCCTTTAATCAATGAGAATCTATATTTTGATGTGAATCTCTTGTAGCATAGGTTTATATTTCTTCAAATATTTCCCATTTACTCTTAAGATTCGTTGGTCCATTCCCAACTCTTGCACTTCATACGCGTTATTACTAAACACTCGAGTCACCTTAAATGGTCCCTCCCCGTTAGGTGACCATTTTCCCATCGTCTGATCCTATCAATACATGGGCAACACCGCTTTCCAAACATAGTCATTTACAGCGAAGGTTTTCTCTTGGACCCTCTTGTTGTACGCCGTGGCGACTCGTGCCTTTTGACACAACAATACATTTAAAGCTGCCATCCTTTCCTCGTCTAAGTCCACGAGTTCGTCTAGCATCATTTCCCAATATTGTTCTGACGGAATCTCGTATTGTCGTTGTACTCTAACTGATTGCAGCTATACTTCTGCTGGTAGCATGACGCCATGCCCGAAGGTTAAACGGAATGGAGTTGAATTGGTCGACTCCTTGGGTGACGTCCGGCAAGCCCACAAAACCTCACTTAATGTCTTATGCCAGTTTTTTTGGCTTTTTCTCAACGTGGTTCTTTATCAGCCCAATTATCACCTTATTAGCCGCTTCGACCTGACCATTCACCTGAGCATAGTATGGCGTCGAAGTAACCAACTTGAAACCTGTTTCTGCTGCAAATTCTTGCATTTTCTGCCCCACAAACACAGAGCCTTGATCTGTCGTGATTGTTTCAGGTATCCCAAATCTATACAAGATATGATTCTGGATGAATTCTATCACGGTCTCTTGATCCACCTTCACTAGAGGCACAACCTCTATCCATTTTGTGAAATAGTCTATTCCCACGAGGATGAATCTTTGCTGCTTCGACGAAGCTGGCCGGATCTCTCCTATTACATCCAAAGCCCAACGTCGAAATGGACAGGGTTTGACTATAACATGCAACTCACTGGCTGGTACATGATGAATATGTGCATGTCTTTGGCAATTCTGGCACCCTTTCGCGAAATCTATGCAATCCTTGAGCATGCTGGGCCAGGAGACACCTTGTCGAAACAAAAGCCATTTCATTTTGTGACCAACCTGGTGAGCTCCACAGGTTCCACTATGAACCTCAGAAGTTGCCAGATAGGCATCCGTATCTCCTAAGCATTTGAGCAATACTCCCTCTGGAGTTTTCTTCAATAATTCATTTCCCATAAGGACATAACTCATTGATCTGTACTCAGTCTTTCTATCAGTACTGCCCGACGGATTCTCCAAATACTCCATTATTAGTCTTCGCCAATCCGTTGGTGACACATTGTTAGCAAAAACCTCATAACTTCCTAAATCTTCGATCACAATCCTCGAGTCCTCGGATATTGACCAACTTGATAGTGAATGCATGTTCGACACCATCTTTTCCCTAGTTTCGATGAACTATTTCAGCATGTCTTCTGACACTTTATAACCGGAGGCAATTTGTGCTAATTCATTGGCTTTGTGGTTTTCTACCCTAGGCACATGCGAAATGTTGACCACTTCAAAATGCTCTAACAAACATCTCGCCAATGAGAAGTAGCTCAAAAGATGCTATTTCACGCACTTGTATTCCCTTGTGATTTGTTTAACCACCAATTCTGAGTCTCCTCTTATCTCGACTTCTTTGGCTCCCAAATCCTTAAGTATTTTGAGACCAGTGGTTAAGGCTTCATACTCCGCCTCATTATTTGAGCATTTACCATCAACTTTGCATTTAAATGTAGTTAGAATCCCTTGTGGGGATATTATTAGGATTCCAATACCTTCCCCGTTTTTATGGCTTGATCCATCGAAGTACAACTTCCACGGAGCGATGTCGATACTGTGTATTGACGTTTTGACTAAAGCGTGGTCGACAATAAAGTCTGCCACTATTTGACCCTTCATCGGCCTTAAAGGGAAGTAAGTCAGGGAGAACTCAGTTAATGCTAGTGCCCATTTCCCAATTCGACTATGCAAAATATGCTTGGACAACATATGCTTAATAACATCAAAATGCGACGAAACATAAACATCAACTGGTTTAATATATTGCTTTAGTTTCATACATGAGAAGTACAAGCATAAGCACAACTTTTTAATCAGAGTTTACCTAGTTTCAGCATCTATTAACATCCTACTAAGGTAATAAATGGGTCTTTCGACGCCACTACTATCCTCTTGTGCTAACATACTGCCTATGGTCGCATCCGACGCTGTTATGTACAACTTCATGTTTTTATTTATACTAGGTGGTAATAGGATCAGAGGCTTTGTAAGGTACTCCTTAATTGCGTCGAAAGCCTCCTGTTGCTCCTGTCCCCAACAGAACTCACTTTCCTTCTTGGTCTTGAGCAGTGGTGAAAATACTTTCGTCTTGCCACTTAGGTTCGAGATGAACCTCTCTCACACCCTCATTTCACCCTATCTTTACATATCATGCATTCATCATTATCATCGCATTTTGGGGCATATCATGCATAGATTGGTGCAGAAGAATTTCAAGTGAGGGATTTGCTTCAAGAAAAATGTATGGATTTGGAATAATTGGTTCTCCATCCACAATCAGGAGGAAGTTTGACTAGATGGTCAAACCTGGACAAAAGGTGGATGTACCAGTTCAGTTGCAAGTTATTTCCATTTTGGGCCATTTTGAAAACAAGTGCTATTTGGGAATCACAAAGTGACTAAATTAAGGAAGGGCCTGCAAACCTGTGGCATGATTATCTTGATTCATTCTTGATTTCTTATATCCATTCGAAACAAGAATTACAAGCCTCAAGAAGCGCACAAGTCATCTACTCATGTTCAAATTTTCTTTCGGATTTGAAGGTTATGAAAAGATCCAATGCGTGTGTCGCGTTGAGTTTTGAGTCTAATTCAAGTTTAACCATTCAAATTGAGTTTACCATGCATCTCGGTTAAGGAACGAATTAGGTGTATATAGGCAAGTTTTCTACGTGATTCTAAAGCTTGAACATTCGTTGATCAAGAGTATGCAAGTTTGAGTGGTCACTATTCAACACCTTTGAAGAAAAAACAATTGGCACATGGAGTATGTAGTTACATCACAAAATTGTTGATCACAAGGATGCAACAAGGCGTTATGAAAATCTAAAAAAAAAAGGGGGGTGGTGCCACGTAGTTTGTAATGATCTTCAAGCCATTTGCAAGAAAAAATCAATTTTCACATGAATGAGCTTTCATTTTGTTTCATTGTTCTCAAGGCTAAGAATAACCAATTTCTAATTGATTGGATTTCAAGAAAGACAACTACAAGGTTCAAATTACACTACAATTGATACTTGTTTACAAGTTGCAGTAACTATTATGACAAATTACAAAGTGCACTATAATTTTGTTAAGCCATTCCAAATCCCATTATCACCATGCCTTGCTTCATCACCACAAAAGTCTTCATGCTTCAACGTCAAAATCCACCTTCCAAGCTCAAGTCGTGACTACAATCACCCATCTTCCAAGTTAGCACCGCCACTCGAGATTGAAGCTTCATCAGCAGCTCCATATGCATCCTCTATTCAGCTCGTTTTCCACGTCTTCATGATTGAGATGCTATTCCCACAATAGTTACGACATCTTGAAACATAGCTGCAAATCCAAGACATTCCACATCAAAATACAAGACCTGCATCAAATTCAATTAAGCCAAATCATATTTCCAAATCATAAAAATTCGATTCATTCCAACAAATTCCAAATTCAATTCATCATCATAGCGCACAAATCCATTCCAAAATTTAAATCATACACAAAGAAATTCAATTCACAAATTCACATTGCATTGTCACATTTCACACACTTTGGTCACATAATTCAGAGTTTTCACATTCATAACCTATCCATTTTCATTGTGAAATTGTAATTCATACACACATCAGAATCAGAACAATAAAGCAAGGCAGAGGGGACCACCAAGAATAGTCCATACACAAAGTGACAAAAGTGCAGAACTCAGAGAATGCAGAGAAATTCAGAAATAACAGAACTCGCCAAAATGGAAAGACAACTTCTTATCATCAAAAAAGAACAACAGACCTTGCAACAATGGAGATTCCACATCAATTTTCAAACTCCATAAACCCTAATTCTACTTTATAAAAGGGGGCCTTGTTTCAGAAATAGGGGGATTGGAAATCAGCAAGCACGCAGAGAAAACCCTAAATTCTTTCTAGGCAGAAAACCCTAAATCTTGCTACAATAAAAGACCCTAAAGCGGCCGTTTCAAGAAGAAGAAGAAGGAGGGGCGAAAGAGAGAGCTCATACCTGCATTTTGGTTCTTCAAGGGTGAGTCACTACACTTTAACCTCTTTTCTCCGCGAATCATTGTCATCCTGGTCGTCTCGTTCCTTCTATTTGCATTTCCATCATGATCTGAGGAGATTTGTGGTTAGGGTTTAGAACAGGGGAGGTCCGATTTGATTTATCCGTTAGGATTTTAGCGAGACTGAGAGTGGATTTGTATTTAGGACGAAATTTGGGCGGGGGTCTGTGTTCGTTTCGAGGTGAGAAGAGAGTTCCTTGCCGGAGAAGATGGCGGTTTCCACCGTGAGGCCTCTTCTTCGGTGACCCCTTTTGGATTTTCGGCGACTCAGTCCAGAGAGAGAAAGAGAAACGAGATAGGGTGAGTAAGAACGTGAATAAGTTTTTTTTCTCGAAGCTTGGTTATATTTTTGGTTTGCGTTAAGTATCTGCAACATTCTTTCTATGATTTTGTTTTCAATTAACGCGTGGCCAGCTTCCCAATACATGTCTGCTGCATTGAATGATTGTTGGTCATTTCTAACGTTACAATGCTCTTTTTTGGTTTTTTTGCTTTTTTAAGGCGGTTGGAATTCGTGAGATCCCCTGTGTAATTAACACCTGGGGTTGACATTAGGTCAACCAGGGAACCTATACGGATCCCCTTAAGATGTACATCATGCACCTTCCTTTGTTGCCGTTAGATCTGGTCAAGATCCTTGACCATACGATCTAACACTCCCATTTTTCTCTCCAAAACCAACTCGTGTGGGTCAGACCACACACAAATCTCCTGCGCCTGGGCTTAGCTGGGATTGGGCCTAGGATTTACACCCCCATTTTTTATAACAGTCCCTTTTTACTCATATTTATTTGTTTTTTTTTTTTGTTTTTTATCCATTTTCTTTTATACTATTTCCTTTATTATTGTTAAATTCATAAAAACATAAAAAGTGTGTGTATTGTTAATTACCTTAAATATATTTATTTAATATTAATTAATTAAATTATTAATTAATTTTATTAAATATTTATATTTAATTTAGTTAATAATTTTGGGTGTTGTTTGGTTTGGTCTATTCGTGTAATGATCGATTATTTATTTTGGTTGTGCAATTTTCTCATGTAATATGTCTATACCATGATAATAATTGATTAATCTTTTAGATACACATTTAAAACCATTTTCAAACACAAATTATCGATTCAACGTCGAGCCTTTTTTTCACCCTTGTAAGTCGATTGCCTCGTGCATCGCCATCAACCTTGTTCGTTACACTTCAAACTTTTTTTTCTCAACTAGCAATAAACCCTTGATCCGACGTCAAGTGGCATTTTTCTCAAAAACTCAAAATACTTTCTTTAATAAGAGAATAAAGTTCTCTTTGTATTGAACTAAAGAGAGGGGATTGGGTGAAGACCTCTTCCTCTTCGAGTATTAGGATGCTCACTTTAGAGTGTGTGGTCTCGATACTCGTCTTTCAATACGAAGACGTGACTATATTCACCACTCATTCTTTCAAAAACCTTTTTCTCTCTTTATTTCATCTCCTTGCGTCTAAAAACCTTGGTCTTGTACCAAGTGCATTTTCAAGCCTTTTCTTAATAAACTTAGATGGTCGTGGAGCGGTTAGGCGAAGGCCTTCTCCTATCCCGAGTGCTTGACATTACCTTTAGGGTTCACTGTCGTGAAGCACTTACCATCTAAAATCAAAACACTTCCTTAATAAGAGAATAAAGCTCTCTTTGTATTGAACTAAAGAGAGAGGATTGGGTGAAGACCTCTTACTCTTCGAGTATTAGGATGCTCACTTTAGAGTGTGTGGTCTCGATACTCGTCTTTCAATACGAAGACGTGACTATATTCACCACACAATTTTCATAACAAACCTTTTGAGATATAGAATTGGGTACTACCCGAAGGGGTTCCTATCCGAGGACTTATTTCGCCCTTAAAATTAACTTTCACAAATCAAATGTGACATCTTGTCTTGATGGCGAAAATCAACCTTTTCAAAAAGGACATGTTACGTCCGTTCTATCGCAAACAGGTAACGCATAAGACTCCACGAGCGAGCCGCAAAACACCTAACTGCTAGAACCCGCACGTTAGCATCGTCCATAAAAAACACCAACAAATCATAGGTTGAACTACGATTGCTCTGATTCTTCATTCTCGTCCAAATGTAAGATACGTAGGCACAAGATTGCGATGATCTTGGCGAGCCCCCTTCCATTTTCTTCACCCGTAGTCCTTCGAACTACGTTGACTCTGACTTTTCCATTGCACGAAGGAATACGTAGGCATAGGACCGCGAAGTCCTATCGAGTCTCCTTTTCTTTTATTTTCTTTCACATTCTTTGGTTATCACCCTTCTTTTTCCCTCTTAGAACACATCTTAGAAAGCAATATTCTTAGCAAACATTCTTACACATAGACAAGCAAATGGTTCCCATCGAGTACGATAGATGTGGAGGGTGCTAATACCTTCCCTCCGCATAACCGGCTTCCGAACCCATAATTTGGTTGCGATACCATCTTATCCTTTCCTTCTTTGGGTTTTCTCGATGTTTTCCCTTCCCCTCATGGGATAAATAAAGTTCGATGGTGACTCTTCTGTTTCTTCCTCCTTTCGCCTCCGGTCGACTAATTTTTGAGTAGCGACAGCTGGCGACTCTGCTGGGGACGTGGTTCACCCTAGCAAGCCAAGCCTAGTTTGTTTATCATATGTGTATTTTTGTTTGCTTTATTGTTGCTTTATTATCTTGTGTTTCTCTTATCTGTTGGGTATATTGGGGATGGTTTGTGAGGAGAAAGGCTTTCTACCCGAGCTTTTCGAGTATACACTAAGCTAGGAGGTGGTTGCTTACTGATTTGTGAGACTTAGGACTCGTCGTGTCGGTTTGACTTCCACCGCTCAGATGAGGCCCCTTTGGGAATGATTATGTCTTACGATTAGTCGTAATGGCGTCCTTGTTTCCGACCTGGGTGTCCGTGATTCTGAGGACCTTTAGAACCCTATTCCAAAGGTCACTAAGACATAACTCTGTGCTCATCTTTTAAAGGGATTACAGTCTTATGAATCGTCGTTATGATGGGATACTTTTGAGGGTTAGTGCATGAGACCTTGTTTGAAAACCTTTGGAATGCCCTGTTGTAACCCAATAGATTGACTACCCGAGGTGAAGGTTATCTTGTGGTGCTGTCATGCAGAATATGTGATCTTGACCCTTGTGCTGTGAACCCATTCCGAAGCATTTGCATTCATGACATTGCATACCATTTTTTTTTGCATATCAAGGGACTTAAGAGACTGTGGTTATCTCAGGTATTGCTGAAAGAATGGATGATCCTAAGAAGATAAACACCTATTGCTGTGGTTACCAATTCACTAAAGTTCAGAGAGCCAAAGTTAGGTGCAATTCGAGATATTCTGCTAGATGTACCGAAAGTAATGAAGATCAATTTCCAAGGGCAACATGGGAAACTGCTTGATCTCCTGGATACTAGATTGGATACTTGGGCGTTGGCTCAATTCTATGATGCTCCGCTCCGATGCTTCACCTTTCAAAATTACCAGTTGGCTCCTACTCTTGAGGAATACTCTCATCTACTGAATATTAAGATCAAGAGTCGACCCATTTACACCGGTTTAGAAGAATAACTAGTACCTCCATCCATTGCTCATGCACTTCACATCACCAAAGAAGAGGTTGATGTTGGTTTAGTCCATAAGGGAGGTACTCATGGGTTCCCTCTGAAATTTCTTCTCGACAAAGTTGCTCAGTATAAGACTGATAAGGATTGGGAGAGATTTGGGATCTTTCTTGCTCTGATCATCTATGGAATTATTCTCTTCCCAAATATAGATAATTTTATAGACATTGTTGCTGTTACTCTCTTCATTCAGAAGAACCCGATTCCCACGCTCCTTGCCGACACTTACCATTCCATTCATTGGAGGAGTGAGAAGTAGACAGGGATGGTCCAATGTTGTTCCCACCTGCTATACAAGTGGTACACCTCTCATCTGCCTAAGGATGGCCCTTTTGTGGAGAACAAGCAGAAGCTGAAGTGGTCCAACTGTATCATGTCTTTAGTAGCTGATGACATTGCATGGTACTCTCATGAGTATTATGATACAAAAATCATCTTCAGTTGTGGAGAGTTCCGCAATGTACCTCTGATTGGGAGAGCAGGCTGTATTAACTATAATCCGATCATCGCATTGCGCCAACTTGGCTACGCAATGAAGGATGAGCCTGAGGCAGAAAAGATCCAAAGTTTCTTCCTAGCCAATAAAGCATATGACCCTGAACTTGTAAGAAGGATCTCAAGAGCGTGGAATAAGATCCATTCAAGTGGGAGAAAGGAATTAAAGGTAAAGAACTGTGTGGCCAAAGAACCATACAACAGGTGGTTATTGGAAAGGGTTGCGGAAAGGCCGTTACCATACCCTTATGAGGCTCCCATGCATACTAAGCCTCCTGTACCCACACATGTTCCTATGGAGGAGTATAACAAGTTGAAGTTATTGGTGGAGAAATTGACTAAAGAAAACGAAGAGCTACAAGCACAAATCCACCAAGTTGGTTTAGAGACTAGCCAGTTTAAGAGGAAGTTTGAGTTTGAGCAAGATCAAGTGGTTGAAACTAGCAAGAAGTTGAAGATCGAAAGTGATCTGAGGGTCCTGTATCAAAATGGCTTTGAAGGGGCTGATGCATCAGTGAAAGCTCTCCGAAAACGTTTGGAAGAGGCCAAAGACTCTTGTGGTAGGGCTTGTCGCATATATGAAGAGGTTTCTGCTGTTAATAAGGAAACTAGAGAAAAGCTCGAAGCTAACATTGATGAGCTTGAAGAACGATTGAGAAATGCTCTGACTTTGGTCAAAGATGAGCGTCACCTCAAAGAGGAAGCCATGAGGTCGGCACGCTATACTCCTGAAATGTGGAATGACAAGTGTAAGGAGTTGGAAGTTTCCAAAGGGCTAGTGGAGCATTGGAAGAGTCGTTTCGAGGATTTGAAGAAAGATAGCTCCCAATGGGTCAAAAGGGAGAAGAGCCTCAATCAGCTCCTCAACACTCATGTAGAGTCTCTGAACATTTGTCAGCCCGCTTTGGATATGTACCATGCTAGGTACAATGGCCTTGTAGAATACTGTAATCTCATGATTAGCGATGTACCTTGGAGGTTGGAGAGCGCAATGCAAGACTTGAATGGCAACAACGCCCCTCCTTCGGTTAATGACTTCATTCACCTTTGTGATCAGATGGTAGGGAGATTCCTGTCCGAGTCAAAGAAGCTTGCAGAAAGCATCCGAAAAAAGACCATTTGATTATTGTTTTGTATTCTCATGTCTTATTTCAAAACTTATGTACTCATTTAATGAACATGCTTAATCTTGTGTACTCAATCTTCCAGTGAATTAATGAAAAGCTTCTTTTGTTCTTAAAGTTGTGCAAATTTTCTTATCTGCTCACTTTTATTATACCTAGGATAACCACGAGTCTCGAGGGTTTCCTTGAACATCATTCTAGCATTGCATACGCATTCATATATCATCTTGCATATTCGTCAAACCCCGAAACTCACAAACCACTTGGCCTGCTGCAGTAGGAATAAGCTGACTTCCCGGTATCCTTACAACACCAGGAGCAATCGAAAGAGGATCATGGATCAAATTGAGTAGAACCAAGCCGCTCTTAGATAAGAGATGCTCACTATGAAGACGCAGTTGGGCCAGCTGATGGAGGTCATTCAGAACATGGCCAGAGGACAAGAAGAGATGAGGCAAGCTGCCGAAAGAAACACTGCCATTCCAACTCCTGTTGATGGAGGCATTCCAACTCATGTTGGTGGAGGTGTTCCAATTCCTGTTGGTAGAGGTGTTCTAATCCCTGATGGTGCGGGAATTCCGATCCCTATAGGTGGAGGCATCCCAGCGGCTGCTAGGGCGATCCCGACACCCTTCCAGTATGATGAGCATGAAGATTTTTATGGCCCTCATGGTGACTCGGTCGTAAATGCTTTTGGGCCGCCAAATGATGACTTGGCGAAGAAGGTGCATGCCCTACAAGAGACTGTGGAAGGCTTGCAAGGACCCAATACGTTTGGTTTAGATGCTGCTGATATGTGTTTGGTACCTGGTGTCAGGATCCCTCCTAAATTCAAACTCCCTGTCTTTGAGATATACAAGGGAACTAGTTGTCCGAGAACACACATTCGATCATACTGTAGAAGAATGGCTGCTCATTCAGATGACGAGAAATTGCTTATGCATTTCTTCCAAGATAGCCTCAGTGGGGCTTCCCTTGAATGGTATATGCAATTGGAGCGCGTCAACATCAGGACATGGAATGAATTAGTTGGAGCCTTCTTAAAGCAATACCAATACAACTCAGACATGGAGCCTTACCGCACACAACTCCAAGGTCTGACTCAGAAGTCTGGCGAGTCATTTAAGGATTATGCTCAGAGGTGGAGGGACTTAGTTTCAAGAGTATAACCACCTCTCCTTGACAAAGAACTCAGTGACATGTTCATGGGAACTCTCCAAGGACCCATCTTGGAGCGCTTGGCAGGAAGTACATCCTCTGTATTTTCCGAGTTGGTAATGGCTGGAGAAAGGATTGAGAGCATGATAAAGTTAGGAAAAATTCAGAATGCCGCTGAATCCTCCAGTAGAGCTAAAAGGCCCTATCAAGGGTTTTCGAAGAAGAAAGAGGGAGAGGCAAGCGCTGCTTTCGGGAATAGGGGAAAAGGTAGAGCATATCAGGAATATCATCATGTGGCTGCTGTCACCCCGAATCAGTATCATCAACCTTTGACTATCCCTGCAAGCCAACCTGCTGTTCAGCAACAAGCGCCTCAATGCCAAAACTACTACCAAGGTCAGCCCAGACAGAGGAGACCCGAGAAAAAGTTTGACCCTATTCCCACAACTTATGCCAGATTGCTTCCACTTTTGCTTAAGGGTTCATTGGTACAATTGAGAGACATGAAGCCCCCGCCTGCTGTTTTACCTCCTAGTTACGATGCGAATGCTCACTGTGAGTTCCACTCTGGAGCTCCCGGGCACAACATCGAAAATTGTAAGGCCCTGAAATACATAGTTCAAGATCTCATCGACTCAAAGGCCATCAATTTCACTAGAAATACTCCCAATGTTATCAATAACCCAATACCGAATCATAACCATGCCACGAATATGATTGAAGGGTCCAGAGGAAAGAAGTTGGTGTCGAAGGTTGGCAAGATGAAGACTTTTTTTGCAACTGTCAAGGAACAACTACTGATACAAGACATCTTCCCAGGATGTTCTGTGGATTGCCAATATTGTTTGGCAAATCCCCAAAGCTGTGATGACTTGAAGATGGGAATTCAAAAATTGCTAGACCAAGGCGTTCTATTGGTAGAACAAATATCCCCTGCTGAAGAGGTGGCAACTTTGGACATCCCTTATGATCCAATTAAAATTCTCTACGATGATGATGTGTCATGGGCAGTGCCGTATAATCAACCCCATGTATCGTTTAAGATCCCGTGTGATTATGATTGGTATCCTGCTCAAATCCCTGGTAATCCAGTACGCGTGCATCTGGAAATCCCCTATGATTCGATTGACGTTCCAGTGTCACCACCTTCATTAGCTCCATTGACAATAACTGTGCCTTCTCCGTTTCCTTTTGAGAGAACCAAGGCCGTGCCTTGGAATTATGATTCAGCTGTATACATCAATGGATAGAAAGTGGAAGAGCAACCAATAATAATTAAAGATTCTGTGGAAAATCTCGCTGGAACCAGAAGTGTGACCAGGAGTGGAAGGATTTTCGCACCTGTGCCACCACCAAGCAACAATTCTGAAGCTGTAGGAAAGACAAATGAAAGGCAGACAACAGTTGAACAAGGGCAATCCTCTACTCAGAAGGAAGGTCCTAATGATGAAGCGGAAGAGTTTCTGCGCATTATCCGAAAAAGTGACTATAAGGTGGTTGATCAGCTCAACCAAACACCTTCCAAAATTTCGATGTTGTCATTACTAATGTGTTCGCCTACCCATCATGAGGCATTATTGAAGTTTTTAAAGGCTGCCCACGTTCCTCAAGAGATTTCCGTTGTCGATTTTGAAGGGTTGGTGTCAAACATTGCATCCAAACATGTTTTGAGCTTCAGTGATGAAGAATTGCCCCCAGAGGGGAAGAACCACAATAAAGCTCTGCATATATCCATTGAGTGCGTTGATATTGTTTTGTCAAGAGTTTTGGTGGACACAGGGTCATCGCTAAATGTTTTACCAAAGAATTCTTTGTCCAAGCTTACCATTGAAGGGTTGATAATGAAGCCGAGTTCGATGATAGTGAAGGCTTTTGATGGGGCTAGGAGAACTGTGATAGGTGAGGTTGACCTCCCTATCAAAATTGGGTCTCACACTTTCATCATCACATTCTATGTGATGGATATTTATCCAGCCTACAGTTGCCTCCTAGGGCGCCCCTGGATCCATATTACTGGCGCAGTAACATCCACACTTTATCAAAAACTAAAGTTCATGATCAACAACCAGATTGTTGTAATTGATGGGGAAGAGGATATTCTGGTTAGCCACTTAACCTCATTCTGTTACGTTGAAGTGGGAGGGGAAGTTCATGAGACCCCTTTCCAAGCTTTCGAGGTTATAAATATGGAGATGATTCCTGCCGAGAAGGAGAAGAAGAAGTCAGAAACGACTGGGTCCCCGATGATTACTTGGAAGGACGCGAAGACTATGATTGAAGCTGGTCACCCTGAAGGTTGGGGAAGAGTGTTGGAGCTACCAGTTAACAGGAACAAGGCTGGCTTGGGATTCCCAAGTCATCTAAAGAAGACAACCTCCCACAAAGGCAAAGGACCTGTTCCTCCTCCTGTTTTCACTAGTGCTGGACATCTTGTTGACGACCAAGTTACTTGTGTGGAAGCTGAAGATGGTGTGCCCAAAGAAGTCTGCATGGTGTATCCAAGAGCACCAAATCAACAACTCAACAATTGGACTATCGTGGAGATGCCTGAAGTCACCTTTGTCGAAGAGTAATTTTCCTTGTGTTGCTTTCCAATCCTATGCTCTGCCCAAGGCATATGGATTATTTTGTAGGGCCTCCATGTTTTCAATCAATATTTATCATGAATGAAATGAACTTTTTGCATTCAATTGTGTTCCCTGTCTTTCTTTTTTAATTTTGCATAAATAAAATGGCAATGTTTTTCTTGCATTTTTCTTTCTTCAACTTCTCAAAATAAAGCATCAAATCATCATCATGCAGATCCACCCCGGTTTCCATTGATAACAATTTTGCTATGGTCGGATATGACTTTGATAACCCAATTTACCATGCTGATGAAGACTGCGAGGAAACTTATGAGCTCCCAGAGGAGTTAGACAGACTACTGAAGCAAGAGTCAAAGGTCATCCAACCGCACCAGGAGTCAGTAGATATCATCAATCTTGGGACCGAAGATGACAGGAAGGAAGTCAAGGTAGGCTCTGCTATAGAGAAAGATGTAAAGAGAAGATTGGTCGAGTTGTTACACCAGTACAAGGACGTGTTCGCTTGGTCTTACCAAGACATGCCCGGACTGGATGAAGACATTGTAATGCACAGACTACCTCTCAAAGAAGGATGCTCGCCGGTGAAGCAGAAGATGAGAAGAACCCGACCTGAAATGGCTATCAAAATTAAAGAAGAAGTCCAAAAGCAGTTAGACGCAGGATTCCTGGCTATATCCAACTACCCACGGTGTGTCGCGAACATCGTTCCCGTGCCCAAGAAAGATGGAAAAGTATGGATGTGTGTAGACTACAGAGATCTCAACAAGGCCAGTCCCAAAGACAATTTTCCTTTGCCACATATTGATGTACTAGTGGACAATACGGCCCAATTTTCCGTCTTTTCTTTTATGGATGGGTTTTTCGGATACAATTAGATTAAGATGGCTCCGGAGGATATGGAAAAGACTACTTTCATCACCCCTTGGGGAACCTTTTGTTATAAGGTTATGCCATTTGGACTAAAGAATGTAGGAGCGACATATCAATGAGTGATGGTAACACTCTTCCATGACATAATTCATAAAGAGATTGAATGTTATGTTGACGATATGATTGCGAAGTCGAAAACTGAGGAAGAGCATCTCGTTCATCTCGAGAAGCTGTTTACAAGATTGAGGAAGTTCAGATTACGACTAAATCCCAACAAGTGTACCTTTGGTGTGAGGTCTGGCAAATTGTTAGGTTTCATTGTAAGTCAAAGAGGGATAGAAGTAGACCCAGACAAAGTCAAAGCTATCCAAGATATGCCCGCACCGAAGACTGAGAAGGAAGTTCGTGGTTTCCTGGGAAGATTGAACTATATTGCTCGATTCATATCCCATCTGACGGCCACTTGTGAGCCCATATTTAAGCTGCTGCGAAAGGATCAAGCAGTCGTGTGGAATGACAATTGTCAGAAAGCTTTCGAGAAGATAAAAGAATATCTACAAGAACCACCGATCTTGATACCTCCTGTGCCAGGGAAGCCTCTCATAATGTACTTAACTGTGTTAGATGGATCTATGGGATGTGTACTGGGGTAACAAGATGAGACAGGTAGGAAGGAACATGCTATATACTACCTGAGCAAGAAGTTCAATGATTGCGAAACGAGATACTCGATGCTCGAGAAGACTTGTTGTGCATTGGCTTGGGCTGCCAAACGCCTAAGGCAATACATGCTCACCCATACAACTCTCCTGATCTCAAAAATGGATCCTATCAATTACATCTTTGAGAAACCCGCACTCACCTGACGAGTTGCCCGCTGGAAGATGGTGTTAACAGAATACGACATTCAATATGTCACACAAAAAGCCATCAAAGGAAGCGTGTTGTCTGATTATCTAGCCCACCAGCCTGTGGAAGACTACCAGCCCATGCTTCTCGATTTTCCCGATGAAGATGTTATGTTCGCCAGAGATTATGAAATGCCAGGCCCAGATGACGGACCCGAACCAGGATCGCGATGGACACTCGTGTTCGATGGTGCAGCAAATGTCCAAGGCAGTGGAATTGGGGAAATAATTACATCACCCACTGGATTTCATATCCCTTTCACTGCTAGGTTGTGCTTCAAATGTACTAACAACATGGCCGAATATGAAGCTTGCATCTTTAGAATAGAAGCTGCTATTGACCACAGGATCAAAATTCTAGAAGTCTATGGGGACTCTGCGTTGGTCATCAGTCAAATTAAAGGAGATTATATGGATCGTGATAACAAGCTTATCCCATACAGAGACCATGTCTTGAAGTTGATCCCATACTTTGATGAGATTACTTTCAACCACATTCCAAGAGAAAGTAATCAATTGGCAGATGCCCTAGCCACACTAGCATCCATGTTTAAGGTCAAAAGGAAGAACGAAGCACCTGCCATTCGTCTTGAGTACCTTGATAAGCCTGCCTACTGTTTGAAGAATGAGGCCACAGAGCCTGAAGTTGATGATCATCCTTGGTTCTATGATATCAAGCGGTATCTAAAAACACAAGAGTATCCAGAGAACATCACCATCATTGACAAGAAATACCTGAGGAAGCTTTCATCAAAATTCTTCCTGAGTGGGGATGTACTCTATAAGAGGAACTATGACTCGGTCCTGCTCAGATGCGTGGATAGACACAAAGCAGATCGAATCATAAATGAAGTTCATGAAGGGTCTTTCGGAATGCATGCCAGCAGACACACCATGGTTAAGAAGATCTTGAGGGTGGGATACTACTGGATGACAATGGAAATTGATTATTAGCGCCACGTGAAAACCTGCCACAAGTTCCAAATCTACGCAGATAAGATCCATGCTTCACCACTTCCTCTAAATGTGTTGACATCGCCTTGGCCATTCGCCATGTGGGGCATAGACGTGATCGGACGTATCGAGCCCACTGCTTCAAATGGACACCGTTTCATCTTGGTTACCATTGACTACTTCACTAAATGGGTGGAGGCCGCGTCTTATGCCAACGTCACTAAGCAAGTGGTGGCTCGCTTCATCAGGAAAGAGATCATCTGCAGATATGGGGTTCCAAATAAAATCATTACCGACAATGGTTCGAACCTCAACAACAAATTGATGAAGGATTTGTGCGAAAGCTTTAAAATCGAGCACCACAATTCAACTCCGTATCGTCCAAAGATGAATGGAGCCGTCGAGGCGGCTAACAAAAACATCAAAAAGATTGTTCAGAAGATGGTGAAGACATATAAAGACTGGCATGAGATGTTGCCTTTTGCTCTACACGGCTACCGCACATCAGTGCGCACTTCTACTGGGGCAACCCCCTTTTCTCTCGTGTATGGCATGGACGCAGTACTTCCTATCAAAGTAGAGATTCCTTCCTTGAGGATTTTAACAGACGTCAAGCTTGATGAAGCCGAATGGGTGCAAGCAAGACTCGGCCAGCTTAATCTCATTGATGAAAAGCGCATGATGGCCATCTGTCACGGTCAGCTATACCAGAAGCGATTGAAGAGAGCTTTTGGAAAGAAAGTTTGCCCTCGACATATCGAAGTAGGAAATCTGGTTTTGAGGAAAATTCAACCAATTCACACCGACCCAAAGGGCAAGTGGGCACCGAACTATGAAGGTCCATACGTGGTCAGAAAGGTTTTCTCTGGAGGGGCCTTGATTCTCTCCACTATGGACGGCGATGACCTCCCATCCCCTGTGAATTCAGATGCAGTTAAAAAATATTATGCCTAAAAGATAGACCCGGTGGACCAAAAAGAAAATTGACGCAAAAATGGGCGTCCTGGTGGACCATGTAAAAAGAAGAAGGTCCAGGCAAAAATTAGGGATAAAACGAAAGAAATGGCCCGCTAAGTTAAAAACCTGCAAGGGTAACTTAGGCAAAAAAGGGTATCTCGGTAGGCTGAAAACCCAAAAAGGGCGGTCTAGGCAAAAATTAGGGATTAAAAAGGCAAAAACTGCATTCTATGAAAACTGGTGAATTTTCCTCCTTGATCGTGAAACTCCGAATGGGAAGGACCAATACAATCGTTGCACTCAGAAGCAAGGCTTAAAGGGTCTTCAGAGATATACGGGTCATAGCATAATTGAAACTCGATGGAAACTGGTTTCAACATTGCCTTTGTTTTTTTATCCATTTACTTTTAAAGCAATTACCTCTTATAGGAATTGTCTCCTCTTGTAATTCGCTCTTTTAAGGGCCTTCATCAATAAAATATTATTTTCATAAAAAAGTTTTCTCTTTTAATTTTTGCTCCGTGATTGCAAAACTTGTTTTATTTATGATAAGTATTGTATTTGAATTCTGGGGGATGATAATTTTGGTGATGGAAAGAAGATACGGGATTACTCTTTCTCTTAAGGTGTCTGTAGGGTAACCATGATCCCTGAGTAACATGCAGAAGCACTGTTAAAACCAAAAATTGACTTGGCCCAGGCAAGAGCCATCCAGCCTGGGGTGACCTAGCATAAAGCAACATGGAGCCCTAGCATCTCCAGAGTATGGTTGCGTCGGTAGATTTTGAGTGTCGGAAAGTTAAGTTCGTCCCTCTTTCAACCAAAGCCCAACCTTCCTTGGCACCCCGAGACCAAAATCCACCTTTGACTGGTACCCTTCACCTTACGTATCTCCTTTTCCCCAGCAAGCCCAACCATGTCTTGGCACCTTAAAAAGTCCAACCATTCCTTGGCACCTTAACCAAAGCCCAACCACGTTTGGCACGACCATCACTTCAGACTCTCACCTCCTCATATCCCCAGCATTTTGCATACATTTCTGCATCATTTGCATGCTCGTTTAACCAGTTCTTGTAGAGGATAGGGGCATCCCTGTGGACTTTGTCCCCCCATCACTTGATACTCCCAAATCCTTCTGTGCCTTTCGCATGAGTAGTTCCTTACCTTACCTTTCGTAAGGGATTTCATTGCCTTTCGCGTGAAATCTTATCCTTTTGCTTTCCTTTTGTAAGCGTTCTCGCTGCCTTACGCACGTGACAGAACTTTGTATTAGGTATCTTCGATCAATTTGGATGCTTGATGCCTGTGTGGCCAAGAACTGAATGGTCGCTACTCAGAGAATATCACCTCCGCCTTTGTGCCTGTGAGGTCAAGTGATGTTCTGATACCCTATGCAAGTCCCCTCTGCCTTTTGCACGAGGATGGTTATTGCCATCAACTTACCTTTTGTGAGTCTTTTTTCACGATGTATCTCCTTCTTGCATTTTGCAATGTGTCCAACTTACCTTTAGTAAGAGCCTTCCCGTGCCTTTTGCACAATTTCTTCCCAGCTTACCTTTTGTAGGTCTCCTTCCTACCTTTTGTAGAAAGGAATCTGTCTCCAAACCTTTTGTTCCAGAGTCATTTATGCTATTCGCAGAAGTAAGTACGATCGTCTTCTCCCAAGGGAGTTATATTATTTCTCCAAGCCTTTTGTTCTAGGGTCTTTTCTACCTTCCGTAGAAAGGAATTGTCTCATAACCTTTTGTTCTGGGGTCCTCTCTACCTTTCTTAGAAGGAAATTGTCTCCTAACCTTTTGTTCTGGGGTCCTCTCTACCTTTCTTAGAAGGAAATTGTCTCCAAGCCTCTTGTTCTGGAGTCCTCTATACCTTTTGTAGGAGGAATTATTCTCTAAACCTTGTGTTCTGGAGTCGTTTCTGCTGTTGCAGAAAATAGTACGATCGTCTTCTCCAAAGGGAGTCTCCTCTACGTGATGTAGCAGGAATCTTTTTCTCTCCAAACCTTTCGTTCTGGAGTCCTCTCTGCCTTTAGTAGAAGGAAACTTTTTCTCCTAACCTTTTGTTCAGGGGTCCTCTTTGCCTTTTGCGAGAGGAGAACCAATATCTCATCCTTTATTTCTGAGTCCTCTTTACCTTTCGTAGAAGGAATATCTCATCTTTTATTTCTTGAGTCCTCTTTACCTTTTGTAGGAGGAATATCTCTCGTAATCCTTTATTGCTGGAGTACTCCCTACCTTTTCTTTGGAAGGGGTATCTCACCAACTAACTGCTAGAGTCCTATCTACCTTTCGTAGAAGGAATATCTCAACCTTTTATATGTCCCGAGTATGCTACATGGATGCCCCCCTTTCAAGACTGGCAAAGCACTCATGTTCATTTCTTATTGCATCTCAAGCGTATCATCATATCCCTCATAACCAATTACCTCTTCCCTGACAGATACCTTTTTCAAGCCATCCCACCGACGCATCACCTTCATTCAAATCCTTTTCCGGCTAAAAATTTCGGGTATTCTTATATTTAATCTCCTTGTACCTTGATTGTAAGAAAGCCTTAGCCACTCTCACCTTCAAGTCCAAGAATATTAAATAGGGGCATCTGTCACACCCTCATTTTCACCCTATCTTTACATATCATGCATTCATCATTATCATCGCATTTTAGGGCATATCAAGCATAGATTGGTGTAGAAGAATTGCAAGTGAGGGATTTGCTTCAAGAAAAATGTTTGGATTTGGAATAATTGGTTCTCCATCCACAATCAGGAGGAAGTTTGACTAGATGGTCAAACCTGGGCAAAAGGTGGATGTACCAGTTCACTTGCAAGTTATTTCCATTTTGGGCCATTTTGAAAACAAGTGCTATTTGGGAATCACAAAGTGACTAAATTAAGGAAGGGCCTACAAACCTGTGGCATGATTATCTTGATTCACTCTTGATTTCTTATATCCATTCGAAACAAGAATTACAAGCCTCAAGAAGCGCACAAGTCATCTACTCATGTTCAAATTTTCTTTCGAATTTGAAGGTTATGAAAAGATCCAATGCATGTGTCACGTTGAGTTTTGAGTCTAATTCAAGTTTAACCATTCAAATTGAGTTTACCATGCATCTCGGTTAAGGAACGAATAAGGCGTATATAGGCAAGTTTTCTACGTGATTCTAAAGGTTGAACATTCGTTGATCAAGAGTATGCAAGTTTGAGTGGTCACTATTCAACACCTTTGAAGAAAAAACAATTGGCACATGGAGTATGTAGTTACATCACAAAATTGTTGATCACAAGGATGCAACAAGGCGTTATGAAAATCTAAAAAAAAAAGGGGGGTGGTGCCACGTAGTTTGTAATGATCTTCAAGCCATTTGCAAGAAAAAATCAATTTTCACATGAATGAGCTTTCATTTTGTTTCATTGTTCTCAAGGCTAAGAATAACCAATTTCTAATTGATTGGATTTCAAGAAAGACAACTACAAGGTTCAAATTACACTACAATTGATACTTGTTTACAATTTGCACTAACTATCAAGACAAATTACAAAGTGCACAATAATTTTGTTAAGCCATTCCAAATCCCATGATCACCACGCCTTGCTTCATCACCACAAAAGTCTTCATGCTTCAACTTTAAAATCCACCTTCCAAGCTCTAGCCGTGACTACAAGCACCCATCTTCCGAGTTCGCACCGCCACTCGAGATTGAAGCTTGGTCAGCAGCTCCATATGCATCCTCTATTCAGCTCGTTTTCCACGTCTTCATGATTGAGATGCTATTCCCACAATAGTTACGGCATCTTGAAACATAGCTGCAAATCCAAGACATTCCACATCAAAATACAAGACCTGCATCAAATTCAATTAAGCCAAATCATATTTCCAAATCATAACCTAACGAAAGTTCCAACTCATATTCAAACTCTAAGCCAATCCATGCCATGGTCCATCATAAAAATTCGATTCATTCCAACAAATTCCAAATTCAATTCATCATCATAGCGCACAAATCCATTCCAAAATTTAAATCATACACAAAGATATTCAATTCACAAATTCACATTGCATTGTCACATTTCACACACTTTGGTCACACAATTCAGAGTTTTCACATTCATAACCTATCCATTTTCATTGTGAAATTGTAATTCATACACACATCAGAATCAGAACAATAAAGCAAGGCAGAGGGGACCACCAAGAATAGTCCATACACAAAGTGACAAAAGTGCAGAACTCAGAGAATGCAGAGAAATTCAGAAATAACAGAACTCACCAAAATGGAAAGACAACTTCTTATCATCAAAAAAGAACAACAGACCTTGCAACAATGGAGATTCCACATCAATTTTCAAACTCCATAAACCCTAATTCTACTCTATAAAAGGGGGCCTTGTTTCAAAAATAGGGGGATTGGAAATCAGTAAGCACACAGAGAAAACCCTAAATTCTTTCTAGGCAGAAAACCCTAAATCTTGCTACAATAAAAGACCCTAAAGCGGCCGTTTCAAGAAGAAGAAGAAGGAGGGGCGAAAGAGAGAGCTCATACCTGCATTTTGGTTCTTCAAGGGTGAGTCACTACACTTTAACCTCTTTTCTCTGCGAATCATTGTCATCCTGGCCGTCTCGTGCCTTCTATTTGCATTTCCATCATGATCTGAGGAGATTTGTGGTTAGGGTTTAGAACAGGGGAGGTCCGATTTGATTTATCCGTTAGGATTTTAGCGAGACTGGGAGTGGATTTGTATTTAGGACGAAATTTGGGCGGGGGTCTGTGTTGGTTTCGAGGTGAGAAGAGAGTTCCTTGCCGGAGAAGACGGTGGTTTCAGCCGTAAGGCCTCTTCTCTGGCGACCCCTTTTGGATTTCCGGCGACTCAGTCCAGAGAGAGAAAGAGAAACGAGATAGGGTGAGTAAGAACGTGAATAAGTTTTTTTTCTCGAAGCTTGGTTATATTTTTGGTTTGCGTTAAGTATCTGCAGCATTCTTTCTATAATTTTGTTTTCAATTAACGCGTGGCCAGCTTCCCAATACGTGTTTGCTGCATTGAATGATTGTTGGTCATTTCTAACATTACAATGCTCTTTTTTTGTTTTTTGCTTTTTTAAGGCGGTTGGAATTCGTGAGATCCCCTATGTAATTAACACCTGGGGTTGACATTAGGTCAACCAGGGATCCTATGTGGATCCCCTTGTGATGTACATTGTGCACCTTCCTTTGCTGCCGTTAGATCTGGTCAAGATCTTTGACCATACGATCTAACACTCCCATTTTTCTCTCCAAAACCAACTCGTGTGGGTCAGACCACACACAAATCTCCTACGCCTAGGCTCAGCTGGGATTGGGCCTAGGATTTACACCCCTATTTTTTATAACAGTCCCTTTTTACTCATATTTATTTGTTTTCTTTTATTTTTGTTTTTTATCCATTTTCTTTTCTACTATTTCCTTTATTATTGTTAAATTCATAAAAACATAAAAAGTGTGTGTATTATTAATTACCTTAAATATATTTATTTAATATTAATTAATTAAATTATTAATTAATTTTATTAAATATTTATATTTAATTTAGTTAATAATTTTGGGTGTTGTTTGGTTTGGTCTATTCGTGTAATGATCGATTATTTATTTTGGTTGTGCAATTTTCTCATGTAATATGTCTATACCATGATAATAATTGATTAATCTCTTAGATACACATTTAAAACCATTTTCAAAAACAAATTCTCGATTCAACATCGAGCCTTTTTTTCCACCCGTGTAAGTCGATTGCCTCGTGCATCGCCATCAACCTTGTTCGTTACACTTCAAACTTTTTTTCTCAACTAGCAATAAACCCTTGATCCAACGTCAAGTGGCATTTTTCTCAAAAACTCAAAATACTTTCTTTAATAAGAGAATAAAGTTCTCTTTGTATTGAACTAAAGAGAGGGGATTGGGTGAAGACCTCTTCCTCTTCGAGTATTAAGATGCTCACTTTAGAATGTGTGGTCTCGATACTCGTCTTTTAATACGAAGACGTGACTATATTCACCACCCATTCTTTCAAAAACCTTTTTCTCTCTTTATTTCATCTCCTTGCGTCTAAAAACCTTGGTCTTGTACCAAGTGCATTTTCAAGCCTTTTCTTAATAAACTTAGATGGTCGTGGAGCGGTTAGGCGAATGCCTTCTCCTATCCCGAGTGCTTGACATTACCTTTAGGGTTCACTGTCGTGAAGCACTTACCATCTAAAATCAAAACACTTCCTTAATAAGATAATGAAGTTCTCTTTGTATTGAACTAAAGAGAGAGGATTGGGTGAAGACCTCTTCCTCTTCGAGTATTAGGATGCTCACTTTAGAGTGTGTGGTCTCGATACTCGTCTTTCAATACGAAGACGTGACTATATTCACCACACAATTTTCATAACAAACCTTTTGAGATAAAGAATTGGGTACTACCCGAAGGGGTTCCTATCCGAGGACTTATTTCGCCCTTAAAATTAACTTTCACAAATCAAATGTGACATCTTGCCTTGATGGCGAAAGTCAACCTTTTCAAAAAGGACATGTTACATCCGTTCTATCGCAAACAGGTAACGCATAAGACTCCACGAGCGAGCCGCAAAACACCTAACTGCTAGAACCCGCACGTTAGCATCGTCCATAAAAAACACCAACAAATTATAGGTCGAACTACGATTGCTCTGATTCTTCATTCTCGTCTGGATGTAAGATACGTAGGCACAAGATCGCGATGATCTTGGCGAGCCCCCTTCCATTTTCTTCACCCGTAGTCCTTCGAACTACGTTGACTCTGAATTTTCCATTGCACGGGGGAATACGTAGGCATAGGACCGCGAAGTCCTATCGAGTCTCCTTTTCTTTTATTTTCTTTCACATTCTTTGGTTATCGCCCTTCTTTTTCCCTCTTAGAACACATCTTAGAAAGCAATATTCTTAGCAAACATCCTTACACATAGACAAGCAAATGGTTCTCTTCGAGTACGATGGATGCGGAGGGTGCTAATACCTTCCCTCCGCATAACCGGCTTCCAAACCCGTAATTTGGTTGCCAGACCATCTTATCCTTTCATTCTTTGGGTTTTTTCGATGTTTTCCCTTCCCCTCATGGGATAAATAAAGTTCGATGGAGACTCTTCTGTTTCTTCCTTCTTTCGCCTCCGGTCGACTATTTTTCGAGTAGCGACAACCTCCTCAAGAAATTTATCTTCCCCAACAAAGACTGGAGCTGTTTCTTTGTCGTCGGAGGCTTGAGATCCAAGATTGCCTTCGTCTTGTTCTGGTTGATCTCGATGTCTATCTTGTGGACTACGAATCCCAGAAAGTCCCCTGCATGAACACCAAAGGCACATTTTAGTGGATTCATTTTTAATCCATATTTTCTCATTCTCTCAAATGAGCGTCGAAGGTGGTCGAGGTGACCTTCTTCTGATGACGATTTTATGACTATGTCATCAATGTATACCTGCATAAAATTCTCAATAAAGTCATGGAATATAGCATTCATAGCCCTTTGATAGGTTGCCCCAGCATTTTTCAGCCCAAAAGGCATCACAACCCATTCATATGTCCCCAAAGCTCCAGGGCATCGAAACGCGGTTTTGTGGACATCCTCTTCAGCTATGAAAATTTGATTTTAGCCGGAGTAGCCATCGAGCATGCTCAAATATTCGAATCTTGTGGCTGAGTCGACCAGCATCTCTGCCACGGGCATCGAATATTCGTCTTTAGGGGTAGCGTTGTTCAAGTCCCTAAAGTCGATGCAAACTCGAAGGGTTCCATTTTTCTTAATAACGGGTACTATGTTTGCTATCCATTCTACATACCTTGCAGTTCTAATGAACCGACTTTTAACCAGTCTTTCAATTTCCTGCTTGATCTTTGACGTGACTTCTGTGGTGAAGCGTCGAGGTTGTTGCTTTAATGGCTTCTTACCTAGCTGGATTGGAAGTCGATGCTTCACTACGCTCCGACTTAGACCAGGCATTTCACCATAATCCCAGGCAAAGCAATCTTTGTACTCTTTTAATACTTTAACCAGCTTGGCCTTCATTTCTGGCCCCACTTTGGCACTCACATATGTGGGTCTTTTGGTTGTCCCATCCCCTAAGTCAACCTCTTCAAGTGGGTCCTGCGCCTGCATTTTTTACAACTCATGATTTGGGTCTTTCTCAAACCCTAAAGGCTCGTCGTCGTAAATACAATCAAGCCTCCGGCTTTCTAAAGCTGCTTCTTGGCCTTGTAGGACACCTGTTTGTGCATCACAGTCGGCTCCCTTAACTATTTGGGGTGATTTGTCTTTTTCAAGTGCCGACATCCTTCTATTTTCAGCCAAATAGGCCAAAATTTGAGTCATGCTTTCTGACTCAGCAGTCATTTTCACCGACTGTGGGCCACCCCGTTGGTGGCATTTCCATAGGCTCCATGGCTTCGTTGGCAGCATCCCAGATGAACCCATAGTCGGGGTCTAAGTTTAGAAGACCCGTATCGACGGAGGTGTAGGAACCTGGCCCGTCATCACAAGGAGCCACATTTGCTAAGTGTTGGTCAAAAGACTTCTTGTTACATTTGGCGTCGTCGACTTTGTAGTAACTTTGATCTGCCTCAATATTTTCGACGATGCCATCTTTTCTCCAAATGGTCAATCTCTGGTGCATTGTCGATGGTACTGCCCCAATTCCATGGATCCACTCCCGTCCCAGCAACAGATTGAAATTTGCCTTTGAATTGATGACCATGAAGAGTGTTAGCCTGTTGGTTGTACCCACTGCCAGATCTACTTGAACAACCCCCAGGATATTACTGGTCTTACCTTCATAGTTGGAAAGAACCATGTTGTGTTATCGGAGGTCAGCCTCCATTTTTCCAATCTTCTTGAATAAATTGTGGGGCATCAGATTTACAGTTGCCCCACCATCCACGAAAACCTTGTTGACTGCCACTCCGTCAACTTTCGCCTTTATGAACAACGGCTTCAAATGGTACTTCATCCCAGGACTAGGACGTTCAAACATAGCCGTATGATCTTCGACCACACCATTATTCATCACATAATAACATAGCGGCTTGTCATCCGTATTCTCATCAGGGACGAAATCTTCTTATGCCTCAGAGATCTCAGACACCACATCATACTCAGCTGGTAGGATCGACACGATACCACGATTCAGGATGAAATATTCGTCGTAGGTGTCATCGTTGCTGTCATCGTACATGTCTTCGTCAAAATCTCCCTCAGGTGATGGATCATACTCGTCATCCGACTGAGGAGAGTATTTTGGCTCCTCTTCATCCGACTGAGGGGTATATTCTGGCTCCTTTTTGCTTTCAACCATCGAAGTACATTTTGAGCTTTGGGTCGACACCACCCCTTTCTCTCCTAATGTGTCCACGGTTACTGTCATGGTCTGGTTTGTCACCACCCTGTCTTTTTCTACCCATTTTCCTCTTGGGTGTTGGCGCTTTTGTCCAGACGTTCCGACAGGCTTCGATTGTGAAATTGTAGCCTCTCTCTCAGCCTTCTTATTGCGCTGATAGCGCCTCCACTGAGTCCTAGTCATGGGCTTTTTTCCCTTGTAGTTAGGGGACACCCTATAGCCTGTTGGCTCGACTCTTTTGTCGGCGACATTCGCTTCTTTTTCCAAATCTAAGCCTTCCATTTTGGTCTTTTACTTCCTTTCTAGCTGACTGGTGCCATCCATCTTTCTTGTGGGGTGTCTTACGGAGGCACGAAAGTTTTGGGTCGCACCTCTTGGAAAAACTTTTTGTACTCCTCATTTCGACGAGGAGCCCCACTCTTATCAAACACAAACCTTGGGACATGTGGCTTGTTTTCTGGCAGCACTTCTCTCTTGCTTGCCTCATACCTCTCAGCAGCTTTCTCGTCGAACACAACGTTGCACCTAGGGCATAATGCGGCCTTCGACCCGCTTATCCTGCACTTTTCCTGAAAATCTTCCAAACTTTCGCCAGCCTGGGGATACACTGCTTCGAGCTTAACCTCAAATTTCTTGTTGGAACCCTCAGTAGTTTCGACCATCATGCATTCGTACACCTCTGAGTACAAAGCCTCTTCAACCATCAGTGGGTCGGCGTAAACCTGCATCTCCGGTTTTTTTCCAAATTGGAGTCGACCTTCCTTCAAAGCCTTCTGCACCAAATCCCTGAAAAGAACACATTGTGCCGTTTTATGACCAAGGAAATTATGAAATTTACAAAATCCCCTCTTTTTCTTTTGTTCTAGAGGGGGGTCTTTTAAACCAGGAGGAATAATTATTTGACCATCTTTAACCAATAAATTAAATATTTCATCACATTTGGAAACATCAAAAGTATAAGTTTTAGCAACGTATTTATCCGTTTTTCCAGTTTCAGCGGGATTTTTCCCGTTTGATGGTTTCAACAATTTGCACGTATAGGGAGGTCCGGGCTTAAGTTCAGCCACATGGACCTCACTTTCATCGACGAATTCTTCATCGTCGGGTGAATACTTATCAGAAGACACATAAGACACTTTTTCTTTTTTACGATATCTGTTAGATTGAGTTTTCTCAGCTTTTAATTGTTCGACCTGGCGAACTCAGTCAGCCAGCTGCGCCATGTCTCTAAGTTACTGCGTGTCTAGCTTCTTTCTGATCGAATAATCCAGACCACCAGCTGCAATTTCGACTAATTCGTGCTCAGGGACTTGAGTAAAGCACCGCGCTTTCAAAAGTCTAAACCTGTTCAAGTACTGGTCTACTGACTCTGTGGCCTTGCGTTTGACGCTTGCCAACTCTTTCAAACTTATTTTCGACTGCCCCATGTAAAATTGTTCGTGGAACAATCTCTCCAATTGTGCCCACGTGTGGATGGATTGAGGGGGAGACGTGGTAAACCATGTAAATGCATTTTTCGTGAGGGAACTTAGGAAATATTTCATTTTTAAGTCCTCATTGTTTGCTATGTCGCCTGCTTCAGTTTGATACCTAGCGACGTGTTCGACAGTGGACTCCTCAGTCTCACCAGCAAATTTAGTGAACTTTGGCACCTTCCAACCCCTGGGTAACTCTGCTTGTAATACAAAATCTGGTAATGGGGACGTGTATATTGGCCGTCGAAGGCCTGGATTTGCCCCATTACGAACCATGATGCATTCGACCACAACCTCCAAGTTATGTTCCCCAGCCAAGGCGTCCTGTCGGACGACAAAGTCTGGATCTTGGTTCCTATGGACTATCACAGGATGCCTCTGGGCCATCCTAGGGATCTCTTCGAATTCACGGGGTTGTTCAATTATTTCGTCGAAGACCTCATTCTGACGAATGGGCGTCTCCGGTCGAGGCGGAGGGGTATGTCGACCCTGAGCCCTAGGAGCGCCTAGAAAGTCACCTATACATGTCATTTGAGTCGCCGGTTATTAATAACTCTGTGTTGAATCTTGTATCAGTGGTCTCAATATTGTACCCATCTGTTGAGTCAACATATGGACCATCTCATGATTACTCTCATCCATCTGTTGCCTCATGACCGCGACGGAACTAGAGGTAAATGTCGGTATGGATTGAGAAAAAAGATTAAAACCAGGGGGTCGAACCATCTGGTTCGACAGATGCCCTGCCCCCTGATAAGGTGAAAACACCGGGGACGAACTCTCCCAAAACAAAGGGCCGGTAGAGTGCAAACTCGACATGAACTCTGTCGGCATCCCATAAGATCAAGGAATAGGCATGGTGATACTAGGCATATACTGCCATGTAGTCCCTGCCATTGTTGATTTAGGGTCATGTCGACGTGGCGCCACGGTTGGTCCACTAGGGGTAGTTGAAACCGCGGACACGGTACCGGAGCCAACATCAGTTGTTTGTGTCACAACCATACTTTCCGTCGAAGACGGTTCGTCGTTCGAACGTGGTATTGCCATCTTACCACTATGCAAAAACATACACTCAATTCACACGGGTCCCACCAGGCGTGCCAATTTGTTCGCCTGAGCGAACAACCGCTGGCCTTCCGTCACAGGTTTACTCGTGGGATCGGCCACACAAATCCCAGAACAAGGAACTGGAAACGTATGTTTATGTTATATTACAGTTTCTTGCTTTTTGGGAAAAGTTGTAAGGTTTGAATGATCAACCGGGTTTGGAACAAAACGAAAATAAAAGAAAGGAAAGGCAGAACAGAAAGCAAAAAGGACAATAACTTAAACTCTGAAAATAAATTGCATTAAGTAAAGGTGGACGCAATTATACATTTTCGCGGGATTGAACTCGTTTCTCTCTAAGCTTGGTACCTTGAGTGTTTTCCCTTTACAATGTGACAAAATGCGACCCCTAAAAATGGAAAATACAATGCTTTATATAGGCCTAGAGAATAACCGTTCATCTGCCCAGATGCCCTTTGGTGCTGACACGTGTCCCCCCACTCTCTTTTCAACTTCCCATATTCTTGGAACTTTTAAACTTTTCCCGCCCAAGTACTTATCCTTGAATTTGGGATTTGCCCTTCGCCTGGCTTTCCTCCGACACCGTGGCTTGTCGCCTCCTCTCCGACCCACCTACTTGGCCTGTGTCGGATCGACGCCTTGACAGTCCCTTGGTGTCGATTTGCTGAATTTCCTCTCATCCTTCTTCCCTTGGTCGAAATCTCCTGTCAACAATTTCTCACATTCATAAAATAAAATCTGGATTACATTCACAAATTCAGCATTACATCGACAAAAATTTAAATATTACAAGATCAATAGCCCGGTGGACGTTTGCACATCTCTAAGATGTCATCGACCGTTATTCAGATTTTGACCGTCGCCTCGAACTCGAGCGGGAATCGTTCTTCGTAACCGAAAAAAGTTTGCCACATCGCTCTAACATCCTCTTGATTCTTGAGCTCAACAAGGTTGTAAGCGACGTTCCCTTCTTTGTCAACCAAAGGTGAACGGTACTCAAGCTCCGCAACCTTCCGTTTGTCTCCATAAGGTAGGAGATGTTCGATGTCGTCAATGATCTCGCCGATGGAGATGTCCCTCATTAGCTTAAACACGTGACCGCATGTTTTACCGTCGATGTAGGAGACACTTGCGCATACCAACGTAACTTGATTTCATACAATTGAGACATTTTGAGTTTGTGTGAAAATATCAAATGAAACCCCTAATTTATAGAAAACTTAGGGTAAAGTAATTTCTTCCTAAGTTCTTTCCGGATGTGCAGAGACGAAAAAACCCTATAAATATTGGTTCCGGATGTGTATATCCAAACTTTCCCGGATCTGCACATCAGAATATTTTACTGATACATTTTTCAATCAGAATTGACTATGTTATGCAACCAATTGCAATGCTTTCATTGGAATAAATTTAATAAGTGCATTAAAAAGGCATATGAATAAAAATTCAATATATTTCACTTCAAAAATGTACATTTTGTCGTACGATTATACAAAAGAGTTAAAATGTACATTTCACTTCAAAAATGTACATTTTGTTCTTCTATCTCCCCTAATTGCTTTGTTCGTCTGATAGCGAATGTTATACACTTGCTTTATATTTGCTACATTGTCGGGTTCCTTCCGTTTCAACGTGGCAAGTATATTTTTCGGTTGGACAAGATTCAAGGTCATGTCGGCAATACACGTCTTCTCTTCCGACTTGAGCCGACATACACTAGGATGGCCTTGAAACTTTGAGCACAATTCGTGATTATGTATACCACAAAGAACACTAAATCTCCATTTTTTGGAAGCTAACATGTAACCACCAATCTTAAAAGGGCACTCACATTTTCTACTACCGGTGTCGTCTTTTTTTAACTTCCGTAGAGGAACCTGATATTTCCCGCTTCTTTCGCACCCCAAAATTACAAAAGCCTTTCTTCTTTCCGAACCATTATCCGATCTTCCGATATTTACACCGAAGCCAAGCCCAATAGTCGTCCTACAAATATATGCGAGCATGCTATCACAATCATCAAACTCTTGCTTGTTATTAAAGTCACCGCCGACATCAACCGACTTTACGATAATCCCTTCAACTTTCGGAGAAATCGGCGAAACTAATTATTTTGAGATGTTATCGGGGTGCACCATATCTATTTAGAAACAATAATAGAACAATAAATATATATAACTAAAACCTATTAAAAATTGCTGAAAATTAAAATTAATAAGTTCCAGGCATTTTTCCGGATGTGTACATCCGGACAAGTTCATGCTCAATACGTACCGAATTTACACATCCGGAAGTAGCGTACTTTTTTTTTCTTCCAAAAAGTAGATTGATAATGTGAGCAATGTAGTGGATGAAGTTGAATATTTACCTGAAATTCAATCTTCTCTTGCTCCCTTTGATTTGTTGCACCAAAAAGTTGAAGTTTTTGAGTGAAAAATGGTATTGATGAAGTAGGGATTTTTAGGTTGGTGAGGGTGAGTGTGGAAGAAGAAAGGTTGAGAATGGAAAGGGGGAGTGATAATGCAGGTTCAAATATATCAACAATTATTTCGGATCTGCATATCCGGAGACCTTCCGCATATGCACATCCGGAACAAATATTTTTTTAAGGTCATGGTGCGTCCGGATTTACAATCCGAAATCAGGGGGCATAAGCAGAATTTCGCGCAGTGTCTAAGAAACTTGGGTGGTGTATTAAGAAATTGTCTCAATTTATATTGCTATAAAAATATAAAAATTAAAAAATTTATATTTCATAACAATTCTTTAACATAATGTCTCAAAATTTTGAGACATTGTGATAAAAGCTACTATAAAAAATTATAAACCTTTATAAATATTGTGTTACGATATATTAACATTATTTTTTAATAAAAAAACAATAGATTAAATCTTTAAATATTTAATTATGAAATATAAATATTATCTAAAATTTATAAAATTTATATTATGGTTGTTTCAAGGTTCGAGCACACAAGTTCAAATTCAAAACCAATGCATATAGTCATTGCGATGCAATCATAACATTACCAATTTTTTCAACAAACATCATACTTAGACATTTTACTTTTATAATTTATATATTCGATCACCTAAAAATTTGAGGTCTCAATTTTTATTTTTTTTAGGATTTGTGCGATGGACTAGGTTACATAGACTAAAATTAGGCCTTACCGACTAGAGATGACAATGGGTCGGGTCGGGTGTGAGTTTTACACTATTCAAACTCGCATTCGAAATCACCACCCGAATTTAAATCCGAATCCAAAAATTATTCGGGTGGCAAAATAACACTCACGCCACACCCGTTAGATTTGGATTTTTTCACCCAAACCCGAATTCATAGCAAAAACTAAAAAAAAAAAAAAAAAAAAATATATATATATATATATATATATATATATATATATATATGGGTGTGATTTCGGGTTTCAGGCATGAGTTTTACACTACCCAAACCCGCATCCGAAATATCGGGTGACACCCGAATCCGAACCCAATCAACTTGGATTTTCACCCGTTGACTCGAGTTCGGGTGCGGGTGGACCCCGCAGGTTTGGGTCTGTCTGTCATCCCTATTAGCAACTCACAACTCTACTTAATTTTAAAAAATCAATTTTTAAGAATAAGTTAAATTACACTTTTTGATCCCATGTTTTATTTCATTCACGGAAATTTTCTTCTTATTTTATATTCAAACAGTTTTGGGCACCTTTCAAATTTTTTCACTCAAAATTTAAGGCGTATCCATTGGCTAATACATGTAATTTGTATTTTTTTTCTTTAAAGACATGTAATTTGTATTTTTTTTCTTTAAAGATTCACATAGGATTTTTGGTCTAATTCTCTTCTTTTTGAAGTGGAAAATTAATGAAGTGCCTATTTTTTTAAATGACGTATAACATACATATTTTATTTTAAAAGTTTCACAAAAGTTTCTAAATGATTATTTGTCATGTTTCACAAGTTACACATCATTTAGAAATAGACAAATTATTATTTTAATTGTAAAAATATGAGAAAAGAGTATAATTGTTTAAATTTTAAAAAGAGAGACTATTTTTAGTAATGAGATAATAGGATGACCAAAACTGTGATTTAATTTTAAGAATATTTAAATACTTTATTTATATACAACAATAAAAACAATCATATATCGACACATAACAAGTACATTTGGAGAGGTCATATATAAAATAATTTTACAACAACACCCTCCTACACTTAAATATGATTAAGTACTTATTAATTTTTCTTACAATTTTAGTTATTTTATTTATGACATATTCAATATTTTGTTTATGACATGTCCGTTATTTTAAACATACTGCTGGTTGACTTTCTTAGCAAGTATACAAATATGGTCGAAGTAATAAAAATTAAGTCACCTTCACATGCGACTAAAGTAATTATGGGGTTTTAAATTGGTTTTTATGGAAAATAATTACGCAAATAAAATTGGATAGAAATCCAGATAATGAGAAAGCAATCATATCTTAGTTGAATCCCTTAATTTTTTCTTGTTGATGGTTGTGCATCACTTGAATATAATTGATTTATAATTTTAAGGCGAATTAACAATACCATTGTACCCAATTCTTTAGTTTACAACTCACTAATTTAGTCAACAACTCCCTAATTTCCTAGGCAAATTCGAAGTAAACCTATGCGGTCTATGTGAGTTAATTCTCTAGTTACAACTTATAATTACCTATTCATAGTTAGTTATTAAGTTGGACATTTGCTCTATGTCAGATCGATAGACTTATGATCAATAATCTCTACTCATCTAATTTTACTTTGTGCGCCTGTCAACACAAAAAGTCTCCTCTTTCTCCTTTCTAATTGCTAAAAACGTCACCTATCGTGCATATGATGCTTCAGATTGTGCACACGATGTTCTTCCAGCTCACCATTATGCACCTAATGCACTATATTGTGCACACAATGTTTTTTTTTCTTTTCTCATCGTGTACATGATAGCCACATGACCTCGCACAATATTTCCAGTAGCTCTTTTGTTTTTTACTTGAAAATTTTATACTTTTTCATTAATGTTCCTCTATTATTCACTAGATCATATATTGGTCATTTCTTCTCCAATTTCCTCTTGATTAATTCAAAAACATATCAAATTACTAACAAATGCTTATCAAAATTACGTAATGACAGAGTGTCATCACAACCCTAAATTTGTTATGTTTATTGTCCTCGAGGAACTCTTTCATACATGTGAATTTCCTTAAATCACTGCACATACCAAACCAATAACAGACACAAATTATCACAGAGTTAGAACTTCCATCCCTTACATTAATTAAGATAAATTCTAAGAGTTTTCTCCAACTTCCTTGTTTACTCAACCTGTATTTTACCTCATCTTTCTCGATTTGACAGAGTAATCACACAATCAACTTACAAAAGCATTTTACCATAATTTTGCAAAGTCCCTAACAAAGTCAATCAAAGTCATATTTAAACACACATTTTTTAGGTCTTTTTAAGGTTGTAACGGGGTTTATGTCAAGGTAGGATATTTTGGAATATTAGGCTTAAACCTTGGAGTTAGGTACATAGTTTTCTTTCTATTACCATGTTCCTTGTATAATACTCTTTTGCATGGTTAATCAGTACTAGAAAATGTACTTCGTTGGTCTTATTTCATTCATTTTCAAATATTTTTTTAAAAAAAAGTCATTTTACTTCTTATTCTCTTTATGTCTCTTTTTCTTTTCACTACGCCAAAATTGGTTTTTCACAGCGCACCAAAGACAACGCTTTTTGGACATAGCGCTGCTATAGGTCTTTAAAAAATTTCGCAAAAAAAAAAGCGCTGTAAAAGACAAACATTAGAAAGCGCTTTTTAAAAGCGCTGTTAAATGTCCTAAATAGAATTCACCTTAGAAAGCGCTTTTTGAAAAGCGCTGCTATAGGTTTTACCTTAGAAAGCGCTTTAAAAAAGCGCTCTTATAGGTTAACCTTAGAATGCGCTTTCAGAAAGCGCTGCTATAGGTCTTAAATTCTTCTCACTTTAGAAAGCGCTTTATAAGGAAAGCGCTCTCATAGGTAGCACTTAAGAAAGCGCTTTTTGAAAAGCGCCCTCTAAGGTCATTTATGAATTAAAATATAAAACACATTTCATATCATTTTCAGAAACATCTTTTCATTTTCTGCTCTCGGCCGTTCTTTCTGCTGAAACCCTTGCGTTCAATCGTTCTTGCATGCTGAAACTGCTTTCATTGCCGTCGTTCTTGAAAACGTTGCCGTCACCGTAGCCGTCGTTCTGAAAACGTTGCCGTCACCGTTGCCATCGTTCATTCTTGCATTTGTGAAGGAGAAGACGAAAACGAAAAGAAGAGGTACGTTGTTGTTGTTGTTCTTGCTTCATACATTGTTGTTGTCGTCGTTGTTGTTGTTGCCGTTCATTCTTGCCGTCAGCATTGCCGTCGTTCTGTTGTTGTTGTTGTCGTTCTGTTGCTGTTGTACATTATATTTATGTTCCATTTCTGTTGCTGTTTACGAGTTAGTGTTTTATAAGAAGTTTTGCTCATGTGTATTGCGTATTCGATTGTGAACCGTTTCGATTGTGTTGCAGCTAAGTAGCTATGTTAGTAACCTCTATTGCTATTTACGATTTGGTGTTCATGAGATGTTTTATTTTTGTTATTACATGATATTACACAGTATGTTTCTTGAAATCTCTTTTGTTGTTACATAGTATTATACTCAGAACTTGTTTTGTTTTATATTAGTACAGAATATTAATGGATATTAGTTAAAGTCTGGAGATTGTTTTGTACAGAACTTGTTTTGTTTGATATTAGTACAGAATATTGTTTTGTTTTGTTTTATATTTGTTTTGTTTTGTTTATATAAGACATTATTTTAAGATTGTTTTGTTTTAGCATATATAAGACATTATTTTTTAGGATTAAGTTATGTTAATTAGTTTGTTTATTTAGATTATGATAGGTTATTAACCAATGTTTTTATTTCTTAAATATTTGAAATTTCTTTATTTCTAACATTATTTTATTTAAAATTTAACCTTTATTTTTAAGGATTGTTAATCATTATTTAGATTAATTAGTTTACATTATTTTCATTTATTAAAAATTCTCAAAAATATTTTTTAGTGTGCTTTTGTATATTATCTTTTCAATTTTTGATTTTTTGCTTAGAATATAATTGTTTAGGATGTTTTTTTTGGTAGTCTCGTTTTTAATTTGCATTAATCTTCTTGGCTTCTAATTTGGTGACTTGTAACTTATGTTCCTTTTGTTTGATCTTATAATTGTGATTTGTATTGGCTATTGTTTTTGTGATATATGATGTTTTGGTTTTCTTTTATGGAATATGGATTTATAGAAATATGCATGTGTAAGCTGAATTTAGTTTCTTTAACTTGAGATTGTTGCTCTTTTATATGAATTTAGTTTTTCTGTCATTTAATTTTTGTTTTTTCTTTCTTACAGGTCAAATGGCTAGTAACCAGGACGACACACATGAGACACATGATGAAAATGAAGCTCAAAATGAACCTTCGAATGTAGAAAGTGAAATAAAACGTGGAATAACTATTATGAAAAATATAATCCGTGCTAGAGATAAAGGGATCAAGTTTGATGTACATTGGAGTGATGAGAACCAACTAATTGAGCCTAACGGTTCAATGTTGTCTTCATACTTTGGTTCACTTGTCCGTTAGCATATTCCAATTACCAGTTATAATTGGAGGAGTCCAAAGTTGAAAGCTGGTAAAGATAAGATATGAACTGAGATACAGGTACTTTAGTTTACTTATACTAACACACTTTATGTTTATATGTTTATAAGATAAGATAAGTCTTTAATTTACTTATACTAACACACTTTATGTTTATATGTGTATGTTTTTTTGTAGAGGTCCTTTAATATTGATGAAAGCCGGAAGAAATATTGTCTTCAGTTGGCCGGAAAGAGACTCAGAGGGTTCCGAGCCTTATTATCAAACAAATATCTTAGGGATGCAGATACAAATTTTGTTGAAGCAGAACTTCCATAGTTGTATGCGAACGTGATTGAACCCGAAGAATGGAGCACGTTTGTAGCCAAACGGAAAACCGAAGAATTCAATGTAATGTTATCTTGTCATGTCTATTAATTGTATTATATACTTGTTGCATTAGTTTGTTCTGATATGACTTAAACTTGTTTATCCAGAATTTGAGTGCCATTAATCTCCAAAGAGCATCAAAACCCGCGTATCCATACAGAAAAGGGTGTTTGGGATATGCACGGTTACAGCAAAAATTGGTACGTATATATTAATGCTATGATTTTATTAATTGTATTATTGTGTTATACTTGATGAATTTATTATTTAACTAAATGTGTAGTTAGAAGAGACGAAAAGTGAAGAATCATCACTTCCGGGACATGTTTTGTGGAAGGAAGCTCGTGTGGGTAAGGATGGAGTTGTTAGGGAAGATGTTCAACATGTTTATGACGAATGTGTAAGTATAACATTATGTCTTTAAGTTAATCGAAATTTTATTAAAATATAATTAATTTGTAATCCGCACTAATAATTTTTGATATGTCAATGAATTTCAGGAGACTCTATCTAAATCCTTAACCACAGGCGAGGAGGATTGCAGGAGCATTCTTAGTCGAGTACTAAATGTTCCTGAGTATTCCGGCCGGGTGAGAGGTAAAGGATTTGGTGTGACTCCATCTTCCTTGTATCCAAAGAAAAAAAATCCCAGCAACCGAGAATTGCAAAAGGATTTGGAGGAACTAAATGCGCAAGTCCGTGAATTGCAAAAGGATAAAGAGAGATATGAGGCGGAAAAGCGCGGTTCCGGTTTGAAAGATACTAGTGACAAAGCTAGTATCAATTGTCAAAATAAAATTCCCGAGGTAATTAGCACATATTTATTTTAATTAAATTAACACATTTATTTTAATTGACCTTTATACACATTAACAGTTAAATATTTATTATTGCTTCAGGGCATTTCATCTTGTCAGCTGTATTTGTCGTTACCGACTTATCGCATGGTTGGCAAGGGAAAAGTGCATAACCATGTGGGAGAGTTACTTCACCATCAACCGCTCCCTCATGGACATCTGAAAGTGTCGGTTGATATCACTTTAGATACGGATGCGGTACTACCCATACCTGACTCGGTTTCAGAGGTTACATTGTTGCGAGATGCAATAGGTTCGTTTGTTGCATGGCCGTTAGACCTCATTTCCATAGATGATGAGGTATGTTGAAAACCATTACGAATCTCTTAGTATTCAAATGTCAAGTCTGAACGATTATGAAAATCATTCTGAACCATTACTTACATTTTTTTTACATGGTAATGTTAGACTCTTACAAAACCCGCAGCTAAGAATAAAGGGGTTTTGCGGCAAAACGAGTATGTTGCATCACAAAGAGAGGTACATTTTAAGTGTTATTCTATTATCCGAATTCAAAAGTTTCATGATTTTCTACTTTACCTAACTTATATGATTGTTAGGTTCCTGCTCAAGCTTCACAACAGGCCAGCAAGAAAAAAGCTCCTATTAGGACCGTGCAGGCAAAAAGAGCTCCTCCTCGCTTTCAGTCGTGTCTAGAAACACTTATGGCAATGTCAGATTTGATGGATGGTGCTATTCGTCAAATAGAAATGGACGAAGGTGTTTTTGGTTTTCCTCATTCCGAGATAATCGGAAGATAGGACATGGAGCAGATTTTCAAGCATATTGAATTAGGCATCGGTGTTATGCATTCATACATCTGGTACTCCGATCAATCTATTATTTATTTAGTTGAACAATTTATTTACACATTTCAATGAAAATAGTCTAATGTTTATTATGTTTTTATTTAAGGTGCTTGTATAAAAAATTGATGCAGGGGACGGAATTGTCAAACAGATTCCATTTCTTCTCTTGCACCCTTGTCAATGCACCGACAATTGGTATGAATGCACTTTCAGTAAGAGACCACTTAATTGAGAGATTTATGGCCAGCAAGACAGAAAGTTTGTTTCTTTTACCGTATAATACTGGAAACGGGTAAGATTTTCATTCTAATTTCATTCTAATCTTTAATTTGTATCTTTTGGGTAGAAATTATCCATCTAAACTTTTGTTATATTTTACAATGGACACTGGTTGTTGGTTGCCATTAATCCTACAAGAGAAGTGGTCTATTATCTGAATTCATTGGATACTGATTGGTCAACATATCAGGATATGAAGGATGTGGTTGATACGTAAGTGAGATTGTTCGAAATATTCGTGTGTATTTGTATATTTAATTATTTCTGTGAGATTGTTCTAAATTTACGTTTTTCTTTTATAGAGCAATACTCGTATACCGAGCACAAAGACAATCTCGAGTAGCACGGGCTAAAGCAACCAACGCTACATGGGTCAAAGTGGAGATATATTAATTTTCACAATGTTGCTTATTAGTGATGCTACTTGATAACACAAAACAACTATATATTAATTCCTATTTGTTTGTCTATGTGCAGTGCCCTCGTCAGCGTAATGGCATAGACTGCAGGTATTTCGTTTTGAGGTTTATGAGTGAAATCCTTCAAATGGATCGATTAGAGATTCCTATTACGGTATGCATGGATATATAACTTAGGATTTATTTTAATATTCATCGGATATGTCATATAATTTATTATTTTTAACTAAATCATGCATATTTTGTTTTGTTATGTAGTACTTTGATGAATACGCGTGTTCTCATTACACGAAGGATAAATTGCAAGAAATTAAGGAGGAATTGTGCGAATACCTTATTGAAAAAAGAATCCTATAAATATAAGGTATAGGATTATGGGATTATGTGAATGTATAGTTTTGTGAATGGTTTATTTTATGGGATAGTATAGTTTTGTGAATGGTTTATGTTATTTATGTGATTTATGGGATTATGTGAATGTATAGTTTTGTGAATGGTTTATTTTATGGGATAGTATAGTTTTGTGAATGGTTTTGTGAATGGTTTGTGAATGGGATAGTATAGCACAAATATTAGTTTTATGTGGTTTATGTGATTTATGGGATAGTATAGTTTTGTGAATGGTTTATGTTATTTATGTGATTTATGTGATTTATGGGATTATGTGAATGTAAAGTTTTGTGAATGGTTTATTTTATGAGATAATATAGTTTTGTGAATGGTTTTGTGAATGGTTTGTGAATGGAATAGTATAACACAGATATTAATTTTATGTGGTTTATGTGATTTATGGGATTAGTGGAAATGGTTAATGAACCATGCTAGAAATTGTTAATGGAAATGTGAAATATACAGGTTTATTGAAATGACTTGAATTATACAGGTTTCTGCATAAAAAAATGGTTAAAATGGGATTTTTTTAAAAAAATCATTAAAATTATACGTAGAGAAAAGACAGCGCTTTCTAGAAAAAGCGCTGTCTATAGTTCACAACAGAAAGCGCTTTTCCTAAAAAGCACCCTCTAAAGGTATAGAAAAATTTATAACTAAAATTATAGGCATACATTAGACAGCGCTTTAAAAAGCGCTGTCTAAAGGGGGCCTTTAGAAAGCGCTTTTCCTAAAAAGCGCCCTCTAAAGTTATAGAAAAATTGATAACTAAAATTATAGGCATACATTAGACAGCGCTTTTTCTTGAAAAAGCGCCCTCTAATATATACTTTAGAGAGCGTTTTTTCATAAATAAAAAGCGCTGTGTTTACCTACGACAGCGCTACCTTAGGCAGCGCTTTTAAGCGCAGTCTAAGGCCTAAAAAAGCACTGTCTAATGTCTTGTTTGGCGTAGTGTTTTCTTTATTTTGACCATTCTTTTTTTCTAGCTTTTTCTAGTACCCCAACCCCAAACTTTACGTTGTTAAATTCCATGAGCAACCCTAAATTTATATTTTTGCATCTGACAAGAAAAATAAACTTCATACCTAACTCCAAAGAGGGTAGAAATATTTAATCTTTCAAGTCAATTGGTTATATAACGGACTATGTCATAAAAAAAAAGAGCTTAGGCCCAAAGTGCTTAGACAACGGATATAAACATTTCAAACGGGTCGGCTTAAAAGGCTCAGAGTTTCCACAAACAAGTGTCTCAGTGTGAAATTTATCATACCAATAGACTAAGCAGAAACAAAACAAATTCTAGAAAATGCAATTGTGCAGATACTATCATAAGAAGGAAAAGTGTACAGTAAATTTTTTGGCTCAAACCTTACTAGATAAGGTATCTGGAGATGGAGCACATGTCAGTTGGGTATTCTCTTCTTCTTAATCTTTCAATCCGTTTCTAAAACTTTGGTCCATACTCTGCTTTCTTTTACTTTGCTTTTTCTTTTTGTATATCTTTCTTTTCTTATCATTGGTAAGACAGTGAAAGAACTGAAGAAAACACATAACAAAATCATTCATTAACTCAAGAACAGACCATTTACAAAAGGGAAAGCATAAAAAATGACAAAACAAAATAAAGCTAAATAACACCAATCCATGGGTTGTCTCTCACACAACGCTTATTTAAGGTCCTTAACTTGACTATTTGCTTCTCCAATCTACTTCTACCTTCAAACTTGTATCAGTGTATCTAATTGGATTAAAATTAAACTTGGTATTGTGCATGCAATTAGTTGAATTTCTCTACTTTAGATCACATATGTTCCAAAAACGTGTTCTCCTATTCTTTCTCAATGCTCTTATAGGTTTCTCTTTTTTAAAACTAGATAAAGGACTCCGAATTCGATCAGGTGGTCTCGATTGTTTTTTCAAGAAAGCAAGCTTTAACTGTGAAGAACTAATACAAAAAACACATTTTACCTCGGACGCGAAGGGGATTTTACCTCGGTTACACAAGCGAGGTAACAAAAGGCGACATGAAAACTTTACACTTTACCCCTTGGTTTCTGAATAACCGAGGGGATAGTTGAAATGGTCTTTGGTTTGATCCCCAACAACATCATTTTTTATTTTCAAAACTATGTAGCATGCGCCACATACCTCTCGGTTTTTGTTAATAACCGAGGGAAAAAGTCAGTATTTACGTCGGTTTGATATAATAACCAAGGGGTATAACCTATATTTTTTATCATTTATAATTTGTTTAAAATCTCATTTTGACTGACCTGTATCATTTTTTACACAAAAACTACAAATTTTATGATAGAATTAGATCATTTTATTTTATACAGAACATAAACACAAAATATCAAATTTACATTGTTTACAAAACCAAATGTACACATATACAAAATGGTACACCGAGAGAACCTATACATATTTGAAAACATAATCATATAAGGCTTACAATATCTATAATGACATTTGGGATACTCTAAACCTCTACCAAGAGAACCTATACATATTTGCACATATAATGACAAAACCTCTATACAATGCTTACAACAACCAAGAAAAAGCAGTGTTGTTGAGTTTCATAATAATATAGGAAGGCATCTGCCCAACGTGATCGAATGTCATCTATATCCTCTTGTGAGAATGGTGTTTCATTACTAAACGCTTATAATTTGAGTAAAATTTAAATTATGATAAGCTAGCAACAACAACAACATTAACTTAACAAATATATATAAATTACATGTATATGGATAAAGTTAATAACTTAAGACATGAATTGGTAATGCCTCCAGAGACAATATTTAACATATCTATCATAACATAGTATCCACAAGAAAAGCTGTCAGGTTGTTTTCGCGAATACAAATAATTTTCATATAGTTACTAATTAATACACACAAAGCACAAGTAATACGTTAGAAAAAATAAAATAATATCGAAAAGCACAAGTAATACTTACTTTTTGGAAAAGGAACCGTGGATTTCTACCTTGTCGATTACATTTCACAAAATTGTATCCCTTCATAGCTCTACATATCTGTAAAAATTAACCATGAATAAAAACAATTCAAAACTAAAGGCAAAATTTGATTATTACAAATAATATCACTCTCCCACTCAAAACGTCATGCATCTTATCATTACGTTTATAGTGTAACGAACATAACCTAACTACAACATTTTGCTTCAGACAATAATAACTAGTTGTCAACGTGAACTGCATAAACATTCAAAATAATTAATAATGTGTATAAATTTGATTTATAAAAGAAAACATAAATTAATATATATATATATATATATATATATATATATATATATATATATATATATGTGTGTGTGTGTGTGTGTGTGTGTATGTGTGTGTGTGAATAGTAAAACGGTTCTATGTCATTAACCCACTTGTTTTGTATGTACATCTTGCTAGTGTTTGCTGCCATATCATGAAATTAAATGTTCAATGGATCTAAGAAACAATACTTTCTTAATCTCATTTTCAACACACATCTCATGCATGAACCTAATTAAAGTTTAATGAAAAGTCAGATCTTTATGTTAAAGTATGAGAACAATGAATATAAATTGAAATCACCGTAAAAATTATACTTACGAGCACCACAATTGTAGTATTGTTATGTCTAGACAATCATATGTCTTCAAAAATTCCATAATACAACTATTAAGAAGTATATAAGCTTGTTCTCGTTCATGTTTTAATGTATTAAACTCGTAGATGTTTGAAATCTCCGCTATCATCCTTGATAGTCTCTGAGTGTTATCTAGTTGAGGTGGTGTGGTCTCAATGTTGTGTTGCATGGAATAACAACTATCTTTTGTGCCTTCACCGTCCATAACAACTTTCTCAAGTAAGTCCAACTGATCTGAAATTGGGTGGTTGAGTACACCCATTGATTTCAATTCTCCATCATAAAAACAACGAAAAAACAATACAAAAATTAAAATACACAAACAATAACAACAACATACAACATAATTTGTTTAACTTATACTTATACCTCAAACACATTGTGGGTAAACTTCTCACGCACTTCCTCTAACAACTTCTCTTGCTCCTCCTTAGCCAACCTCTCTTGCTCCTCCTACAGCCTCTCTCGCATCTCCTGCAACATCCGCTCTCGCTCCTCCTGCAACACCCTTTCCCACTCCTCCAAATTCACCCTCCCACATTCCTCTCGAGTCCACTTCTCGATCGCATCTTGAGTCCACTTTTTTCGCTTCTGTTCTAATACTTCCCTTAACTTTTCAGCAACTTTCTTGTAAATTTCTGTATATATAAATCTAAAATAATATCATACACAGTGTTAATTGGTACTGATATAGCATAAGTGTTAAATGTCATCATTTATATATACATGTCAAAACTATATAATACATCATATGGCACATGATATACAAAAGTTGCTAATCAAAATGCTAAGATATGAACATATGAACAACGAAAACAACTATGAAACATCAGAAATCTTTTGAACTTCTTCGAGAAACTTTTCTTTTCCCTTGTCCTATCTTGAATTACCTGAAATTGAACAATATAATTGGGGTGAGATAATAATCTCAGGGAATTCTCCTATCTTATGGGTCCACTCGGCTCTAAAGGGATTACTAATCGATATTCTAACTTAAGTCATTTGACTTTGTCTTACTTGTATACCCTTACACAATAGAACCAAAAGCTTAAGTATCCAGGGTTTTTGCTTCGTATGGAAACTTATAAACTTGAGTCCACATAACTCAATACATCACTACTAATACCACTCTCATATGTTAGATGCATAACGAGAACAACGAAGCTCTGTTAGCTTCTCAACATGCACAAATGTTATACTCATGAATGCACTTGCCATGCAACTCAAGGGTGATTAGCCCAAAACCGATCTCAAGGATCTACTAATTCATCATTCAGATATGGTCGATGGGATGCCAGACGTCAACTGCACAGACTACGTTATCTATCAGATATAGTTAACAAATACTAGACCTTAATCGTATGGATTTCACCATCCACCAGATATTGTCAATGGAATCCATACCTCCACTGCGTGATCACACTATCCATCAGATATGGTCAATGGGCACCAGATCTCCATTGCATGGAATGCATCAAAACCCTTTCCACCAGATATGGTCAAGGGATACCAGACATTCAATATATAGATTTCATTATCCACTAGATATTGTCAATGGAGTCCAGACCTACATTGCGTGGAATGCACTTTACGAAATTACAGTAATTCGTCTCAATTATTTGTCTTTCCCGGTTACTACACTTCATAAGTCTCTAACTTGGGACAAGCACGAATAAGGGTTATTCTTGAAAACATGATTATTCTCAACAATCACTACGTCAATCGCAATATCATAATATCTTTTCATACAAAGCCAATTAGGATCACATCTAGATTAGCATTCTCCATCCATGTTATTCCGACACTTTCGTAGATTTAACGATTTATCTCGGGTGACTACCCGCTCATGGATACACACTGAGGTACCTTTCATAATCGAGTATCACAACCTAAATTATTTATCATAATTTAAATTTATTTTTACTAATCATTTTAACCTAACTAAGTCCTTGATTATCTTAGTTAATGTTCTTAAGTTTTGCAACATCATGCAAGAGATTCTTAATTAAAATGATTATATAAAAAAAAAATACCCTTGAATAAAATGTTGAAACAAAATCAATTTAGACTCAAAACAAATGGATAAGTGTGTAAGCTAAGTCACGAAAAACCTTTACTCTTTTGGCTCCTAAAGTCACGAGAATATACATCGAGTGAACTAGTGGAAGAACACACTTGTATATGTTAAAACAAAAAGTTGGAAGTAGTGACCCACAAAATCTATACATCATCCATCATCTATAAAGGATAAGAACAAAATATATAGTACTATGAATATGATACTATACACCACAATTTAGTTTTTAAAAAGTGATTCGGCATAAGCACTTATTGAAAAGGAACAAAAGTTATGATCCTCCTTTGTAATGTTGTTACCTTATTGGCATGGTATTCATCCTTCATTAATTCTATAACGTGAGGTTGACAAATTTTATGGATAAGTCCAAGTTTGATCATGTGCTTAATTCTTTATCAGAAACTTCACACGTATCCTCTTGTGACTTTTCTATTTCTTATTTAAATTGTGGATTGACCAAAAAACAAGCAACGAAACTAAATTGATTCTTTTAAAAGTAAAAGTATAGGTTAGTTGAATACGAAAGTCCATTTAGATAAGTGTATTAGAATTTTATTTAATCAGCCGGTAAAAATTAGTTCATTTAGTTGAATACGAAAGTTCATAAGAGATATCAGTTAGAAAAAGCAAAAGTCATTTTTATTATGATGAAATCTGTATCCATAAAAATACAATATGATTTTTATTATGATGAAATCTCTAACCATAAAAGTATAATAGGAGATTAAGGAAATTTCAGACCAACAAACTACAACCACCAAAAGAGACAAAACATTAAAGAAAATCAAACGGAAACTTAAATCAATCATACAACCTACACTTCTTACTATCCTCTTTACCTAGAATCAACCAATTCTACGAAGATATTTTGATATCATTGACAATATCCTCAACGACACAAGGCATCATTGAACAAAATATTGTTTCTAACCCTCCATAAATTCCAGCAAGTTATGAACCAAATAGAATTAATCTTTTCCACTTTACACCGACCTCTAAGGCTCAAGTTCCACTCCTTCGCATGGCGGCTTCTACATGATTCCGTTATATTTCCTATGTCTACCCACTCACAAATCTTGTTCCAAACCAAGATGGACTTGGAGCAAGAGAAGAAAAGATGAGAAGCGTCCTCTAAGTGACGGAAACAAAACACGCACACCTTATTCTTCTCACTGACAATTAGCCTTCTAGCCAACAAATTAGATCTTGTAGGCAATCTATCAAGTCCCATCATCTAGCTGAATATCTGGACTTTCGACGGAATGACCGTCTTCCAAAGTAATTCCAAAAGTGCTGCACAATCCGCCTCGATATTGTTGGCAGCGGAAGAGTAAACCAAGGACGAATAAAAGGAATTAACTGTAAACAACCTAGAATCGTGCAGTGACCAATGCCACTCGTCAAGCACCTCTTTATTTATGGAGGAGGTGTCCAGCAACCTGCAGCAAGCATTCCATTCATGTTCAGAAAAATTACCTGCATTATCCATAAACTCTAGTAACTTCCAGCGCCACATCTCACCATCCCACTCTCCCATTTCACTAACAGCCTCCGCCTTACTTCTGCAGGCCTGAAACAGACTAGGAAATATGACTTTCAGCGGCGTATCACCAATCCAAGACGCCTGCCAAAAAGCCACTCCAGACCCATCACCAATTGAGCATTCCATAAAATTGCAGAAATTGTTGAGAGGCTCGAATACTGAGATCGACTAAATGTCCTTCATCTAGATCGAATTCGTCTTCAAACTACCTACATCTGGAAACGATTGCACCTTTACACCCAGAGCTTCATATCTATTAGTGAGACTCTTCCTCCAAATTTTATTCCCTCCACTATGGAACTTCCATAACCACTTAGCAAGAAGAGCTCGATTAAATCTACCAACATGTTTTATTCCAAGACCTCCTAATTCCTTAGGCTTACATACTGAATTCCAAGAAATCCAAGAAACAAATCTTTTGTTAGAATTCCCAGCCCACAAAAACCTACGTTGGATTGCGATGAATTCTTTCACCACTTTCTTGGGAGCTTTGTAGAAGGCCAGATGATGGATTGGGAGGTTAACAAGAACTGAATTGATGAGGGACACTCTTCCCCCCATTGACAAATTCCTCCCCGTCCAATTAGAGAGTCTATTCCTCAAACAAGACAACATCGGATTCCAAAAAGAACAACGGCGATGATTGCCACCAACAGTTAGGCCTAGAAATCTGAATGGGAGGCTTCCGGATTTACAATTTAAAAAAAGTTCTGCAGCCAAAAGATAGTCAGAATCAACTCCAATCCCATGAAGGCAACTTTTTGAAAAGTTAATCTTAAGACCAGAGGTCAATTCGAACGCTCGCAAAATAGCCTTAAAAGGCCAAATATTTGAAACCGATCCATCTCCAATAAGCAGCATGTCGTTAACGAACTGGAGCAAACTAACTGTAGGATGCCCATTAATTTTGTATTCAGACAGCATGTTACCAATTGAAGCAGTTCTCACCAAGCTTGCCAAACCCTCTGCGACGATTGCAAACAAAAACGGAGCAAGAGGATCACCCTGCTTCAATCCCCTTCCAGCCTTGAAATCTTTCGAAGGGCTTCCGTTGATAAGGATCGAAACGTAACTATTGAACACAGATCCACGAATCCATTTAAGCCAATTGCTACCAAATCCCATCTTAATAAGCATGTCTTCAAGATAAGACCAGTCCACGCAGTCATAAGCCTTAGCAAAATCGACTTAAAAAAAAAAGAAAATCCTTCTTATATCTTTTAGCATAGTCTGCTATTTCACTAGCCAAAAGAACTCCATCGAAAATCTGACGCCTCGGTATAAAAGCAGTTTGAGAAGGGGAGATAAGTTTATGAATAATCTTACCCAGTCTGCGAGCAAGCATCTTTGAAATAATCTTAAGAATACAACTAACTAGGCTTATAGGCCTAAAATCTTCAAAATTTTGAGGATTATTAACCTTCGGAACTAACGATATGAAGGATGAAGCGGACATCTTAGGGAGATAACCGGTTTTGAAGAATTCCAGAATGCAGTTCGAAAAATCCTCACCAACAATATTCCAGCAAGTTTTGATGAGCATGAAGTTAAATCCATCAACTCCGGTGCACTTGTTGCCGTCGCAACTAAACACTGCCTCTTTCACGTCTGCAACACTAAAATCCTCTTCGAGAAAACATTTATCAGCCTCTTCAAGGCAAGCAACCATGGCAGAGTGATTCCTAAACTTAAAAAATTTTTGGTTCTGGTATCTTTCCTCAAAGAACCTCACAGCTTCAGATTTAATTTCCTCAGGTTCTTCCACAAGGTTACCTCCCACGATAACTGCAGACAGACAGTTTGATCGATTCCTCGATTTTAAGGAGTTATGAAAGAATTTCGTATTAAGGTCCCCATCTTGGAGCCATCTCACCCGAGATTTCTGAGCCAACATACTCTCTTTTAACCTCAAATTCTTCCACATCTCCTCCTGGATTCTTAGACCCTCCCTAACAGACTCATCACCTTGGTGAACTAAATCCGAATCACAGTGCAGCTCAAGTTAGTTAAGCTTTTGAATATTATCTTCTATCTTTAGCTCAAGCCAACCAAAAACATTATAATTCCAATTGCGCAAATCAGCTTTAAGGGCTTGTAATTTCTTGATCAGGTTGTTATAATGAGATCTAGGAAAATGATAAGAGTTCCAAGACATCTTAACAAACGGGAGGAAATCCTTGTGAGAAAACCAACAATTGAAGGTCCTAAAAGGTTTAGGACCCCAATTAACATAGTTCGACTTCAACCACACTGGACGATGATCCGACACGCCTCTATCTCCAACCGCTTGGTTCTTCATGGATAAGAGAGAAATCGCAAAGTCATCAGCCAGAATTCTATCCAATCTACTACGACTCTTGCCATTAGAATTGAACCACGTGAACCGATTACCAATAATCGGGAGATCAATCAAATTCATAGCCTCTATGAATAAACTAAAGTCCTTCATCTCTCTACTAAGGTTGTCGCTAACTCCTTTCCTTTCCTCCCCAATTTTCACGGCATTGAAATCCTCACCCACGATCCACCCACCTCCAGGGAATCTAGCCTTAACTTCAATTAAATCCATCCACAATCTCTTCTTATCAGCATAACCACATGGTGAATAAACATTGACCACTGTCAGGCATTGATTTTTCCACATGAACTGCAAACCCAAAAAACCATTACCACGGAAACTAGATAATGTTGAGATAGTTCTACTATTCCACATAGTAAGAATACCGCCTCAACTACCAGAAGAGTTTAATGCGGACCACTCCACATCAAAATTCCTCCAAATGCTATTAACAAGAACTGAATCCATCTCAGTAACTTTCGTTTCTTGAATAAGACAAATATCTGCATTTCCTTTTAGAAGGGTTTGAGAAATTCTCCTCCTCTTCAAAGAACTGCAGCACCCTCTGACGTTGTAGGAAACAATATTCATGGACCACAGGTAGCTACAACCTTCTTACCAGATTTAGCTTCTTTATCCAATTTCCTCAGAATACCATCTAATCCTTCTTCATCAACATCTCCTTGAATACCAAGCTTCTTCAAAGAATTTCTCACTTAGTTGGAATCTCTTCAAGAACCCTACGATATCTCAAGTTTCCTCTTTCCACATCGATATCAGTGATGGATTCACAACACAAAAGGGATGTACTTGACTCCTTCTAGGTACCTCTGCCCGATTTCTTCTTACGTGCCTCCCTTTCAAGACTTCTATTAGGGGAAGCTTCGTATTCCTTCAGGAACGAGTGTAACAGAGTGGAAAAATAGGAGGTAGTGTAAGGAATCTTGATACAGTTGTACACCTCGTGAATTGATTTTTTCTTTTTGGCTTTACCCCAATTTGTAGGCCCAACTAAGCCTCTTGGGGGCCCAGATATAGGTTTAGGAAGCCCCAAGTCCACTACTAATTCTCCAATTAAATCATTATTAGGAGTAACAACTTTGACTTGGTTACAATCAAGACCATCCGTACAGTTACCTGGTTTGAAACCAACAGACTTTACTTCTTTTTCACTTAAAACTCTACGCAAAAAAGTATCACCATTGCTTCCTTCAGATAGTTCCTTACTAGACACTATTTGGTTCTTACCAATGCTCCCTAGGGACCCACCACCTGCTGCACTTGTCCCTAAACTTTCACCAACAAATGATACATTGTCAGAATAGATACAGTCATCACCTGATCCATGATCTTTTTGGAGAAAGTCTCTCTCATCCGGCTCAACCTTCGAAAAACTTGTTTCCTCACTCTCGTCCTCTTCATATGGATCCCACGCGCCTACATAGTCTAAAGGAAGTGAATATTCAAAGTCTTTTGAATCAATCACCTCGTCTTCATCTTCAAACAAAGAAGCAACACTTCCACACGAAAAATCTTCTGATATGGTTATAGTGTAGAAGTGACTATTCACTTCAACTCTAACCTTCTTATTCAAAATCGCTCCTAAATTAGTTTTGATCAGCAATCTTGCGACGTCAAGACAAACCTTGCTCCTAGTATTTTCATCACACTTGATAAAAGTAACCAGACTTGACGATATTAGACGATGATTATTATCACACCATGCAAAACAAGGTAGCTCGTGGTACCTAACCCACACAAACCTTTCTTTGTCAATCACCTCTGGGGACCAATGACGAATTTCTTTAAACCAAACTTCCAACCACTCTCTTGATTCCTCAACAAAATCTTCAATGTCTCCACCTAAAATGTCCTCCAATAAACACATTGAAGCTCCGAGGGGAGTAGCCTTAATGTTGAAGAATCCTTCTTCATTAATATTCCTATGAATGTTATAAGCATTTCCATCCTCCATAACCACTCCCACTCTCAACCGTTTAAGTCTCTCCATCCAGTCATCATCCACCTCTAAGGAAGCACAAGAATCATCGCCAAAGACCTTCCCTTTTTCGTTAGAAGCATCTCTACTAACCATGTTAGCAAACGATCTATCAAAACTATAAAATTTCTCGTACCTTCTATTATGAGCGAGATGATTGACAGTCTTCTTCGAATTCTCGCTAACCGGGATAACCCTCTTGTTCACTGGGTTGAATCTGGGAATATTAACAAATAACTTCTTGCCTTCTAGGATGATACTATTGAGATTACAAGCTAGGATTCTCGAATCATGAACTTTCCGAAACTTTGCAAAACGAAACCTTTTACCCCGTTTGTCTCTCCTAGCTGATACAAATACTTCTGAAATAACTCCATGAACCTTAAACACCTCAAAAAGATCTTTAGCATTCATCTTCTCTGGAAACTCAGTAACGAAAAAAGAAGTCGTAGGTTCCCCATTGATTGCTCCTCTACCATTATTCTCCTTCCACACAGAAAAACCACCATTGAAACCCTTTCTAGTTTTCCTGCGAACCCTTTCCCAATCCACGTTGATTGCATGCAACAAGACGAAGATGAAAGCAGCAGAACACAAGAACAAAACAGAACTAAAATGAAATTGAAACAAACTAGGACTCGCCTCAATCCTGACCCAATAAAACTAAAGGATTACCAAGGTCCCTAAACTCGAAAGCTAGGAATTTAAGCCGAAGATAAAAGTATAGCTTCACTGAATCGAAACCAAGAAACAAAGTCGCTATGACAATCTTCATAGAGTAGGAAGAAAGGAAAACGAGAAGTTGAAACTTTCTAGAGAGAAGCCAGAGTTTTGAATGCAAAAAAATTCTTTTAAGCTTTTTTATTTTTTACATTTTCGTTTTCTGCAAATGTTGTTTTATTTAGTTTAATCGTGAGTATGTTCGAGTAGAACTTTTTAGGATTTGAGACATGTAGACGGTATATTTGATAGGCCTCATGCAAGTTGTTAGATAAATGATTAATAACGATAATGTTTTTTTTTTCTTTCTGTTTCAGTATTTTGTTTTAACGAATATGTTTGCTACAAAAATATGAACAACTTTTGCTTAAATTTTACACTGAAAGATATAATTGATGTCTGACTTAGAAATTTTAGACTATTGAAGCTAAGGTGACGAAAGTGTCTCAAAATCAACCAACAAATGTTCCACTATTTAATAGCTGAATTTTTAAAATGTTTTCAAACAAACGAGGTATGCTGCGAAAGCATGTAACTCGTTAGATTAAAACATGATAAGCATTACCAATAATTTATATTATTTTTCTACAAATAAACTTCTCGGTCATTAGTTGAAATCAAATTTGTATGAGTAGATCTCGGACACGAACCATCGTCCTAGATCCTTCTTTATAAAATTACTACAATTATATTTTAATTATTTGAAAAACACGTTAATTGTAGAACACGTTAATTGAACTGGTCTCTGTGGACAATAATCTTTTACTATTACGATATAGGCGTACACTTTGGTGTGTCATTTAGCGGACTTCAAAATTTTAAGGTTCTTATAATTGTAAGAACATTTTAAATAAATTAAAAATGTTTATTTTTTTAGCGATGTAAATTGACACATAATTGCATTTGATCTAGTCGAGCACTAATTCTACTTCATATATTGCAATTTACTTTTTTATTTATTACTTAATGATTAAAACAAATGAAAAATCAAAAGTTATAACCCTAACCACAATCATAGACCTAACGGTTATTTTGATCAAAATAAAGTTTTGATCTTTCAATTTTTTTTTAACTTGTCGATGTCATTAATAATGTGGCGTATAAGTGACAAAGATGAGTTGGTGTCATGTCATTTTTATATATCCATATTATTATTATGTTAACTAATTTTTATTTTTAATAATAATAATAAAATATTATGAAATTATAATAATTTTTTAAATATTTAAAATTATTAATTTATAACTTATCAACGACTTGTTTAAATTAGTACATAATAAAAAAATACAAAGATAATTTTTAATATTTAAAGTTTTAATTATGAGTATCAATAAATTAGTGATTGAATTATGAAACAACCATTCACATTCATCTAGTTCAACTAGTAAATATCAAATGAGTTACACTGGTCATTTCAAATATGTCCATCTTTTAATGACAAAAGATCCATTTTGATCTCTTAACTTTTAAAAATACTATTTATATCTCTTAACTCTGTAAATTGGATCATATTAGTCATTTCCGTCCAAATGCTAGTAACAACATTAATTTTCGCTAATGTAACATATGATATGTAACATTCAACTTTTTGAGACGAATTTAGCAACGAAAAAATCAGCCACTAAAAGAAGTTTTCTTGATTTTAAAATATTTTTTGTCTTATTCAAAACCTAAAACTAAGAAAATGCATACCCTTTAAAATCCAGAACAAATTCATCAACTAAAACTGAAATAAAATCCTAGAAAAAACATCATCAACTAACACCATCACTTAAGGTTTGTAACAGAACCTGTTGTGAAATCTAATGCCTTGAAACAAATTATAAAGTGTCTTTATGATCAAGAAACAAACAAGGGGAGAAAAATGGTAAAAGAAGAAGACCAACAAGGATTGGTTATAACTGATATTCTTTACTTTCTCTTTGAATCAGATTACAAGTACTCAAGAATAACAAATAACCATCTCACCTTAATTAGGATTTGCCACCCCTTATGATGAGAGACTAGTATGTTATTTATAATAAAACCTAACATACTAAACTAATGGGCTTTTTAACAATTACCCATTACAAGCTAACCTAGGGTACAAGCTAACATAAACAATTGGAAATAACAAACAAGCCCAATTCGACATGCTAACAAATCTAGCATTTCCGACAACTGCATGCTTGACCCTACTTCGACTACAACATACACTACTTCAACAACATCATGTGAACGGCCTTCGACTACATGCTAAACATTTCTCGAACTGTCGAACCAAGAAGGTACCTTCGATCATACTAGAGTTCAATCCAACATGTCACAAATCTCCACCTTAGAACAAACTCTATAATATCAAGGAACAAACTAGTTTTCTTCATGCAGCTTTATCAACTGCATATAGTGGAAAAACTTGGATTTAGGCAATGTCTTTGTGATCATATCAGCAACATTGTGATCTGTCAAAACCTTCAGCACTTGGATTTCTCCACGCTCGATTACCCCTCTGACGAAATGCAACCTCACATCGATGTGTTTGGTTCGCTCATGATAGGCTGAATTCTTTGACAGGTGTATTGCACTTTGAGTATCACATTTAACAGTGATAACTAGACCTTGAAGTTTCAGCTCCTTTGCAAAACCTTCAAGCCACAATGCTTCCTTCACAGCTTCAGTTAGGGCAATATATTCTGCTTCAGTGGTTGATAAGGCAACAATCTTATGAAGTGTTATTTTCCAACTGATTGATGTGCCAAACATAGTGAACACATATCCAGAAATAGATTTTATGGAATCCATACAACATGCATAATCAGAGTCGACATATCTTTCGATTTCTGCTTTACTATCTTCACCCAAGGTTCCACCATAAATTAGGACTCTGTTCAGAGACCCATTTATGTACCTTAGAATCCACTTCAATGCTTACCAGTGAGCCTTTCCAGGATTCTCCATGTACCTGTTTATAAGACTTACTACATATGATATGTCAGGTATAGTACAGACCATAACATACATCAAAGAACCCACTATATTAGCATATGGAATGCTATTCATATAAGCTCTTTCAACATCAGTACTGGGACACTGATCTATACTCAGCTTGAATTGAGGGATTGTCAGAGTCACAATAGGCTTTGAATTCGACATACCAAACTTTTCGAGAATATTTGGTAAGTATGCCTCTTGAGATAAGCATAATTTCGACTGCTTTCTATCTCTTTGGATGTCAATCCCAAGAATCCTGGACGCAGCTCCCAAATCCTTCATATTGAACTCCTTATTGAGTTCAGCCTTCACCCTTATTACATCTTCGACATTGTTTCTTGCTATTAGAATATCATCCATATAAAGCAACAAAATAACAAATGAATTACTAGGTCGGAATCTGAAGTAAACACAGTGGTCGAACTGACTTCTAATGAAACTTATGTGTGTCATGAACTTGTCGAATCTCCGATTCCACTGTCGAGGAGATTGTTTTAATCCATATAAAGATCTCTTCAGCTTGCAGACATAATCTTCCTTCCCCCATTCGACATACCCTTCAGGTTGCCTCATCAGGATTATTTCATCTAGATCACCATACAAGAACGCATTCTTCACATCCATCTGTTCTAGTTCAAGGTTGAACTGTGTCACCGTGGCAAGCAACATTCTAATGGACATGTGCTTCACAACAAAAGAGAACACATCATTGAAGTCAACACCTTCTTTTTAAGTGAAATCCGTAGCGACCAATCTTGCCATGTATCTCTTCGACGTCACTCCTTCGATTCCTTCCTTAACTTTGAAAATCCACTAGCAGGTTTCTTGATCAGTTCCTAGGTATTGTTATCATGAAGAGATTTTATCTCATCATCCATGGCCTTCAGTCATTCAATCTTATTTCGACTCCTAATAACTTCCTTATAGTCTCTAGGTTCTTCGTCTAGAACCTCACTTGCAGAGATTAAGGTATAAGCTATAAGATCTGAATACCCAAGTCTCTGAGGTGGCTTGATGACTCTCCTCGACCTATCTCTTGCAATAGGTAGTCATCGACAGTTTCCTCAACTTCCTCAGTATCTTCTACTTCTTCTTTGACTTCATCTGGGATACGCAATTCAGCATCAACATGCTTCACCTCAACAAGAATCTCTCCCTGTTCCAGCTCTTCGTCAACATTATCAATTTTCTTGAAGGTCATCTCAGCTTCATTGAAAATTACATCTCGACTGGTGATACACCTCCTGTGACCTGGATCTAGGCACTATAGCCTATAAGCTTTGAATCCTTCAGGGTATCCCATGAACATGCATTTCAGAGCTCTAGGTTCGACCTTGTCTTGCCTAATGTGAGCATAGGTTTTACAGAATACTTATGATGATAATACACCAGCAATTAGGTGTTATGATTACAAGAAGAAGTGTCATACAAGAAAGGCGTGCCTTGAACGTCTAAATAATCATGGCTGAAAGGATAATGATAATGCAACCATTGTGCAAGATGATTATGAATAATTGAATGTCCTGATGGTTCCAAGCAATGACTATAGCAATGATTGGATTATGGATTCAGGTTGTACTTGGAACATGAATCCATACAAAGACGTGTTTGAGTAATTATGTGATCAAGATGGTAGATCAGTGATGCTGGAAAATAATAGATCCTACTTGATTGCATGAATTGGATCTGTCAAATTCAAGCTTCATAATGAGTCAATAAGGCTATTGACTAATGTCAGGTGTGTACCTAAGCTTAAGAGAAACTTGATTTCTCTTGGTGAATTCGACAAGAAATGATATGTTTTCAAAGGAGAGCAAAGTATCTTAAGGGTAATGAAGGAGTCGAAGGAAGTCTTGAGAGGCATCAAGAGCCATGGTCTGTATACCCTTGTGGTTGCGGTTTTAAGTTGTTTAGCAGATGTGGCATCCATAAAACTTGTGTTGTAAACTGAGCTATGGGACAAGAGACTTGTCCATGTCAGTGAAAAAGGTCTGGTCGAATTGTCGAAACAAAATCTGCTATGTGGCAACAAGGTCGAAAAACTTTAGTTTTGTGAACCTTGTGTATTTGGTAAATCCTGTAGGGTGAAGTTTAACAAAGGTAAAGAAATAACACATGAACCACTTGATTATATCCATGTTGATCTTTAGGGGCTTGCAAGAAATACTTTACACTCATGTGCAAGATATTTTATATCCATTATTGATAATTACTCACAAAATTTGTGGGTATTTATTCAGAAAGCTAAGGATGAAAATTTTGGAAATTTCAAAAGTTGGAAGACTCTGGTCATAAACCAAACTGGCAAGAAGGTCAAGAGGTTAAGGACCGACAATGGTCTTAAATTTTGCAATGAGGCTTTTGACAACTATTGTGACATGTCTGATATTGTAAGGCACAAAACTACTGCAGAAACTCCCCAACTAAATGGTTTGGATGAAATGTTTAATCGAACCATTATGGAAAGGGATAGATGCATGTTGGTTAGTGCAGGATTGAATAATGTGTTTTAGGATCAGGCTGCAGTGACTGCATCATACCTGATAAATAAGTGTTCTTCGACTACCTTGGGGATGAAGACACCTGAAGAAGTCTGGTCGAGACATCTACCTAATCTCGATAGATTTAGAGTATTTAGTTGTATAGCCTATGCTCAAATTAGGAAAGACAATTTCAAACCTAGAGCTCTGATATGTATGTTCCTTGGATACCCTAAATGAGTAAAAACTTATAGGTTGTGGTGCCTAGAGCCATGTCACAGGAGGTATATCATAAGCCGAGATATAGTTTTCAATGAAGTTGAAATGGCTTTCAAGAAAACTGAGGACGTTGGTCGAAGTACAAAGATCTATGTAGAGGAGCTGGAACTGGAAGAGATTTATATTGAGATAGAGCATGGTGATGCAAAATTACATAACCTAGATGAAGTCGAAAAAGAAGCACAAGTTGCTTATCAAGATGAAGAGACTGATAATGACTATCTGATGGAAAGAGACGGGTCGAGAAGATTCATCAAGCCACCTCAGAGACTTGGTTATGCTTATTTCATAGCATTTGCCTTAATATCTATAAATGAGGTTATTGGTGAAAAACCTAGAGACTACAAGGAAGCTGTGAGGAGTCAAAATAAGACTAAATGGATGAAATCCATGGCTGATGAGATAAAATATCTTCATTGTAATAATACTTGGGGGCTGATCGAGAAACCAACAGGAGCCATGTTAGTTAGCTATAAGTGGATTTTCAAGGTTAAATAAGGAATCAAATGAGTGATGTCAAAGTAGTTTAAGGCAAAGTTGGTCACTAGGGGGTTCACTCAGAAAGAAGGTGTCGACTTCAATGATGTGTTCTCACCTTTTGTAAAGCACATATCTATTAGAATGTTAGCCATGGTGGCAAAGTTTGACCTAGAACTTGAATAGATGGATGTGAAGATAGCATTCATGTATGATGATCGAGATGAAACAATCCTGATGAGGCAACCTGAAAGGTATGCAGTAAAGGAAAATGAAGATTATGCGTGCAAGCTGAATAGGTTGTTATACGGCTTGAAATAATATCCTCGACAATGGAATAGGAGATTTGATAAGTTCATGGCACACATAGGTTTCGCTAGGAGCTAATTCGGCCAATGTGTTTACTACAAATTTTGACCTTGAAATTCACCTATTATTTTGTTGCTTTATGTGGATGACATCCTCATAGCAAGCAATAGTGTCGAGGATTTAGTAAAGGTAAAGGCAGAACTCGATAAGGAGTTCGACAAGAAAGACCTGGGAGCTGCCTCCAGGATTCTTGGAATTGACATCCAGTGAGATAGAAAGCGGCCGAGATTATGTTTATCTTGAGAGACATACCTACTAAAAATTCTTGACAAGTTTGGTATGTCGAATTCAAAGTCTGTTGTAACATCGACTAATCCTCAATCAAAGCTGAGTTCGACTCAAAGTCCTTGTACTGAAGTCGAAAGAGCCTATATGAATAACATTCAATATGCTAGTATAGTAGGTTCTTTAATGTATGTTATGGTCAATACTAGGCTAGACGCAGCGTAAGAGTGAGCCTTGTAAGCAGGTATATGATCAATCCTGGAAAGACGCACTGGCAATCATTAAAGTGAATCCTAAGGTACTTAAATGGGTCTCTGAGCAGAGTCCTGATTTATGGTGGAGCCTGTGGTGATGATATCAAAGTCCAAATTGAAGGATTTGTCGACTATGATTATTTGGTTGTATAGATTCCAGAAAATCTATTTCTGGTTATGTGCTTACTGTGTTTGCCACAACAATCAGTTGGAAAGCAACATTTCAAAATTTTGTTGCCTTATCAACCCCTGAAGCGGAGTATATTGCCCTCACAGAAGTTATGAAAAAAGCATTGTGCCTTGAAGATTTTGATAAGGAGTTGAAACTTCAAGGTCAAGCTATCACTATTTAATGTGATAGTGTAAGTGCAATACACCTGTCGAAGAATTCAGCCTATCATGAGCGGACCAAACACATTAATGTGAGGCTGCATTTCGTCAGAGAGATAATCGAGCATGGATAAGTCCAAGTGCTAAAGGTTTTGAATGATGACAATGCTACTGATATGATCACCAAGACATTGCCAAGTTGCAAGTTTTTCCGCTATATGCAACTGATAGGACTGCATGATGACAGCTAGTTGGTTTCGTGGTTCAGAGTTTGTTCCAAGGTGGAGATTTGTAGCTTATGGGTTATAAACTAGTGTTGTAGCAAACTCTGTCGAAGACAAAGAGCTAGTGTAGTTGTCAAAATATGTTAGCTTGTTGTTTAAGTTAGCATGTCAAATATGACCAGTCTGTTTGGCCAATTGTTTAGTATCTTAGTTGAAAACTATGGTTTATTTTTCATATAAATAGCATACTAGTCATCACTTCTCCATCAATCCCTAATAATCCTAATCAGAGGGAGAAATTGGTGTGGTTGAGATTCAATTGTAAACATTGTTCTTTAATGTGTAATTGTATCAAGAATTCGGGTTTTAACCATTTTGAATTGTCTTTCTCTTCTCTTCTCTCTTTTCTTTCACTTTGTGGTTTTTCTTATTAATCAAGAAATCGATCATACATTGTTTTATTGAGCATCGATTTACAATGTTTACAGTTTAATATTAATAAAGTATTTTAATTAATAAACAACTAAAAATTAAAATTGTAAAATATGAGAATACCTCATATTCTTTTATTTTTGTCTGATACAACCGCTTGAGCAAATGTAATTATGTATTAATTAATAATAATATAAAAATATAAATATTCAAAAGTTTATATTTAAAAATTATTCTTAAAATAATGTCTCGAAATTTTGAGACTTGTTATAAAAGCTACTAGAGAAAATATAGTAACATGGAGAAAGTTACACTATCTATAAAAAAATTATAAAATTTTATAAATATTGTATTATGCTAGACTAATATATATTTTTTATAAAAAATAATATATCAACATCTTTAAAAATTTAATTATAAAATATGAATATTATATAAAAATTTATATTACGTTTGTTTCAGGGTTTAATCAAACGACTTCAAATTCAAAACAAATGCATACGATGCAATCATAACATTATCAATTTTTTCAACAAACATTATATATAGGCATTTAATTTTTTTTAATTTATATATCCAATCACCTAAAAAAACTGAAGTGTTTATTTTATTTTTTAAAAAAATTGTATGATGAATCAAGTTGTTGAGAATAACTAATGTGAGTAGTGTGGGAAAGTCCCACATTAGTTAGAAACATGAAGTTTTAAGTATTTATAAGTGAGAGAATGCACAGATCTATTACCTTAAGATTTTGTGTAAGTATGTGGTGTGTCTTATGTGTGTTACTCTTAAAGTAAAAAAAAAAAAAGAGTTTCCGCTTGAGGGATCATTGTGGATATACTCACACTTGAGAGGGAGTGTTGAGAATAATAAGTGTGAGTAGTGCGGAGAAGTCTCACAATACTTGACCATTCATAAGTGCGAAAACACATACACCTATCAGATTAAGGTTTTGAGTGAGTATGTGGTGCGTGTCTCACAAAGGTGTGTTACTCTTAAAGAAAAATCATGATGTTGAAAGGATGGCACAGTGTAGAAGAAGATAACACGTGTAATGTGAAAATGATATTCATTATCCTTACTCAACCAATAAAATACAGCCAGGTATATATACACTGTACAAGGGTAAAAATGGAAAGGAAAGCATAAAAGTCTAACTGCCTAACTGCCTATAGTAACAAAATAGAATTAATTACATTGATACCGCCCACAAGTTGGAGTGTGTATAGTACATAATCCTAACTTGGACAAAAGGAATTGAAAAGTGGAGCATGGAGGGGTTTTGTAAACACATCCACGAGCTGAGACAGTGATGGAACAGGCAGAAGATGAATGATTTTAGACTGCAGCTTTTCTCTAATGACATGACAATCTAACTCTATATGCTTGCTGCGCTCATGAAACATTGGATTGTGCGCCAAGTAGATAGCAAATTTGCTATCACAGTACAAGGAGGCAGGAGTAGAGAAGTGCATTCGAAAGTCAGCAAAAAGATAGGTTAACCATTGTACCTCACATGTTAAGGATGTCAGGGCACGATATTCCGCTTCGGTAGAGGAGCGAGACACAGTGTTTTGTTTCTTCGAGCGCCAAGATATCAAGGAATCGCCTAGCAAAACACAAAACCCTGTGACAGATTTCCTTGTGTCAGGACAACGTGCCTAGTCGGAGTCAGCAAAACCACTAAGTTGCAAGGAACTAGTGCCTGAGAAAAAAAATACCACGCGCAGGGAATGCCTTCAAATACTTCAGGATGCGAGTTGCAGCTTGGTAGTGGGGAATAAAGGGATTTGCTACGTATTGACTAAGATGCTGGACAACAAATGACACATCTGGTCGAGTATTTGTGAGATACAGAAGTCTGCCAATAAGTTTATGGTATGAAGAATGATCCTCTAAGGGAGCACCATCTATAGATGAGAGCTTTAAATGAGGATCAATGGGTGTGGAAACTGGTTTAGCACCAAGAAAACCAGTGTCCTCAAGGAGTTCAAACACATACTTTCTTTGATGAAGAAAGATACCAGAAGTTGATCGTGTAATTTCCGAGCCTAAAAAATACCTTAGATGACCAAGGTCTTTAATACAAAATTGTTGATGGAGAAAGGACTTGACATAGTTGATTTCTTCAATGGAGTCACCTGTCAAGACAACATCATTAACGTAAACCAAAAGAGAAGTGAAATTATGAGAGGTGAGCTTGGTGTATAAGGAATGGTCCGCTTCAGTCTGAGAGAATCCCAAGGAAATGAGAGATGAAGAAAGCTTGGCTTGCCATTGTCTACTGGCATGTTTCAGCCCATACAAGGATTTGTTCAGTTTGCAAACCTTGTTGGGTCCAAGATTGTCATAGCCAGGAGGGAGAGACATGTAGACTTTTTCATGTAAGTCTCCATGAAGAAATGCATTGTTTAAGTCTAATTGCTCTAAATGCCATTGTTTGATAGCTGCAAGAGATAATAGAACCCTAACAATAGTAATTTTAGCAACAGAAGAAAAAGTATCAAAATAATCAACACCCTCTAGTTGTGTATAGCCCTTTGCAACTAGACGGGTGTTGTATCTCTCAATGGATCCATTGGCATGATATTTCACCCTGTACACCCATTTACAACCAACTGGGGATTTTCCTTCAGGAAGATCCACAATGGTCCAAATTTGGGTGTATTTAAGAGCTTGAATTTCATAATCCATTGCCTTTCTCCAACAGTCATATTTTGAGGCCTGGAGGTAGGTTTTAGGTTCTGTAGTGGAAGAGATGGAACAACAGAAAGATTTGTATGCTGGAGAACAGTTGGAATAGGAAATGAAATCTGAAATAGGGTAAGGAGTAGTATGTTTATCTACAACTTGGTTATTGGAGTATGAAGAGGTAAGGAGGTTGCAATGAAAATCCTTAAGGTAATTGGGAGGTTGTTTAAGTCTAATGGACTTTCTTGTAGGAGGAAGAATTTGGGTGAGTGGGGTTTTGAGGGTATAGGGGTGTCTTGTGTTATGTGAGGGTCATGATCAATGACCATTGGGTTTTGGATAGGGGTGAAGTAGGATTGTTGTTGTGTTAGGGGATTGTGACCTGTCATGGGTGGCTGGGACAGGTGTGGTAGAAGTAGTAGGGACTGGTGTGACAGGTATGTTAGCAGGAGAAGGGGAGTCACAATCATAAGTGATGTTTAAAGGGTCATGTCCATAAGCAGAATTTTGGGCAACTTGATTTTTGAAGGGAAAATGAGTCTCATAAAAAACTACATGCCTTGAAAGAAACAATTCATGAGATTGTAAGTCATACAAAAGGTATCCCTTGATTCCATCTTTGTAACCAAGTAACACTGCCTTTCTTGCCCTAGCATCAAATTTAGTTCTATGGTTTTGTAGGGTTATGGCATAACAAAGACAGCCAAACACTTTTAAATGAATGAGGACAAGATATGTTTGAAAAATAATCTCATAGGGAGATTTTGACTTGAGAAGAGGACCAGGAATTCTGTTTATTAAGTGGATTGCATGTTGAATGTTGAATGTCCAAAGTGTTAAAGGGGTGTTTGAATGAAAAGTAATGGCTATAGCTACTTTTAAGATGTGCTGATGCTTTCTTTCAACCACCCCATTCTGTTGGGGTGTTTCAACACACGATTTTTGATGGGTTATACCTTTTGAAAGGAAAAAAGAGTTGAGAGTAAGGAATTATGAGCCATTATCTGACCTAAAGCATTTTAGAGTGGTTTTAAATTAATTTTCAATTAAGGCAACAAAGTTTATGAAGCTCTGTTTAGCTTCAGATTTTGCCTTTAGAAAGATAACCCATGTAAATCTAGAAAAGTCATCTACAAGGGTCAAGAAATACCTATGACCTAGAATATAATCAATGGCCAAAGGGCCCCATAAGTCAGCATGCAGGAGTTCAAAAGGAGCATGAGTATTAGTAATGTTGTTAGGAAAAGGTAATTTCTTTAATTTTGCAAAATGGCATGAATTACAAGGATGCATGTTATTGGTACAAGGGATAAGAGAAAATTGCTTAGACATACAATGTATTCCAGTATTGGAAAGGTGTCCTAGTTTGTTATGCCAAATTTCAAAAGAATTAGAAACTACAGAATTACAGGTGGAATGAATATCACTTGTATCAATCACATAAAGGCCTCTGTGCGATTTAGCTGTACCAATCAGTTTCTTCTAATGGTTCTGCAAAATATTACACAAGGTCGAAGAGAAATTTAGAAAATAGTTATTTGTGGTAGTTAATCTTGTGACAGAAATCAAATTGACATGAAATTGAGGGATATAGAGCACATTGGAAAGAGTCAAGGTTGGTGAGATAACTATGTTTCCTGAAATGCTAGCAGTTATATGGGAACCATTAGGCAAGGCGACAGATACATGAATGATGGATTGGTAAGAGGTAAAGGCATCTAATTGGAAAGATATATGGTCAGTGGCCCCCGTATCAAGAATCCAGAGTTTAGGGTTCTTACCAGTGTAATGGAGGGAGTGAGAATTTGATACAGATGGAGAAGTGGTGATGGCATTTACAGTAGTGGTAGGTTGAGACTGTTGAAGTAAAGCGCGAAAGTTATGAAATTCCTCTTGAATAAATCCAAAACTTGGTGTGGATGATCCATTTGATGAAACAGTAGCTTGTGAAGCATTATTGGCCTGAGCTTGAGAAGAACTTTGGCTGTTAGACTGAGGCTTGGTGCGTTGTCTATAGCCCGGGGGATATCTGTGCTTCACAAAGCAAGTATCCACAGTGTGGTTCGTTCGACCACAGTGAGTACACACCCTGTTACCTATTTTGGTTGAAGAATATAGACCTTTTCCTTTGTTGTATGATGCTCCCTTGCCATTGCCTTGAGTGTTGACATGAAGAGCGGTGGTGGAGACTTCAGGGGGATCAATAGGATTGCTGGAATTCATTTCTCATTCTTGTTAGATAACCAAAGAGAAAGCCTTATCAATGTCTAGAAGAGGATGCATCATCATGATTTGTGATTTTGAGTGGGAGAAACGTTCATTCAATCCCTTCAAGAACCTAATTACATAGTCGTGCTCACGATAGGTTCGAGCAGATTGAACAACATCACAAGAACACGCAATAGAGCATTTGCAGTAAGGGAGGGATCGATAGTTTTCGAGTTCATCCCAATAAACTTTCAATTGCGTAAAGTATTCAGAAACATCGAGAGTACCTTGGCGGAATCGGTACAGATCTTCTTGAATATCTGAAATATGGAAGATGTCGCTTTAAGAAAACCTAATGCAAAGGTTCTTTCAAACACCTGCTGCAGTATCGATCCAAAGCACAAATTTCGCAATAGATTCGGAAATCGACTGCTGAATCCAAGAAAGCACCATTGTATTGCAGTGAATCCATTGCGCGTAGAGTGGATTAGAAACTTGAGGTTTTGGGAATGTGCCATCAACGAACATTTCACTGTTCTTGGAGATCAATGCAATATGCATTGATCTTGACCAGATATGATATTTTTTGTTATCTAACGGCGGAGCCACAAGAACCAACTCCGGACTTTCATTCGAATGAAGATAGTAAGGGTTTGCAGAGTTAGTCGCAAAATCGGAGAAGCTCTGGTGATCCATAAGAAAATCGTGAAAGAAAAGAAAAGAGAGAAACAAAAGAGGTCGCCGGAATGTGAAATGGAGAAGAAGACCGGCGAAAAAAAAAACGGTGAAGGATGGAGAAGGAACGGTGGTCACCAGAGCTCATTGAGCTCTGATACCATCTTGATGTTGAAAGGATAACACATTTTAGAAGAAGATAACACATGTAATGTGAAAATGATATTCATTATCCTTACTCAACCAATAAAATACAGCCAGGTATATATACACTGTACAAGGGTAAAAATAGAAAGGAAAACATAAAAGTCTAACTGCCTAACTGCCTATAGTAACAGAATAGAATTAATTACATCGATAAAAAAACCCGAAATAAAAAATAATCACTCGTGTTGACCCGCGAATTGACCCCAACACAAGTTACAGAGACTAAAATCGACCCTATCAACTCCCTATTCTACTTAATTTCAAAAAAGTTATCGTTAATAATAGGTTAAACTATAATTTTGGCTTTCCAATTTTATTTCATTCATAGAAATAGTCTCCCTATTTCAAATTTAAACAGTTTTGATCATTTCTCAAAATTTTCCACTTAAAATTTAAGACGTTTTCATTTGCTAATAACTTGTAACTTGTATTTTTATTTTTAAAGGTTCATGTAAGTATTTTTGTCCTTTTATCATCTTTTTAGATTGAAAAAAATGAAAAATTGATTATGTGTCCATTTTTTAATAACATATAGGCTAAAATACAGTTTTGGTCCCCCTGTTTATCAAAATTCACGGTTTTGGTCCCCCTATTTTTTTTTTAACAGTTTTGGCCCCCCACTCCAATTTTGGCCCAAAAAAAGTGATGAACAGTAACTTGTCCGTACATGTCCGTACATGAACAGTACCCGTCCGTACATGAATAGTGAGGGGTGGGGGACCAAAACTGTTAAAAAAAAAAACAGGGGGACCAAAATCGTGAATTTTAACAAACAGGGGGACCAAAACTGTATTTTAGCCTAACATATAACTTACATATTTTGTTTTCAAAAGTATCACAAAGATTCTTATAAGATAATTTGTCATGTTTCACAAGTGACACGTCTTTTAAAAATAGATGAATCATCAATTTTAAGTACAATAATATGAGAGGAATATCAAAATTGTTTGAATTTTAAATAGGAGAATTATTTTCGTCAATGAAGTAAAATAGATAGACCAAAACTGTAATTAAACCTAAAAAATATTTAGATACTTGATTTATATAAAATATAAAATATAAAATAATCATATATCATAATATAACAAGTACATTTGGAGAGGTATTATGCAAAATAATTTTACAACATCATCCTCCAATGCTTAAATATGATTAAACATATTTATTAATTTTTTCTATAAGTTTAGTTATTTTATTTATGATATATCCATTATTTTATTAAATTTTATACTGCTATAGTATGTTTATGAGATGTAAATATTTTTTATAACTCTTGTTTTATTTTATATAATTTTTTTCTATTCATTGTAAATCTGTTGTTTATAAAAAATATTATCTTTTAATTGAAATCATTTTAATTTTTAAAAAAAAGAAGTGTCAATTACTACGATTTTAGAGTAAATAAAGAATTGAAAATTAATGTTATTAATTAGTTTTATGCACAAAGATTTTATTAATATAAAGATGTTTATTTTATATATGCTTGAATGCAATTTCGTTCTCTTTATTTTGATGATTTTTAATTTTTTAGTCATTATATTGCAAAACTCTGGTTTTTTTGTTCATCCACTTTACTTTTTTTTTTTGGGATTTTGTTAGTCTCCCTCCAATTTTACATATGTGTCATTTTCATTAATGATGTGGCACTGCTATAGTGGAGCCCAGACATATTTTATTCAATTTTTAATTGAAATTAGTTGTTTTTTATTTTTTGAATTATTAATAACTTTGTATATTCCATTTTAATGTAATATTATGGTGACTTAAATCTTAAAAATAACAGCATTTCCCTAATCCCCATTTAAGGAAAAACGAAGAATCCTAATTTCCCTTCTCTTCAATCACAATTGCTACTCTCAAGCATAATCTCTCAAGCACAATTGTTGCTCATTTGGATCAAAGGCCAATCACCATCTACGACACTCGCAACTCGCGACTCAAACGTATCTGCAACATTTGTTTCCTGGGATTTGAAGTTTGCAAAGATGAGCAAGGGAGATTTAGATAGATCACATGCCTTTATTTTTTACCAACAAAATGTATTATTTTATATAGCTTATTTATGGTTGTGTTTTATATAATTTGATTACATCTAATTATATTTTAATTACATGTGACAGGGACTGGTTCCTATAGCGCAAGGTATTAATACCCATGTGGAGCAGAGACTGTGTGTAAAGCATGTGGATAACACCTAGGGCAACTACAATACCAATATGGGACAGAGCAAAGCAAAGAATGAAAGATTTAAATGAAGGTGTGTTAGAACAAGATTTGTTCTTAACATATTCTCTTTTAGTTTTGATGATAACAAAAGTATTAAATGAATAATGGTTTATTTGATGTGTGTTTTATTTATGCAGGTTCTTGTTCTTGTACATGAATAATCATAATTTGTTTTACTTAAACACACTTGGAGTTGCTTCATTGCTAGCTTCTAGTGGAAGAGTCTGAAGAACAATTTCTAGTGTGGTTTGACGAAGACTCTGAACTGAAAGCCTTAGCATTCAGACGAGTTTCTACACTTAGTAATTGTATACCAGCATCTGGTACCATTCAGAGTTGGTGATAAAGTTGTGGACTATTCGTACTACTAAAAGCAAGTTGTATTGTCTTATCAGTCTGTCAGATCGAGTCTACAAGATTGCAAGGCTCAAGAAAAGCTGGTACGTACTATGGATGTTTGCTCCCAACGACTCTATTATCACAGAACCTCTTGAAGACTCAAAGGTTAAACTTGTTACACACTGGATTCAAAATTTGTTGTGCATCCATCTTCAACGTCTCTTGTACTATGGAGCAAAAGCAAAGACACTTGATCAAGTCACCTTCTCAACTACTAGTTTTTGGAAAGGTTATATATATGGCTGAAGATTACAGCTTGAATTTTAACAAGGATTCTTCTGTTTAAGGAGTAGCAAGATCAAGCAATTATCATCTCTATGTAATATGCAGATTTTCTATTTTAGGTTGTAATTGTAAAAGCCTTAAGATTTCGTAACCCTGTATGTATTAGAAATCTTAAGTGCTTTAAGTTTTTGTTATGGTGATCTCCCGTACCTCTGATGCTTGCATCATGTACACCTTGTTCTCTATTCTGCTGAGCCTTCAGTAGTTTAGATTAAGTCTCCTGCTATGTGCTTAAACAAAAAGTCTTGTCTCATTGAATTTCAAGCAACAAGTCTTGAGCAAGATGCTTAAGCCACGTAAGTCTCATTGCTTAAGTGCTTGAGCTGTGAAAGTCTTATTCAGCTTGTTTGATTAGGCATGTGAGAAAGTCTCTGTCTGAGGGGTGATAACAAGAAGTCTCGAGTGCAGCTTGAGCAAGGGAAGTCTCAGTCTGGATGGCCAAAAGAGCAGGTGGCTCGGCCAGAGGATGTGAGCAAAGGAAGTCTTAGACATGTGCTCTAAGAAAAGGGAAGTCTCAACCAGAAGACAGATGAGCAGGCGGCTCAGTCAGATGGTGTGAGCCAAGGGTAAGTCTTAGACATGTGCTCTAAGCAAGGGAAGTCTCAGACAGTTGGTCTGAGCAGTTTTAAAAGTCTTATGCAGAAGCATAAGCGATTATAATCATGAAGTGGTTATAATGAAAAGCTCTTGTGAGGCAAGGGGACTAGAATACTCTCAGTTAGGAGAGGAACCAGTATAAATCTTTTGTATCTTCTGCTGTTATTTTATTTACTTCTGTTGTATCCGCTCCCAAATGAATTAACTCAGAATCTGAACATTAGTTCTGATTCTGAAACTCTGATCAGAAGCTAAATAATAAGAAAACGTGAAACACAATTCAACCCCCCCCCCCCCCCAATTCTTGTATACTTTTCACACCTTTAAGGTGCAGTGAAGGACATGTTGGAAACTCCTGCACAACTTTGGAGCATATCGCACTTCGAAACATATAAAAAAAGTGTCATCTACAGATAAACAACATGTATGAGGCCTTTAATAGGGCAAAATTCAAGCATAGAGATAAGCTTATAATCACTTTATTGGATGGGATCAAACATTACATAACAAAGAGGATAATCAGCCATAAGGAGTTATTGCTTTGGTATAATGGAGGTATATGTCCTAGAATCTAGCTGGTCATTAAGAAGAAAAGAAAACAGGCAGAGGGATGGACTCCAACACGGCATAATGATGATGATCTTGTAATACATGGTGTAACAAATGGCATTGAGACATATTATGTTAATATGAAAAATGAAACATGCTCATGTAAAAAGTGGGACTTCAATGGGATACCTTATTGTCATGTCATCACATGTATATGGAACATCAAGAAACAACCTGGAGATTATGTGGTTGAGTATTGTAGGTATGATTATGGTTTGCATTATATGATTATGTTTTTTTTGTATGAATTATAACATTGTATGATTATTTTTTGTTTTTGTCTGTTGGAATTGTAAGAAATTAACATTTGATAAGACCTACTCAAACATTGTCTTTCCAACAAATGAACCATAATTGTGGCCTATGGTTGATCATGTACTAGTTTATCCACCTGTGATGAGATGCGAAATTGACCATCCAAAAAAAGATGAGAATTAAGACAGGTGATGAACCAAGGAATCCTCATATACTTTGAAGGAGACTATCAATAGTTACATGTAAAAAATATGGAGAAATGGGTCATAATAAGAGTAGTTGTAAAGGTAAAAGAGCAGCTGACAGGGCAATACTAAAGAGAGGTAATATGACAAAGAAGGAAAAAACAAATAAGGGTGGAAAAGGAAAGTAAAAGACAAATTAAAAATAGACTGAAATTGCACAAGGATCTCAATCACCTCAAGCTACTTAACCTACTCAAGATTAGATGCATCGAGTAGTTTAGGTGCTTTTTTGTAATGAACATGTTTGATGTGCTTTTTGGTAGTGAACATGTTTGATGTGTTGTTCTGTAATGAACGTCTTTAATGAAGAGTTATGACTATTGTATTGAAGATCCTTGATTATGAAATATAAGTATGTTGTTCTTGTTATGTGTTGTCCTTGTTATGTTGTTGTTGTAAAAAAAACTTATATAGTCCATATGCTAACTTGCGAAGACCATATTAACAAGGACTTATGCAGTCCATATGCCAACTTGTGCATGTCATATTAACAATGACTTATGCAATCCATATGCCAATAAATGCAGGAACCACTGCAGGCCATGCGAACACATTATGTAGGCCATATTAACAAGGACTTATGTAGTCCATATGCCCAAAATATGTCGGAACCAGTTCAAGCCATATTAATCAGGCTATATGCATACTATGCACACTATGTCAAGACCATAAACCAGAATTTATCTCATTAAACTAGCATATGTCAAGAACATAAAGAAGAATTTATCTCATTAAACCAAAATTTATTTCATTAAATCAAGAGCATAAACCATAATTCAGCAAAATAATTCATTCATTAGTCAATTCAATTTATATCATATTGGATCTTTAGTTACAACATAAGACATCATCATCTAAACACTTAAGCATATTTCTAAACACATATAACTTAATCATAATCTAACACATAATCAATTAAAGATATATTTGATGAGTTTTGAACCAACTAAGGCAAATACACAATGAGCGTGATCATCCAATTGAACTTCAATTGCTTCTTCAATAATTTCATTTTCATTTTCATTTCTTCATCTTTAATGCTGACATCCTTAACCATTTGTTTCTCCTCATTTAAATTATGTAGTAATGAGGTGGTAATTTCCTTTGTTCTAGGGTTCATTTATTCGTCCAACCAAACAAAATGACTGCATTTTTTTGTAGCTTTGCAGCTAAATACATCAATGGAGGAAAAAAAGATAAATAAATGGTGAAATCATACCTTATACATTCCACAATCATAGAAACGACGATTTGGGTTTGCATTAGTCCATGTCGTCCTCAATGGAGCATTAAGACTGCATTTTCCTTCGTACCTCAATAAACGAAATATATTTCCTGTGTTGAAAACTGAGTTTTGAGACATTTTGGATTTAAAGGACTGGGTTTCTAGGGTTGGTTGGAGGAAGAATACGAAAAAAAATTGGATGTGTGGATAAATTGATTTTTAGGTTGGTCGCATATAATGAAGAAGAAAATGTGTTCTTCGTGAAGCTTAATTTTTAATTGGATTTTCTTATGATTGTTTTTCATTTAATTATAAAAAAATTCGGATGATTTTAAAAATTGTAAAATTCTTAATTTCAATTAAAAATGAAATAAAATCTTATCTTGCTCCAATGTAGCAGTGTCATGTCATTAATGAGGAGACCACATGTGCAAAGCTAAAGAGGAACCTACAAAATCTCAAGGGATATAAAGTTGATGGATCAAAAAGCTTAATTTTAAAGTAGGACTAAAAATTAAAAAAAAATCAAAATAAGAGGACCAAAAGGGTATTTAAGCATTTTATATATAACAAAAAATAAAGTATCTCTTTAGTCATTATTTTCAAATATGTATTAATATTTGTATATTGTGTAGTAGCAATTAGTCTCTCATGAATATGAGTGGCAAACGAGCATTTGCATCTGCTTAGGCCCGCCCTGCAAAAGTGTGTTAAAACCGAAGTGGGACAAGGCATACACAATTGAGAATGTGGGTTTAAAATTTTGACTCGTCCAAAAAAAATTGAGGTCCAAAAATAAATGAGGACGAGACGGGATTGGCAAATAGATACTACATCTTTTAAGTTTAAAAATACAATAAAAAAAAATTATTAATACTTTCGTTTGTAAATGTCCACAAAAAATAAGACTGACACATTAAAAAGTGCGGACCTAAAATATTGTTCCATCTAAAAAAATACAAGCTCCATAGACATGTTTGATGAACCAAACTCGTCTTGCCATTGCCATCCCTAATATGTATGTTATGGGAATTGGGATGCCGCCATGCATGTTCTCTAATTGCAATTTCAAACTCCACTATTGCAATTTCAAAAGTAGTTTTATGGTGGACTAAAGTTATGGAGGTGATGCTCTCTGATTGCAATTTCAAAATTAGTTTTATGATAGACTAAAATTCACGTTTATATTTATATATTGATATGTATTTGATATTGTAAAAAAATTTAAAAAAATAATATAATATTATATACTACTAACAAACTACTTTAATATAATATATGTAAATAATATTAAAATAAAAATTAAAAATTACCATACAGTAGTTATATATATTTTTTGTTTTAGAGTATTTTTTTTTTGGTTTAGAATAATTTTGTATATTAAAGGACCTTTAAATAATAATTATAGGCATATCTTTCAACATGATTTTTTTTTGGAAATCAAATAAAATTTATTACACCTAGGTCCGTCCTAACAAGAGAATGATCGACCATATTTGATTGACATTTAATAAATTTTACCTCAAAGTTTGAATAAACACATAACAAGACTTTAACGGATGAATTAATAATAAAATTAAATTCGAACCACCATTGTGATTTTAATGAATTTTTTTTTCAGAATGCAATAATATATTAATAAACAGTTGCACAAGAGATGCAGCAACCCACTTACAAGTGAACCTTATTAACCCTTTTAATACACATCAAAGGCACTACAAACCAGTCATAAAAAGAAGGCTTAAATGTAAAGATGAAACAAGATAGCCCAGCTCCAGCTGAAAAACTTGTTGGAATTCAGCAAGCCCGTTACCGACACACCGTCTTAAAAACTTGAATGAATGACTTGAACTTCTATTTAAGAGACACTTTCGAAAATAATATTTTCATATGTAAGACAATAGCTTCATGGGCTGCTTCTTTAAAAACCAAAGCGTCAGCTTCAATCAAGAATAAAGTATCCGAATTTCAAACCACATCTACAATAATAAAATTTTCACATGGATTTAAATATAAAATATTATTTATTGAACTCGAAAAATAATTAAATACTGCTTAAATACCTTTGACAATTAAGACTACACGCTTTCTTGGTTGCTTCTCTCACATGATCAATACTTAATTACTTATGTATTAAAAATCACTTGTTATTATATTATAATATACATTAAATAATACATACTCTTTTCGATTGGTCACGAGATTCAAGCATAGTCCCACAGCAAATTTGTATTCTTTATATAAATAGATACCATGGCCTTGTAATTTTCTTCACATATCAACATAACTATTCATTGTTGCCACCATGACTATACTCTCTACAATTTGGCTATTACCTCTCTTTACTTTCATTTATCTTAATGGTGTTCTTCCTATTGAAGCTACTCACCATGTTTATAGAAACCTTGAGAGTTTATCTTCTGATCAATATTCCACAAACCAACCTTATAGAACTGGTTATCATTTTCAACCTCCAAAGAATTGGATAAATGGTAATTAATATGCTTTTAATTTTGTGTAAATTTTTTTTGGGTTAAATATTTTACCTCTCTCACAGATTCTTCTTGTTTTTGTTCTTTGACATGTTATGCTTAAATGGATGTGTGGATTTGCAGATCCTAATGGTTAGTTCAATTCTTTTATGAATCCCTCTTGATTAGTAGTTGTACTTTTTTTTTGCATATAGTTTCTTTTAATATTAACTCCATCATATTATCATCATTCATGTTGTTATATTCACTACATAAATCATAGATTAGACAATTCAAATTTAAAACGTCTCATTGTTGAATCTAATGTGTGCCTTTCAATGCTTCAAAGATCATCTCTAACTATTTGTGAAATTGACTAAAAAATATGACTAGTCAAAACTCAAATTGTTGAAATGTTTAAAATAATAATACAAACGGCACTTCCAAAGCTTAAAAAAATATCATCACACATATATGGCAATATATAACATGCATCACCTGTAAGCAAATCACATGCCAAACCAATAGGAAAATGACATTTCAACAATAAAAAAAATGTCAACAATAACTCCAAAAGAAATGTTGACATTCAAAGAAGATGATTATATTTTTATTGATTTAGAAAAATATACAAATCGGAATAAACTATGTCAGATGTCTAATATATGTCATTGTTATTTTACCAATATATATAAGTCTTTTAAACCGATACGATACTGACACGTGTGATCATACTTATTTTGTTTATTTTTGTAAAATTATTATCGAATATCAAGATTTTTTGTGTGATTTTTTTTTGTAGGTCCATTGATTTACAAAGGCGTTTATCATTTATTCTATCAATATAACCCTAAAGGTGCACAATGGGGAAATATAGTATGGGCTCATTCCATTTCAACTGATCTTATTAACTGGACCCCACTAGACCCAGCCATCTTTCCATCTCAACCGTCCGATATAAACGGTTGTTGGTCAGGATCAACCACACTCCTTCATGGTAACAAACCATCAATTCTATACACAGGAATCAACAAACTCAACCAACAAGTTCAAAATCTAGCATACCCTAAAGATTTTTCTGACCCTTTTCTAAGGGAATGGATCAAGTCACCACAAGATTCAGTAATGGAACCAACTAGTGAAAACAAAATTAATTCAAGTTCATTTAGAGATCCAACTACTGGTTGGTTAGGAAGAGATGGAAAATGGAGGGTTCTTATTGGTAGCAAAAGAAGAACTAGAGGGATTGCAATTTTGTATAAGAGTAAAGATTTTGTTAATTGGGATAAATCTAAGCACCCTTTGCATTCAGCTAAGGGCACTGGAATGTGGGAGTGTCCTGATTTTTTTCCAGTGCTGAAAAATGGGATTGATGGTGTTGATACATCAGTAAATAATGACTCTGTTAGACATGTTCTTAAGGTTAGTTTAGATGATAAGAAACACGATTATTATTTAATTGGGAGTTATGACGAGGAAAAGGACAGATTTGTCCCTGATAAAGGTTTTGAAGAAGTTGAACTTGAATATGTTTTTAGATATGATTATGGGAAATATTATGCTTCAAAAACTTTCTTTGATTATGAGAAGAATAGAAGGGTTTTGCTTGGTTGGGCTAATGAATCTTCAAGTGTTGCTGATGATATCAAGAAAGGATGGTCTGGAATCCATGTGAGTTCGTTGTAATAATTTTCTTTATTTTTTATTTATTTTATAATTTATAGTCTTGATTATTGACTTTTAACTTAATAATTTATATTAAATTTATTTATTGATCATGGTTTGCATGAAAATAATAAAATATACAGTATGCTTTAATGTATATCATGTACCGGCTAACATCATGGCATGAAAATATGCTCCATGTGATTTTGTTTAAAAAAATAAAGTTGACTAGAACAGTTAAGTTTAATATATATCAAGTTTGAATAATTCAATAATCAATAACTATTTTGCAGACAATTCCAAGGGCTATTTGGTTACATAAGTCAGGAAAACAGCTGGTACAGTGGCCGGTTGTAGAAATTGAGAAGCTGCGAGTAAATCATGTCAACTGGCCCACCAAACTTCTCAAGGGAGATGAACTGATGCAAATTAATGGTGTCACAGCATCACAAGTAAGCCATGTTTTCTTAATTACTAGAATAACATTGCATCGAGACCTCTGAAAAAAATAATTTTGTGTTTACGTTCAAATTATTTATTTTTTCAAATTATTATCGGTGTCAAGTCAATGTGTCAGTGTCATCGACATGGTTGATGCATGTGTCTGTGTTTTTTTAGATATTGATGATTATGATTATTTATACATTAGATTAATTAATCAGTTATGTATCTTATGCAGGCTGATGTTGAAATTTCATTTGAAGTGAATAAGAACAACATTGGAGAGGCTGAAGTTTTGGAGAAATGGACAGACCCTCAAATTCTGTGTAGCCAAAAGGGTACATCAGTAAAAAGTGGTTTAGGACCTTTTGGTTTGTTGGTTTTTGCTTCAAAGGGGCTACAAGAGTTCACATCAGTGTTCTTTAGAATATTCAGATTCCAAAACAAAAACTTGGTTCTCTTTTGTAGTGACCAAAGCAGGTTTTTCCTTAACCCTCTAGTTATGTTATATTCAAAATTGAGTTCCAACTCTATCTTATAAAAATTCATTTTTTAATTAACAGGTCTTCTTTGAATAAAGATAATGATTTGACTAGTTATGGGACTTTTATAGACGTGGATGTTCTTCATGAGAAGCTGTCATTGAGAACTTTGGTATGTTACAATTGATTAAGGATTTAAGTCATTTGACAATTTCCAATCTATAGATTATGTACACACTTTTTCAAACATAAATGTCATTTTCTTTTAATTGTAGAGTGGTCCACAAAAGTTCCATCAATATGAAACTTACATACGAAAAGTCATGACATTATAATATTTTATTTCTATTAATATTATTAGAAAAATATCATGAATGAAGCATAAAATTCAACTAATAAATGAGTTTCTAACTTTTTTGTTTTACAGATTGATCACTCTGTGGTAGAGAGTTTTGGTGGAGAAGGAAAGGCATGCATTACAGCTAGAGTTTATCCAACATTGGCTATCAATGATAAAGCATTCATTTATGCTTTCAATAATGGAACTACTGATATCAAGATCACAAATTTGAGTGCTTGGAGCATGAAAAAAGCACGGTTAAATGGAAAATTATAAGCAAGAAAGTAGGTGTGGAATAATGGATTTCATATAGTGAAAATTCATTTTGAGTTCTTCTATAATAAAAACTAACATTCATGTCATTTATATAATCTGGTAAAAAATATGAAAAATAAAGGTTTGTTGTAATTTTGTCTATATGACTATCAACAACAACTTTTTCATTTGTGTTTTTGTTCTTTTAAAGCTGTTGTAACAGATTTTTGAAGTCTGTTTTATACTATTGTTTAGGTAGATAAATTTCAGTGTCTGATAGGCTTATGAATAATTGTTTTTTGTTTTTTTTCTGTCGTTTGAGATGAAATTTCCAATCTATGTTGAGTAAGATAATTGTACTCAATCATAACCAAAAAAGTAAACAAGTTGCAAGACATGTAAAATGATGACCAGCCCTTAGATTTAATATCATAAACATGTCAATACAAGGTCGTCGTACATCAAGAACAATGAAAGTAATAAAGAAAACTTACAATAAATGCCTACAACAAGAATGTCAAATGGAGCTTTGCAGCATAAGTTTACTAACTATCTGCATCTAAAGGTCTTAAGTTTCTTGGCCGTTGATAAATCGGCCAACCTGTTGAACGTTCGGTTATATACCTTACGTCCTTGACCAACCTTAAATCATAACTATCAGTGTTAGAACAACATAAAACATAAAACCAGAATTTTGAAGGTAGTAACAATGGTGAAAAGAAACTTGGGGAAGAAGATGAATTGAGAGAGAGAGAGAATTAGGGTAGAGAGTAATAGTGATGAATCAAAAAAATGGCATTAACTTTGAATTGGGATTACAACAATGTATATATACACATGAGAGAATACTACAACTAATAACCAAAACCAACTAAAGTGCCATGTTGTTAAATTCTGTTATTTTTGGAAACTTAGCAGCTGTAATCGATTAACAACAAATGGGTAATCGATTACGCGTGTAAAATTTTCAAAAAATCAGATTTTAACAGCTCACAACACACCACCTCACTTTAGTTGCTCCAAGTTCATCATGCTCAAGCTCTTCAACAGTCTCTTGAACACCTCATTTGTCACACCCTTGGTCAACAAATCCGCAACTTGGTCCTCGCTTCGGCAATAGCTCAATCTAAGCTTTCCATCACCGACCAATTCTCTCAAGTAATGAAACCGCATCTCAATATGCTTGCTCCTTCCGTGTGCAATCGGATTCTTCGCAAGATTTATCGCGGAAACATTATCCACAAACAGTGTGGTGGCATCATCATCACCACATCCCAATTCCTTCATAAGATTCACTAACCACATAGCTTGGCAAGCACTCAATGATGCCGCAATGTACTCGGCCTCACAAGAAAAGAGTGCTACAACCGGTTCCTTCTTTGAACACCATGAGATTGGTGTACTACCGAACATAAAGATGTAACCCGCCGTAGATTTCCGATCATCTTTATCTCCGCACCAATTAGAATCAGTGTAGCCAAGTAAAGTACATTTGCGACCCATATCCGATGTGGGAAACAAAATACCACAACCAAGAGTACCTTTCACATATCTAAGGATTCTCTTGATCGCCGCCAAGTGAGACACCTTAGGTCTCTCCATGAATCTACTCGCAATACCGACACTAAAAGCCAAATTCGGTCGAGTATTGCACAAATACCGTAACGATCCAATCAAACTCCGGTAAAGTGTTGGATCCACATCATCCTCATCATCACTTTTGGACAGCTGAACTCTAGCCTCACAAGGTGTATTAGAAGCATTACAATGTTCCATTTCACACCTTTTCAAGATATCTAGAGCATACCTTCTTTGATGCATAAGCAGCCCCACTTTTGACTTGTGAAACTCTATGCCAAGAAAGTTTCTCATGACACCAAGGTCCGTCATCTCAAACTCACTCATGAGCTCCACTTTGAACCTTGAAATACTCTTGTCATTGCTGCCCGTAATCAAGAGATCATCAACATACAAGCAAAGTATAATAACACCATCAATAGTATCCGATCTCACATAAACACCATGTTCGGATACACACCGTTTGAAACCGATGTCAATAAGAAAGCCGTCTATACGTTTGTTCCAAGCTCTCGGAGCTTGTTTCAAACCATACAACGCCTTGTGTAGCTTGTAGTACTTCTTCTCTTGATTTTTTATCACAAAACCGGGTGGCTGCCCCACATAAACCTCCTCATCAAGAGGACCATTCAAAAATGCAGATTTCACATCCATTTGGTAAATCACCCAATTGTTGCTATGCGCAATTTCAACAACCAAACGAATAGTCTCCAATCTAGCCACCGGTGTGAATACCTCCTCGTAGTCTATCCCCTCACGTTGCAAGAACCCTTTGGCAACTAATCGAGTTTTGTACTTGATTACTTCACCTTTAGGATTTGCTTTGACTTTATAGACCCATCGCACACCAATCGGTTTCTTTCCATGTGGTAAATCGACCAACTCCCAAGTACCATTTTTTTAAATAGATTCCAGCTCCTCTTTCATTACACATATCCATTTAGGATCACTTAAGGCTTCCTCCTCATTTACCGGTTCAGATTCGGCCATAAGTGCGAAATGAACAAAATCACCATCATTATTCACTTCATTATCTTGGAACCTCTCACAATCTCGGAGTCTATGAGGCAAGGCTCTTTGCCTCATTGGTCTACCATTATTCACAACACCATTTTCCGCTTCAGTAAGTGCAGGTACAGCGGCATCGGAATTCTCCGGATCAAACAAATCAACAAACTGCTGCTGTTCAGCAGGGTGTAACCGATTAGCAACAATCCGGTAATCGATTACACCTGCTGTTTCAGCAGTTTTTATTTCATCAAATTGGACATCCTGGGTTATCACGATTTTTCGATTCCTCTCATCAAATAGCTTGTAACCACCAGTAGAGTGATATCCAACAAATATCAATTTCTCACCTTTATCATCCAACTTCTTTCTAAGTTGATTCGGTACATGACAATATGCAATCGATCCAAAAACGCGCAAATGATTAACACTCGGTTTGAAACCACTCCAAACCTCTTTTGGTGTAATCTTCTCCAGCTTCTTAGTAGGACACCTATTCAACAAGTAGGTGGCTGTACACATGGCCTCACCCCACAATTCCTTAGGCAATTTCTTCCCACAAAGCATACTACGTACCATGTTCATTATTGTACGATTTTTCCTCTCAGCAGCTCCGTTTTGTTGAGGGGTATATGGAGGCACCACCTCACGCACAATACCCTCAAGATCACAAAACTTCCCAAACTCACTAGAGGTATATTCACCTCTACCATCCGTTTTGAGAATTTTGAGCTTCCGACCGCTTTGACGCTCCACCATGGATTTGAAACTCTTGAACACTCCAAATACCTCATCCTTCCTCTTGATAAGATATGTCCAAAGCTTCCTACTAAAGTCGTCAATAAACATAACAAAATATCGATTGCCGCCATAAGTCTCTACTTGCATTGGTCCACAAACATCGGAATACACCACCTCAAGTAAGCCTTTGGTTCTTCGACCCGCATCCTTGCTAAACACATTCTTGTGCTGCTTACTCGTCACATATTTCTCACACAATTCTGTCGGAACACTAATATGTGGCAACCCTGTTACCATTTCACTTTGTTGTAACATTTTGAGATCCCTAAAATTAAGGTGACCAAGATGGTAATGCCATAACCACTCATCTCTACTTGCCGCGGTAGCTAAACAACGATGCTCCATAACCTTTAACTCAACCTTAAAAGTTCTGTTGGCAGCCATCGGCGCTTTTAGAATCAACACACCATTTGAATCTAAAATGCGTAACATCTTGTTCTCCAACCGAATTAAGTAACCTCTTTCAAGTAATTGGCGAATGCTTAAAAGATTACACTTAATTCCCGGTATGTACAAGACATCTTTGATCCTATAATGTCCACCATTATTTCTTCCGATCAAAACATCTCCTACCCCTTCGGCTCTTAAAGTGGTGTCGTCGGCAAACTTGACTTTACTATTTGCCGCTTGACTGATTTGCACAAACCAATCCTTTCGACCTGTCATATGTGTTGAACAACCGGAATCCAAATACCACTCATCTTTACTTTGAACTCCATCACCCATGGTAAGTAATGCATTTCGATCCGAACGCATTTTTCCACCACTTTCCGACACAGTACAGCTGCTGTCCCGCAGACTATCACCACAGTAGCTGCTGCCAGGAACATCAACAATGCCATAATTCACTTCCGTAATCATCACAAAAAGGGTATCTTCCTCATCTACCTCTTCCCTAGCAACCTTAGCCTCATCCGCATCCTTTTCCTTGCGTTTTGAGCGACATTCTTTCGCAAAATGCCCAAGCTTTTGACAATTATAACACTTCACGGAACATTTGTCAAACGGTTTGTGGGCGCTTTGATTACCCTCTTTGGAGCTTCCTTCACCCTTTGAATTTTGTGGATCTTTTCCACCAAAATTCTTCTTATTTTTAGAAGTCCACTTCCCTTTCGATCTCTTGTTCTTCTCATGTAAACGCGCTTGCAAAGCGATCTCCGCTTTGGCTTTGTCGGCACCTCTCTCATCCATCCTTTGTTCTTGCGCCTCTAACGAACTTTGCAACTCATCTTTGTTCAAAGTTGTTAGATCCTTTGACTCCTTAATAGCCACAACAATGTTATCGAAACATGATGTTAACGAACGCAACACTTTTGATACAACATTCTGCTCAAGGATCGTTTCGCCACATGACTTGATTTGGTTGACTAACCGGGTAATGCGTGTGATGTAATCGTTGATCGTTTCTTTGTCCTCCATTTGCGTTAACTCGAATTGACGTTTGTAAGTTTGTAACCTTACCACCTTCTCTTTGACGACACCGGCATACGCTTTCTCCAAGATTTCCCATGCTTGCTTAGCGGATTCACAATCACCAACCTTCTCGAAATTGTCGTTATCAACACATGAATGAATCAAGAATATAGCTTTGTAATCCTTCTTCTTTTCTTCCTTGTATGTAGCCCTACGAGCATCGTTAGCATCTGTCCCTAACGGTGTAACTCCATTGATGACGATCTCAAGAACCTCTTGATAACCAAACAGAACCTTCATTTGTTTCGCCCATTTGTCGTAGTTCTTCGAATCAAGAATTGGGAGATTGGTGGGAATTCGATCATTGGAAACGGTAGCCATTGTTGTTGCAGCAGATTAGGATCAATAACCAGAGCTCTTGATGCCAAATGTTAGAACAACATAAAACATAAAACCAGAATTTTGAAGGTAGTAACAATGGTGAAAAGAAACTTGGGGAAGAAGATGAATTGAGAGAGAAAGAGAGAGAATTAGGGTAGAGAGTAATAGTGATGAATCAAAAAAATGGCATTAACTTTGAATTGGGATTACAACAATGTATATATACACATGAGAGAATACTACAACTAATAACCAAAACCAACTAAAGTGCCATGCTGTTAAATTCTGTTATTTTTGGAAAAGCAACAGCTGTAACCGATTAGCAACATATGCGTAATCGATTACGCTTACAAAATTTCCAAAAAACCAGATTTTAACAGCTCACAACAATCAGGGGGTAAAGTCAGGATTAGCTTCAGTTAGTTCTCTAGTCTGCTGCTATTCATACTCCATGCTCGGATGATTATTTTGCTTAGATTTCCTACTACCCTTCTTAGTTACTTTCTCCTTTGGTGTTTCTTCAAATTGTTCTGTTAAACACTTATGTGCAATATTTTTCACTTCATCAATCAAGCCTCTATTATAAGAATCCAACCCTTCAGTTGAGAATATATCAGCAAGATTCATGATTTTCCTCATAGCAGTAACCTGTAACGTAATAGCATGTAGCAGTCATGTATGTATTCATAGCATATCATAGCATATCTAAAAGAAATGTTAGTTCTATGTGATCGTGAAGGCTGATCAGAACCTGAAGCGGGCCAAGAGAGACGTCCGTGATGCTGGGTGTGTGAGATAAGGAGGGGGTGTACCTGCAAGGCACTCCAATGCTATAGTAAGAATCAGGAGAGAGACACACAAGTACAAAAGTATGAGTTTCTTAGGATGATTTTTTAATACCCAACCCTCTTGAATGAGAGGGTTTTTATAATGCCCCCAGCGCGTGGCCAACGATCCCTATTTTCGGGGCTGAATAACCGTTTTCTGAAGAATAGGTAACTGCCAAAAACTAGCCGTTATGACGGGCAGAGATGCCCAAAACTAGTCGTTGCCACGGGCACAGGCGTCGTGACTGTTCCTGAATGATGGAGTCGTGCGTAACGGTCTGGAATGTCGGGGAGGAGCAAATGACCTTGAGATTTATCTGTCTATATGTGCCCGGTAGAGGGGCAGAAAGGTAATAGCTGCCCCGCGTTAGCTGGACTTAGGCAATTGGGTCGTTCTAGAAGCAGAAGTGGATTGGGTCATGTCTAGACGAGCAAGACGCAACCAGTTATGAGGCGTTGGTCAAATATGTTAATAGTTTTAAACTCGCGGAGTGCTGGACGAAAAAGGGGGTCCCGATCTATGACGACGATGGTGGGCAAAGAGTGGAGCACCGCTACATTGATACGAAGGCGCTTCTGAAGTGAAAGACCCATGATGACGCCTTTAAGTTGCTTGGTAGTTTACTTTTTTAGCTTGTCCGAATTATAAATTCCTTAGTGGCTAATGCGTTTGTAATGTTTTGCAGGTGAGATGCCTTCTGCTCATGAGAGGATGGTGAAGAATGCCCTGGCGAGGGGAAACGCAGGCGCGGCCACCTCGAAGTCTCGGTTTACTCAGTGAGTGCCTCCTCATTAACCGGCTGCGGGGAGCTCCTCGCCCGTTCCTTCACCTGCTCAGGGATCCCCAGTGCCAGGGGCCTTACGGTTTAAGCGGACCAGAGCGAATGAGCTGGTGGATCTCAGCCGGGCGGCGGAGAAGGGCAAGTTTGAACTTCCCCCTGCCTTCATGACAGGAAGTTTTTCGAGGGGACATCTCTGACGGTTCCTCGGGCGGAGTCTCTCAAGCTTGAAGGTATGGATTGCCCGAGAAAGAGGGAAATGCTGGCGGAAGATGCCTCTGCGTTGGTCCGGGTCCTAGAGATGGCGGCGGTCTACGCCAAGGGAGATTCCTCCTCTGAATCTGAACTGAAGAAAGCCAAGGCAGTGATATCTTCTCTGGAGGAAAAAGTGAAGAAGGCCAAGGAGGAGGGCAAAACTGCCAATGACGCAAGGAAGAAGTCTGACAAGGAGACCGCTAGATTGAAGGGGGGAATGATACACTGGTTACTGAGAAGAAGGCTGCAAAGGACCTAGTCGAGCAGATGAGGTCTGCGGCTGCCCCGACAGAAGACGAGCCTGAGGAAGTAAAGGCGTTGAACACTAGGGCCGAGCTGGTTGCTCGTATTGCGCGGGCGGAAGAGGATGTGTACGCCATCGGGGAGGAGTCATTCAACAATGTCGTGGCCCAACTCAAGTTGGTGAATCAAGAAGTCTCGATATCTACGGAGGGTACTGAATTTCTGGGCCATGTTGAGGATGGCAAGATAGTTACTCCAGACTTCTTCAATATCAGTGATGAGCATGCCCGATTCTTGAACGATGAGACCCAGCTGCCGCAGCCTAACCCTGAGCAGCCCGAGCAGATGGAGGAGTGATATCTTCTTTTGGTTTTTGTTGTAATGTATCTGGCCTGCGTGCCATGTAATTTTATTGTTGTTTGGTATGGGGCGTGGCCCCTTTGTCTTGTAATATGCACAATTGTGGTCCTTATGGCCGCTTAATTATTTTGATATGTATGTATTCGGCCACCGTGGCCGATTTTGTATATTCACGCATGGCTTTCTTGATGATTATTTTTTCTAAGTGTTATATCTTTGCTCAATACACGTGTGCGCCCGTTATAGGGATGACTTTTATTCGTTTGTGCCTTTAGGGAATTGCTCAACTTAGATGTGTTCGGCAGTGTGGGGGACTAGTCGAACGGCCTGGGGAATTTCTGGGCATGATACCGGAGCTCAGGCCGCATTTGAGGTCTGAGTTTGCGGCGTGAACCTCCCATCGCGAGCTGGGTGTTCTGCCTATCATGGTACTTTGACGACGGCAGGCTCGGTTGAGGAACCGCTGTCGGGCAGAAATCCAGCTCGATCCTGAGCGGGATCCTGCCTTGGCTGGTATGCGACGCTTGTACCTGGGCGTGCATCATAGTCGGGATGTTATGTTCGTTGCTTCGACAAATCAAACTGAAAATTAGGGTCTTAGCTATAGTATTGTTTTAGCTTTTCGGCGTTCCATGGTCGAACAAGTTCTTCCCCGTTGAGGTGTTCTAGGTAGTAGGCCCCATTTTCCGTCTTTGTTCGGACGCGATAGGGTCCTTCGCAGTTAGCGGCGAGTTTGCCCTCTCGAGAGTCCTTGTGGTTCCTTCTCAAGACAAGGCTGCCCACTTTGAATTCTCGATGTATCACTTTGGCATTGTGCCTGATTATAATTTTCTCCTTTAACGAGGCTTCGTGGAGAGCTGCTCCTGACCGGACCTCTTCGACGAGGTCGAGCTCTTCCCTTAGTGCCTCGTTGTTTGCTTCTTCGTCCAAGGGTGATTCAATCCGCCTGGATGGTACGTGTATCTCGATGGGGATCACTGCCTCAGTCCCGTAGGCCTGGCGAAAGGGAGTTTCCCCGGTTGAAGAGTGGGAAGTTGTGCGGTACGCCCACAGGACGTTGTGCAGCTCTTCGACCCAAGCTCTCTTTGTTTCATCTAGACTCCGCTTGAGGCCTCGTAGGATTACTCGATTTGCTGCTTCGGCTTGCCCGTTCGTCTGGGGGTGTTCGACGGATGCAAAGTGTTGTTTCGTGCCCAGTTGAGCGACGAAATCCTGGAACTTCCTGTTCGTGAGCTCTGTCCCATTATTTGTGACTATTGCTTGGGGAACGCCAAAGCGTGTAAGGATGTTCCACTTGTAGAAACGAAGTATGTTAAGGGCCGTTATTTTGGCCAGAGCCTCCGCTTCTATCCACTTTGTGAAATAGTCAACACCTACTATTAAGTACTTGTTCTGGTTTGATCCTACTACGAATGACCCTAGGATGTCCAAGCCCCACCAGGCGAATGGCCACGGGGAGGACATAACTTTGAGCTCGTTAGGCGGAGCCAGGTGCATGTCCCCGTGTCGTTGGCATTTGTCGCATTTCTTCACGTGCTCTTTTGCATCCTGCTGCATGGTTGGCCAGTAGTACCTTGTTCAGAGGGCTTTCCGGGCGAGGGATCTTCCCCCGAGATGTTGGGCGTTGATTCCTTCATGGATCTCGCGCAAGACGTGGGCGAACATCTCTTCCTCGACGCATTTGAGTAAAGGGATGGAGAACCTTCGCCTGTAGAGTTTATCTTCGACCAGGACGTATGAGCAGGCTCTGCGCCTGACTGTGCTGGCCTCTTTGGGGTCGAATGGGAGTTCGTCCCTAGCGAGGTGTTATAAATGGGGGTCACCAGCAGTTGCTGTTGGTGATGACTTGCACGTCGAGGATTGTGGGTCTCTTCTCGATGCTGGGTCGAGGAAGCATCTCCTAGATGAAGGACTTATTTCCGCCTTTTTTCTCCGTGCTCGCCAATTTGGGTAACACGTCTACTCTGACGTTATGTTCGCGGGGAACATGTTTTACTTCCACTGTAGCGAACTTTATCATTTTTTCTTTGACCAGGGAGAGGTATTCTGACAAGTTGTCATTTTTGGCCTGGTATTCTCCTCGAACTTGGAGGGCTACGAGTTGCGAATCTGTGCAGATGACGGCTTCTTCTGCTCCTAGGTCTTCGGCCAGGCACAGACCAGCGAGGAAAGCTTCGTACTCATCTTGGTTATTGGACGTGGGGAAGGATAAAGTGAGTGATACCTCGACGATGATTCCTTCGTCGTTCTCCAAGATGATACCCGCTCTGCTTCTTACCGAGCTGGATGCTCCATCGACGAAGATGGTCCACCTGGGTGCCCCGCAGGTGGGGGAATATGCAAACATCATTTCTGCGACGAAATCGGCCAATGTCTGGGCCTTGAGGGCCTTTCTGCTCTCATACTGAATATCAAACTCGGATAGCTCCAATGACCATTTGAGCATTCTGCCGGCCATATCTAGTCATCCTAGCAGCTGCTTTACGGGTTGATCGGTTCGGACCACAATCGTGTGGGCCAAGAAGTAGTGCCTCAGTTTTCGCACAACCTTAATGAGGGTCAGGGCTACCTTCTCTATCTGCTGGTATCTCTTCTCTGGTCCCTGTAACGCTTTTCTTGTGAAGTATATGGGCTTTTGCCCGTCGGGCGTTTCACGGATGAGGGCGACGCTGACGACCTCGATTGCTACGGCGAGATAGAGGTACTGAGTTTCACCGTTATCTGGCCGAGAGAGGACTGGTGGTTCTGACAGTGCCCGTTTCAGATGGAGGAGAGCCTGGTCGCATTCCTCTGTCCATTCAAACGCTGCCTCTTTGCGAAGGAGTTTGAAGAAGGGAAGGGCATGCTGGGCAGATTTGGCCACAAAATGAGACATAGACGCGAGCATCCCGTTGAGGGATTGGATGGATTTCTTCGAGTTAGGTGTTGGAAATTTGGAGAATGCCCTGCACTTGTCGGGGTTGGCCTCGATTCCTCGCTCTGTCAGATAGAAGCCGAGGAACTTGCCCGCCTGTACCCCGAACGTGCACTTTTCTGGGTTGAAACGCATATGGTATTTCCTAGTCTATTCGAATACTTTTCTTAAATGAGCCATGTGATCGATTTCCTCGTGGGATTTCACGATCATTGATCCGCTGTCGCGCACGGATCAAAACGAGTAGTTTGAAAAACAGTAGTAAAGCGACAATGACTCGAGTATCGTATCGCGAGGATTCTTGATTTAATTTAACCAACTAAAATGATTATGGGGGTGTTGTTTTGTTTTAGGATTCGATTAAGAAAAAAACAGAGTAAATAAGTGATTAACAATTAAGATGAAACGAATCAACCTACTGTATCGACTTCCGACTTATCATCGATTTCTATAAAATTTCAATTCCCTAAACGGATCTGATCCCATTCGATTATAATAACCACTACCAAGCGTAATAGGAATTATACTTTGTATGTTCCCGAATTCCGGATTAAGCAAACGGATTAAAATTGTTGCGAATTAAGCAAATGCAACTTGATCGAACGCGATAATGCAAAAGCTACGTTAACGCGAATTATATTCAAGATCATACAAATAATCGAATTTAAGAACTCTATCCTATATCAACAATCAAATTAAGCAATCAATTGAAATTATAGGAAGAATTCAAAGGAAAACAGATTGACATGAAATTTTATAAAAGAACCTCAAAACGGAATCCGAGTACAGTAGATTGATTCTTTGGAAATTAGTTCGCCATGGAATACATGAAAGAAAAAGTTAAAATTCGTGAAAGCTAGGTCAAAAATTCTGTAGCGTGGCAGCAAACCTTATAAACAAAATAAGGTTTTTCACTACTAACTCCAATTGGGTTAGAAACATAAACCAGGCCCAATAAAACGATCAGAAACAACCTAATTTCTAAAGGCATAAACTTCAACTAATTATTAGAGACCCATGCACTCCGAATCATCTTCTTCTTGAAACATGAAAGTTGTAGATCTTTGTCTTATCTTTCCAACGACTGGTAGAACGCGTGAAACGGCATTCCGAAGCTCCAGTTATGATCCAAACGATGGCAGGTGTCAAGTAACCGTAAAAGCTGAAAATAAGCTGCGAAAATTAAATAAAGGTAAAAACAGACTTAAATATAAAAACACATAAAAATAGTAAAAACACTTAAATAAACTGTAGGAATGCCTAAGTACAAACACAAAAGAATGTGCATTAAAATACACTAATCAAATTCCCCCACACTTGAACTTTTGCACTCCGAGCAAAATAGAAATCAAAACTCAAGAAACACAACAGCATTCAGATACTCATTCTAGGCTAAAAACTCTTCTTCGGTTAAGATAGCATCGATAGGTACTAATCTTGCACACTAAGAATATCGTAAGAACACTAATCCGCAATTGTGCAGTCATAAGCCTCCCTCTTATACAAACCAATCCGAATCATGTAATTATGCCTAAGCCTAACTTACTCATCCTCATTTTTGCTCTCTTTCATTCTAGTGCAATCACATTAAACCCGTTATCTATTCACACACATGGTAAATAAGCTTGTTAGTGACTATGATCCATATCTTTTCAACAATTCAAAATTAATCACTTATTTTATTAAGGTTTCACAACCTTTAGCCTAAGTGACCGGGTGAGGGTCACCTAACTTAAAAGGCGGATTCCTATTTAAATTTCTTATTAAGCACGGGATCTTTCACTTATTTGCATCAGCTTAATTACTTAGTGTGTACTTTTTAGATGGCGTTGACTGCTAAAATAAACTACTCAAGTGCTATTAAAAGATGAGAACTCAAGGCTATGTCATAACAAGTATTCAAAATGATTTCCATATTCAGGAGACTTAAGGTGTTAAAACGATATCGACCTTGTGAACTTTTCCCAAGTCTCCACAATCTAACCTCAAATTAATCTATAGCCTAAAACTTTAAAAAAAAATGCAATTTTTTATTTTTTATTTTTCACTTAAAGAAACGAAAGCAAAACAAAACAAAACAAATAACAAAAATAGAAAACAAAAAATAAAACAAATAAACTAAATGATTCCCTCCCCCATACTTAAAACATGCATTGTCCTCAATGAAAGGACATAACTATTAAATAAGAGTGAGGGAAAGGAAAACGTGCTCCCTGGTCAAGTTGTAGAGTAAGTGGGCTTTTCCAAGGAAAGCTCTTCTATGGGTGCATCTTTAGGCACCGAACTCTCATGGAATAGCTTCAGGCGCTGCCCATTGACTTTGAAAACTTTGTTAGTACCTACACTTTTAATCTCTACTGCACCATAAGGGAAAACATTAGTAACAACAAAATGGCCAATCTACTTGGATCGAAGTTTCCCAGTCATAAGCTTAAGGCGGGAGTTAAACAGTAAAACCTGTTGGCCCACAGAGAATTCCTTCCTAGAAATCATTTTATCATGGAAGTGCTTAGTTTTCTCTTTATAAATCCTAGAGCTTTCATAAGCCTCTAGTCTAAGCTCTTCAAGTTGTTGTAATTGGAGTTTTCTTTCAATACCTGCTTGTTGCATCTCCAAATTACAACTTTTTACCGCCCAATAAGCACGGTGTTCTATCTCTACAGGAAGATGACATGCCTTACCAAAAACAAGTCGATAGGGAGGCATCCCTATAGGTGTCTTGAAAGCTATTCTTTGAGCCCAAAGTGCGTCTTCTAGACGGCGGCTCCAATCCTTCCTGTTTGGCTGCACCATTTTCTCTAAAACCTGTTTGATCTCCCTATTTGAGATCTCAGCTTGCCCGGTAGTTTAGGGATGGTATGCAGTAGAGACTCTGTGTACAACTCCATATTTTCGAAGTAATGCTTCCATGGTGCGGTTACAAAAATGAGTGCCTTAGTTACTTATGATAGCTCGGGGTATTCCAAACCTGCAAAAAATATTGGACCTGACAAAATCTGCAACAACTCTAGAATCATTAGTCCTAGTGGGGATAGCTTCCACCCACTTTGAAACATAATCAACAGCAAGCAAAATATAGAGAAAACCAAATGATAAAGGGAAGGGACCCATGAAGTCGATTCCCCACACATCAAATACCTCACATAAAAGCATAGGCTTCTGAGGCATTTCACTCTTACGAGTGATGGTTGTACCTACCATCTGGCACTCCTTACAAGTGTGGTAAGTCTCATAAGCATCTTTAAAAACAGTGGGCCAATAGAAACCTGAGTCTAGGACTTTTCTTGCGGTCCTTTGAGGACCAAAATGCCCACCTACCTGAGAGGCGTGAGAAAAATCCAAAATAGATTCAATTTCATAGTCGGGGACACACCTCCTAATAACTTGATCACTACCAAACTTCGAAAGATAAGGATCATCCCACACATAGTATTTGGCATCACTCTTGAGTTTGTGAATTTGCGCCTTAGATGCACCTACAGGAAAAACACCAGCAACAAGATAATTAACAATATCAGCAAATCAAGGAGTAACTCCCTATAAAAGTAGCAGTTGTTCATCAGGAAAGTCATCCTGAATGGGAGAAGGATCTGCATCCCACTCTATTCTGCTCAGGTGGTCAGCTACTAGATTCTCAGCTCCACTTTTGTCCTTAATCTCTACATTAAACTCTTGGAGCAACAACATCCACCGAATTAATCTCGGTTTTTCTTCTGGTTTCTTTAAAAGGTACTTCAAAGCTGCATGGTCAGTAAAAAAACAACCTTGGAACCTAGAAAATATTGTCTAAACTTGTCATGAGCAAAAGCAATCGCCAAAAGTTCCTTTTCAGTGGTAGTGTAATTAACTTGTGCATAATCTAAAGTCCTAGAAGCATAGTAAATAACATGGGCGGCCTTATCCACCTTTTGTGCAAGGACCGCTCCAACTGCATAGTTAGATGCATCACACATAATCTTAAAAGGAAGGTTCCAATCAGGAGGTTGTATGATGGGGGCGGAGGTCAATGCTTTCTTCAAGAAATCAAACGCCTGCTTGCATTTCTCATCAAAATTGAAGGTCACGTCGTTCTTCAACAAGTTTGAAAGCGAAAGAGCTATCTTGCTGAAGTCCTTTATGAAGCGCCTGTAAAAACCCGCATGACCAAGAAAAGAATGAATCTCGCGAATTCAAGATGGGTAAGGCAATGTAGAAATCACTTCAATCTTAGCAGGGTCTACTAAAATTCCTTTTTCAGAAATTATGTGTCCTAAAACAATTCCCTGCTCAACCATAATGTGGCATTTTTCATAATTTAAAACAATGTCAGTTTCGATGCATCTCTCTAAAACCATATTCAAACTTATCAAACATGCATCAAATGAAGAACCATAAACAGTAAAATCATCCGTAAAGATTTCCATGCAATTTTCAATAAATTCAGCAAAAATACTAAGCATGCATCGCTGGAATGTGCCAGAAGCATTGCAAAGTCCAAATGGCATTCTCTTGTAAGCAAATGTACCAAATGGGCACGTGAAGGTTGTCTTTTCTTGATCCTCTGGTGCAATATGGATCTGAAAATAACATGAAAAACCATCAAGGAAACAATAATGTGATTTACCTGCTAGCCGTTCAAGCATTTGATCAATGAACGACAAAGGAAAATGATCCTTTCTAGTCGCTTGGTTCAACCTCCTATAATCAATACAAACTCTCCAACTATTCTGAACTCTAGTGGGAACCACTACTACGAAAAACCCATTTAACAACGGTTGGAAATGACATATAATGACGGGGGCGAAGGCGTTGTTATGTAGAGTGTTGTTGTATATGAGGTATGTACAATGACGGTCCTCGGACCGTTGTTGTATTCCAGTATGCGCGCACCATTTCACAATGGTTAATTTACTCAACCGTTGTGATATAACTAAACTATGATCTGGTTCGATTCTCAGCAACAACATTTTTTATTTATATTAGCGTTTGACATACAACTACTGATAGGTTTATAACCGCTGCCAAAAACAGTCTGTTTTAAATATAAAATTTATCTGCTTATCAAATTATTCCTATATTTTATCCTGTCAAAACAGCTTCTGTTTACATGCAAACACAATATGTGCATCAAACATAATTCTTCCTTTATTTTATCCTTATAAATGAATCAGAGAATTTACATCAAAATAAATTTACATCAAAAGCTAAATGAATTAGAGATTTAAACTGCTAACATTGTTTAAATCAAAAGCCAATATTATTGATTTCATTATGTGCATCAAAAGCCAAAACTATTGTTCACATTATGTGCATCAAAAGCCAAAAATATGTGCATAAAAAAATTTTGCTGATATATCAAACAGCAGGAGCAGAACCCTTAAGCGCATTGTGGATATACGCCCAACGTTTACGAAGATCCACAAAGTCCTCAACGGGGAATGGGGTTTCGTCGTTAAACATCTACATAAGAGCAAAATATTGAAGATCATGCATGATAATAATTCAATAGTCAACTTATATATTAATATATGTAAACATTTTATGGTATATATACCGTATCCCATGAATCAACAGTGTCGGCAAGGACAATGTTTAACATGTGTTTCATGATAAAATACCCACACTCGTAACTCCCGCGTTGTTTCCTCGTCTACAAATTACATGAATATAAAAACATGAATACAACCACACATGCATGAATGTAAATGAAATAAACAGGTAATCGGGTCACTTACTTTAGGAGCAAGGTATGTGGGTTTTTTCCTAACATTATTCATTATATTAACTTGCTCCACAATACTACACATTGAAAATTGAATTAAACATATTACATGAAAAACTAATTACATTTAATGCCAAAGAAAATGATATTATTAAACAAAGACACTTACGTTAATACAAGATCTTTCATTGGTTTATGGAGTGGATCGTGCAAGGAACACAGTAATGTCACCGTATTTGTCCTAAACAATATTATGATCAATTGCCAATGACCACTAAATGAACATGAGAATATATATATATATATATATATATATATATATATATATATATATATATATATATATAGTTGTTACTAAAACAAAACTAAATATAGAATATAGAAATAAATTACAACAATACTAACCCACAGAGGAATGGTGCAAGGTAACATTCTTTTCCTCTGTCATTTAGCCAGCTTTTCAAGTACTTTTCTCTGATATTTTTATCATTATACGCCCAAGCAATAAAACTTGGATCCGAGATTCCATAGGTACTTGATTTATTCAATTCTATACAAACACGGTGAATGTACCTAAATAGTCAAAGAAAATGAATAAATTAAGGGAGAAAATACAAAAAATTATAATGTTCTATAATGACATGTATATTCGACTATATACTTATGTGCACCAAACTTGTAAAATAGCTATGTCAAGCCACTTAAATCCTGCGAGAAAATCCCTCACATCTTCAGGAGTGTAATACACTAAATCCAATTTCGGGCAATGTTCTAGCGGGAGAGCTTGCGCAAGGTCTGTTGTTGAAATGGATAAGTATAAACTTGTTATTTCATTTGGACTAGGGTCCAATACCCCATTGCGGTTATCTACAGGGGGAGGGTTTGTACAATTACTTCCTTTTGTAGAAGCGTGATTTACGACACTTCTACTTGGAGTTTGATCATCACCAACGCAACCATGATCTTCATTATTAGTTCGTTGTTCGAGGCTTTTACTTAATCTCTACATCATAACATTCAATTAGAACATAAAACAAAAATAAGCACAATATATTCAATTAGAACATACAATATATATCATACAAAAATAAGAGCGATTTACGACACATACCGAATACAACTCTTTTAAATTTTCCACTTCTTTCTCCCTTTTTCCCTCTCCTCTTCAAACAGCCTCCTTTGCTCTGCCAATTGCTTCTCAACATTCTCAATCTTTTGTTGTTGAGCAATAAATTCAGCCGTTTCGGTGCTTCTTCTTTGAGGTTCAAAGTATGACCTCAAGCCGACACCATCTCCAACACCACGGACACGACCTCCATGCTCAGTTGTTCTGATAGCTTTGACTAATATGTCATGTCGTGCTTTTGGAACAAATGTGCCTTCATGGGCCGCCACAACCAAATTATCCTACACAACATGAGCAACTTACATAAGCAAACACATTTAAATAACAACTCATGAGCAACTTACATAAGCAAACACATTTAAATAACAACTCATGAGCAACTTACATAAGCAAACGCATTTAAACAAAACATATACTTACAATTTTCTCAGCAACTACTCTTGAAGCCTCAGAGGTGTACTCTCCATTAGGTCTTAATCGAGCCCTCTTCCATTTATCATGTCTTGAAGGTGGAGATGGAATGTCACCATCTCCTCCTTCTTGTTGTTTTTCCTGCATTATCCTCTTCTTAAGTTTCCTGTAACTCCCACGAGACAATCTATGGGGGTACATGTTTTTCGCCTTGTTCTGAATTCCTACTTCGCTTTTAGCCTGTTATTAACATAGTGAAAAATGTGTATGATTAGTATCTATAACTTATTAGCATAACATTATAGGTTGCATAAGACTAGTACTAACCTTGAATTCCTCAGAACGGCGTTTCTTCGCAAACTTGTGCCATACCTTCTTCGATAGAAAACTATACTGAATCCATGGAGGTTGAAGACCGCTCTTAGGCTTCGTAATGTAGTCAGCCGTGAGTCGTGACTTAAATCCCCTCCAACGAACACCGGCATAAGTTATCCACTTTCTTTTCAATTTTAAGTCATCGATAAACTCAAAATTCAACTACATTAAATCAATATATAAGTATGAATTAGAAACTATAGGTAGTGATATCAAATATATGAAAATTATAGTATGAAATACCTTAACGTCTGTCCATATGCTGTCTTTGACATTAACATCCACTTCTCTCCAATCATCAATCAGTATACTGACTTTGCTACATGCAAGGAACGCAACATAACTCCTAAAAGTAGCGTAATGTGGATAATCCACTAATCTGTAGTGCGAATCAAACTCGATCGGAATTTTTACACCAGATGAGTTGCTGACTGATGTGAATTGGGGCATCATTGTGACACCTCTTTGTGATCTTTTCGTTTGACTTTCAGTTGTTTGAGTTTCATTGGCTAACCTTTCATTTGTTTGAGTTTCTTCGCTGGTTTCTGATGAAGAACTCGACAAGGTCGACATCTAAGTTCAAAAACAACAACAACACCAACATGAACAACAATGGCAAAAGAGTTTACTGTAGATGCATGGGGAAAATATTTTACGTACCCTAAACGGGACGACGAAGTAAACGATGTTGGTGTTGGTGCTGTTGTTGTCTTCCTTCCTTACGATAACGACGATGTTGTTGTAATCTTCCTTCTCGACGGTGACGATGATGACGACGGTGTTGGTAGGTGCGTAATCTTCTATTTTCTTCACAATCGTGACGATGATGACGAAAATGACAACAAATGGATACTGATGATGCAAGCTTTGGTTGAAATCGTGTATTGTTTCATAGTATTGAACGTTAGGGTTTAGGTAACGTTTCGTCTGGTTTCTATTTTCAATGGAAAAAAGGATACTGAAGAGACAATGCAACTAGCTAGCTTGGAGAATATTGAAAAGCTACTGCGACGGTCAACAATATAAACTGTTATGATATATTATTTTCATAATGATATTTCATATTAAAGCGCCAGAGTTATATTTAGAATTAAAAATAAAAAAAAAACATACAAAATATATCACAACGGTGTATATAAACAACCGTGGTCATAACTTTTAATTTTTTTAATTAAAATTAAATAAAAAAGAAAAGGCGCGCTTTAACATAAAAGGAATAATATATATGATGGCGCTGAGGTTTGAACACATGAAAGCTTGATGGTATCACCACGGTTGATTTATCAATCGTTGTTATATACAGATAATCACCACGGTTGGTTTATCCACCGTTGTTATATACAGATAATTTTTATTCAATAAAAAAATAAAATACAACCGCGCCTTAGTTTAGATATGTCACAACGGTGTAGGGATGAAGCGTTGTGAGCATGGCGTCGTTGTTTACGCGTTTTTTAGTAGTGAACAAGTTCATTCTTTTCATTTTTTATCACAGTGAGTCCAGATTTCTTAGGTACAACCTGCACTAGACTTACCCAGTTACTGTCAGAGATAGGATATATGATACCTGCTTGCAACAGCTTGGTTACCTCTTTCTTCACCACATCAAGAATTAAAGGATTAAGCCTCCTTTGGGGCTGCCTCACCACCTTAGCTCCTTCTTCAATCAGAATCCGATGCATGCACATGGAAGGGCTAATACCGGGAATGTCCGCCAAGGTCCACCCAATTGCCTTTTTATTCCTCTTTAAGACCTGCAAAAGCCTACTTTCTTGATCGAAATCAAGGTTAGACGAAATAATAATAGGAAGCTTATCATTTATCTCTAAGTAGGCATATTTGAGATTTTTCGGGAGTGGTTTGAGGTCTAAAGAAGGAGGCTGCTCAATGGATAGAATGGTCGGGGCAGCAGGGATGTCTAGAGCCTCAGCCGCACAAACCACTTCATCTATAACCTCATCCACCTGAAAAACATCAGCCTGCAATGCACCATTTATTTCGGCACGAACAGAGCAAACATCAGTGTTAGTACGTACATCACACGAGTAAGTATCCTCATAGTCTAATAGAGACGTAAAATCAGACAAAAACTCAAAATAACTATCATCTACTAGGTCAGAAAGTAACTCAATGTGAAACACATAATGCTCTTCCATGGGGTGTTTCATTGCATCAAAGATGTTAAATTTAGCGATAATATCACCAAACTCCATGGAAATTGTGCCATCATCAACATCAATTTTTGTCTTCTCTATTTTCATGAAAGATCTGCCGAGAATGATGGGTGCCTTGCTTGACTTTGTTTCTCCTTCCATGTCAAGAATATAAAAATCTGCAGGAAAAATCAAGTCATTAACTTGCACGAGGACATCTTCCACCACTACGGCGGGGCAGACATTGATTCTATTTGCTAGCTGAATGATTAAACCTGTATGCTGCAAAGGACCAAGATCAAGATTATTATAAATAGAAGTAGGTATAACATTAATACCGGCTCCTAAATCAAGCATGCAATTTTCGAATTTACTATTCCCAATGGTACAAGGGATAACAAAAGTTCCTGGATCCTTGCACTTTTGTGGCATGGCCTGGAAGAGGGCTGAAACATTTTACTCAGCTATATCATTAGATTGGATGAAGGCAGAAATATTCCTTCCCATATTCACTCTCTCGTTCCCTTTCAATCTCCTTTTATGAGTACATAAATCCTTAAGAAACTTTGCATACTTTGGAATCTGCTTGATTACATCAAGAAGCGGAATGTTTACCGCCACTTTTTTAAACACGTCCAAAATCTCTCTCTCCTTGTCTTCCTCAAGAATGTTCTTATTTTTCTGCACTCGGTGTGGAAAAGGTATCTGAGGTACATACTGTTTTTCCTCAACAACAGAAGGCTCAACAACTTCTTCCTCAATTTTTTTTGGGGCAGAATCCGCAACTTTTCCGGATCGCAAGGTTATTGAACTCACATTAGGACCTTTAGGATTCACCACTGTTTGGGAAGGTAGTTGGTTGGATCCTTGTGCTTGCTGAATACCATTAACTGAAGAATAGGCTGAAGGGCCAACGTGGGTTGGCCGTAAACACGGTCAGTACAAGTGGGGGAGGGAGACACAGTAGCTCCGTCTCTCAGACGACGGGCGTCTCCTCTAAGGAAGGATGTAGATCCGTCAGCATCAGTTTTGTTGACGGGGAGAAAAGAAGGATTGCGAGCATCTTGGACGTGATCTTGGCAAGCCATGATCGTAATCTTGGACAGAGAGTTTGTTTTAGTCTTTGAATCTGAGGTGGATGTTAAGACGTGGATAACAAGTTTCCCACAAACGGTGCCACTGATCTTGAAGGCTGATCAGAACCTGAAGTGGGCCAAGAGAGACGTCTGTGATGTTGGGTGTGTGAGATGAGGAGGAGGTGTACTTGCAAGGCACTCCGATGCTAAAGTAAGAATTAGGAGAGAGACAGGCAAGTACAAAAGTATGAGTTTCTTAGGATGATTTTTGAATACTTGGCCCTCTCGAATGAGAGAGTTTTTATAATGCCCCCAGCGTGTGGCCAACAGTCCCTATTTTAGGGGCGGAATAACCATTTCCTGAAGAATAGGTAACTGCCAAAAACTAGCTGTTATGACGGACAGAGATGCCCAAAACTAGCAGTTGCCACGGGCAAAGGCGTAGTTCCAGGCACATGCGTCGTGACTGTTCCTGGATGATGGAGCCGTGCGTAACGGGCAGGAATGTCGGGGAGGAGCAAATGAACTTGAGATTTATCTGTTCATATGTGCCCGGTAGAGGGGCAGAAAGGTAAATTCTGGCCCGCACTAGTTGGACTTAGGAAATTGGGCCGTTCTGGAAGCAGAAGTGGATTGGGCCATGCCTAGCCATTGGTCTAGTCCGAAACACTTTGTTTTTGGAATTGACATCAATTTTATTAAAACAAGTATTGACATGTTGGTCAGACATCGTTGCAGAGATGTCAAGCACGATGTCTTGACTTGTTATACCAGGTTCAAGGGTTATGCTTCTTGGAAGATTTGTTTTTTTAATGTGAGATTTTTTTATGGTTTTAGTTCACATTATGTCGCAGTCCAATGAGGGTTATTTTAGAAACATTGGTTCTATACTAGAAGTGTATCTGTTTCATAAAAAGGGACTTGGAGACTTTTTAGGAAACATTTTATTTGTTCCTATTTTTGTGCAGAAGTTTATGCAGAATATTTACAACTGCTATTTTGGATATGCATTTTATTTATATGAAGAGCCCAAAACTCATGTTTATCAAAAGATATATAAAGAACGGTTCTAAACCTAATTGGGTATCGAAGCTGTGTTTGTGAACGTAGTTTTTAGGGTTTAGTGTGTTTTTGGTTATTTGTGATCCACTCTTATATCATCCTTAATATATGAGTTATATTGTGTTTATTTGTGAGCCATTCATGCATCACTTAGATTCTTGAAGTGGACTGATTTTATTGATTTGTAATTGTGGATCACTCATGAGCTTTTAAACAAGAGTGGATTATGTGTCATTGGAAGTGTGTCTTCTATTGTTCATTGTTTTATAACTGTTGTGTGATTGAAGGGAAGTGAGAAGGGTCCCATATCTAGGAGTGTCTTAGATAGAAATAGTACGGGTAGTGATTAGGTGAGAAGATTGTAAGCCGGAGGTAGTTTACTTGGGCTTCAAACTAACATTATTATAGTGAATTTCCTTCTTGGCTTGGTAGCCCCCAGATGTAGGCGATGTTGCACCAAACTGTGCCAATAATTGGTTGTGTTATTTACTTCCAGTCATTCACTTTAACTGCATAATTTTTTGGTTTGTGTTATTGTCCTGATCCTAGTGTTTTGACCTCTTACTCGACATCTGGTGTCTGATTACTAGAATTTCAATTGGTATCAAAGTTGGCACCTTGTTTTGTTTAGGGTGAGCTTCAAGGAAGATACTTTCTGGTATTATGGAAAAGGAAGGAGGAGAAAATGTTAACAGACCATATGTCTTAGATGGCACCAACTATGACTATTGGAAGGCATGTATGATGGCTTTCCTAAAATCTATGGATAGAAAAACCTGGAAAGCTATCATCAAGGGTTAGGAACATCCTGTTCTTAAGGATAAAAATGGGAAGAAGACCTTGAAGCCAGAAGAGGATTGGTCTAAGGAAAAAGATGAAACTGCTCTTGGAAACTCCAAAGCCTTGAATGCCCTATTCAATGGAGTTGACAAAAAAATGATCAGATTAATAAACACTTGTACTGTGGCCAAAGATGCTTGGGAGATTCTCAAAACCACTCATGAAGGCACATCTAAGGTGAAGATGTCTAGACATCAGCTGCTCACTACCAAATTTGAAAGTCTAAAGATGAAGAATGATGAGAGCATTCATGGTTTTCACATGAATGTTCTTGAAATAACAAATGCTTTTAGTGCATTGGGAGAAAAGATATCAGAAGAAAAGATGGTTATGAAGATTCTCAGGTCCCTACCCAAGAGATTTGACATGAAGGTCACAACCATTGAAGAAGCCTAAGACATAAGCAAACTGAGAGTGGATGAACTTGTTGGGTCACTTCAAACTTTTGAAGTGGCTATTAGTGACAGATCTGAAAAGAAGAACAAGAGCGTAGCTTTTTGTCTCCAACACTGAAGATGAAGAGGATCAATGTGACCTAGATACTTGGAAGGCAATTTAACAAGGTGCTAAAAAGAATGGTCAGGAAGTCAAGACCTAATGTCAAGAACATGGTATATGATATCAGCAAGAATTGTGATTCTCAAAGGAAATCAAGGATAGAAAAGAGGTCTAATCAAAGCAAAGGAATTCAGTATCATGAATGTGAAGGATTTGGACACATTATAGCAGAATGTCCCACCTACCTCAAGAAACAACATAATGGGTTGTCTATTTATTGGTCTGATGATGAAAGTGAACCTGAGGATGAATCTGCTAAAAATGTAACTGCTTTAACTGGAAGGTGGACTTCTGATGAAGACTCCAGTGATGAAGAAATTTTATATAAGGAACTGGCTGCCTCTTACAAAAAACTATGCATAAAAAGTGAAGAGTTCTGTCAACTAGGAGAAAAGCAGAAGGAAATTATATCTCAATTGCAGTCTGAAAAGGAAGAATGTTTATCTAAGATCTCTCATCTACAGAATGAAGTAAACCTGTTGACCTCAAGACTTGAAAGCATGACCAAGTCAATGAGGATGTTAAACAATGGATATAATGTGTTGGATGAGATACTTCAAGTTAGAGAAAGAGGAAGAATATTTACTGGTATAGGTTTTGATTATCAATCTTTAAATTGTCAAGGAAAAATCCATGTGACAAAATTTGTTCCTCCTAGAAGGAAGGCTGAGCCAATGATGTCTAATCAAATGTCTCAACATCGTGCCAGACATCAGAATACTCAAACTGGAGGCAAGCTTTCGCATTGGAGATGTCATTATTGTGGTAAAATTGGTCATATAAAACCTTTCTGTTTCAAACTATATGGCTATCCAAATGGTCCAACAAAGCCTAGGGTTAATCAAGTAGTGGTTAAAACTAGAAAGGAATGGATACCTAAGGAAGTTACTACTTGTCTCATTGCTCATACTTCTCTTAGAGCTTCAGCTAGAGTAGACTGGTATTTTGACAGTGGTTGTTCTAGACATATGACTGGAGTAAAGAAGTTCCTAGTGGACATTAAGTCTCATTCCACCAGTTATGTCACTTTTGGTGATGGTTCCAAAGGTGAAATTAAAGGAGTTGGAAGACTAGCATTGTTCGCTGGTAAATTTGGCGAACAACCTCTGGTTTCCTAATTTATGAAAACTAGTTTACTAACAGGACCAACCAAACAAATCCTAGGATAAAGTGCTTTTGAAAATGTCTTTAATTTGAAAAGGAATGTATTCGTTTTGTGTTTTCTAAGGTTTCTTTTAATAGTTTTTTCAACTGGTAGAACAAAGACACAATAATGGCGAAAAAGTAACTTAAGATGAATTTAAACGGGAAACAAAGTAAATTGCTGAAGAAAAGAAAATGACTTAAATGTAAAGAAATGAAGAAAAGCTTGGAATTTTATTAAAGTGCATAAATGTAAACTGGTGTTTTCCATGCATACATTTTCTAGAACACTCGTTTCTCTCACACGGTTACTTTGAGTATTTGCGGTAATTTGTACAAAGTTTGGAATACACCCTATCTAACACCAAGACCCCCTATTTATATACAAACGAAATAACTACCCATAACAGCTATTTCTCCAAAGGGCGACAAATGGCGTTCTGCATGTGTTCACTTCCTAGACGCACCCCACGCGTCCAAATTCAAAACGAAACTCCCTCCTGAAATTTGAATTTAAACACCCGTCGAATGGACCGATTATTCTTGTGTCGAAATTATCCTTTCTTGCTTATAAAAATCTGCCAATGTTTTCCCTAAGTACCATTTTCCTTCAAATTGCCTTTCTTATCAAAATCTTCTAATTGACATGACCTGTCTGTCATACCCCAAATTTTGACCACTAAGATTTCCCATCATTGTACAAATCATCATCACAATATGGGGGAGCCATCCTGCCTCATTAGTCTCCCCAAAGATTGTTGAGCATCCACTGTAATCAAACTTAGGGTTTCAAGCACTCTCAAAGCTTTTGACAAAGGATCAATCAAGGAAGGACATGATATTCAACTTGTTTAAACTCTCAAGTAGCTACAATGGATCAAGATGACTCCCACTTTAAGGATTAAGCACAAAGCTGCTCCCTTCTAGGTGGATCAAGCCTCAAGATCGCCGGTATCACCAAATTAGGGTTTTGGTCGACCAGGGCCTCCAGATGGAAATTTTCCTCTGGGCATGAGCCAAAGATCCAAAACATAACCTAATGCGGTCCATGGAACCTCATAAACCCAATCATCAAGTCAATTTTGCTTCAGGGGATGCATTCATAAAAAATCAGGAATTAGGGTTTCTTGACCTAATTCACCCCTAAGTTGACTTTTAGGGCAAATCAAGAGCCAAGACCTCAAGAGAGGGTTTGAGGGTCTCTAATGAACTATATTGATCCATTTGTAACAATGGATTAATCCAAGAAGCTTGAGCAACAAGTCTCAATTTCATCTGCACCACAGTTAGGGTTTTAAGGGAAAAGTCAACTGTAACTTTGACTTTTGACCAAAACGTGCTCCCAAGCCCTAGGACATGAATCAATATACCCTATGACACCCATGGAACATGTCCATCAAGTTTGATTTAGGTCAAGGACATGATTTCTTGAAGAATTGCACAGTTTGGAATTCATCTGATAAAAAGTCAACTGTGCACAAAAGTCAACTTTGACTTTTTGAGATTTTTCACCAAAATGGATTTTTAACCCTAAAATGATGTTAATGTATGATTTGAATCATCATTCATCAAGAAAAATCAAAGAAAGTGGGATAACTTGTAAAAGGGGTAACCGTAAAAACTTAGAAAATTTTCTAAGTTATGGAAAAAATGACACTAATGTGCCAACTTTGGAGGACCATAACTCCTAAACCACAAGGCCATTGTTCCCCATTCAAAGCTTGATTTGTAGATCTCATTGCCCTCTACAAAAGCTTCATACTGACCTATGTCCAAATTCCTCATGGATTTTGAGTTATGGAGTGATCAAAATCAAGAAAAGTCACTTTGTTACAACACTTAGTGAAAATTCCACTAAGTCAGATTTTGCCTTACTTTTTTCCCAAATGTAGGGGGATTTTTCACTTGGATTCAAAAGAGATCAAAACCAAACATGTTCAAACAGTTGTTGTATCATGTAAGGGCTTTCCAAAATGGCCAAGAACATTACCAAATTCAATTTGAGTCATGAGATATGACATTGGCAAGTTGCCTTGTTGAAATCTGTCAAGGCAAGGCAGAATTTGCATTTTTGCTCGATTTGCCAAAATTGTGCAAATCCAAACACTCCTATCCACTTGGACACATCTGAGGATTGAATCTAAAGGGGACAATCACTGAGCCAAACCTCCATAGTCTTTGGAACAAGAAATAGCATGTTGAACCTATAATTGCCAAAATAGGGACAAAACTCTAATTTTGGATTAGAGCATCCAATGGAAGCATCAAGGTGGCATGGACTGAGCCATTTGCAACTGAATTCAGTCAAGACTTATCCAAGACCAAGGGAACCAGCAGCCTGTGCCCTAACCTCTAGTCAATGGCTAGAGGAGACTTGGATTTTCATTTGCCAACATTGGCCAAACCTACTCAGTAGTTGCCCTTCACTATTCCTTGCAAAACAAACTTGCTCTACTATAAATAGAGCTCAATTTTGATCAGTTTAAGTACACCAAAGCCATCAAACAGATGCTTTCCTCAAAATATCTTCTTTCACTCCAATTTTGCCTTCTAAGGCAAGTCACTATCGGGTTTTGAGTTTGAGAGCTTTTCCAATCAAACCAATCACTCACACACCTCACATACATCACATATGAGCTGATCAAACACTTAAACAACAACTGGAACACTGATTTCTCAGAATCACCAGTCAATTGCTCAAGGTTTTAACCAAAATGCAGTTGAGATGCCATAAAGTGATCCGGCCAATTTCAATCAAGTCCAAGCATTCAAACACACTCCATAGGGTGTAAGGAAGCTGTTCAGATCATCACAACTCATTTGTAACACCTCCAAATCAAAAATCACATTGCACTTGCTGTCACAACCTAGAGGTAAGCCTAAACTTGGTCATCTCTCAATCTATGCATATTTCCTCGCACAATAATTTTGCCAAATGTTCATAATCATGCATGGAATGTTTCCCCTCAATTAATTGCATTGTTTGAATCGTGTATCAAAAATCCCAGCCTTCATGCAGAATCTAGGGTTCTTGAGGATTTTTCGTGGTTTATTGTTATATGTTTAATTTAAATGAAATTAAATACCATAGACATGATCGTGAGGTTGAAACGAGTTGATTGGTATGTGGATTACATGATATGATTAAGTATTCAGTGAGATTGGATAGAAAATGCAAATCTGGGCAAAACTGAAAAACGCGCGTGTTCTTGCCTTTGTTCTTGGCGCCATTTTCCAATATTTGAATTTTTGAATTTTGTGATTTTATTTAATTGATTCAAAAATTAATTTCTCTCTGAGTTTTAATGATTTTGAGTTGATTCTTTTTTTAATAATTCACAAAAATGTTAAAATATTTTATTTTACCAAAAAATTCCAAAAATATTATTTATTTCATATAATTGATATTTTTGCAAAGAATTAATATTTTAATTGTTTTTTGACATTTTAAATATTTTTTCCACCTTGATTTTGCAACTTTTAATGCCTTCTAATTATTTTGTAGGTCAATACTTAATTTTTGAAGCATTAATCCAAGATCACAATTTGTTTTCCATATGTTAAACAATTTTGATCATTTTAATTGAATTTTTATTCAATTAAATACATTTTTGAAAACAAATTAGGGTTTTTGGATTAATTCAACCCTCATAAATCATTTTCAAAACTTTTTGGGCCTCATTAAAGTGTAAGACCCAACCCCTTTTGTACAAAAAACTTTTTGGGCCTCATTCGTTGTATAAGTTCCTCTGTACATTTTCAAATAAACGACGCAATCGTCGCCAGTTTAAAATTAACCAACTGGGCCTCTCCTTGAGCTATAAGACCCATTCAAAACTTTTGGGCCTCTAATAGAGTGTAAGACCCAATCCCCTTTTAAACAAAACCTTTTGGGCCTCAAATATTGTATAAACCCCTCTGCGTTAAAAGAAAACCTCGGCGCGATCGCCAATTCAAAATCAAATCAACTGGGCCTACCCTCGAGTAGTAAACCCATTTCATTTCTAAAACTCTTTGGGCCTCTATTAGAGTGTAAGACCCAATCCCTTTGTACAGAAAACAATTTTTAGGCCTCAGTCACTTGTATAAGTCCCTCTGTACAAATTCAACAGTGCGCTCACTGATAAAACCCTGGGCCTCTCCTTGAGCTGTAAGCCCCAAAATCTTTCTTTTTCAAAGCACTTTCTCCTTTGATTTTGAATATACTGTTGTTTTCAATCTTTCTTTGTTGAACAACTAACCAAACAGAATGGAAGCTCTACAACCGAGTAAGTGGTTATTGCTTTCATTTACCGCTTTCATATACATATAATTGTATTGTGGGGCTGCTCACTGTAAGTATTCTTTCATAAACTCATATCAACTGTGTAATAATAGTATATATATTTAGAGTTTCCCCGGCAACTACGTTTAGCATTAAGCCCGTTGATCACTCTTAGAAATAGTCAATACTAGATCCCCATAGGATTACCTGACACAGTCTTCCCTCCTCTTGGGGTTAAACAATATGGAGATATGAAAGGCAGCATTCTCTGTGAACCCTTTCATAGACTGTCACTCATAGAAGTTGTCAAGAAACTCTATTCCCCAGAGATGATCTTTTCTCCGTGAATGGCATCTCTTGAGTTTCTTCCAAATTCTCGAACTTTCCTGGCTTGATCTATTCTTCTTGAATGGCATGTCTTGAACTTCTTGGGGTTTGGGGACCCACAAGCTTCTTAAAAGCACTTGTCAAGAAACTCTATTCCCCAGAGATGATCTTTTCTCCGTGAATGGCATCTCTTGAGTTTCTTCTAAATTCTCGAACCTTCCTGGCTTGATCTATTCTCGATGAATGGCATGTCTTGAATTTCTCGGGGTTTGGGGACCCATCGGCTTCTTAAAAGCATCAGCCTCCTCTTGGGCATTGTACAAGGACCCATAGGCTTCCTAAAAGCATCCTCGCCTCCTCTTGGGCGTAGTACAAGGACCCGTCGGCTTCTTAGAAGTCTTCACAACCTCCTCTTAGGCTTCGTATAATGATCTCTTCCTCCGGGAATGATAGCCTCCTCTTGGGCTTCATACAAGGACCGATCGGCTTCTTAAAAGTTTCCAGCCTCCTCTTGGGCTTTGTACAAATTGTCCCGACGACCTCCTAGAGGTATAGGAATAGAAATCAGTCATCTTAATAGAATAGTCTTTCCAAGAGTCTACTACTGTTTCTCAAAGCACAGTACAAAAGATGAAACTCTAGACTTGGACAGTCTAAGACCCTTGAGTCCCCAAAGATGTTCTCAAGCACCCTTCCAAATAGGAAGAAAACCAGTAGACTCGGACAGTCTCAATACCCTTCGGATTTCCCACTTCCTTAAAGAACAGGAAATATCCCTGATCCTCGAATCAAAATCCCTGAGTACGACATTACTCATATAAGAACTGATTTTCTCTTTAAATCAGCATACTGGACCTGTCACTCAACTGAAATAGCACCCTAGCCTCCTCTTGGGCTTTGTACAATGATTCTCCCCAGTAGAGCAAACAACTTTTAGCCTCCATCTCGGGCTTCATACGGGATACTAAATCACTCTCTTGTTGAGTATAAAGGACTCTCTTGTTGAGTCAACCCCTTTCAGCCTCTCTCTCGGGCTTTGTACGAGACACATAGTAGCCTCCATCTCGGGCTTCATACGAGATACAAAATCACTCTCCTGTTGAGTATAAAAGATTCTCCTATTGAGTCAACCCTTTTAGCCTCTCTCTCGGGCTTCGTACGAGATACAAAAAAAACTCTCTTGTTGAGTCAAATAGCCTCCATCTCAGGATTTATACGAGATACCAAAAAACTTCATCGTCAAGTCAATCACTTTTAGCCTCTCTCTCGGGCTTTGTACGAGACACATATCAGCCTCCTCTTAGGCTTTATATAAGAAAACCACTGGTTGATCCAATCAACCTTTTAGCATCAAAGTTGTGGCTCGTTCACAGTACACAAACATCAACAACTTCTTCCCCTTCATCTAATCGCTGTAAGTGGCAAGCCTCTGGATCATCTACATCCATGCCATTGTCCCTCTTTTAGCATGAGAAATTCCTAAGGAAAGATGGCATTGCTCTACACTGAGTTGAAGTCTTCTCCTTCAGGTTAAAACCCCTATAAAGGAAATTATGGCATTGCTAGGATCCGCGTATCCCGGTTAAAGTAATCCTCCTTTACAATCAGTCACCCAACAGTTGGGACATACAAACCCCTCTTTAGAGATGACAAATTCTCTCTAAAGTCAAACCCTTTTAGCTTCATATCTTGGGCTTCGAACAAGATACAAATAGACCCTTCAGCTTCACATCTTGGGCTTTGAACAAGATACAAACTACCTTTCGCTTCACGTCTTGGGCTTTGAACAAGACACCAAAAACACCCATTTCCTCCCATAGAATAGGAGGAACTACGAATGCTCTGATTTCCCTATTTCGGTAAACGGGAATACATAGGCATAAGATTGAAAGAAAAATCTTAGTGAGCACACTAAACGAAAACCCAAAATCCTATACCTCCCAACAATCGAACGAACGCTATTTTAAAAATAACCTAGGAGAGACCCCAAATCTTTGTAGCATCTGTAAACTAGCAGTTTTGACTGTTTAACCTCAGTATGCAAGCAGGGTTAGTTGGAGACATCTATTTCCTTCCTTCATCAGCTTCAATAGGATAAAAAAATGAATCGAGCTGCAGTACTAGAGCGATTGTGCTTCGCGACCACATCCAAAAATCACTCGCTACACTGTCGAATCGACCTGTCAAATTTTCCATTTGCTGCTGAACCATTTTCCTGGCGTCGAAATTAGCAACCTACAAATTGCCCCCCAAAAAATGCATTTTCGACCGAGGGAGAAAAACATTTTTTGCCAATGCAATTCGACGCCATGAATCATTCGACTAGTGACTGTTCAAATGATTTAGACGTTAGAAATGTCAGACTCATCATTACGCTTTTCCCCAAACGTCTTTTCAGCCCACGTTTTGAGATCTTCATCATCCCTACTCTAACCCCTAGCACATCGTGGGTCAAAATCCTAACTGCCACCGTCTAAATTATCCACTTCACACTCTCCACGTGTCCCACAATCTTTCCATTACTTTTCCCATTACAATTTCTGAATACCAACCGCTTCCATTCTTCCTCTTATATATAAGTTAAAGACTTCATTTTTTCACCTTTTACGTTTCCTCTTTCCAAAACAAAACTCCCTTCAAACTTCATCTTCTCCATTTTTCCCTCTATCGCTTTGTAATCAACAATGGCGTCTTCTGCTACTCCAAAAGTTACAGGTAAAGATTCCCGTAAATCCAACAGCTTAGCACCAGTAGAGAGAATCTTTGGTCCCAAGGTGGTGGGAAATCAAGAATATGTTCTGGAACCCCCCAATGAAGAGGAAAAATGCTGCATCTATCAATCTCAGGTACTCATTCCTATCTTGATTTCTGGTAAATCCCATGCCATGTTAGGACCTTTACCTGACTTAAACTTAGACCCAGTTAAGGTACGAGAATTTTTCCCAACCTATCATCGTTATAAACCCATAGCGAACGGGGTTAGACCTAGAACGGATAAGGAAAAAATTATAGACGAAAAGTCCAAAGTAGATGGCCAAGGGACCCCCTTTGACGAAGTCATAAACTTAGAGTATATGAATAATTTTAGAAGTTTTAGATCCTGCCCTTTGTCGAAAAATCCATCTGATTATCTAGCTTGGTTAGAAAAAATAGAAAAGGTTAAAAGCAATGATTGGAAAACCATGGGCATTTTTTATCTTATTCAGCTGTCGAAAGTAGGGCCAGGATATTGTCCTTCCATGCTTCTAGCTTCCCTCTATTTCTGGAACAACACTTATAACAACTTTCACATTCCTTGTGGGATGATTACTCCCACCCTTTTCGACATAGCTGCCATTACTGGCTTAAGCCCCTTAGGAGTCGATTATGATCCAAACTTGCTAGCTGATGATTCAATAGGCTTCGACAACAACAAAGCCACCTTTACAGCCTACATTGCCAACTATCATGATAAGGAAACCAAAGAAGTGTCTGATCAAGAGCATGTAGCCTTCCTGGCCCTTTGGCTGTCGAGATGCGTCTTTTGCTCCAGATCTCTCCAAGTGGCGAAGCGCTACATCCCCATAGCAAATCAACTTCACGCTGGGCACCGGCTGTGTCTTAGCGAGATGATTTTGGCGAATCTCTATGAATCCATTGCGAAGGGGTTACCATCTTGAAGAATATTAAGGAGAAGAAAACTTTGTTGTTGTCAGGACCCTTCTGGCTCTTACAATTGTGGCTCAATGCCACTTTCGAAGCCTCCCTTCCCAACAAGCCAACTGTGGACACAACTGCTCTAGGGGACAGAAGAGTCGAAGGTCTTCGTTTGGCACAACTAACACCCCACGACGAAGGTGTGAGACTCCAACAAACCTTTACCAGCTACGTCATGATGTTCGCTAAACGTTACAATTTTACGCCCAACATGGCTCCTTTTGCTGATAGGAAGGTTGGACCTGCATGGTTTACCAGAAAACTTCCCATTGAGTCGAAATCTCTGGAAGACGAATTCCTCAGACTTCTAGTTTCCAAACTTGGTCCTTCGAAACTAAAGGTTTCCCTTGTCAATTATTAGCCCAATCTGGTTTCTCGACAGTTTGGGTTGATACAAATAGTACCAAAACCTCTCTTTTCCAGAAAAGGCTCTTTGATTCATTACAATATGACTCACACTGAAGATGAATGCTCTGAGTTATTAGTGAAGTATTTGAATCTGGTTAAAATCCAATCAGTGGTCTTTCGACCCAGCTTCCTTTGCACTCAAGAGTTTGACAAATGGTGGAGGGCCTATTATAATTCTCAAATTTTTAATGTGGATTCTTTCACCATTCAACTGACCAGAGCCTTCGCCCTTGTGCAGGACAAGACAAAGAAAGGTACTTCTCGACACGTCAAAGAAATTCAAGCTTTCCAGAAATACTTTGAAACTGCCTACATGCCTAATGAACTTAGTCGAACCATAAGCGAAGCAGCAGTTACTTTGAAACAAAAATTTACAGAAAAACTTTATGAGTTAAAACTACCTGCGTATGTTCGACCAGAACAACGTTATGAGATAGCTTTTAAACTTTATCGCCCAAAATTTCCCCCTCTACCATCTGCTGAATTTGGCGTGGTTCTTAGCCCTCCATTTCCAGATTAGTTCATTTGTGGGGATTCTCTAAAAATTCTTCGCCAAGAAAACCAGAAACACGCCAAGCGAGTGGTTCCGACTAAGTATACCTTGGACAATTTCAAAGGCCACCTTCATATTGGCATAGAACACGTTCGCGTGGAAACTCCTATATATGAAGGTGTGAAAAATGGGAAGAAGTTCAATCTCACTTTTTATTTACTCAAATATATGTTATTTTATGCCTGACTATTTTCTTCTTTTCCTTTCTAGCTATCAAGATTTCGACCAAAAAACCCGCCACAGGCGAAGCAACAACCGCTGGAGATGCAGAGCCCCAAAAAGACATTTCTAAGACACCTTTGGCAAAGGTATTTCTTTTAATTTTCTTTTAGGTCACCAAGTGCTTTATTTTCTGAAATACTTATAAAATTTCTCTTGTTCCACAGGGCAGTCGAAGACTGCCATCGACGCCTAAGAAAAGAAAAGCGAAGGAACAAGAAGTCAAAGCTGCCGACACTGATGATGGTGATGAGTCACCAGACCAAGTAAAACCTACCAAGAAGAAAAAGAAGACAACCAAACCTCCACCGCAGAAACCTCCTACTCCCAGAATTTTAGAAAAAACTCCACCCAAAAATCCAGGCGAGGAAACTACCCCTGCTCCAGCAGAAAGCGAAAGCTCTAGCCTGAAGACTAACACTCCAAAGGTATGTTTTTTTTTTCTCTTTCGACACTGAAAAGGCTGTTTACTTGTGTTACCTTTCTTGATCTATTTATTTTTTAGGTGCCCATCGACACTCATGGGCATCCCATGGTCCAAGTCCTCCCAATGACCAGCAGTGATCCCACCTATAAACCAACCAGCGCCTCCAAACCTTCTCCTAAGAATTCGGAAAAGGAATCAGCTACCGAAGTCAATCAACCCACTGCTATTTCTACACGAATTCCAAAAGTAGTGGAAGAAGAAGTTGGTCCTGAAACTGAGGACTTAGTCGAAACTGGTGGGGGTACTGTGATGCCTACTACAGTGGTTTTCACAAATAATGAACCTGAAGACCAATCTCCCCTCAACTCACCAGTTGGTAACGAAGAGAAGGATGAGGAGGTTGCAACTGATGCCGAAGAGGAGGAAGGAGAAGAAAACGAAAAGCCGCCAACTCCCACAGCTGCTACAGACGAAGAAAAAAAAAGCGACAAAGAAGACCTTGGTAAAACAAATAAAACTGCTTCGACCGGGACAACTTTGACCCAACTTTCTCACGAGGAGCTTGAAAATCTGAAGGTGCAAAGACCTTTTGAGTACCTAAAGACCATGCTTAGTTCCCGCTACAATTTTGCTGACACTACCATTAGTAGTTCGACCACCTCAGGGACTACTTTTGACGCCAAATCAGTGGACAAATCGCTGGAAAATATTCGACAAAAAATTCTCAACATTGACCTATTTCAACTTCTGGAGAATGACTCATCTGCTCAATTTGACCTAAAGAAAATCCTGAAGCAAATCAATGTCCTGGAGGCTCCCCCTGAAGTTACTGATGTGGTGTTGGGTCTCACTACCCTGATAGATCTTGTAGTGACTGACTTTAATCGGCTTCGAGATTACTCCAAGAAGCTCGAAAATAAGACAGAAACCCAACTTGCTGAGTGGGATGCTGCTTCAAATTCGTCCAACAAAGTGACTGAACTAGAAAAAGTGTCTGAACAAAATAAGCAGGAACCAACTTTGTGTGGTGAGAATATCCTCAAGTGGAATAAGCAAATTGCTGCTCTTCAAAGCAAAATTTCCCAGGCGGAGAAACGTCAAGCAGAACTGCAGCAGATCGACCAAGAGGAAATCCATAAAGAACTTGAAGTTGGTGTGCATCATGTTGATAGGGCCCGAAAACTTGGTGAGGAAATTGAGGAGCTTTCGAAAGGCAAGGCACTTTGTGAGCGTCGCCTCCAAATTCAGAAGTCGAAATTTGAAAAGCTGAAAGCATCTTTCCCCGTTTGAATATTTGTAATACCTTTTATTTGTTTGGCTTTTTTAAAGCCTTTTTGTAATGACATTGGATCTATATTATTTGGCGAAAAGATTTTCAATCCGCCATATTGCTTTTTCTCTGCATAATTATTCGACTGTTATTTTAATTTCTTATAATGCGGGCCTATATTTTTTCAAATACTTCCCGTTTATTTTTAATATACGCTTATCTTTATCCACTTCTTCGACTTCATATGCGCCATTGGAAAATACTCGTATAATTTGAAAAGGCCCTTCCCACTTAGGGAACCATTTTCCCATAAGTCTGTCTTTTCGATCCATGGGGAGAATTACTTTCCAAACTAACTCACCAATCAGGAAAGTCTTACATTTTACTTTCTTATTGTAAAACCTTTCGACTCTTTCTTTTTGTCTTTTCAATAAATCTAACGCATTTAATCTTTCTTCGTCCAAATCAACTAACTCGTCCATCATCATAATCCAATAAGTATCTGATGGAATTTCATGATGCCTTTGTATTCGAATCGACTGTAAATAAACCTCAACTGGTAAAACTGCATCATGTCCATATGTCAATCTAAATGGAGTAGTATTTGTGGCTTCTTTAGGGGACGTTCAACAAGCCCACAAGATTTGATCCAAGGTCTTATGCCAATTCTTAGGCTTTGTCCCCACGTGATTTTTAATCAAACTTATTACAACCTTATTTGCTGCTTCGACTTGTCCATTTGCTTGAGCGTAATAAGGTGTCAAAGTGAAAAGCTTAAATCCTATTTCCTTTACAAATGTTTGCATATTCTTCCCAGTAAACACAGATCCTTAATCTGTCGTTATGGTCTCAGGTATCCCATATCTATAGATTATATGCTTTCGAATAAATTCTATGACTGTTTCTTGATCAACATTTATCAAAGGTATGGCTTCTATCCATTTTGTGAAATAATCTATTCCAACCAAGATGTATTTTTGGCCTTTCGACGATGCTGGACAAATTTCTCCAATTAAATCTAAAGCCCAACCCCTAAATGGCCACGACTTCACAATAGAATGTAACTCACTTGCAGGCACGTGTGGTATTCCTGCATGTACTTGACATTCCTAGCAACCTTTTACAAACTCGACACAATCCTTCAACATCGTTGGCCAATACATTCCTTGTCGAAATAACAACCATTTCATTTTATGGCCTGCTTGATGCGCGCCACATGCTCCACTGTGCACATTCGACAAAGCTATAAAAGCTTCATCTTCGCCCAAACATTTTAACAAAACTCCCTCTGAAGTCTTTTTAAATAACTCATTTCCAAAAAGCACATAACTTAACACTCTGTACTTAACTTTCCTTTCGACTTTCTGATTTGGGTCTTGTAAATACTCATTGATGGGCTTTCTCCAATCTTCGACTCTTGAATCGTCTATATTAAATATCTCAAAACTCTCTTCGTCACCATACCCTAACTTTATTATCTCCAAATCTGATGGGGACAACTTAGTTGATACAACTCTTCCTCTTACTTCAATGGCCTTTTCCAACTTTTCTTTCGACACTTTATAACCAGACGCGAGTTGTGCCAAATCATTCGCCACTTGATTTTCCATTCTAGGAATATGTTTGATAGTTACATTGTCGAATTTCTTCAAGAGCCTGTTGGCTATTACGAAGTACATAATTAAATTTTCTTTAACACACTTGTACTCCTTGGTCACTTGCTTTATTACCAACTCAGAGTCTCCCATTATTTCGACTCTAGTTGCCCCCAATTCCAATAAAATTTCAAGTCCAGTTATCAAAGCTTCATATTCTGCTTCAGTGTTCGAACATAAGCCTTCGACTTTGTACTTGAATTTTGTTGGAATTCTATTAGGAGAAATAATCAATATCCCAATACCAGTTCCATTCTTATGACTTGAACCGTCGAAGTATAGTTTCCATGGCTCTATTTCGACATATTCAATATAATCTTCATTTATGGCGTGGTCAGCTATAAAGTCAGCCACCACTTATCCCTTAACAGCCTTTAAAGGCAAATACATTAAGGAATATTCAGTCAATGCCAAAACCCATTTCCCAATTCGACTATGTAAAATTGATTTTGATAACATATGCTTTATTACGTCAAAATGAGAGGAAATATATACATCGACTGGCTTTATGTAGTGTTTTAACTTCATACATGAAAAGTAAACACACAGACATAGCTTTTCTACTATACTATACTTAGTTTCGGCATCGTTTAAGACTCTACTGAGGTAGTAGATGGCTCTTTCGATGCCATTCTCATCCTCTTGACATAACATACTTCCTAATGTCCTATCTGATGCCGCTATATACAACCTCATACTTTTGCTTCTACAAGGAGACATCAAGATTGGGGGATGGGTCAAGTATTCCTTGATTTTGTCGAACGCAGCTTGTTGATCCTGCCCCCATGCAAAATCTTCCTTCTTCAGTCGAAGTAGAGGAGAGAAGGCTTGCGTTTTTTCAATAAGGTTGGAGATGAACCTTCTGAGAAAGTTGATCTTCCCAAGCAGAGACTGCAACTCCTTCTTTGTCGATGGCGCTTTCGCCTCCATTATTGCTTTGACTTTGTTTTCATTGATTTCGATCCCCTTCTTGTGGACCACAAAGCCAAGGAAATCTCCCGCCTGCACACCAAAAGCACATTTGAGAGGGTTCATTTTTAAACCAAACTTCCTCATCCTTTCAAAGGACTGTCGAAGATGATTCACATGATTTTCGCCTGAAACAGATTTAATTACAATGTCATCTATATAGATTTGCATAAAAGTTTCGATAAAATCATGAAAAATCGAATTCATGGCTCGCTGATAAGTTGCCCCAGTATTTTTTAAACCAAAAGGCATTACCACCCATTCGTAGGTACCTATGGCTCCAGGACAAAGAAATGCCGTCTTAGGGACATCTTCTTCAGCAATAAAAATTTGATTATAGCCAGAGTATCCATCTAACATACTTAGATACTCATGGCCTGCAGCAGAATCTATAAGCATTTTTGCTACTGGCATAGGATATTCGTCCTTAGGGGTAGGTGAATTCAAATCTCGAAAGTCAATTCATACCCTTAATTTGCCATTTTTCTTTATTACAGGAACAATATTGGCAATCCATTCGACATACCTCGTTGTGCGGATGAACTTACATTTCAGAAGTCTTTCGACCTCCTCTTTAATCTTCGACAAAATCTCTGGTGCGAAGCGTCTGGGAGTTTGCTTTACAGGCTTCTTTCCTGTTATTATGGGCAACTTCAATTCGACCAAACTCCTGTCGAGACCAGGCATTTCGTCGTAGTCCCACGCGAAACAATCTTTAAACTCTTTCAGCAATTGGACTATTTTGACTTTTAACTGAGGGTCCATCTTGGCACTTATGTAGGTAGGACTTTTTTCTGCCGCCAGTCCTAAATCGACTTCTTCCAATGGATCCTGCGCCACCATCTTCATATCTGTCGAAGTTGGATCCTTTTCAAACCCCAAGGGTTCATCGTCATAAATGGCGTCTAACCTTTGATGTTGCCATTCGCCAATTTCTGCGTTGAACAGATCCTCCTCAACGTCCCTCTGAGGAGATTGTTTATTGAAACGATTTTTATTGGCTTCGACATCCATGTACTTTACTTCGGCTTCAAGAGCTGCCTTGAGTTTATTTTCGGCTATATAAGCCGTAATCCTTTCGAGCGCTGATGACTCACTCATCATCACCAAACTCACTTCCCCAGCCCGTTGGCTCTATATGTGCAGTCCCAAAGACATAGTTTACCTCATCGACCACTTCCATATCCCACTGGAAACCATATGTGGGGTGGAGATACAATGAACAGAAAGCATTATCAGTTGCCTTCAGGTCGAAAGTTGTTGGACTGCATGGAGCTATATGGGCCAAGTGTTTGTCGAAGCTGCATCGATCCACATGATTCACCTCAGCCATGAAATAGCTTTGATCTGCCTCTATGTTTTCGACAATCCCATCAGATCGCCAAATAGCTATACTCTGATGCATCGACGAGGGTACAACACCCACGCCATGGATCCACTCTCTACCCAGAAGTAAGTTATAATTAGCCTTTGAGGCTATGACCATGAACATCGTTGGTCTAGTTATAGTCCCGACAGTTAAATCCACTTGGATAACACCCAAAGTGGTTCCCACTTTGCCTTCATAATTTGATAGTACCATGTTGTGGGGTTTTGCGTCAGGCTCATCTTTCCCAATTCTCTTTAACATATAATGGGGCATTAAGTTAACTGCAGCCCCTCCATCGACCAGGATTTTTTTCACTCCCACGTTCTCCACTTTCCCCTTTATGAATAGAGGCTTGAGGTGACCACGCATGGAGTCATCTGGCCTTTCGCAAAAAGCATTTTTTTCCTCGACACAGCCGTTATTCATGATATAGTAACATACTGGCCTGTGCCTTATAACTTCACTCTCCATAACATCCCCCTCTTCTTCGACCTCCATGATTTGGTCGTATTCTTTTGGAAGGACAGAGAACACGTTGCATACAATGTCGAGAGACGCGTCTGACTCAGACTTGAAGTCGTCAGTCATTTCGTCATCCTCTCCCGCTTTTTCCTTAGATGGTACTGGTTCCATTGCATTGCAGGAATTGATGTTGTAAGATGCCTCTTGTCGATTCGCTCCTTCGGCATTGCTACTTGACTCTGGTTTGCTTTTTTCGACAGCCACTTCCTCAGCAACCCCTTTCTCAGCAGCTTCCTTTTCCGCCCTTTTTTGTCTTTGGAATCGCCTCCATTGGGACCTCGACATGGGATTCTTGCCTTTATAATTCTCCGAGGGATAAGGCCTTGGTTTTGGCTTTTCGCCTTCCTTGTTGCCAGCCATAGAAGAACCCCTCTGAACTTCAAAATTTTTTCACTTTCTCTGTCCCTGGGCCTCCCTTATTGGTTGAACCCATTTGTCATTAGGAGCTTTGTTGGTGGGTTTGAAGGTATTTGGGTATCTTCGTCCAAACCTTTGCTGGTTTTGATCATTTCGCCTTGGATCGAACCTCTCCGTTCTCGCAGGTTGAACTGTCCCCCAGTTTCCTTTCCTTTTGGCTTTTTCCATTCCCTCCAGATTGTCTGCTGCCTTCTTGTCGAACACGGCGCTACAGCGGGGGCACAGCATAACCTCGGGTTTTTTCTTCTGACACCTTTGAAGGAACTCAATCAGATTCTCCTCCTCTTTAGGATACACCACTTTCTGATATTCCTCTCGACGGCGCTCTTCATCAGTCTGCATTGGAGTTTTCTGGGATACCTCCACCATATTAACATTGGCTGTTTTCCCATCTCCAATACTTGTTCATCTTCAGAGTGAGTCCCTCCTCAATCTCATGCTTCTTCTTTGCCAGGTCGAAATCCCCTTCTGGCGATGGCCTCATAATGTCATGTTGGCAACAGAAACCAACACATTTCTCTCTGGGATCCTCTATTATTCTTTGTAGAATCCCATAAATAGTTGGCTTCGCTGGACCATCAGTTGTCTTTGCATTTATCTTATAGATACCTTCGCCAATCTCAGTATTGGCTTGGTTGACAGTAACACCAAACTCCGCGTTGTCTCCATTAAGGCCCTCAGTAGCATTATTCTTGTCTTCGACAAAACCCTCAGCAGCTTCGTCATTCTTCATAACGTTGAGACCCTCAGTGGTCTCCTTCTCTTTCTCGACGGAACTTTCAGTAGTTTCGTCATTCTTCATAACGTTGTGACCCTCAGTGGTCTCCTTCTCTTTCTCGACGAAACTTTCAGTAGTTTCGTCATTCTTCATAACGTTGAGACCCTCAGTGGTTTCATCCTTGTTCACATTGTTGAGGCCTTCAGTGGCCTCCTTGTTGATGCAATTCTTCAAGCTTCCTTCGCCAAGGTATTCAGTAACCTTGATCATCACTGGTTTATTGATGAAATCTTTGGATATTTCCTCCACATCAACTTCGTCTGTAGGGATCTCAGCGATCTCTACCATGTTCACATTTGTGTCGAAACCTTCAGTGGCCTCTATCATCTCAAAGCTGCAGTCAGAACCCTCTTCGACCTCCACCATGTTCACTGTGGATGGTTCAGCATAGTGGGCTTCGACCATCTGCATTGGATTTGAGTCAACCTTCATTGGTGGCTTTGACTTGTCGCCGAACTTCAATCTTCCGTCACGAATGGCATTTTGCACCAGATCCCTGAAAAGGAAACATTGAGATGTTTTATGACCTAAAAAATTATGGTACTTACAAAAACCTCTCTTTTTCTGTTGTTCTATAGGAGGCACTTTAGTGCCAGGTGGCACTATCATTTGGCCATCTTTAACCAACAAGTCAAATATTTCGTCACACTTAGTGACGTCGAATGTATAAGTTCTTTTAGGAAACTTATCATTCTTCTCAGGTTCGACTGGGTTTTTTCCATTCGACGGAGCCAATACTTTACAGGAGTATGACGGACCCTGTTTCAATTCAGCTAAGTCAACTTCTTGTTCGTCGAAACTAAATGATTCGCTCTCGTCATCATCATTTTCTTGACATACCCCCACATAAGCCACTCTTTCTTTCTTATTTTTAGTTACTCTAGCTTTTTCGACTTTTAAACATTCGACCTGTCTCACCCTATCCGCCAATTGTGCCATATCCCTCAGATATTGAGTGTCTAATTTCTTTCTAATCGAATAGTCGGGACCACCTGCTGCCATTTCGACTAATTCGTGCTCAGACACTTGCGTGAAACATCTTCCCTTAAGTAATCTAAACCTATTTAAATAATCATCAATCGGCTCAGAGAACTTTCTTTTAACACTAGCCAACTCTTTCAAACTTATTTTTGTTTGTCCCATGTAAAATTGTTCATGGAACAGCCTCTCTAACTGGACCCACGTATGGATTGAATTTGCAGGCAAAGACGTGAACCAAGTAAAAGCATTTTTTGTTAAAGAACTTGGAAAATATTTCATTTTTAAATTTTCATTGCGTGCAATTTCTCCTGCTTCGATCAAGTAACGGGTCACATGTTCGATAGTGGATTCGCTAGTATCCCCTGAGAATTTGGTAAACTTGGGGACTTTCCATCTTCCAGGCAATTCTTGTTGCAAGATATACTCAGACAATGGGGATGTATAACTGGGCCTTTGCAATCCCACATTCACACCATTTCTGGCCATAATCCTTTCGACCATGGCTGTTAAATTTTTTTCTGCCGGCATGTTGTTATGACGTAATTGTTGCACAACATCATCAGCATCTTGGTCTCTATGGACTAACATCCTTCTAGGCTCTTGTTGGACAGGAATTTCGACATGAGGCTGTTCGACCACCACCTCTTGGTTTCTAGGGTTTACTTGAGGAACATTCGCTGGCCTCTGGTTTATTGTGGTTTCCTCTTCGACAACTACTCTGGGATTCTGAACTGTTTGTTCCCTTGGTTGGGTTTGAGGAACACCAAAGAAATCAGCAATACGCGTCATTTGCGCTGCTAATAACTGGTTCGTTTGGGTGGTGTTTTGGATTAAAGGATTAAACACAACCCCCATTTGTTGCGTTAGCATCTGCACCATATCATGGTTGCTTTCGTCCATTTGTTGCCTAATCACTTGCGCAGAATTGTTAGTGATTGCAGGCATATAAGTTTGGTATCCCGTTGTCACAGGCTGACCCATTATGCCTATATGGTTCGCAGCAGACCCTGATCCTTGTAAGGGCGAAGTAACATTAACCAAAGGATCAGAATATAATGACGACGCATTGTGCAAACTTGTCATCACTGTTGTTGGCATTCCATAAAGTTGTTCTCTATTATGTGGAGGCATTGAAAAATTCGTCACAAATGGCCTATGAACACCCCCTAAAGGAGGAGGGGTCATCTGAGGCATTTGGGGTCCCACTGTAGAGACATTGGGCGCGTTTTGGGATGCCGAAAACGCTGGGATTGACCCCGTTGACGATGGTATCGCCTCTGATACAGAAACTGATGTCGTATTGTCTCCTGTCCAAGAAATAGGCGTTGGGTTGTTAACATTCTGATTATTAGGCGCGCTTTGATTCGCCATTCTTCTTGTTCTTGTTCTTTTTTGTCTTTCTTCGTTGTTCATGGCTAACTTGCCACTCCTTAGAATCATACAACGAAATAAACACTTTTTCTTCTAAGAATTTGCTATAAGAACAAAAGGACAAACTAAAATAAATGCACTAGGTCCCACTGGGCGTTCCAATTTGTTCGCTGGTAATTTTGGCGAACAACCTCTGGTTTCCTAATTTATGAAAACTAGTTTACTAACAGGACCAACCAAACAAATCCTAGGACAAAGTGTTTTTGAAAATGTCTTTAATTTGAAAAGGAATGTATTCGTTTTGTGTTTTCTAAGGTTTCTTTTAATAGTTTTTTCAACTGGTAGAACAAAGACACAATAATGGTGAAAAAGTAATTGAAGATGAATTTAAACGGGAAGCAAAGTAAATTGCTGAAGAAAAGAAAATGACTTGAATGTAAAGAAATGAAGAAAAGCTTGGAATTTTATTAAAGTGAATAAATGTAAACTGGTGTTTTCCATACATACATTTTCCAAAACACTCGTTTCTCTCACACGGTTACTTTGAGTATTTGCGGTAATTTGTACAAAGTTTGGAACACACCCTATCTAACACCAAGACCCCCTATTTATATACAAACGAAATAACTACCCATAACAGTTATTTCTCCAAAGGGCGACAAATGGCGTTCTGCATGTGTTCACTTCCTAGACGCACTTCATGCGTCCAAATTCAAAAAGAAACTCCCTCCTAAAATTTGAATTTAAACACCCGTCGAATGGACCGATTCTTCTTGTGTCGAAATTATCCTTTCTTGCTTATAAAAATCTGCCAATGTTTTCCCTAAGTACCATTTTCCTTCGAATTGCCTTTCTTATCAAAATCTTCTAATTGACATGACCTGTCGAATCGACCTGTCAAATTTTCCATTTGCTGCTGAACCATTTTCCTGGCGTCGAAATTAGCAACCTACAAGCATATACAAGATTTCCTAGTTTTGATAATGTTCTCCTTGTAAAAGGTATGGCTGCTAATTTGATAAGCATAAGTAAATTATGTGATCAAGGTATGAAAGTTAATTTCACTGAGTTTGAATGTTTGGTCACTAATGATAAGAATTAAGTACTAATGAGGGGAGTCAGTTTGAAGGATAATTGTTACTTATAGACACCTCAATCAGCAAATTGTGCCTCCACATGCCTGTTGTCCAAGGAGGATGAAGTCCACCTATGCCACTAAAAACTTGGTCATCTGCATCTAAAAGGGAGGATGAAGATTATGGCTAAAGCTATCAGAGGCATTCCTAAGCTCAAAATTGAGAAAGGAAGAATATGTGGTGAGTGTCAAATTGGAAAGCAGACCAAGATGTCACACTCGAAGATCCAACATTTGACTACTACAAAAGTTTTGGAACTTCTTCATATGGACTTAATGGGGCCTATGCAAGTTGAAAGCCTGGGTGGGAAGAGGTATGCTTATGTTGTTGTTGATGATTTTTCAAGATTCACTTGGGTGAACTTCATCAAAGAAAAATCATATGTTTTTTTTATGTTTTTCAAGAGTTATGTCAAAGACTACAAAGAGAGAAGGAAAATAGAATTTTTAGGATTAGAAGTGACCATGGAAAGGAGTTTGAAAATAGAAAATTTGATGATTTTTGTTGATCTGAAGGTATTAGCCATGAATTTTCTTCTCCCGTCACTCATCAGCAAAATGGAGTGGTTGACCGCAAGAATAGGACTCTGCAAGAATCAACTAGAGTCATGCTTCATGCTAAGCATCTTCCATATAATTTTTGGGCTGAAGCAATGAATACTTCATGCTATATTCACAACAGGGTTACCTTGAGAACTGGTACTTCAATTACACTCTATGAGTTGTGGAAAAGAAGGAAGCCTACTGTCAAATACTTTCATCTTTTTGGAAGTAAATGCTACATTTTGGCCGATCGTGAACAAAGAAGAAAGATGGATCCCAAAAGTGATGAAGGAATATTTATAGGGTACTCTACAAACAACAGAGCCTATAGAGTCTTCAATACCAGAACCAAGGTCATGATGGAATCTATTAATGTTGTGATTGATGATTCAACCATAGAGAAGAATAGAGATGTCGAAGGCAATGTTGAAACCTTATCTCAATTGAATGATACTTCAGAAAATGTGTTTGATCCTGAGACCAACAATGAAGTTACAGCTATTGAGGATGATGACAATCAAGCCAACAAGGGTTCTTATATCAGAATTTAGAAAGATCATCCTAAGGAACTCATCATAGGAAATCCTAATCAATGGATTATCACTAGATCAATAGATGTGGTATCTAACTCTTGTTTTGTTTCTCTGATTGAACCCAAGAATCTGAAGGAGGCTTTAACTGATGAATTATGGATCAATGTCATGCAAGAATAATTAGATCAGTTCAAGAGGACTGAAGGGTGGGATTTAGTTCCTAGGCCTGAAGAAACAAATGTCATTGGTACAAGGTTGATTTATAATAATAAATCTTATGAGAATGGAGTTGTCACCAAAAATAAGGTCAGACTTGTGGCTTAAGGATACACTCAAATTGAAGGAGTAGATTTTGACGAGACTTTTGCTCCAGTTACTAGACTTGAATCCATAAGACTATTTCTTGGAGTGGCATATTTACTAAAGTTCAAGTTGTTTCAGATGGATGTGAAAATTGCATTTTTGAATGGGTACCTACAAGAGAAGGTATATGTTGAGTAACCAAAAGAGTTTATTGATCCTACTTTTCCAGATCATGTGTTCAAACTGAAGAAAGCTCACTATGGGCTAAAGCAAGCTCCTAGTGCTTGGTATGAAAGGCTGACAGAATTTCTTGTCAGTAATGGGTACAAGAAATGAGGAATAGACAAGTCCTTATTTATTAAAGAACTAGATAGGAAACTCATAATTGCTCAGATATATGTTGATGACATTGTTTTTGGAGGGATGTCAAACCGGATGATCCAATATTTCGTCAAGCAAATGCAATCTGAATTTGAGATGAGTCTTGTAGATGAATTAACCTATTTTCTTGGACTCTGAGTAAGACAGATGGATGATTCTATATTCATCTCTCAGAGTAAATATACCAAGAACATAGTAAAGAGGTTTGGTATGGAGAATGATAGTCACAGGAGGACACCTGCTGCAACTCACTTGAAGCTCTCTAAAGTTGAAAAAGGTGTTGATGTGGATCAAACTTTGTACAGAAGTATGATTGATAGTCTACTGTATCTTACAACTAGCAGACCAGACATCACATTTGCTGTAGGAGTTTGTGCAAGATATCAGGTTGAGCCTAAAATGAGTCACATTACTCAAGTAAAGAGGATCTTAAAATACATCAATGGAACTAGTGATTATGGAATATTGTATTCTCATAGTCCAAATTCCATGCTTGTAGGGTATTATGATGCAGACTGGGCAGGAAGTGCTGATGATAGAAAAAAATACTTTTGGAGGATGTTTCTTCTTGGGAAACAATCTTATCCCTTGGTTCAGTAAGAAGAAAAATTGTGTGTCTTTGTCTACAACCGAGGATGAGTATATTGTTGTAGGAAGCAGTTGCTCTTAGTTGATTCGAATGAAGCATATTTTAAAAGAATATAATATCAAACAAGATGTCATGACATTATACTGTGAAAACTTGAGTGCTATCAATATTTCTAAAAATCTCGTTCAACATAGTAGGACAAAGCATATTGACATTCGCCATCATTTTATTAGGGATCTAGTTGAAGACAAAGTTGTTTCTCTTGAGCATGTGGCCACTGAGAAGTAACTGGCTGATATTTTCACCAAAGCTTTGGATGCAAATCAGTTTGAGAAGTTAAGGGGTGAACTGATAATTTGTTTTTTTAGGAATTATAGTAATTAGTTTTCATGCTAAAGAAGATAAGGAAAAGGAAGATGTTGTTGCTGGAGTTGTCTAAATTATGTCTTTGTTTGTTGTTTTCTAATTTATGGTTAAAAATGGGGAGTAATGGTTGCTGGTATGCATGGTTAGCACTCTAATGCCGATGTCAAATCAAGATTTAAGATGAGTGTAGTGAAAAGTGTAGATCGAATGATGTACTTAACTTTCCGTTTAAACTAACTTTTATATATTAGTAATAATAAAAATATCGACAACATGAGGATTGTAATTTAACAAGAAAATTATATGAGAAATTAAGTAATTAATTGTAAAAGTTTTCGTTAGAAAAACGATTCTAAAACAAGACTTTAAAAGATGAAATTCAAAGTTGCAAAAGACGATTAGTATTTTATTATCAAATCCCTTAAGCGTATATATATATATATATATATATATATATATATATATATATATATATTCGTAAAATTGATGTCGATTGAATGATTAATTTATATAATTTTGATGGTTGAGGTCGAGGGTTCTATCTTCTACAGTAGCATATTCTTAATAATAATGACAAATGAAAACCTCTAATTAGATTTAATTTGAAGGCAGAATGAATTACATAAATATTCAAAAATCAGTCGTTAAATTCCTTATTATTAAACAAAAAAAGATTAGGCTTAATACCCTTTTTGGTCCACTAACTATAGGCCTAGGTCCAATTTGGTCCTCTTTCTTTTAAAAGTTCCAAATTGGTCCCTTACGTTATTAAATAGGTACGTAGTGCTCATTTCCGTTAAATAAAGGCAAACGATGTTAAATTTGATGATGTGTAATCTGAGTTGGATGACTGGTTTGCACAGTCAGCATCTCCTTCTTCCTTGATTCTGATACTGTTATAAAACCACCCCCAATTGTGAACCCTAGGTCATATATTCCCCAAAATTAACCAAATTGAAACGAAAATCGTCTTCCAATCATGAGTTCTGGGCGCGAATCGTCTTCATCTTCAAGAACCCACATCGATTCACAAGTGTTTACCAAGTCTATTTGTTCTCTTGCAAAAACCTGTTAATAAAAAATACAGTGTAACAAAATTACAATGATGAAACACAATTAGAACCTATTAAGAAATTTAGTTGAAATTTAAATATGCTATATAGTGTAGAGAATATTACCCTTTCTATAAGCATGTCCTTAGCATTTTGTATCTTCAAGTTTATTACAAAATTACTGAAATCAGCCAACACACCTTTTACATTAAGAAGGAAAACTTCCCTTGTATCTTCCAAATAAAACCGATGTACAATTTGACGAAAGATCTGGAATATGCGAAGGGTAAACCTATATAAACATTGCAAAATGCCATTAGAGAGCTACAAGATCAAAGAAAGCTAGATAAAAATGCAACACATACTACAGAAAATTAATTGCAAAAATTTGACACAAGTATGTGAATTCCAACATTGATATCATCATATAAAAGAGTCATCATATTTTAGTAAGAAGGTACAGACCGAAAAAATCACGACAGATAATGTATGTGCAACACAAAAATCATTTCAAATCCCCCATGGGATTTGGAAACTGCAGAAATCAGTAGGCCGAAAAACAAGTCACTAGCATAATGTGTTATCAGATAAGAGTAAAATGTTTACCTCAACTTCATCCAGGTCATCGAGTATGTACATTGTGATATTTGCAAGAACAAGAGATGAAGCTTTGTTAAATAGTTTTAGCATTTGAGACTCAACCAAATCTGGAAATAAAATAGTTGAAATTGGTCAGTTACATTGGAAATACTTCTAATGTTTATTTATTAACTACAGTAACCTTTTAAGTTAGAAAGGGTGAAAAACTCAGCATTGAAAAATAAAAACCGTGCCACATCCTCATTCACTAACATACACATAAGCTCAATCAATCCACGTCATCAACCTTTTAAGTGAAATTCTAACTTTTCTAACGGCGAGGACAAACGTGTACCTATTTAATAACGTAAGGGACCAACTTTGAACTTTTAAAAGAAAGAGCACCAAATTGGACCCGAACCTATAGTTAGAGGACCAAAAAGGGTATTAAGCCAAAGATTAATATGGAACGTTTTAAAGAATTAAGGGAGGATGGCCTAGTGGGTGTGCAAGCTGTCTCATCGCATAGAACTTTCAGGGGCCTCACATTAAGTTTGGGTCTAATAAAAATATGTTTAATATCTTTTTAAATCATATATCTTAATTTTGAGGTTTATTTTAGTCTCTTAATTTTAAAATAATTTATATTAGTTATTTAACTCTTCAAAACATTTTATATTAATCATTTTTATCTAAATAATGACTAATTTAACGACTGATTTTTAAATTTTTTCATCGGTTAAAATACAGAATAAAAAATAATATTAAGTCTTATTTTTTGTTACATTTCATAGTTAAGTTGTTATTAGATTTATTTTCACAAAAAAATAAAATTCATTTTTAAATAAAAAATAACAATAATCTTTTAAAATAATTATTTCATCTTAAGCATTTATTCTTATTCAATCTTTAAAGATAACATTTAACATGAATGATCAATTTTTGATTAAAAGTAAATTAAATATGAGTTTATTTGTGTTTGGATATATCAAAGTAAAAATAATTTTTGATATTTAATATTGTTTGAATAATTTAAATAAAAGTTGATTTGAAATATATAGTTACTAAATTTGGGTTTTATATAATTAAAATATTAATTATAGTTATGATATAAAAAAAAGAATGGGCCTGTGGATTGAAGAGCCCAATCCTCCTACTCCTTCTCTAACCTACAAATATAAACCATAACATAGTGAAAAAACCAAATATCAGGATTAAGTCGCTTCTGCTTTTTACCGCATCGCATCTTGTGGGTGAAATTCGTCGAAATCGTTAGAATGGATTCTGATTCTAAATCGCATGATCATACCGACGGCAAGAATACCAATGAAAACTCAAATAGCTGTAAAGTGATGTCAAAGCTGTTGCTTCCTGAAGATTTAAGGCTTCATATTTTTCAGTTTGTTCCTATTCATTGCCTTATCGACTCTGCAAGGTATGTTTCCAAACATTGGGCTGCCTCTTTTAATCAACTCGACCCACGCCATCTGCGTTCTACACCTGGTATTTTCGTTGAAAACTGCATGTCCAAAGGCAATTCGTATTTCTTGGAATTCAAAGATGATGTGAATGCCCGATTTGAAACCATTTATTTACCAACACCTCCAAATATGGGATCTTTAATCGGTACTTGTAATGGCATTTTGATGCTTTTGGCTCCCAATGGACACATTTTCCTCGCAAACCCCATCCTCAAGTGCTGGCTTAAACTTCCTCGTTTTCCCATCTCTCAAAAATCTATATGTATTATGAATCAATGTACTATAGCATGTGTTCCTCGTACTGCCAAATTCAAGTTGTTTTTTCAAGACGTCATTGTGGTTTCGGGTACTCCTTCCTATGTTTTCTATGTGCTAAGAGTTGGAATAGATAACTCATGGAAACAGATAGCCAGAAAAGAAGCTCCCCTTGATATCGATATATCATGGAAACCACTTTATAGTGGAGCCAATGATCTCTACTGGATAACATCCGAAGAAATTATTGTCATCAATGTTGACAAGGAAATTATTGTACGAGAATATACACTTCCACTTTACCTGTCTTATCTTAGTATGGATCTAAACTTTTTATGGACCGGAACTCATCTTTCTTGTATTTTGCTGAAATGGTTTTCCAAAGCATATGAAATCCGCATTCTGGATTTTGATTCTGGAAAATGGTCTATTTATCATGAGATGGAACTATTTGATTGTAAGGTTGCCGCAAGTGGTTATCGTTTTATTACTCGAGATTTGAAATTTCGTCTGTGGATTGATGATCATATTATCTTTATAATCACTCCCTGCGAAAAAAGAATTACATTCATATATTTTTCTTACAATGTGAAGACCAAACAATTTACAAAGATCGAGGACATTGACGTGGGCTACTATCATGTATGGCTTCACACTAACACTCTAGTTCCTTTGTCAACTACTCCGGTATAACAGGATTTTTCACTTATAACTTGAAATTCTTATGTTGCTGATGTTTTATTTCTGACCGGAAAGTATTTGATTATGTTGGCTAATGAGTAAATGGGTAATGGCACATACACATGGAATGTTTTTTATTCCGGTAGATTTCTTATGTTTGATTGCTCAATTAAATGGAGCAAATTAAAGGTTTAAATGTTTTTTATTCCGCCGGTAGATTTTTATGTTTGAATGCTCAATTAAATGGAGCAAATTAAAGGTTTAAATGTGTTTGATGCTGGTGGTTATCTTTTGAATTCTAAGCTCTGTTATGGAAACTTAATAGCGAAACGTGCGATGCATGAGTCTGGTTTATTATTTATAAACAGTTGATTTATTTTAAGTTTGGTATACATAACAATCAATCCAATTACTGTTAATAGCAAATATTAAAGGATCTTTACTAAAATGCATTTAAACCATAACATTAAATATTTTATTACGATGAATCACATAATAATTAATAGATCATTATTAAGGGATTAGAGTAATAGGGATGAAGGCAGCTTGAGCTTTGGCACTGTTTGGTTAATTGTCATTTGGAGCCTATGGTTAGTGAGAAACAGGATTATTTTCTCCGAAGATTCCTTTAACTTCGACGAAGTCTGCTGGGATATCAAGATCCTCGCCTGGAAATAGTCTAACTACGGGAAAAATACTTACCCCAACTCGGATTTCCATGCTGATAGGAGGTGCAATTAGACATTTTAATTAGTAATATAATTATGTTAGTTGTTATTTTATTTTAAATGTGAATTGGGCTTTAGTAGTGTTTAGGCTTTTTTATCTCATTATCCATTATTGGTCCTATATATGTACTCTCCTTGTGAGAATGAGGAAAGAAATGAAAAATGAAATTTATCTTTATCTCTATTTTCTTAGTTTGCTTCTAGATTTGTAGTTGTTTTATACCTTGTTAGGGTTAGCAATTTTGCTTCCTAACAATTGGTGCTTTCATCCTTGAACACCAAAAACCTCACATGGCATACCAATATCATCCCACCATAAACACCACTCCTACCACACCTTCATTTCCATCATTTCCATGGGAACTCTTTTCCCCTTATTACACAAATCCATATGTTACAATTCCATCACCATGTTTGTATTTTAATCATGGATATACACCACCTCCACCTAACCCATATTCATCCTATTCTACATCTCATTATTCATACTACTACAATAATTCCTATCAATTCCAAAACTCACCAAACAACTTCTTCATAATTAGTCACAAATATCAAACCCATTCTAGTATTAGAAGTGATTTTAAGAAGCATTTGAAAGTGTTTCATCCTTATTTTAAAAAAAAAGCCAATAACCCTCGTAGATCCACTTCACGTAGACCCACATCAAACCCGGCTCAAAAACCCGTAACCCAACCCATTGCTCGTGTTGATTTTACAGTTACCGCCATGGAGGAAACCTACGCTCCCTTCGAGTCCGCCGAATCTAACGGAGTATCTCGCACCGCCGATCACGGCTGGCAGAAGGTTACCTACGCTAAGAAACATAAGAAGAAGGAAGCGAACGGCGTCGCCGGTTCTAACAAACTGACGTTTAACGGCAACGATGCGGCCTTCCGGTCGCTCGAGCTGCACTCGGAGGATCGGCGTCGGCGCATTCTCGAGGCGCAGTCTGCGGCTGATGCCGATTTCGATGATGCTCCGGTCAGATCGAAGCAGAGGTCTCGTCTTAATGATGATGACTATGATGAGGATGATGAGGATGTGGATCGCTCGGCGGAGAACGGGAAAGTGGAGGAGAAGAAGGTGAAGAAGGAGAAGAAGCCGAAAAAGCCTAAGGTGACGGTGGCTGAGGCTGCGGCGAAGATTGATGCGGCTGATCTGGAGTCTTTTCTCGTTGATATATCGGCATCCTTCGAGCAGAAGGAGGATATACAGATGATGTGGTTTGTGGATTATTTTGGACGTGCTTTTTCTTCCGTGAGCGCTTCTCAGTTTCCCTGGGTGAAATTTTTCAGGGAGTCAGCTGTAGCTAAGATTGTTGATGTGCCACTTTCTCACATATCTGATGCTGTATACAAAACATCAGCTGACTGGATAAATCATCGTTCTCCTGAGGCACTCAGTTTCTTTCTTCTTTGGTCTTTGGATAGTATTCTTGCTGACTTGGCTAGCCAGCAAACTCTGACCAAGGGTTCCAAAAAGGCTGTGCAACCAGTAACTTCAAAATATCAGGTTGCAATATTTGTTGGTTTAACGATTGTATTGCGCCGAAAGCCCGATGCTCTTATTGTTGTATTGCCCACATTGAGGGAGAATACAAAATATCAAAGACAAGATAAACTTCCAGTGATTGTATGGATGGTTGCTCAGGCTTCAGTAGGAGATCTCTCAGTAGGTTTGTATGCTTGGTCGCGAAACCTCCTTCCTATAGTTGTTAGCAAAAGTGGCAACCCGCAATCCAGGGATTTAGTTTTGCAGCTTGTGGAAAAAATTTTGTCTGCCCCCAAAGCACGGCCTGTTTTGGTTGATGGTGCATCTAACTTGATTCAAGATTTCAACAAGTTCAATCCTAAGTCCTGTTCGAAGATTGGCACAAAGGCCGCTGTTGTATGTCTGCTTCTGATGTTCACTCTGTGCAGGTTGATGCTACAGTTTTTGAGGATGGTATCACCACTTTTGGTTGCACTTTTATGCATCTGGATTCTGGTGTTGTGGCTGCACTTGGTTATGTTGAAAAAAACCGGTGTTCCTTTTCAACAGCGGTACCAAGTCGTACGGTATTAGCTGCTAACTTTTACAGCTTTGTCACTTGTTATTTTATGCCTCTTCATGGAACCTCAAAATCTAATCCCCATTTTCGTCTCCGATGGCTTACTTCTATTATTGAGGTTGTTATTTGTGGTCATGCAACATTAGCAGTATCACACGCACTGTTTTATTCTGGTTTGGTGAACAACAATGCCACAAGTGAAATTCCAGAACCTTCTCCAATGACTGACCCTTCCGAAGAAGCTGCTTACATCGAGAAGCTCTATGAATACGGCGAGCAACTCAACAGTGTCGAAGATAAATCTCAGAACGTCAAGGATTACCAGGGAATCATAGATGCAGCTAAGACTAGTGGTAAGGCGAAGCAGCTCGCTGCACAGCTCATTCCAAAGTTCTTTAAGTTCTTCCCTGGACTCTCTGGTCCAGCACTCGATGTTCATCTTGATTTGGTTGAGGCTGAAGAACTTGGGGTTCGGGTGCAAGCGATTAGAGGATTGCCTCTTTTCTGCAAGGATACACCTGAGAATATTGGAAAAATGGTTGATATTCTTGTACAAATTCTTGGGTCTGAGGAATTTGTGGAGCGTGATGCTGTGCATAAGGCTCTTATGTCTCTGCTGAGGCAGAATGTGAAAGCTTCTTTGACAGCTTTGTTTAAGCACATTCGTGGCAATGATGAAGAGCCAAATACGGATGATGTTATTCGTGAAAAGGTTATAAACTTTGTTAGAGATAAGGTCTTCCCTATTAAAGTTGAATTGTTGAAGCCGCAAGAGGAAATGGAAAGACACATAACCGATCTAATAAAAAATAGTTTAGAAGATGTAACCGGTATAGAATTTCGAATGTTTATGGACTTCTTGAAGAGTTTGAGCCTATTTGGAGAAAAGGCTCCAGTTGAGCGGATGAAAAAGCTGATTGAAATCATTGAAGGACAAGCTGATTTAGGTTCACCGTTCAATGTTGCTGATGCAGGTCATACAGATCATATTGATAGATTGATATCATGCCTTCACATGGCACTTCCAATTGTCATGAGGGGTGCATCTAGCAGCAAATTTATTAACTTCATAAACAGTTATATAATTGAAATTGTGACAAATTCTGGAAATTTAACTGCCAAAAGGACTCCAGTCACAACTAATGCATTGCAAGGTGCTCTCATATTTGATACAAAGAGGACACAAATTCAAGATAACATACTTTTTCCTAGCACTGTGTTGGTTTTCATCCAAACTTGTATTGGAGGCCTATTTTTAGCAGAAGAGGTTCGACATCACCAGTGGTCATCAACCGTGTTGAACTTGGATCCAAAGCCGCCTTGGGGTCTTGAAGACAATATCTATTTTTAGAACCTTGAGGACAAGGTTCAAGTGAACCCCGCGGCAATGATAGGAGGTGCAATTAGACATTTTAATTAGTAATATAATTATGTTAGTTGTTATTTTATTTTAAATGTGAATTGGGCTTTAGTAGTGTTTAGGCCTTTTTATCTCATTATTCATTATTGGTCCTATATATGTACTCTCCTTGTGAGAATGAGGAAAGAAATGAAAAATGAAATTTATCTTTATCTCTATTTTCTTAGTTTGCTTCTAGATTTGTAGTTGTTTTATACCTTGTTAGGATTAGCAATTTTGCTTCCTAACACATGCTCTCTGTATGTACCCTATTGGGGAGTAGTCTGTGAATTGAGTTGGTTAGGATTTTTCTGGTTTTGGAGTTAACCCTCTTGGTTTCCTGCCTTGGGGCTTGTTTTTCTGTAGGCATGTGTTTTATTGTACTGTTCTATTGTAAGTTTGTTTGAACACTCTTGGTGTTCTTGGTGCAATATATGGTTTTTATAAAAAAATAAAAATAAGAGTAATAGAAAAATCTGGTTATGAAGAATAATGATTCTTAATAACTCTTAGGAAATAATGTATAATAATTTTTAATAAGGATAGATTTATAGATAACAAAAACTTAAATGAGTATTATTACATTTGAATACAAAATAATTAGAGATAACAAAAATAAAAATATATATTAATATATGAGGAATGCTTTTTTTTTATTGTAAAAAATTTATTAGTAGGTATTAGACATTATTTTGAGAATAATAATTTGTAATAACTCTTAAATATTATTGTGCTATCTCAATATTGTTTAATAACTCTTAATATTTACAATAAAAATCTTTTATAATCAAAATGGGTCGATTGAAAATTTTCATTGTTAAAATATTTTGGAAATGTGTCGCTGAAATAATTTTAAACATTCAATTCAATCCACTCAAATGCCATTTAAATATGAATGGTTCCGGAGATGTATCTCTGTGAATATTTCGAAGATACATCTCCGAAACGTATCATAGCAGGTATTTTGTACTATATGTTATGTATATGTGTTCAGATGAAGTATAACGCACGATCCAAAATTAAACAATAGACGTACAAAATAATAAGAGATTGATACTGTGTGTGTCGAAAATAACATAGTATTAATGTAAATAATATCTTACAATCGAGATCCAAAATATTGTAAGACCCTTACAATAAAATAAAGAGTGCTGCAACAAAATAATAAAAGAAATATCTCTCAACTATACCGTAAAATCTTGAACTTCATCATTGCAATAATACCAAAGCTTATAACTTCTTTTTCTATCCTACAACAATATGCTTAATCAATCATAAACTAAAATTTATTGTAAAATCAATTCATATGTGTAACATACCATTTATCAAAGATCTACATTTTATTCAATATTACTTTTCTATTTGTTTTGTTTAAAGTAAAAAGCAAAAAAAAAATTATATAAAAGAGATAGATTTAAGTAGCTTTGTAATTTGTTTTACTGATAATAAATATTCATAAAGTCACAAATATAAACTAACCAAATGTATCAACTTTTATGAATAGATCCAATTAGTATTTTCAAATATTTGTAACAACAATACAATATAAATGTTTAGAACCCGTGTGTACAATTATAAAAATATTTATAACTTATTTTATTTTATAAAAAAAAATATATCAACAATAGATTTTTTTTCGGTTTATAAAATTATTTGCAATTTATTTTTGTATATAAAAAATTAAAAATAATTGTATAAACAATAGACTTTTTCCTGTTTATAAAAATATTTGTAATTTATTTCTGTTATTCAAAAATAATTATATCAACAATAAACTTTTTTTCAATTTATAAATATATTAGTAACTTATTATTGTTTATAAATATAATTGTATCAAAAATATATTTTTTCCCGTTTATAAAAATATTTGTATTTTATTTTTGTTTATAAAAATAATTATATTAATAATAGACTTTTTCTCGTTAATAAAAATATTTGTAACTTATTTCTGTTTATAAAATTAATTGTATCAACAATAGATTTTTTCTCATAGTGATTAAATAAATTAATATTATTATATAAAAGTAGATTATATATTTGTAAATATAATTCCCTAAAATAATACCTTATTTGTTGATATTAAATTAAAATAATATATTATGATAGTTGAATAAGTATTTTTAACACTTATCAATTTGTGTAAAATATTAATTTATAAATATCTTTTTGAATGTGCATAGATTTTTTTATACAAAAACAAATTCGATTAATTTTTTAAAATTAGAATTGAGAAATTGGACCACTTATAATGAAATATTATAATTACAATTTTTAATGAGAGGGATAAGGAGGAAATAAAAGCATTGTCAACACTCATAAATGACATGGAAAATTCAGAACTTGTCACCCGTGAATCACAAGTACGAAGAAGGTTCACAAAACATGCAATGGAGACACTAATTGATGATAATGAACTCAAGATTTCCAAAATCTGGATGAGTATTTTGCAACAGTGAACTCTAGGTTCCCAAAAAGAGAATAATAATTGATACATTGAAACATAAAAATAGTGAAAGAATTATCAAACAACAATTCAATATTTCATTATCATCAAAATAAACAAATATAAATAATAAATTTCCTTTTGTATAGAATAATAATTTAAAGTTTCATTATAATATGTAATAAAGATAAGAAAATAAAGATATAAACACCAACAAATTTTCAAAATATTAATTTTGTCGTTGAAAAATCTCTAAATTTGACCAAGATATTATATGTACTTAAATAACCAAAGTGTCATATATCCTAAACAATTGAGATAATGGATCATGCACTGTCAACCAATCACGACATGAATCCCGCCAAGTCACACTGTAATTTTTAAAAAATTTATATGAAATGGCAAAACGATATGTTCTTATTGGATGACAGTATAAAACTTTTTTACATTATCATTGCATACCAATTAAACTCCAAACAATAACCATTAATTTTTCATTTTGAAAATGCGGTAAACAACCTTAAATTAAGGGAGATTAGCTGCATCTGTGGCAAAAAGTGAGTGATTGTGTTCTCTTTGATAGGTTACGACCAACATAGATGCATCATCAACTGCTGCTCTCTCTACATGTTTTCTTGTTGGACACCCTCTCACACTCTTGCACTTGTAGTATCCTTTGTTCATTTTCAACACACATAATCAAAATTCAACATCAATCAATCACACTTCCTAGATTAAAAAATAAATCTAATAACAAAGGTTTTAAAAAACGACCCACGGCCGCGACAAAATGGTACGATACCGTTATTCATTGTATTCATGTTAAACAACAAATTATGAATAATTCACATAGCAACAACCATAATTAGTGTCGCCCTTTTTTTTATGACCCACTTCAGTTTTTGCTGGAGAAATTTTGGAAATTTTGGATATCAATTTATTAGTGACTTGCTCAGACAACGTGCTTACTATTCCATTTTGTGAGTGAATCAGTGTCAATAGATTTTCCAGCCCCCATCACTATTTTCTATAGTTGTTGAGACAAAGATCTGATCAGAAGCCTAATATTTCCTCTCATCACAAAATTCAAGACAACGACAATAACAACAACAAAACAGTAACACCATTTTAAGGAGCATTCGATTTGGTAACTTATATTCAAATAAATCAAATTTCAGAAAAAAAAACACAAATGAGGATTCGATTAAAGAGTGAGACCCAGTAATACCCAAATGAAAAATCGAAAATTCAACGGTTAACGATGAAATGAGTCCCCAATGAATTACTCAAATTCATCAAATTTATTAAGATTTTCACGCTTCTTAACAAACCAATCTATACTGTCATACCCCAAATTTTGACCACTAAGTTTCCCCATCATTGTGCAAATCATCATCACAATATGGGTGAACCATCATACCTCATTAGTCTCCCCAAAGATGTGTGAGCATCCACTACAATCACACTTAGGGTTTCGAGCCCTTTCAGAGCTCTTAGACAAAGGGTCAATCAAGGAATGACATGATATTCAACTTGTCTAATTTCTTAAACACCTCCAAGGGACCTCATGAACCCCATCATCAAGTCAATTTAGCCTCAGGGGATGCATTCATAAAAAATCAGGAATTAGGGTTTCTTGACCTAATTCACCCCTAAGTTGACTTTTGGGACAAAACATGAGCCAAAACCTCAAGACATGATTTGAGGGTCTCCAATACACTATATTGATCCATTTACAACAATGGATTGATCCAAGAAGCTTGATCAACAAGTTTCAATTTCATCTGAACCACAGTTAGGGTTTCGCGGAAAAAGTCAACTGTACCTTTGACTTTTGACCAGGACATGCTCCCAAACCTTGGGACATGATTCAATACACCCTATAACACCCATGGAACATGTCCATCAAATTTGATTTAGGTCAAGGACTTGATTTCATGGAGGATCGCATAGTTTGGAATTCATCTGACAAAAAGTCAACTGTGCACAAAAGTCAAACTTTGACTTTTTGAGATTTTTCACAATTATGGTTCTTTAACCCTAAAATGATGTTAATGTGTGATTTGAATCATCATTAATCAAGAAAAATCAAGAAAAGTGGGATAACTTGTAAAAGGGGTAACCATAAAAAACTTAGAAATTTTCTAAGTTATGGAACAAAGTGGCTAGGGTACCAACTTCCAAGGATCATAACTTGAGATCCAAGCAACCATTTGGGCTGATCCAAAGATGGATTTGTAGCTCTCATGGCACTCTACAAAAGCTTCAACTACTACTCATTCCAATTCCCCATGGATTTTAAGTTATGGAATTATCAAAATCAAGAAAAGTGAAAATGTCACTTTTTTCCAACACTTAGTGAAATTTTCACTAAGTCAGAATCTGTCTCACTTTTTCCAAAATGTAGGGGCATTTTTCACTTGGATCCAAAAAGTGTCAAGACCAACTATGATCACACATATCTTGTATCATATGAGGGCTTTCCAAAATGACCAAGAACTTCACCAAACTCAATCTGAGCAAGAAGTTATGACAGTGGCAATATGCTTTGCTGCAACTGTCATAGCAAGGCAGATTTGGGCATTTTACTCGATTTGCTCAAATTTTGCAAAGGGCAAGCAAATCTATCCATCTGAACACCTCAAGGGGAGACCAAGGAGGGATAAGCACGGATCCATCAGCCTCCCAAGTTCTTGGAACCAAAAGTAGCATGTCAAACCTAGAAATGCCTAAAAGAGGGACAAGACTCCAATTTTGGTTTGGAGCATTTAATGGATGCACCAAGGTGGCATGGACTGAGCCTCTTCCAACTGAATTCAGTCAAGGATGATCTCAGAACTAGGGAACCAGCAGGTTGTGCTCTAACCTCTAGTCAATGGCTAGAGGAGACTTGGATTCTCATTGCTCAAGATTTTCCAAACCTCTGCTGCAGTTGCCATTCACTATTGCTCCCAAAACAAACTTGCTCTACTTTAAATAGAGCTCATTTGTGCTCAGTTTAAGTACACCAAATCCATCAAACAGATGCTTTCCTTAAAATCCCTTTCTCTAGGTAAAAATACCTTCTCTAGCAAGGTAACTCTGAGTTTTTGAGTTAGAGAGCATTTCCATCACATCTCATAATCCAAACACATCCAATATGTCATATCTATGTTGTCCAAACTCTCATAAGTGACCTGTAACACCAAAATCACAAAGTCACCTCTCAAAACCTCAAAATGGGGCTGTTTTGCCTTTTCCAAGCCATGTCTTGATTCAGTCACTTTCCAAACCAGATAAACCCTCAAACACACTCCAAATATCATCCTTGAACTGTCCCAAATGGCTCCCCACATCTGGAACACCATTTGAGAGAGTTTCTATTTTGGCCACTTTTGCCCCTTTTGCAAGAAAGAGCTCAAACTTGCTCCAGAGGTTTCTAGCTGATTCCAACCATCCTGAAAGCATCTAAGAGATCATTTGAAGGTGTCTCAAGCATCAAATCACTTCTGGAACAAAGCACTTGGCAGATTGCACAAAAACTCCAAAAAAAGGTAAGCATTACAACTTGAATTCTTTGAATCATGTTTTCCTTTGATGTCCACTGATCATGCACATCTTATACATGTTATATGTGTTATGTTTGAACCAATTCATCATGTAATTCATGCCTGTAACAAGAGATAGCACAGAAAATGCAAATCATGGCCTATTTCAAAACCACTATCGGGTTTTTCAATAGGAGCATGATCTGAAAAAACCACCACCACCATTGGTTTCCTTGTCAAATTCTAGGCAGGATAGACCTAAATTTTGTCCCAATCCATGGAGAAATGAGAATGTTACAAGCTTCACGTTTTTTGCCAAAACCTTGCCTTGCCTTGCCTTGGTCAGGCCTAAAATCAAGGCATGCCTTGTATATTTTTAGGTTGAGTTTAGTACACGGATGTATCACTACCCCAGTGGTAGGACGCGCGCACTGCACACAAGAGGTCTGGGGTTCGAATCCCCCTCGCCCCAGATCCTCTTTTTACCACTTTTTCCTATTTTTTGTCATTTTTCATATTATTTTTAAGGCTAAAATACAGTTTTGGTCCTCCTGTTTTTCAAAATTCACAGTTTTGGTCCCCCTGTTTTTTTTTTAACAGTTTTGGTCCCCCACCCCAATTTTGGCCCAAAAAAAGTGATGAACAGTAACTTGTCCGTACACGTCCGTACATGAACAGTACACGTCCGTACATGAACAGTGAGGGGTGGGGGACCAAAACTGTTAAAAAAAAAACAGGGGGACCAAAACTGTGAATTTTGAAAAACAGAGGGACCAAAACTGTATTTTAGCCTATTTTTAAAATGATTTGGAAAATTAATAACTCCCTCAATTTTAATTATTTTTTATTAGTTCTTTTTGCAAAAAAATTACAAAAATATTGAAATATTTTATTCCACAAAAAAAATTAGATTTATATTATTTATTTAATACAATTAGTATTTTTGTGAATAAATTCATTTTTATTGTTTTTTAAACATTTTAAAATGAATATTCATCTTGAAAAATCAAAACCAAATGAGCTTTAGTTCATCTTGTGATTAAAACGTTATTTTTCAAACCTTAACCACAAATCATAAGTTTTTTATTAAAACTTATTTGGTATTTTCATCATTTTAATTAACTTTCTTTGAATAATTACTTTAAAAAATGATGAAATTAGGGTTTTGTTGATTTTCACCCTAACAAACATTTTTCAACACTTTTGGGCCTCTAGTAGAGTGTAAGTCCCAACCTCTTTGTAAATAAAATAATTTTGGGCCTCAGTGTATTGTATAAGTCCCGATACCGTCAAAAAAGATCGGCGCGATCGTCGCCTTTTTTACAAAAACCCATGGGCTTCTCCTTGAGCTATAAGACCCATCTTTATTCATTTTCAAACACTTTTGGGCCTCTAATAGAGTGTAAGACCCATCCCTTTGTACATAAAACCTTTTTTGGGCCTCAATGCATTGTATAAGTCCCGATACCGTCAGAAATTTCGACGCGATCGTCGTTTTCAAACTATTTCCACCTGGGCCTCTCCTTGAGTTCTAAGCCCCACCTCTTGTACAAAAATAAACCTTTGGACCTCTAATAGAGTGTAAGAGCCAACCCCTATTTTTGTAAATACCAAAAACCTTAGGCCTCATTCATTGTATAAGTCCCGCTGTATTTCCAAAAAACCTCGACGCGATCGCCAGTTCAAAAATAATCATTGGGCCTCTCCTTGAGCTGTAAGCCCTAACAATCTTTTCAAAACACTTTCTCCTTTGATTTTGAATATACTTTTGTTATCAAATTTTCTTTGTTGAATAACTAACAAAACAACATGGAAGCTCTACAACGGGTACGTGTTTATCCGATTTCATTTACCGCTTTCATATGTATATAACTGTATTGTGGGGCTGCTTCACTGTAAGTTTTCTTTCACATCCTTTTATATACTTGTCATGTATCCACTGTGTAATACTAGTATAGTTATTTAGAGTTTTCCCCCGACAACTACGTCTAGCACTAGGTAAAGCCTATTGGTCACTCTTAAATACAAACAAAACTAGATTCCCCGTAGGATTCTAGATACAATCTTCCCTCCTCTTGGGGTTAAACAATATGGAACAAAGAGAAAGGCAGTATTCTCAGTGAACCTTTTCTCAGACTGTCACCCTTAGAACTTGTCAAAGAAACTCTAACTCCCTAGAGATGATCTTTTCTCCGTGAATGGCATCTCTTGAGTTTCTTCCAAATTCTCAAACTTTCCTGGCTTGATCTATTCTCTATGAATAGCCTGTCTTGAACTTCTCGGGGTTTAGGGACCTACAGGCTTCTTAAAAGCATCCCCGCCTCCTCTTGGGCATTGTACAAGGACCCGTCGGCTTCTTAGAAGTTCCCATGCCTTCTCTTGGGCTTCATACAAGGACCCTGACGACCTCTTAAAGGTATAAGACAAAACTTAGTCACCCTTTGCTAGAGCAGTCTTTCCAGCGTCAAAACTCCGGCAGTTGTAGGGTTGATACTCATCCCTTAATGCCCGTGCCTCCTCTTGAGCATTGTACAAAAGATAAAACTCTAGTCTTGGACAGTCTAAGCTTCTTGAGTCTCGAAGACATTCTCAAGTTCCCTACAAACATAGGAAGAAACCCGGTCTCTCTCATGAGAGTGCCCCACACTTGGACCTGCCTAAGGATCTCAATAATCCTCAGTAGTAAGTTTAGCCTCCTCATGGGCTTTGTACAAATTATTCCTCCCCAGTGGAGCTAACCTTTTCAGACTCTCTTGTTGAGTCGACCTCTTTTAGCCTCCGTCTTGGGCGTTGTACAAGACACATAAAAACCCAATCTCTTGTTGAGTATAAAAGACTCTCTTGTTGAGTCAATCTCTTTTTAGCCTCTATCTCGGGCTTCGTACGAGACAGCAAATCACTCTCTTGTTGAGTCAATCACCTTTTCAGACTCTCTCGTTGAGTCCATCTTCCTTTTAGCCTCTATCTCGGGCTTCATATGAGACACCAAATTACTCTCTTGTTGAGTCAAACCCCTTTTACCTCCGTCTTGGGCTTTGTACAAGACACATATAAAAACACTTTCTTGTTAAGTATAAAAGATTCTCTTGTTGAGTCACCCTTCAGCCTCCATCTCAGGCTTTATACGAGATACATATATCCCTCTCCCCAACGGAGTCAAAATCAGTTTTAGCCTCAATCTTGGGCTTTGTACAAGACAGAAAGAACATTTTCCCCGGAAAAGTCAACTTTTAGCCTCCTCTTAGGCTTTGTATAAAGAAAATCCCGGTTGAGTCAATCAACCTTTTAGCATCAAAGTTGTGCCTTGCTCACAGCATACAAACATCAACAACTCCTCTTTAGAGATGACAAATTCTCTCTCAGTAAAACCTTTAGCTTCACATCTTGGGCTTTGAACAAGATACAAATAGACTCTTCAACTTCACGTCTTGGGCTTTGAACAAGACACCAAAATAACCTTTTTCCTCCCGTAGAATAGGAGGAACTACGATCGCTCTGATTTCCCTGTTTCGTTAAACGGGAATACGTAGGCATAAGATTGCAAAATCTTAGTGAACACACTAATCAAAAACCTAAAATCTGATACCTTCATACATCAATCGAAAAGCATCAGACCTAACATCTTACCAATGATCCAGACACTTAGGAAAATAACCTCGAGGGAGAACCCCCCTATTTGATAGCATATGTAAACCAACAATTTTGACTGTTTAACCTCAGTTTGCAAGCAGGGTTAATTTGAGACATCTATTTCCCTTCCTTAATCAGCTCAACAGGATAAAAAATGAATCGAACTATAGTACCAAAGCGATAGTGATTCGAAACCACAAAAATCGCACTACAGAAAAATGGCGACCATAGTGGGAGGCAAAGTAAGATCTAGTCATCGTCGTCCCCATTTTCCACAGAAAAATGGCAACCACAGTGGGAGGCATTCTTTCTTGCTTTCCCAAGGAATGAAACCCTAAGTTCTCAAAGTTCACAGAAATGGCGACTCTGCTGGTGAGTCATTGTCTGTATAGGATCATAAGACTAGAGGTCTAGGATGATTAAGACAAATATATATACTGCTTTTCCTAATTGATATCTGAGTTTATTTTTCTGCTAATGGGAATGCGTGTGATGCCGCATGTGGAAAGATTGAGTATACACCTAAGATAGGTGATGGCATTATACGGGTAATATTGCGGGGAGTGAATCCCAGTTAAGAGTCCCCGGTCGACCATCAAACTCAGTGGAGACTCCCTTTGCATATGCATTGCCTATACAACTTCGGTTGTTGAAAGTAGTGTGGTCGACTGGGTTATCTGAGAAGCTGAGGTTTTTAGTAGACTGAAACCATTTTGTAGTGCGGAAGCTATCAGAAATAGTTGTCACGTGATACTACCCTCATTTGAGATCACTCTAGGATACATCAACTCGCTGGCGATCCGCTTGCTGTTGTTATCCCAAGAGGGGTCAATGATTTTGCGGACAGGTACGAAAAATCACCAGTATAAACCTTTGGGGATGGGTAGAGCCTTGACTTCATGACACCGACCCTTTGACCCCATGTTTTTTTCTATGTTTTTGTGTGCTGCATTCATGCATTCATTTAAAAAACATTAAACAAAGAAAATCTTCTCTTCTAGTCTCTCTCTTTTTCAAATTAAACTAAGACAATGATTGCAAATGTCACATAAAAAGATTGCGCTAATGGATTTTGGTAGATGGAAAACTCACAAGTATACCTTCAAGGTTCTAAAATTAGAGGATTTGAGAGGGTTGGCTAGGATGATCACCAACCCTAAGGCTTTCAGAGCCAAGTATGGATTACTGCTGTCTCTATTAAGGGTCCATGTAATCGAAGGAATCCTGTCTACGCTAATCCAGTTCTACGATCCGGTCTATCATTGTTTCACATTCCCGGATTATCAACTTGCACCAATGCTGGAGGAATACTCTCACCTGACTGATCTGCACATTACTGATCAGGCTCCATTTTCTAGACTGGAAGAAATTCTAAAGGATCAAACCATTGCAAGAGCAATTTATTTGGATGAGTCAGAAGTCAGGACTCACATGACCACCAAGGGTGGAATCCCGGGTTTGCCAGCCCAGTTCTTAATTAAGAAAGCTCTATAATTTGCTAGTATAGGGAACGTGGCCGCTTTCGAGAGCATCTTTATTTTGCTCACCTACGGGTTAATCTTGTTTCCCAACATTGATAATTTTGTAGATATCAACGCCATTAAGATTTTTCTGATTGGAAACCCTGTACCGACCTTGCTCGCGGATGCTTATCATTCGGTACACTTAAGGAATTTGTATAGTGGAGGAATGATCACATGTTGTGTACCCCTGCTATACAAATGGTTTACTTCCCACTTACCCAAGTCTGCTGCATTTTGGGATCAAAAGAATACTTTACGTTAGTCGCAGAGAATCATGTCTCTTACCAACTCTGACATCGATTGGTACAATCGAATCTATGACGGGATCAGAATCATTGACCGTTGTGGAAATTTCCCAAACGTACCCCTTATAGGAACTAAGGGAGGAATCAATTATCATTCAGTTTTAGTTCGTCGTTAATTCGGATACCCGATGAGGCATGTCCCACGTAATGCTCATCTGGAAGGTCTTTTCTTCAAGGAAGGAGAAAATGACAGGGCACTAAAGACGGAAATAGTGCATGCCTGGAAACACGTTCATAGAAAAGGAAGAGAGTCTCTAGGAAAACCAGACTGTGTCTTGGTGGAACCCTATCTCCTTTGGGTACAAACTAGAGCTCTCAAGCTGAGGATGCCTTACCCTCGTCAGGAGGTTCTTCCGTTAAGGGACCCTGTCCTTTATTTTATGTCTGAGACGGAAAAACTCCAGGTTACTCTCAACAAAGTTCAGCAGGAGAGGAGGTCTTGGAGGAACAAGTACCGTATTCTCAATGTGAAATGCAAGAAAATACAGCAACTATTGAAAGAAAAGGATGCTCTGATTGAGATTTTAGAGCAACATGCTGTAGAAAATCAGGATGACCAAAGGAATTTGCTTGCTCCTTTCACTTGGCAAAGGAATGACAACCCGACAACGGCCTAAAAGCTCCAGTCAAAGAAAAGAAAAGTACCAGAACCAGCACCTGGGCCCTCCTCAGAGAGGACCCGGGATCCATAAGCTTAGATTTCCTTTTATAGCACTTTGTAAAATACTGTATTTCCATTTCCGCAATCTTTGAATTCAATAAAACGGGGTTTCCCCACTGTTTGATGTTTGCAATCTAATTGTTGAAGTTTACTTTGAATAAACAAAAAATATACATTTAATATACTCATTGCATATCATTCATCATTCTCACGTAACGTATTCTCCTTCCTTACGAATCTTACGTTTGTGTCTCGATTCTAGAGTCAAACTGTCTCATTCGTACAATACTTGGGCCAATCGTCAGAAAAAGATGGATAATCTCGAGGAAGAGAATAGAGAGTTGAGAGAAGAAATCGACGCTCTGAAAGAAGACTTAAGAAAGCTTCACAATGACATGCAAGCTCTGGCAGAAGCTCAGATGCAACAACAAAGGACTGTGATCTCAGAGATCGCATCAACGCCCATAGTGGAGAAGTATAATCCTAGGTATAAAATGCCGAAAGATCATCCCTGGGGCATGCCTGTTAACTTTATCCCTGAAGGATATGTTCCGCCGATCACTGGAGATCTGGGAACTGCAGCAGAAACCGCTGGGCCTGAAGGTTATAAACTTCGGGAAAGCGAAGATGCCAGGGGCATGACAGTAACTCCTGAAGGTTACAAACTTCGGGAAGCGCCAAGATTCACTGTCGTAGTCACGGTACCCTCACCCGTGGTGCACGCTGTCCCGGAAAGACAGATTCCACAGATACCTTCTGCTGAAAATACAAGTGTGGATGACAGAATGAAGGAATTCCAGGAGCAATTCCTAGAGATGCAGAAAGAACTGCAAGCCCTTCGCGGTCAGGATTTATTTGGAAAGGACGCCGCAGACCTTTGTTTGATCCCCAATGTGAAAGTCCCGCACAAATTCCAAGTGCCCGATTTTGAAAAGTACAAGGGTAACTCTTGCCCTCAAAGCCATCTGGTGATGTACCCTCGACGAATGTCGGCTCAGACAAAGAACCAAGAGCTGCTAATTCACTATTTCCAAGAAAGTTTAACCGGTTTCGCGTTAAAATGGTACATGGGTTTAAACCGCACTAAGATCGACACTTTCAGAGATCTTGGCGCTGCCTTCGTCCAACAATACAAGTATAATCTGGACATGGCACCAGACAGAGATCAACTCAGATCGATGTCACAAAAGGACAAGGAAACCTTTAAGGAGTACGCTCAGAGATGGCGTGAAATTGCCGCCCAGATTTGTCCACCTCTTGAGGAAAAAGAGATGACAAAGATCTTAAAAACCTTAAGCTCATTCTACTATAACCGAATGGTTGCCAGTGCGCCCAGTGACTTCACCGAGATGGTGGGCATGGGAGTTCGTCTTGAGGAAGCCGTCCGAGAAGGACGTTTAGTTAAAGACGTTGGATCATCAAGTAATACAAAATGATACGGTAGTGCTCTCCCTAAGAAAAAAGAGCAGGATATTGAGAATATCTCTCTCGGAAAGCAAAGGCGGCGATATCAACCAGTAGCAATTGTGACTCCTGCTATCAACCCCATGTCTGTTCCTACGTATCAACCTCAGGTTGCTCAGAGTCAATCGACTCAACAGTAATTTCAGCAAAGGACACAACAGCCTCTTCAGCAGGCTCGTCCTCCATACAACAGCAATCGCACAATGCAACCACCAGGGTTCGACCCCATACCGGTGTTGTACGCAGAACTATTTCCATTATTACTGGTTAAGGGGCATGTCCAGACCAGGTATCCCCTTACGATACCAGAGAATCCGCCTTTTTGGTTCAAAGCGGATCAGACTTGCCCTTACCATCAAGGAGGACCAGGGCATAACATAGAAAACTGTCTCAGTTTCAAATTTGATGTGCAAAAGCTTGTTAGGAGCGGGATCTTGTCCTTCAAGGATACAAATCCTAATGTTCTCACAAACCCGCTGCCTCAACACGAGAAAGTTGCAGTCAATTTGATAGAGGGAGAATCTAATAATAGCTATCAAATTCATGATGCAATCCTATCAAGGGCAAACTTGGTCAAGATGCATTGTAGACAGAGTGGATACGGCCATGTGCCACCTCATAATTATCACCAGTGTGATATCTGCTCTAAAAACAATCAGGGATGTTCTGTGGTGCAATCATCTCTACAGGAACAATTGGATCTCGAATGGATCTAGGAGCACTGGATTTGTGGTGTCAACATGACTTACACAAATTCCAACATCATCCAGAACCACGACATCCGTGCAATGAATATCAACTTAGTGGAAATGCACTCAAGGCAAAGCCAGTATCATAATCTGCCACGACATGATTACAATTTTTGTCTGACTTGCTCGGTAAACAAACAGGGATGCTCTTTTATACAAGAGGCCCTCCAGCGTTAGATGGATCTCGGGTGGATCCAGGACTACCATGATAGGAATCCCTATCAGATCAATATGGTTCAAATCTTTGATATTCGTTTGATGAATACCATCTTGGTGGAGTCACATGCCAAGCAAGTCCAACTCGGTTTTCTCACTTCACATGATTATCTGAGCTGTACAGTATGTTGTGAGAGTAACCAAGGGCGCACTTTCGTTCAGAGAACCTTGCAACACTTTTTGAACCACTGGTAGCTTCCGATCTATATGGATGAAGACACGCAACAAATCAGTGTGGTTAACGGGAACCCTACTCAGCATCAAAGTCAGGATGTCCGATCTCTGAAAACAGATCTAGTAAGGTTACACTGCATTCAAAGCGGGCGTGGCCAGGTGCCACCGTATAACTACGAGCGTTGTAGAGTCTACTCGGAAAATAATCAAGGATGTTACCTCGTGTGAGCAGCCCTTCAAAGTCAGTTGGCTCCTAACAAAATTCAACAATATTCAGTTTCGGGCTCTATCAACTGGACGCCAGACTATTTCGCTGATCAAATCAAAGATGTTGTCATAATCTCTGATCGCGAAAGGACCAAAGATGTTTGTGCCATCATCCCTCTACTTGAAAAATCAAAGGTTCTTAATCAATAATTGATTGAAGTTACTTACGACAGTCAGAAGAATCAGAAGGCTCCCGTAGTTATCTATCTGCCGGGACCGCTACCGTATGAATCAACTAAGGCTATCCCTTACAAATACGGTGCAACAACTGTTGAGAATGGAAAGGAAATTCCATTACCCTCTATCGTGAATATTGCAGACATCAGTCGAGTAACACGGAGAGGTCGAATCTTCAACCGAGGAGTTGGAGAACCTACCAGAGAAACAGAACTTCAGACGGAAGCTCCTAATCCACCAGTCGGTCAATCCAGTAATCCCGACCTTTCAAAGAACGATGATGAGATGCTGAAGCTCATCCAGAAGAGTGAATATAACATTGTTGATCAACTGTTGCAAACTCCTTCAAAGATCTCAGTGTTATCACTTTTACTCAGTTCCGAAGCTCACAGAGAGGCTCTACAGAAAGTGTTAGAGCAAGCCTTTGTGGAATAGGATGTGTCAATATGACAGTTCGACAGTATCGTCTCTAACATTACTTCCTGCAACAACTTGGGGTTTAGTGATGAGGAATTGCCAGAGGAAGGCAAAAGCCATAACATGGCGCTCAATATCACAGTCAACTGGCAGGACGATGCTTTGGCCAGCATACTGGTAGACACATGATCGGCTCTCAACGTCATGCCGAAGTCCACTCTAATGCGACTATCATTCAAAGGATCTCCGATGAGAGGCAGTGAGGTCGTCGTCAAAGCATTCGATGGATCCAAAAAAACAGTTATTGGCAAAGTCGATCTTCCCATAACTATCGGTTCTCACACTTTCCTAGTCACTTTCCAGGTCATGGACATCCGGGCAACATACAGTTGCTTATTAGGAAGACCTTGGATACACCAGGCTGGGGCAGTCACTTCGACACTTCACCAGAAGCTGAAGTTCGTTAAGAATGACCAACTTGTCACGGTTTGTGGGGAACAAGCTTTGATCGTGAGTAACCTTTCATTGTCCACTTGTATAGAGCCCGAGGAGGTTGTTGGAACCCAGTCGGTGAGCAATGACAATCAAACAGAAAAGGGAACGTCGATTTCCTCGTACAGAGATGCTCTCGAGGTGATCAAAAGCAACAATGCAAAAGGGTGGGGACAACTTGTCATGCCCACTGATAACAAAACAAATAAGGGTCTTGGTTTTTCCATAACTTATACCCCGACTGCTACTAAAGACAAAAGTCTTCATCCCATTCAGGACTTCTTCCACAGTGGAGGTTTCCTCCACCCAATATCTCAAGAAGTACACACTATCAACGAGGGAGATTCCTCCGATACGGAGAAGGAATGGGAATCCTATCTTAATAAGGACGGTTATATGTCTCAGGAAGAAGTGCATACGCCATTTTACTATCCCGCACAGAGTCTGAGATTTATACCAAGGTCAGATGTCGAAATGATATACGGAGATTGTGATCCGGAAGGATGTCGTGCTCCACCAAACTCATTGGATGAGGACACTCCGATGAAGTACAACTTTGACCACGACTACTATGGCCTGATGGATGGCATGCCTATCTGACAGCCGTACCCAGGAGACTTGGGGCAAGAAAATCAGCCGAATAACGAAAATCAGCTGAGCATCATTGAAATAAATACCTGCGTCCCCACCGAATCATAGGATCAACACTCAGGGCATTTGGAAAACATCCAGCACGACGATGAATTCGCAAAATTTGCAGGACTAGAATTCATTAATTATGCTTTTCCCGAGGTCAACGTCATTGAAAGAGATGATTCATCTAGTTCCAAAGAAGTGTGGGACACCTTGGGACAACCGAGTGGAAAATACGACTTCATGGTCAAGTACACCGCTCCGAAAAGCTCTCGTATCAGGCTCGAAGACATCCAGCCAACTGGATGGGGAGATATACCTGAGAGTACAAATACTACGCAAATTACAACTCAGGAATCCTCCTACGACAGCTTTGCCTGGGAAACAGATTCCAATGATCTTGCTCCGCCAGAAATCAGTGTCATTTCTGAGGACCAGCCAAGAAAGAAGGTGCCAGACTTTGTGATTCACCGAGGAGTTCGCCGCCAATGGGTTGCTGTCAACGTTCCGAAAGTTGTTCATAAGTCTAAGTAATGGTCGTCTTTATCTTAACCTTTCACCCTGCCCAGGTGAAACAGATGTTTTGATAGGGCTCACTTTCTGTAAATGTTCCTCTTCGCTTTGCCCAAAGCGACAGAGTTTTGTTTTATAGGGCTGTAGTTTCAAGAATCGACAAGATCATAAATAAAATAACGTCGTTCTGTAAATTCTGCATTATTTGTTGTTTTCTCTTTTCGTTTTTTCAGAAAATGGTAATCCTAAAAAACAAAAAATAATAAAAATAAGCAGTTTTCAGAAAAACACTGCACACACTCTCGTATTTTCTCTATCTCTTCTAAAAATAATCATCACGTCATGCAGATTGCTTGTTTTAAACCCCGTTGAAACACACGATCCAATGCCTTCTCCCAACTTTGAATTCCCGGTATTTGAGGCTGAAGAAGAAGATGATGAAGAAATCTCGGAAGAGATCTCCCGGTTACTCAGACAGGAGGAAAGATCCATTAAACCTCATAAGGAGACGTTGGAAACGGTCAACTTGGGTTCAGGAGAAGAGAGAAAAGAAATCAGGATTGGTGCACTACTCAGTCCTGCTACCAAAGAAAGTTTGATAAAGCTTCTCAAAGTGTTTCCCGATGCATTCGCTTGGTCCTATCAAGATATGCCAGGGTTGGATACCAGCATCGTGTAACATCATCTACCGTTAAGGTTAGAATGTCCGCCAGTAAAACAGAGGTTGAGAAGAACTCATCTCGACATGGCCATCAAAATCAAAGAGGAAGTGCGGAAACAGATTGACGCGGGTTTCCTCGCCACATCAGAATATCCTCAATGGTTAGCCAACATAGTACCAGTTCCGAAATAGGACGGAAAGGTACGAATGTGTGTAGGCTACAGGGATCTGAACAAAGCAAGTCCAAAGGACGACTTTCCCTTACCACACATTGACATGCTGGTAGACAGTACAGCAAAATTCAAAGTTTTCTCCTTCATGGATGGATTCTCGGGCTATAATCAAATCAAAATGGCGCCGAAATACATGGAGAAAACTTCCTTCATCATCCCATGGGACACGTTTTGTTACAAGGTAATGACGTTCGGTTTGAAGAACGTCGGGGCAACCTATCAAAGGGCCATGACTACTCTGTTTCATGACATGATACACAAGGAAATCGAGGTATATGTCGATGATATGATTGCCAAATCAAAAACAGAGAATGAGCACGTTGAACATCTGTCAAAAATATTCGAGCGGTTGAGAAAATATAGACTCCGCTTGAATCCCAATAAGTGCACATTCGGTGTCTGCTCAGGGAAACTTTTAGGGTTCATCGTCCGCCAGAAAGGAATTGAGGTTGATCCTGACAAAGTCAAGGCCATTCAAGAAATGCCTTCTCCAAAGACTGAAAAACAAGTCAGGGGATTCCTGGGACGTCTGAACTACATTTCCAGATTTATATTCCTCATGACCGTGACATGCGTTCCAATCTTCAAATTACTCAAAAAGAATCAGGACTGCGTTTGGACAGAAGATAGTCAAACCGCCTTCAACAGTATCAAAGAATACCTGTTGAACCCACTGATTCTATCACCTCCAGTGGAAGGAAGACCACTAATCATCTACTTAACAGTCTTGGAAGACTCAATGGGTTGTGTACTTGGCCAACAAGATGAAACCAAAAGGAAAGAGTCTGCCATTTACTATTTAAGCAAGAAACTCACCGAATGTGAAACTCGATACACTATGCTTGAGAAAACTTGCAGCGCTCTAGCTTGGGCAGCCAAACGTCTTCACCAGTAAATGATTCGTCACACTATTTGGTTAATCTCCGAAATGGATCCAATCAAATACGTCTTTGAAAAGCCTGCTATCACGGGAAGGATAGCCCGTTGGCAGATGTTGTTATCAGAATATGACATAGAGTACCATGCCCAGAAAGCCGTTAAGGGAAGTGTTTTAGCCGATCATTTGGCTCATCAACCGATTGGTGATCAAGGATCAGTCGGATTTGACTTCCCAGACGAAGATGTCATGTATCTAAAAATGAAAGATTGCGATGAACCGCTACCCAGTGAAGGTCCAGAACCAGGTTCCCAATGGGGACTTATCTTTGACGGAGCTGTCAATCATTATGGAAACAAAATTGGGGCAATTATCATAACACCTCAGGGTACCCATATTCCTTTCACTGCTAAACTTATGTTCAAATGGACAAACAACGAGGCCGAATACGAAGCTTGCATCATGGGTCTCGAAGAAGCGATCGACTTAAGGATCGAAAACTTGGATGTATATGGCGATTCAGCCCTGGTTATCAATCAGATCAAAGGAGATTGGAACACATACCAATCAAGATTGATTCCTTACATAGACTACGCGAGAAGGTTGTTACCATTCTTCAACAGAATCGAGTTTCATCATATCCCTCGTGAAGAGAATCACATGGTTGATGCCGTAGCCACTCTCTCTTCCATGATTAGTGTAGGTCAATGGAATGACATACCTAAGATCGACATAATGCGCCTAGAAAGGCCCGCTTACATCTTCACGATTGAAGCAGTCATAGACGACGAACCTTGGTATCACGATATCAAATGCTTCCTTCAGAAACAAGAGTACCCGCCTGGGACATCCAGAAAGGATAGAAAGACCCTCAGAAGACTAGCAGGCAGCTTCTTCCTGAGCGGTGATACACTTTATAAGAGAAACTTTGACATGGTCTTACTCCGATGTGTAGATAGACCAGAAGCAAATATGCTGATAAAGGAAATTCATGAAGGATCCTTTGTCACTCATGCCAACGGACACACAATGGCGAGAAAAATTCTAAGAGCGGAGTACTATTGGTTGATAATGGAATCCGACTGCTATAAGTACATGAGGAAGTGTCACAAGTGTCAGATATACTCAGACAAAATCCATGTACCGCCAACGCATCTCAAATTTCTTTCTTCCCCATGGCCTTTTTCCATATGGGGAATCGACATGATTGGCATGATTGAGCCCAAGGCTTCAAACGGAGATCGGTTCATCCTGGAAGCCATTGACTACTTCACCAAATGGGTTAAAACAGCGTCATACACCAATGTAACCCGACAAGTGGTGGTCCGATTTATCCAAAACAATATCATCTGCCGTTATGGTGTTCCAAGCCAGATCATTAGTGACAATGGATCTAACTTGAACAACAAGATGATGAAAGAGTTGTGCGCTGAGTTCAAGATCGAACACCATAACTCATCTCCCTACCGACCCAAGATGAATGGAGCGGTAGAAGCAGCTAACAAGAACATCAAGAAGATTGTTCAGAAGATGGTTGTAACCTACAAAGATCGGCATGAGATGCTACCCTTTGCTCTTCACGGTTATCGTACGTCTGTCTACACTTCAACAGGGGCAACCCCTTTCTCTCTAGTATATGGCATGGAGCCAATGCTCCCCATAGAGTTAGAGATCCCATCGATCCGGGTATTGATGGAAGCTAAGCTAACAGAGGCTGAATGGTGTCAAAATCGACACAACGAACTAAATCTGATCGAAGAAAAATGAATAACGACACTATGCCAAGGTCAGTTGTATTAGCAAAGAATGAAGAAGGCGTTTGACAAAAAGGTCCGACCTCGCGTCTTCAGAAAAGGAGACCTTGTGCTCAAGAAGATTCAATCTTTTCTCACCGATTCCCGGGGCAAGTGGACCCCAAACTATGACGGCCCCTATATGGTCAAGAAAGCTTTCTCAGGCGGCGCCTTGAAACTCGCAACCTTGGACGAAGAGGAATTTTCCTACCCCACGAATGTTGATGTAGTCAAGAAATACTTCGCCTAAACTTAAAAAAAAAAAAAAAGAAAAAAAAAACGTCCTGGTGGATTGAAAACCCGAAAGGGCGGTCCAGGTAAAAATTAGAGCCATAATCAAAAATCATCTCGGTGGATTGGAAATCTCAAAGTACAATCCAGGAAAAAATTAGGGATAATGGCAAGTAACTATGTTCAACAGGGGCAAGTCCCTCGGCAACAGTTACATCATCCGTCAGGAAAACTCCAGTCAAGGTCATTTTCCACGGAAGCTCAGGATGTCCAGACTTCAAAGTTGGTAGAAGGATAACGGTCGTTATGTTTCGATGTAGCCCTTTTCCCGTAAATTACCATTTTCTAACTTTGTATACACTCTATGGAATCACGCCCTTGGCTGATTTCCATCCTATCAATAAAATTTGAGCCCTTGTGCTTTTGTTTGCAATTCTTATTTGTTTTAGCTTTACAGAACAATGTTTTTAACATGATTAACGATTCTTGAAATAAAACAAAAATGAATTTTACTTGTTAAGACTTTTTCTGCTTTTAAAATAAAGATGGCAATTTCTTTTGACTGTTGAACATCAAAAGAACACCGATCGCTTCTCCAGAAGTAATCGAACCTCAAAATGCAGAATCAAAGTACTCCTTCTAAACCAGTACACATGAGCGAAGGATCAGCAGTGTCAGATGCGAATGTTCCGTCCGACATCACCGGCAGAGTTCTTACCTCCTAAGCCCGACCAACATTGATCCAAACAGGGACTATCTCTCCTAAGCAAGGCAGAATTTCTACTTTTGAACCAAGCGATATGATTCATCCCCCGCTGTGGCCGAGTATTTAGTCGTGTTCATCTTCTAATTTGTATGCCGTGTCAGTTTTGTCAGCATATACATACATATATCATGCATTATTATTTTACATGCATATTCATATCACATCACTATCACTATGGTCGGTGCCCAGTAGTAAAGTCCTCTTGTCAATCGAGTTGTCAGTTCTTTCCTCATTAAGAAATGAAACATCGGAGCAATTTTTATTCCAGTTATTTCTGGATTTGAGCTGGTCCCTTGACCACTTTGATAACTTGAACCTTTGAAAAACTAGAGGCATTCAACAACGTCACTCTTCGCCATTGAAGATGATGTCTTCGCTTTCCCGGATTAAGGAAAATCCCCAGAGAAAGCCTCGCAACTAAAGACTCTTAGTAACACATTGGTTCTTCTCTCTAGAAAGTCAGTGTTAATGAAGTCATCGGCAGCTCAAAACTGGGGTACATCATATGGCATTTCCCCGAGAAGACCTCGAGAAAAGCATTATGTAATGTCCCCAAACGGAAGCAGTCTCTCAAGAGACCCATTTTCCCCAGTAGAGTCAACAAATGGCGTCTCCAACAGAGAAGTTTGACCACCTCTACAACTCAGACGAATGGGTTCCCCCAATAAGTCTGACATCAAAACTTTTCCGTCAAATGGCATCTCCCCAGGAAAATTCGGCGAGAAGTTTGAGGAAAACCGCTAACGAGTAGCGTCCCTTGTCAAGAAAGTTTATTGACAAAAGAAACTTAGACCAGATCCGTGGTAGGAAACTAGGATCAAGGGGAGGTTTATTTCAGAAACTTAGACCAGTTCCTTGGTAGGAAACCAGGATCGAGGGGAAGTTTATTTCGGAAACTGAGACCAGTTCCTTGGTAGGAAACCAGGATCGAGGGGAAGTTTATTTCGGAAATTGAGACCAGTTCCTTGGCTAAAAACCAGGATCGAGAGAAAGTTTACCTTTTCTAAAGCATCATTGCTTAGCAAAAGAAGATGGATGGGCAAGCTGCCATTCATAACCACCATCAAAATTTCGGGTATTCCGATATTTAATCATCTTATACCCCGAATGCCCGAATACCTTCGCCATTCACACCTTCGGGTCCAAGAAGATTAAATAGGGGCATCTGTCATGCCCCAAATTTTGACCACTAAGATTCCCCATCATTGTGCAAATCATCGTCACAATATGGGTGAACCATCATACCTCATTAGTCTCCCCAAAGATGGGTGAGCATCCACTACAATCACACTTAGGGTTTCAAGCCATTTCAGAGCTCTTAGACAAAAGGTCAATCAAGGAATGACATGATCTTCAACTTATCTAATCTCTTAAACACCTCCAAGGGACCTCATGGACCCCATCATCAAGTCAATTTAGCCTTAGGAGATACATTCATCAAAAATCATGAATTAGGGTTTCTTGACTTAATTCACCCCTAAGTTGACTTATGGGACAAAACATGAGCCAAAACCTCAAAACATGATTTGAGGGTCTCCAATACACTATATTGATCCATTTGCAATAATGGATTGATCCAAGAAGCTTGATCAACAAGTTTCAATTTCATCTGAACCACAGTTAGGGTTTCGCGAAAAAAGTCAACTGTACCTTTGACTTTTGACTAGGACATGCTCCCAAACCTTGGGACATGATTCAATACACCCTATAACACCCATGGAACATGTCCATCAAATTTGATTTAGGTCAAGGACTTGATTTCATGGAGGATCGCACAGTTTGGAATTCATCTGACAAAAAGTCAACTGTGCACAAAAGTCAAACTTTGACTTTTTGAGATTTTTCACAATTATGTTTCTTTAACCCTAAAATGATGTTAATGTGTGATTTGAATCATCATTCATCAAGAAAAATCAAGAAAAGTGGGATAACTTGTAAAAGGGGTAACCATAAAAAACTTAGAAATTTTCTAAGTTATGGAACAAAGTGGCTAGGGTACCAACTTCCAAGGATCATAACTTGAGATTCAAGCAACCATTTGGTCTGATCAAAAGATGGATTTGTAGCTCTCATGGCACTCTACAAAAGCTTCAACTACCACTCATTCCAATTCCTCATGGATTTTAAGTTATGGAATGATCAAAATCAAGAAAAGTGAAAATGTCACTTTTTTCCAATTTTCACTAAGTCAGAATCTGTCTCACTTTTTCCAAAATGTAGGGGCATTTTTCACTTGGATCCAAAAAGTGTCAAGACCAACTATGATAACACATATCTTGTATCATATGAGGGCTTTCCAAAATGACCAAGAACTTCACCAAACTCAATCTGAGCAAGAAGTTATGACAGTGGCAATATGCCTTACTGCAACTGTCATAACAAGGCAGATTTGGGCATTTTGCTCTATTTACTCAAATTTTGCACAGGGCAAGCAAATCTATCCGTCTGAACACCTCACGGGGAGACCAAGGAGGGACAAACACTGATCCATCAGCCTCCCTAGTCCTTGGAACCAAAAGTAGCATTCCAAACCTAGAAATGCCTAAAAGAGGGACAAGACTCCAATTTTGGTTTGGAGCATTTAATGGATGCACCAAGTTGGCATGGACTGAGCCTCTTCCAACTGAATTCAGCCAAGGATGATCTCAGAACTAGGGAACCAGCAGCCTGTGCTCTAACCTCTAGTCAATGGCTAGAGGAGACTTGGATTCTCATTGCTCATCATTTTCCAAACCTCTGCTGCAGTTGCCATTCACTATTGCTCCCAAAACAAAATTGCTCTACTATAAATAGAGCTCATTTGTGCTCAGTTTAAGTACACCAAAGCCATCAAACAGATGTTTTCCTCAAAATCTCTTTCTCTAGGCAACAATACCTTCTCTAGCAAAGTAACTCTGATTTTTTGAGTTAGAGAGCATTTCCATCACAGCTCATGATCCAAACACATCCAATATGTCATATCTAAGCTGTCCAAACTCTCATAAGTGACCTGTAACACCAAAATCACAAAGTCACCTCTCAAAACCTCAAAATGAGGTTGTTTTGCATTTTCCAAGCCATGTCTTAATTCAATCACTTTCCAAACCAGATAAAACCTCAAACACACTCCAAATATCATCCTTAAGTTGTCCCAAATGGCTCCCCACATCTGGAACACCATTTGAGAAAGTTGTTATTTTGGCCACTTTTGCCCCTTTTGCAAGAAAGAGCTCAAACTTGCTCCAGAGGTTTCCAGCTGATTCCAACCATCCCGAAAGTATCTAAGAGATCATTTGAAAGTGTCCAAAGCATCAAATCATTTCTGGAACAAAGCACCTGGCAGATTGCACAAAAACTCCAAAAAGAGGTAAGCATCACAACTTGAATTCTTTGAATCATGCTTTCCTTTGATGTCCACTGATCATGCACATCTTATACATGTTATATGTGTTATGTTTGAACCAATTCATCATGTAATTCATGCCTGTAACAAGAGATAGCACAGAAAATACAGATCATGGCCTATTTCAAAACCACTATCGGGCTTTTCAATAGGAGCATGATCTGAAAAAACCACCACCACCATTGGATTCCTTGTGAAATTCTAGGCAGGATAGACCTAAATTTTGTCCCAATCCATGGAGAAATGAGAAAGTTACAAGCTTCACGTTTTTTGCCAAAACCTTGCCTTGCCTTGCCTTGGTCAGGCATAAAATCAAGGCACGCCTTGTATATTTTTAGCTTGTGTTTAATACACGGATGTATCACCACCCCAGTGGTAGGACGCGCGCACTGCACACAAGAGGTTTGGGGTTCGAATCCCCCTCGCCCCAGATCCTCTTTTTACCACTTTTTCCTATTTTTTTGTCATTTTTCATATTATTTTTAAAATGATTTGGAAAATTAATAACTCCCTCAATTTTAATTATTTTTTATTGGTTCTTTTTGCAAAAAATCACAAAAATATTGAAATATTTTATTCCACAAAAAAAAAGTAGATTTATATTATTTATTTAATATAATTAGTATTTTTGTGAATAAATTCATTTTTATTGTTTTTTAAACATTTTAAAATGAATATTCATCTTGAAAAATCAAAACCAAATGAGCTTTAATTCATCTTGTGATTAAAACATCATTTTTCAAACCTTAATCACAAATCATAAGTTGTTTATTAGAACTTATTTGGTATTTTTATCATTTTAATTAATTTTCTTTGAATAATTACTTTAAAAAATGATGAAATTAGGGTTTTGTTGATTTTCACCCTAACAAACATTTTTCAACACTTTTGGGCCTCTAGTAGAGTGTAAGTCCCAATCTCTTTGTAAATAAAATAATTTTGTGCCTCAGTGTATTGTATAAGTCCCGATACCGTCAAAAAAGTTCGGCGCGATCGTCGCCATTTTTACAAAAACCCATGGGCTTCTCCTTGAGCTATAAGACCCATCTTTATTCATTTTCAAACACTTTTGGGCCTCTAATAGAGTGTAAGACCCATCCCTTTGTACAAAAAACCTTTTTTGGGCCTCAATGCATTGTACAAGTCCCGATACTGTCAAAAATTTCGACGCGATTACGTTTTCAAACTATTTCCACCTGGGCCTCTCCTTGAGTTGTAAGCCCCACCTCTTGTACAAAAATAAACCTTTGGGCCTCTAATAGAGCGTAAGACCCAACCCCTCTTTTTGTAAATACCAAAAACCTTGGGCCTCATTCATTGTATAAGTCTCGCTGTATTTCCAAAAACCTCGGCGCGATCGCCAGTTCAAAAATAATCATTGGGTCTCTCCTTGAGCTGTAAGCCCCAACAATCTTTTCAAATCACTTTCTCCTTTGATTTTGAATATACTGTTGTTATCAAATTTTCTTTGTTGAACAACTAACAAAACAACATGGAAGCTCTACAACGTGTAAGTGTTTATCCGCTTTCATATGTATATAACTGTATTGTGGGGCTGCTTCACTGTAAGTCTTCTTTCACATCCTTTTATATACTTGTCACGTATCCACTGTGTAATACTAGTATAGTTATTTAGAGTTTTCCCCGGCAACTACGTCTAGCACTAGGTAAATCCTGTTGGTCACTCTTAAATACAAATAAAACTAGATCCCCCGTAGGATTCCAGATACAGTCTTCCCTCCTCTTGGGGTTAAACAATATGGAACAAAGAGAAAGGCAGTATTCTCGGTGAACCTTTTCTCGGACTGTCACCCTTAGAACTTGTCAAAGAAACTCTAACTCCCCAGAGATGATCTTTTCTCCGTGAAAGGCATCTCTTGAGTTTCTTCCAAAATCTCGAACTTTCCTGGCTTGATCTATTCTCTGTGAATAGCCTGTCTTGAACTTCTCAGGGTTTGGGGACCCACGGGCTTCTTAAAAGCATCCCCGCCTCCTCTTGGGCGTTGTACAAGGACCCGTAGGCTTCTTAGAAGTTCCCATGCCTTCTCTTGGGCTTCATACAAGGACCCTGGCGACCTCTTAAAGGCATAAGACAAAACTTAGTCATCCTTTGCTAGAGCAGTCTTTCCAACGTCAAAACTCCAGCCGTTGTAGGGTTGATACTCATCCCTTAATGCCTGTGCCTCCTCTTGAGCATTGTACAAAAGATAAAACTCTAGACTTGGACAGTCTAAGCTTCTTGAGTCTCGAAGACATTCTCAAGTTCCCTACAAACATAGGAAGAAACTCGGCCTCTCTCATGAGAGTGCCCCACACTTGAACCTGCCTAAGGATCTCAATAATCCTCAGCAGTAAGTTTAGCCTCCTCTTGGGCTTTGTACAAATGATTCCTCCCCAACGGAGCTAACCTTTTCAGACTCTCTTGTTTAGTCGACCTCTTTTAGCCTCCGTCTTGGGCGTTGTACAAGACACATAAAAACCCACTCTCTTGTTAAGTATAAAAGACTCTCTTGTTGAGTCGACCTCTTTTAGCCTTTGTCTTGGGCTTCATATAAGACACATATAAAACACTCTCTCGTTGAGTATAAAAGACTCTCTTGTTGAGTCAATCTCTTTTTAGCCTCTATCTCGGGCTTCGTACGAGACAGCAAATCACTCTCTTGTTGAGTATCTCTTGTTGAGTCAATCACCTTTTCAGACTCTCTTGTTGAGTCCATCTTCCTTTTAGCCTCCGTCTTGGGCTTCATACGAGACACCAAATTACTCTCTTGTTGAGTATAACAGACTCTCTTATTGAGTCAAACCCCTTTTGCCTCCGTCTTGGGCTTTGTACAAGACACATATAAAAACACTCTCTTGTTGAGTATAAAAGATTCTCTTGTTGAGTCACCCTTCAGCCTCCATCTCAGGCTTTATACGAGATACATATATCCCTCTCCCCAGCGGAGTCAAAATCAGTTTTAGCCTCAATCTTGGGCTTTGTACAAGACAGAATGAACATTTTCCCCGGAAAAGTCAACTTTTAGCCTCCTCTTAGACTTTGTATAAAGAAAACCCCGGTTGAGTCAATCAACCTTTTAGCATCAAAGTTGTGCCTTGCTCACAGCATACAAACATCAACAACTCCTCTTTAGAGATGACAAATTCTCTCTCAGTCAAACCTTTAGCTTCACATCTTGGGCTTTGAACAAGATACAGATAGACTCTTCAGTTTCACGTCTTGGGCTTTGAACAAGACACCAAAACAACCTTTTTCCTCCCGTAGAATAGGAGGAACTACGATCGCTCTGATTTCCCTGTTTCGTTAAACGGGAATACGTAGGCATAAGATTGCAAAATCTTAGCGAGCACACTAATCAAAAACCCAAAATCCCGTACCTTCATACATCAATCGAAAAGCATCAGACCTAACATCTTACCAATGATCCAGACACTTAGGAAAATAACCTCGAGGGAGAACCCCCTTATTTGATAGCATCTGTAAACCAACAGTTTTGACTGTTTAACCTCAGTTTACAAGCAGGGTTAATTGGAGACATCTATTTCCCTTACTTAATTAGGTCAACGGGATAAAAAATGAATCAAACTATAGTACCAAAGCGATAGTGATTCGAAACCACAAAAATCGCGCTACATATACATCTAAACACAAATCATACACAGAGAAGAAAAAAAGTGTAGTAATGGAAACCGAAGAGATAGTACCTCGAAGGAAAAACTTCAGACAAAGGTTCTTTCATAATAGAAATCGGTAGTGTTATATTTTTCATCACATATTCTCCAAAATCCACTACGTTATAGCATCTATTCCAAAGAAAATGCAACAACAAAGAACAACAAATAACAATTAGAGAAAACCTAAATACACCATTCACAGCAATATGAACAACAACTAGAGACAACAAAATATAACCTTTGTTGGTGGAAATCGTATGTGTTACTCCGGTTCCCTTAGTTGATTTCTTCTGCAACATCCAAGCCACAAATCAATGGTGGAAGTTGGACTTAAACGATTAGCTTTGAACAGTGTTTGAACAAGCGGGTGGCATAGTAGAAATAGTGGAAGGGTTTGAATGGTTTGTCTGTCTTTCGTACCTTCAGCAGGATTTGAATGGTGAATTAAATACCATCTGATTTAAAGAGACAATATTTAAAGAATAGTGAAAGGGTTTTCCAATTTTCTCTGACTATTGAGTTTCCCGTGCATTCATTGAGCAGGGTGAAATTTAATTTTCATTTGAAAATTGGGAAGCCACTTTTTAATCCTGCATAAGTAACGTGAACCAATAATGATAAATAATGACTATATATGATAAAGTAAAATAGTAAATAATGGGTAAACAGTAAAAACATTCATTAAATTAAGTTAAGCGCGTATAGACGAATATAACATTGTAATTAGGAGAAAATAAACTTGGATTAAGAAGGGTTTAGTTGCCATTCCAAGAACATGTTCTTTTAATAGATAGATAGTAGATTTGATTTTCAGCATTTAGGTTATGCTTCTAAACATTGCACATACACATGAAATGCTTTTTATTACTGTAGATTTCTTATGTTTGAATTCTCAATTAAATGAAGCATATAAAAGGTTTATATGCGTTTGATGATGGTGGTTATCTTTGAATTCTAATCACTGTTATGGAAAATTTACAAGCAATATCTCTAAAAGAGGATTAGATGGATTTTAAATGTTTGGTAAATTTAGTCAACTACCTACCCATTACTAAGAAATGCCATCAAGCACCCTTAATTATCCTTCTTCATTAAATACATTTACCTTAATAAATGGACAAAAGAGTAAATAACATAATACATAATGTTTAATTTCATAACAATGCTTTGTTGTGCCACATTGCAGATTTTTATTTGTCCAATTTTCCCTTATCCCCCTTTTATCAGATTTATCTTTCTTTTCATCTAAAATAGTTTCCCTCACACTCTCTCTCCTCACTTCTTTAACTTAAAGAACACCCTGATTTCAGCAGAACAAAGCTTCATCTCCCCTCATTCTCTCAAACCCATTAACAGAGATTGAAGAACATATATCCTCAAAACTGATCTCTTCTCTCAAGTTAGTATTTCCTTCAATATTTGATTTGCATATTTTTAATGTTTCTTGTCAAAAACATGTTTATGATTTTTCGATTTCCTAGCCTATTTTTTATTTAAAGCGAAGAAGAAGGTGAAGATCTGTTTGTGGGTTGTGGTTTTGATTGTGAGTGCATTTCCCTTCTAGTAGTATGTTTTGATTGATGTCAAAACTAGAACACTTAGTACTTGTGTACATTGGACGGTATCCTCTCAATCTAAGTGTGCATTTTCATGATTAGGAGTGCATAACCATCCTTATATGTTTAGAATCATTTACTAAGTCAAAAACAAGGTTTTGGGTCAAAATGAGTTTTATGCATCAACTCATAGATGCTATAGATCAACTCATATTGCACAAATAAAGTGGGAAATTATTTTCCACTCAGCATGAATCAACTCATAAGTTGCTACAGATTGGTGCATAAAATTTTTCGTTCAGTATGCATCAACTCATAGATGCTACAGGTTGGTGTATAAAATTGTTCATTCAGCATGCATTGACTCATAGGGCTACAGGTCGATGTATGGGTCGGTGCATAAAGACACAATTTTAAAAGAAAGCTTACTGGACAGTGTGCATCGACTCATGGAAGCTATAAGTTGATACATAGAAGAAAATTTTCTTCTATGAGTCGACGCATAGCCCTACAGGTCGATTCATAGGCCATTGTTTCAGAACTCATTTGCTCATTGTCCTTCATGCATCAACGCATAGAATTCTATTAGTCGACTCATAGCTCCTTTTGTTGAAAATTGTTTGTTTCTACTTGCATGAATTTTCTGTTTTGTTTCCACTTTTGCACACACATATAAATACATTAATGTATCTTATTTCAAAGCATTGAAACCTGAAAGATACAAAGATTGTTCTTCATCTTCATTCTTCTTCATAGCATTCATTCAACATTTACATATAATGATTCTTGTTGAGTGATCTAGATTGAGAGTGATAACGTCCAATTTAAGATTTGTGAAATCTAAATTGGGTTGAGAATTTTTTAGGGTTTCATTGAGAAAACCTTTAGGATTTTTACTCTAAGATCAAGGGTTGATTTGGAGGTTTTTGCACAATTCTTTGCATTTAGATTATTTCGAGTGAATGCTTTGAAGAATAATGGTCTTGCAAAGGAGTAGAGGTAACTAGAGGATCAAATTGGAGGTCTTGTGTGACTTGATATTGATAAGATCAAGGGAAGAGAAGAAGCTAGAAACAACATCAAACATAGGGCTTAGGGGTTTGAATTGCTACTAATTCTCTTGTAAACTGATATTGTAAAGGTTAATTACAATATCTCAATTCGATTTTAAATTGAGGGGAGACGTACTCATAGTAAGGACAATTAGGGAACTGCCTAAACAAATATTGGTGTTCTCTCTCTCCTCTCTCTCTCTCCTTCTCTCTCTCTCTCTCTCTCTCTCTCTCTCTCTCTCTCTCTCTCTCTCTCTCTCTCTCTCTCTCTCTCTCTCTCTCTGACGCTTCTGAATGTTTAAGTTCTTCGCTAGGATGTTGTGTGTATTGAGATTGTCATGTGTATTGTTCCTATTTCCATGCTCATGTTTTATTCAGATTTTGTGAATATGTTTTAGGTTTATGTGTTGGATATGCATATGCATATAATCTCAAATTAGGATGTTGTGTGTGTAGAATTAGTGTGTCATTCACATTATTCTTTTGATATAAATTTCATAATTTGTTATGGATTATAGTTGGATGAAAGCTGATAGATTAGGTCCGGTGTATGAGAAAAGAGTTCTTAAATTCCTTAAATTCGTTGAAAAAATGTTTCTGGCAATAATGGTATCTTTTATTATCCATGTGTTGTTTGCGGGAATATCAGAAAATGGCCAAAGAAAGAAATATTATGTCACTTATGTTGTGATGGAATATGTCAAAATTATACTACATGAACGTGGCATGGAGAAGTGGATAATAATCAAAATGCGACGTCACAAATGGATGAAGATGATGATGATATGAATGATCGACTAGAAGATATGGCTCGTGATATTGGAGAATCGTCTTATATGAAATCTCATACTTATGATACTTTATGTATCGATAAAGATTTTCCTTTATATAAGGAGTGCACCAGTTTTACACGATTGTCGGCATTGCTAAAATTATTTAATCTGAAGGAAAAAGGTGGGTGGTTCGATAAAAGTTTCACAGAATTGCTTGATTTGTTGAAACAAATGCTACCAGAAGACAACAAGTTACTGGATCATTATTATGAGGCCAAGAAGATATTGTGTCCAATGGGTTTAAAGTATGTCAAAATACACGCATGCCCTAATAATTGCATATTATACAAGAAAGAGTATGAAAATTTGGATCAATGTCTAGACTGTGGTGAGTCGTGCTACAAGTTGAAGAACAACAATGGTGATGACAATGACATTGTTAGTAAGAAGCGCCCTCCTGCTAAAGTGTTATAGTACTTGCCAATAATTTCAAGGTTAAAGATACTTTTTTCTAATGTGAATGACGCAAAGAATATTAGATGGCATGCAGATGAAAGAAAATGTGATGGAAACATTCGCCATGTAACTGATTCTTTGCAATGGAAGAAAGTTTATTCATTGTTTTTGGATCTTGGCCTTGAGCCAAGAAACCTTAGGCTTGGGCTTTCCATAGATGGAATGAACCCCTTTGCTAATCTGAGCACTAACCATTCTTCGTGGCTTGTTCTTCTCACGATTTATAACCTATCTCCTTGGTTGTGCATGAAGCGCAAATATATGATGTTAAGTATGATGATTTCTGGACCAAGACAACCTGGAAACAACATAGATGTTTATCTAAGTCCATTAATTGAGGATTTAAAACTTTTGTGGGATAAAGGTGTTGATGTTGACAATGCATATTCTGGTGAAAAGTTTATGATGCGTGCAATGTTATTTTGCACAATCAACGACTTTCCTGCATATGGTAATTTGTCTGGATATAGTGTCAAATGGCATAAAATATGGCCTATATGTGAATCTAATACCTGTTTTCACCAGCTTGAGTTTGAAAAAAAGACAGTTTACCTTGGACGTCAGAAATTTTTAAAACCCAATCATCCTTATCGTAGATTGCGGAAGACTTTTATCGGAGAGCAGGACCTTGAAAGCGCTCCTAAATATTTAACTAGCGATGAAGTTTATCAACAACAAGAACACCTTACTGTTGTCTTTGGAAAGAATAAAGACAATCCCATTGAGAAAAATATTTAGAAAAAGAGATAGGTGTTCTTTGATCTTGCATATTGGTCTAGACTCGATGTAAGACATTGTCTTGATTTGATGCACGTGGAGAAAAGTATGTGTGATAGTTTGATATGAACACTTCAAAAAATTCCAGAAAAGACTAAAGATAATAAGAATTCTCATTTAGATATGGCGGAGATGGGTATACGACAACAGTTGGCTCCAGAAGATAGAGGCAAAAGATCTTATTTGCCTCGGCATGTCACACTCTATCTAAAAAGGAAAAGAAAAGTTTTTGCAAGTGTTTGCATGGTATCAAAGTTCCCCAAGGTTACTCATCAAACATCAAGAAACTTGTATCAATGAAAGATCTCAAATTAATTGGCTTAAAATCTCATGATTATAATGTCTTGATGCAATAACTTCTACCAGTGGTTATCCGTGGTGTCCTTCCAAAAAAATGTAAGAGTAATTATAACCAGATTGTGCTTATTCTTCAATGCTATATGTAATAAAGTTCTTGATTTCAAAAAATTAGATGAATTAGAAGATGAGGCTGCAATAATATTGTGTCAATTGGAGATGTATTTTCCTTCATCATTTTTTGACATTATGATTCACTTACTTGTTCATCTAGTTAGAGAAATCAAATATTGAGGTCCAGTTTATTTAATGTGGGTGCATCCTATAAAGCGACATATGAAGATATTTAAAGGATATACGAAGAATCATCATTGACTGAAAGCTTCAATCGTTGAAAGGTACATCATAGAAGAAGCTCTTGAGTTTTTTTCAACCTATTTGTCGGAAACAAAGCCTATTGGAATTCCAAAGTCTCGTCATGCTGAGAGATTTGAAGGTAGAGGTACTCAAGGTTTAAATGTTAAGTCAATGAGTCGGGATGTAGTGCTTCAAGCACATTTCTATATATTGAATAATCTTAGTGTAGTTGAACTTTACATAGCTACTCATAAAAAAGTTATAAAGAAAAAATATCCCCGAATGAATGGCAAGTTGTTGTTGACACGACATAACAAATAATTCACAAATGGTTTAATATGAGGATTTCTAATGATGTTTGTGCATCCGAGACAATTAAATGGTTGTCGTACATGCTAAAATTCATTGTGATAACTTGGACGACATACGCCATTTCTAATTATTCCATTTATACAAAAGAAAAAGTTTATCGTAGTACAATCCAAAATAGTGGGGTTATAGTTGAGGCCGAATCCATGTATTTCTCTAGTTCGAAAGATAAGAATCTTATTTTGGCAACCACCACGTTTTATGGTGTCATTGAGGAGATTTTGGAGATTGATTATGTTATTTTCAAAGTTTCTTTATTTAAATGCAAGTGGGTTCCCAATGACAATGATGTACAAACTGATGAGTTAGGATTCACACGGGTTGACCTTGTCAAAGCAACTTATAACACTGAGCCATTCATCATGGCTACTCAAGCAAAACAATTTTTTTATGTGATAGACTCTGCGGACCTATCGACGAGATGGTCAATTGTTCTTAAAGGAAAACACATTCCTCCTAGTGGTGATGATATTTTTGATATTTCTTCCACTCCTTCTTATGCAACACAAGTGTCTACTTCATATGAAGAAGTTGATAGTGATTATGTACATGTTATTCGTAACTATCTTCAAGAAGGCATATGGAAAAATTAACAAGTATTTTATATTCTTCATTCATAATTTATTGTATATTATGATTTCTAATGATATTATTTTCTAACAACTATTATTATTTGAAATTATAGGTGTTTAAAGTCAAGACACCAAGAAACAAAACACTAAGATAGTATTATTTGTTGTAATGATGTGTGCATTATAGGTTTTTTTTGTGTCATTTTAGTTTTGATGTAATATACAATTTTTGGTTTCTAATGGAATTGTGTCGTTGATGTAATACAATTTTTGGTCTAATTCAATCCATAAATGGTCGTATTGTTGTTTCTGGTCCGATAGGATTCAGAAACATTCAAGTTTAAAATTTGGGAATACTGTAAAATTGAAAAATATATATAAAAAACAAATTATATCACAACAGTTTTTAACTCAACCGTTGTTATAAGTAGCGCGCGTTATCCAAAAGAATAAAAAGCAATAATGGCGTTGCTTGGATTCGAACGCAGGACCTATAAATTATTTCACAACTGTTGTTTGATTTAACTGATATTATAAGTAGCGCGCTACCTAACTTATAACCACGGTCACTCGTCCGTTGTGGAAACCATCATACATACAAACACACGCTACCTAACAACAGACGTGAAACCATCATTATCATACATACAAACACACGCTACCTAACAACAGACGTGAAACCATCATTATGTGTTTCGCAACCGTCATTATATATATTTTATGTAGTAGTGTCGTTATCATTTCCAACCTCCAAAGAATTGGATAAATGGTAATTAATATTCTTAATTAATATTGTGTATTTATTTTTTGGGTTAAATATTTTACATCTCTGACAAGTTAATGAATTTTTTTTAATTATTATCGATTTTAACATATCAGTTATTGTAGTGTTTGATATTTATCTGTGTGTTTCGTAGATGTTGATGTTTACGATTATTTACACATTAGATTAATGAAAGTTCTTATGTTATATTCAACATTGAGTTCCAAGTTCGAACTCTATCTTATAAAAATGCATTTTTAATTAACAGGTCTTCTTTGAATAAGATAACGATTTGACTAGTTATGGGACTTTTATAGACGTGGATGTTCTTCATGAGAAGCTGTCATTGAGAACTTTGGTAAGTTACAATTGATTAAGGATTTAAGTCATTTGGCAATTTCCAACCTATAGACTATGTACATACTTTTTCAAACATAAATGTCATTTTCTTTTAATTGTAGAGTGGTCCACAAAAGTTCCATCCATCAATATGAAACTTGCATACGACAAGTCATGATATTATAATGTTAAACTTCATTTTGAGTTCTTATATGTAATGAGAATGTGTAAAAAGATATGGAAAATAAATGTTTGTTGTGATTTTGTCTGTATGACTGTCAACAACTTTTCCATTTGAAGCTGCTGTAACAGATTTTTGAAGTCTGTTTTATGCTTTTGTTTAAGTAGATAAATTCAGTGTCTGATAATAATTGTTTTTTTTCATTTTTCTGTCATCTGAGATGGAATTTCCAATCTATATTGAGTGAAATAATTGTACTCAATCATAACCAAAATGTAAACAAGTTACAAGACATGTAAAATGATGACCAACCCTTAGATTTAATATCATGTACATCAAGAACAATGAAAGTAATAAAGAAAACTTACAATAAATGCCTACAACAAGAATATCAAATTGAGATTTGCAGCATAAATTTACTAACTATTTGCATCCAAAGGTCTTAAGTTTCTCGGCCGTTGATAAATCGGCCAACCTATTTTATAGGATATATTCTTTTAGAGGTGTTGAAAGTTCGGTTATATACCTGACATCCTTGACCAACCTTAAATCATAACTATCAGGAGGTAAAGGCAGGATTAGCTTCAGTTAGTTCTCTAGTCTGCTGTTATTCGTACTCCATACTCGGAGGATCCTTTTGCTTACGTTTCCTACTAGCCTTCTTAGTTACTTTCTCCTTTGGTGTTTCTTCAAATTGTTCTGTTAAACACTTATGTGCAATATTTTTCACTTCATCAATCAAGCCTCTATTATAAGCATCCAACCCTTCGGTTGAGAATATATCAGCAAGATTCGCGATTTCCCTCATAGCAGTAACCTGTAACAGCATGTAGCAGTCATGTATGTATTCATAGCATATCTAAGAGAAGGACAAGTATAAAAAAAATAAGCAAAGACATACTGCTCTCTGATACTCTGACTCTACAGATGATGTAACTCTCCCGATGTATTTTCGAGTTATCTTCTGGTACCACTGCATGTACGCATCCTCATCTAAAATGTTGCCGCCTTCAACAATATGAAGCCAACGCTCTGACCATTCTTTGAGAGCCGTGTCCATTTTTCCCATCAAGTCTGCCCCATGATCCACTATACGACTCTTCCTCTCCCAACGTTCCACGTCTTTTGGGATGGCTTGATGCATGCCGAATTGCCTTAAGCAACGATCGGGAAGGTGCCTTTCCGCCTTGTCAAAACACAACAGCATAGTCCTAGATGCCCGTAAAATCAAACTAGTTTGTATATATTCTGGTATGGCTGCATAGTCCATATCCTTGTAAGGAAGCCACTGGACCTGTGTATCGATACCAAAGCAAATTTATTAAGTTCTTCTACCAAATTCATCAAATAAGTCACATTATCAGCACTTACATCACAAGGATTAAGAGAATCCAAAGCCTTTCGGTAGGAAGCTACATTATATTTCGTCCTACAACCACTTTTCCCTTTCCATTTAAGCACAAAGGGAAAGCAATTACTGTCAGGGTCTTGGTTAAATTTAGGCTGTCCAACATTGAGGCGGGAATAACTCCAACACTAAAAAAACTATTATTCAGTCAGTCAAACAGAAAGCAACGGATTATAAAAAAGAGTAAATGGAAGTAATTTTTTAACCTGCACTAGAGTTAAACAGCCACTAACTGTGCTTTGAGATTTAAGGGAAGCATTGCCGAGTGATCGATATAGAAACGCCAATGCTCCTGCACCCCAAGCAAACTTCCCAGCCTCGTCAAAGTTTTCAAGCAAAGAAAGGTACATAACAGGGACTTTGTTCCCAGTTGTTGTAGAAAATATTGTACTGCCTACTAGGTATAGAAGGTAAGCACGGGTACAACGTTCAGTTTCCTCCAGTAATGCATCTTCAGGACACTCGGAAAAGAATTCCTTCAGCCAAGTAAGCTTCACCATTCCACCATTCAAATCATCCGGTACTCTCCCTAGTAGTTTCTCACAGGCTGCACTGGGTGCACTTATTGGTCCTATCACAGGTTCTCCGTCAATAGACAATCCAAGTAACAATGCTACATCTTCCAGGGTTATTGTTAATTCTCCAACGGTTAAGTGAAAAGTATTTGTCTCTCTCCTCCACCTCTCAACCAAAGCTGCTATCAGTGCGTTGTCAAGACTCATAGCAGGAAGTAATCGTAGGTAACCGAAACCAGCCTTCTCAACCAACTTAATCTGTTTAGGTGTGAGCTTCCACTGATCAAGCATTGACGTGTGTTCATGGCATCTAAGAACACCGCGCTCCTGCGGATTTGGTATGAAAAATATTATCATATTCAATAATCTGAATAATGAGAAACGCAACTCAACAAATATTACAAATGGTAGGGAAAATGCATGCACCCACCTGTCCATCCCAAACCGCTGAAGAAACATGGTTATCTTGATCATAAAGTACATAATTATCAATTGGCCCAGGATCTTCATTGAGCTCCATTTAGGTAAGTAATGAGAACTGATCAAAATACAAGAATCACAGAAACACATAATTACAGATCAACCCAAATTTGAGATTGAAAGGAATCTTGTTGAACTCGCTGCTGTTCTGCTTCCAACAAAGATAAAGTAACAAATAACAAAGGCATTCAACATCATAAACTAATTATTTCATAGCGGACCTTCAGATTAAGTGTCAGGCTGATGTTTGTTTTGCCAATTCGAAACTGCATCACATTCACTTGCACAAACTGTTGAGCCATGTTTAAGCTATAGTCAAATCATGATTAAAGCTGCCTCTGAAAAACTAAAAGCCAAGGATGGTTCTTCCAACTTATCCCACTATTTTGCACCACCTTGATGAAAAAGAGAAATTTCACATTCAGGATATAAACCTTTGAATAGTATCACTATCACTAAAAGTTTAAGCAATTACAAATTATGCTTCGCAAATATACATATACTGTAAATAAATATGAAGCATGGAATTTTCACTGCATTTGAATTACGACAGTTTCAATAAGGTTGTTAGGATCCTTTGATTCCTTTCATTGTGCAAGAATGAATTCCCAGAACAGAACATTATCGAGTAATCAGAAGAATGACTTGAATTCTCTTTATTCAACAGTAATAGGGAAAGAAAAGTACACAAGCATCTCAAAGGAGTACTCTCCTTTGACTCGTCATAAAACTCAATTATGACATTCCCTTCAAATTCAAAGCATTATCTACATAACTCAAATGTCCTAAATCCAACTTATATAACTATTAGCTCACACATGACACATCAAAAATCTTAACAACTCATCCCCTTCTCGACTAAAGACAAAATCTTTTCCAAACTGCATTTAGTAAACCCTATCTTGATTATGACCACAATTCTAATAAAACATCCGCATCCGTGGCATCAAGGTTTCTAATGCTCTGCAACAAGGCCGCATCAGTCTCATTTGACCGCAATTTCTCGCAATATAAACCCTAAATGGAGACCGCAAATCATTACTCACACAAGGTCTTCTAAGCAGAACAACAACTAAGTGAGGAAGGTTTGAAATTGCATAAATCATAAATTTCAAAGCATTTTCTTTCTTATAATTTATTAACAGTTCCAAGATTATTTATAAAACTAGATATAATCAAATAATCCTCATAAATAAAAAGTCTACTGATAACAACAGTTAGAGTGTGAAAATTATCAGGAAATGGTATTCAAGTTTGAAAATTTTGAAAAAACAAGAACGAAAGAACGTTGATTTATCCAATAAAGTTATAGAAAGAGAAAAGGAACCTGAGGGAAACTGGAGGTTTTGGGGACGGAGTAGAGTAGCAGTGGTGCCTTTGCTGCCGGAGAAGATGAGGGAGGATTTGGGGGTCAATTTTTCTGTTGTTGCTGATTCGATTTTTAAAAGTTTTAGAAATCATTGAATTTGTTTTTGCTGATTTCTAAGTTTTTTTTTGTTTTTATGTAAATTTGTAAGTTGGATAATAAAATGAGATATGACATGGGAGATCTTATTTTAAGGTATAGATTATTTTTTATTATTATAGTTGGCAAAATGGGCCGAACTAACCGGGCCGGCCCGAAAGCCCGTAAAAAATCCCGGGCTTGAAAATAAAAATTAGAGCCCGTTTATATATCGGGCTTTTAAGCCCGACTCGTTAAAAGCCCGAAGTCTAACCGGGCTAGCCCGACCGGGTTGCGGGTAGTCCGCTTATTTTTATTTTTATTTTATTTTATTTTTGACAAAAATAAAAACACACTTTATTTTAGTTTTTTTAAATAAATAAAATGTATATTTAACATGACAACACCTATATTTGAACCTTCCATGGTTATGCTATGATTTTCATCCACTTGCTGTTAAGGAAAATAGTACATGAACCATATACCATATACAAATTCATGCTCAAAGTGACTTAAGTTAACAAATATTGCATATTTAAAAGACTAGATAAAAAATATGATTAATTCACTATAGTTAACTTTTCTCATTAAAAAGGAGATTTTATTTAACGAGGGCTAAAAAACAACTTCTGTTGTCATCATATAGAAAAAACTAGTACAACCTTAGTACAATTTAATCACTTAAGATAATTTATATATTTGCACGGTCATTCATAAATATCTAAGATAATTTCTTAAGAAACAAAAAGAAAAAATCATAAAGAAGGGAGATTAGTGAACCGACTAAACAAAATAACATAAACAAAATCAAATCAAATGACAAAAATCAATTTCGTGAAATTAATTAAAATCTGAAGAAAATATTAAATTTAGCAATAATTAATTCTCCTTATAATTTCACAAATTCATTATATGCCACTCAGTATAATTTCACAAGTTTCTTACATGCCACTGAGTTAGCTATCTGAATCAAGTGATGTACATATATTTTATCAGTTCTTTTAGCTTATGATATATTTATTTATTTGTTTGATTATTAAAAAATAAATATTAAATATTATCCGGGCCGGCCCGAATAACCGTTAACCGTAAAGGCCCGGGCTTGAACAATTAAATTATAGCCCGTTTAAATTCCGGGCTTTTGAGCCCGGCCCGTTAAAGGCCCGAGCCCGTCACGGGCTGGCTCGAAGCGGGCCGGGTAGCCCGTTTTGCCAGCTCTAGTTATTATACATCACGTGAAATTTCGTTTTTGTCCCCCAGTTTCGGATGTGCACATCCGGACGCACCGTTTTTTAAAAAACGTTGCCTTGTTTCGGATGTGCAAATTCGGAATGACAATTTACATGTATTTCGGATGTGCACATCTGGAAAAATGGTATATTTATTTTAAAAAATAATAATAATATGTATTTTAACAGAGTAACGATCATCCAGCAATCGTGACAAACATGACACACATGCTAGCTTTCCGCCCTCGATACTACATAAGTGAAGTCAAAAATTCTGATTCTGGTTCTGCAAGTGGTAATAGGAGTACCACCAACTTTGTGTCGACTCTGCTGCCATTTATCTTGGATAACGTCAAAGAAGTAATGTTTAACTGTTGATCTTGATTTGTCCTACAATCTTTATATAATCCTTTTAGGCTTAAACCCAGTTGATTTATAGAAAGCCACACGCTACTCCCTGAAAACCAAAATGGTAAATAATAATGAGTTTTTTATGCATTCAAACACTTTTCTTGTATCGTGTAAGTTAGTAAGTACTCTCATTCTTAACCTTTCACCTTTCACTCTGTATTGCATCTTTACTTCATTGACATTGACTGAAGATCTTCATCACGCTATCAAGAATCTCTCCGCTGAACTTTATGCTAAAGATGTTCATTTTCTCATGGAGCTTATTCAAGTACATTTAACCTTTCATGATGCATTCATGATGTTAAATGATAGTTGTTTATATTCATGACCGTAAATCTGTTGTTAACTTTATCAGAATGCCGAAGACAACCATTATATTGACGAAAAGACTTCAACCCTAGAGTTTGTTATAACTTCTGATGACATTACTGCTACTGGTGCACCAGCCACATTACTTATTTTCAATAATGAAAAGGGTTTATCTCCGAAAAATATTGAGTCCATCTGTAGTGTTGGAGGATCAACAAAGAAAGATAATAGGAGCAGTGGTTACACTGGAGAGAAAGGTACATTCTATGCGAAAGATACGATGAACAAAGTTTTCTATTGTAGATATACGAAGAACAAAGTTTTCTGTTGAAGAGATACGAAGAAAAAAGTTTTCTATTGCAGAGATACGGAGAACAAAGTTTTCTGTTGAAGAGATACGAAGAACAAAGTTTTCTATTGCAGAGATACGGAGAACAAAGTTTTATGTTGAAGAGATACGGAGAACAAAGTTTTCTGTTGAAGAGATAGGAAGAACAAAGTTTTCTATTGGAGAGATACGAAGAACAAAGTTTTCTAACCCCTTGACTCAAGATCTTCATCATGCTGTAAAAACTTTCTCCCTCATTGACATTGACTGAAGATTAATGGCTACACCGAAACAACACATTGAAGAGATACGAAGAACAAAGTTTTCTATTGGCGGGAAACCTAATCCCTTGACTCAAGATCTTCATCATGTTGTCAAGACCTTCTCGCTCCCCTCATTCGAATGTATATTAACTTGCGATGATATATTAACATATGCGACTAACCGACAAAACTGATCTTTTAAAAAAAAAATAAAGTTATGCTATTTTCCGGATCTGCAGACCCGGAATTTTAAAAAATATATCTATACTATGTTTCCGGATGTGCACATCCGGAACACATCAGTGTTTTTAAAAAAATGGTGCGTCCGGATGTGCACATCCGGAATCTAGGGGCAAAAACGAAATTTCACATGGTGTATAAGAAACCTGGGTGGTGTATTAAGAAATGGTCTTATTTTTTCATTTTAAGTTTTTTTTTTAATTTTTAAAAACAATCGCAGGTTAAAAGGAGCTATAGAGGTTTATGATTCAAACACCGGAAAGAGAAAAAAATTATTATTTAAGTATAATTAATCCCTAAGTCCCGTAAATTAATTATGAGTTGTGATTTAGTTCCTCAATAAAAAATCGTTTCAGTTTGGTCCCGTAATATTACTTCTGTTAGTATATTCGATCTCTTTGTTAGTTCAAATGTTAAAACGTTAGTAAATGGCAACGTGACGTGCCAACTGTGTAATGACTCAGCAAAAGGATAAATAAATCATTATTTAAGAGGTTCAATTGTATCAAAGCTCTTCATGTTTTTCAGAAAAGTGCTCGTGCGTAGTATCACATATTCACTGTGTTGGTGTGTTTTCTTGCTTTCTTAATCTCTTCATTTTTGTTGTCTGGGATTGCAGAAAGGGTTTCAGCGATTTTTCTTCTTTTCATTTTGTCTCCATTTCTAGGGTTTTAATATTCTCCGATGTCTAAGTTGTCAAGCAGTGCTTCCATTGGAACAGTTGGGTCGGTTATTCGTAGAAACAAGAGGAGGGAGTGTTATTGCCAAATGGAGATTTGGATATGTCCTACAAGGAAACTTGTGACGGATGTGAAGAAAGACTTAAGATAGAGGCAAATCAGAGAAAGGTCATAGTTGAATTATAAAATGAGAAGAAGAAACTCTTATGTACTATTTCTCAGCTTAAAAATGAGGTAACTCTTTTAAATTCCAAGCTTTATTACATGACAGATTCCTTGAGTAGGATGAAAAATAGGGCTGAAATAATAAAAAATACTGAATATACAGAAGTTCATTATCAACCTGATAATAAACAAAGAAGAGTGTTTGAAGAAAAGTTCTTTCCTTCTGAAAGGAAAAAGATGGTTACAATGTCTAACCACATGTTACAGCATTCTGGCATACATAATAAACCTCCAAACAATTACCAATCTTTCTAGAGATGTCATTACTATGGAGAGTATGGCCATATAAAGTCGTTCTGTTACAAATTGTATGGAAATAAAAAATCTTCAGCTCATACCAAGGTTAATCAAGTAAGCAAAAAGAGAAGATCTAAAGAGAAGGAGTTGAACCTAATAGCTCGCACTTCCTTGAGGACCTCAACTAGAGAAGATTGGTACTTTGAAAGTGGATGCTCTAGACATATGACAGGGGTTCAGAAGCTGTTGGTAGATATCAAGCCTCATCCCACAGGTTCTGACAGATTTAGTGACGGGTTTAAAGGTGAAATCAAAGGAGTTAGAAAGCTGGCGTGTGCTAGATCACCTAGTTTAGAAGATGTTCTCTTTGTGAAAGGACTAATTGTTAATCTCATCAGTATTAGTCAGTTGTGTGACCAAGGATCATTAGTTAATTTCTCAAAGACATAATGCCTTGTTAGTTCCCTTGTATTAGGATTGGCTTAATTTTTTGTAAAACAAATAATAGCAGCAATAATGTAATAGAGAATAGGATGTAGAACAGGTACAGCAAGATGTCCTATTGAAAAGACCTAACATGTTGTGTTGAAGTTATTCAACAACTGGAACAATATGTCGAAGAAGATGTCTTATGAGGGAGCATTCGACATCGCACCTGCTGAGCTGGATTAATGAGATTCAGTTATGTTTTGAATTGTGCAGAATATTCAGGAGAAAATTATGCATCCTATGTGGCGCATATTTAAAGGTCTAGAAGATTCAATCAAAAATCAAGTTAAATGAAGACTTTCTAAATAAGGAGATTATTTAGGAAACTAAAAGATTGAAGACCTAACTTGTGGCAGAAGTAACTGCTAATTGTAACAGCTAATGAAGTTGTGATTGAAGGCCCAAATCCAGTTGGGTACAGGTTATAAATAGAAGGGTTTGTAACCTTGGAAGTGACGGCTCAAGATGTAGAAGTCTAGGGTTCTGTCAAGGTAAACCTCCCGGCTTGTGGAAAGGTTACCCGTACCCCTCAAAACCTGTAGGTAAGAGGCAGTACGTATTGTTCTTGGAGGAAGCCTTGAAGCAACTCCAGGTTGTGTTCTGAGTTTGGGAAGAAGCTAACAAACGGCGGAGTTTGGCATCATACTTAGCTAGGTATTGTTCTCATCAGATGTTGATGCGTCATAGAAGTGTGTCTTCCTATCTATCTGTGTGATTAGAATGTAGGTGAAGGGCTGTCAATGCAGTGGCTAAGGTGTTGACTACTAGACATCATTGCGATGATTGGGAGTGAGAGGAGTTTCTCATATCTAGGGAGGACCTAGGTAGAAGGGTCATTGGGTAGTAATTAAGTGCGTAGATCGTCAATGGGTGTGTTGGTTGTAGGGTCTATAAATTAATACTGCTAATAGTGGACTTCATCCTTGGCTTGGTAGCCCCCAGAGTAGATGTGTGTCATCGAACTGGGTAAACAATTCTGGTGTATTTTTATCTTTTCAGTACTATTATTTTCTTGCATGTGTTATTAATGTCAGATCATATGTCTCGACATCCTTATAGGACATCTGAGACTGTCGTACCAGAATTTCAATTGGTATCAAAGCAGGCATCCTTTCTGTTCTGGGTGAGATCCTGGGAAGGTACTTTCTGGTCATGGGCAAGGAAGAAAGTAGTTACTGAAAAGAGGTATAAACTTGGACAATCCATACTACTGTACGGATGATCTCTTGGCAATGATCATTGGTTAGCTGGAGCAGAAGTTGTTCCTATTTGTTGCCTTCAGGCCTGTAGCTTGGTGGAAAGCTACTGTATGTAGGATTGATTTATTTTCAATCCTATGTTGTCATGTTTGTACTTGGATAGTGGTGTAAGCATTGTGCCTGAATATTGTTGAGGGGGTTGTTGTATTCCGCTGCATGGTATCTGGTATAACCCTAAAAGTATGGGAAGGATACTAGGGTTATTACCCTCAACAAAATATATGCCAGATGTTTCAACAGGATTTTTGAAAGTGTCAAAGATACTTGAGTTTCCTCAAGTCCACTCATAAAGACATTTATCAAGAAAGTTGATGAGAATCAATTGATCAATGATGCTCATATACATCCACATATCGTTTGAAGACCTTGAAGACTATCAAGGATGATGTGTTCCAAGAAGAAGGAATTGATGTTTTATGGGATGTTAGAACATCACTTCAACAAGTATGCAGCTACCAGTTGGAGAGCAGATGCTTTGGGTTCTGAACAAAATGTTGAATACTTTTGTTTGGAACCTACTCCTGATCTAGAAGAGGAGACATCTAGCTTGTTCAGGTTGATCAGGACACGATCAACAGTTCATCTACTCCATAGGTCAGTTTATTTCTGACCAAGGTTGATGGGAGTATAGATGGTGAGCTCTAAATTATTGAGAAGAACTCATAAAGGCATCTCCACCCGACCCTTTATGAATGTGAGATGAGCTCATATCTGGAAGAGCCTTCTGATCAAAGGAACCAGATTCATGGAATCTTGTTTGTGGCCTTAGAACATATTCTATTTGAGAGGAGTACTGTGATCCAACCACAGTGTTTGATGCTCCTGATTATTTGCCTGTGAGGAGGAGAATATATGATTCTCCAAGAGTTCCCTCAGATGTTGTTGAAGAAGATCCCCTAGTCTAGGGTTGAAGTATTGTCAGACATGATGTCGTGACATGTTTGAAGATGTTAAAGTTTGAAAGGCATTGTTTTTGAAGAATCAAGGGAAACAGACTTCTTTGAACAGTCTGTATATATATATTTTTTGTCATGCCTATTGAAGTCTGTTCCAGAGAGCTAATAGAGGGAATCTCCTCTGTAGGTGCAGAAAATGGCATCCATCATCTCAACATCAGATAGGAGGTCTGATTTGAAGCTTATTGAGATGTGGCTTGTGCAATCCCCTGCATATGTGTGTGATTTGTTCCTGAAGATGGTCATTAGTTAGTTTGATTCCTTGTGTTACCCCCACAAGAGGTATATATAAGTTACTATGGATGTTACCCCCAGAACCATAGTAAGAATGGATGATGTCATTAGGACATCATCTTAGTTATTTATCAGCCAATAAGTTTGTTTGTGAGCAGAGTTTGAGGTCAAGTCACTGACCTAAACTGGGATGTTCTGGCTGCCTTGACTGGATGTTATGTAGAAGATTCGTCAAGTACCACAGGTGTGAAGAAGAAGAATGTCAGGTTAAAGTCTTACCTTGTGTGAGAAGGTAATCCTATCTGACTAACCGATAAGTAATTTGACGGGAGACTGAGTATTTATTAGGATTGTGCATGAAAGTTGACTACAAATACTTTGACGGGAGACTAAGTGTTTGACTGATGGTTGAGTGCAAATCTGATTTCTGAACATGTCTTTCAGAAAATGGTGGAGAGTTTATGATATTTTGTTATGTGGTTCTAGTGAAGATGAGATCTATTGGGATCCTGTGGTGTAGATTGGGTGCTTAGTAAAGGGCATGGATGGAATTAAGCTCCTTGAATAATGTTTTCAGAACCAACAGCTGATAGGTTCGGTGGTAATGTTGCTGGTGTCCCAAATGATGTCATAACATCATTATTGTTGATAGTCTGTGGCAGAGACTTGGGACCATGAATTTTAATATTCAAACACCACATTCAGAAGTGGCAGTTTTATCTCTGGTATAGAATAAGAAGATTCTAAGTCTGTTTGGAGTAGTATGCTCAGCAATGCATAACTATTATTGTGGTTTAAAGACTTTACTAGTATCAGCAACAACTATTAAATGTAATGTGCAGAAGGATGATTTGATCAGCATTGTGTTTAAGGGGTATTCCTTCTGTTATTATTAGAAAGTCTGAATCGTAGTAAAGCTTTTAAGCACACTAAGAAAAGGTTGGAGGTTGGTTTCAGACTATGGGTGCATGACTTCTCAGCCATCCAGAGAGTCATGATAATATGTGTGGAGGTGCAAAGGCATGATTCAGAGATGTCTTGGTCGTAAGACTAGTTCAGGGTACTTGGAGTCACTCCCTGTGAGCTAGTGGTTGTTTTATTTTGAGTATTCTCCACAATGAAGTTTTGTGCTCAGCTGGAGTTTTGATTGTCCATGATAGGGGGAGTCAGTGGAATAATTAGTTGGTTCTGGAGCTTGAGCTTATGGAGTTGTTGCCCTCTTATGAGGATGTTGTTGAGACATGTTGCTACAAGATGTAGCTGGTTATGCCCCTGAGTGGGTCTCTGGAGTCCTAGCCAAATAAAGCTAGATTATACCATCCTACTCCAAGAGGATGTGTTATTTCTGCGAGAATTTATTTTCTCTGCAGTGATGAATGGGACAAGTAAAGTGTCATGCTGGTTGTTGGGAGATGTCACACTTGTTTTGCCATGAGGTGTGTGACACTAAGTGAAAGAAGTTCACTTAGAGATTTCAGTTGAAGGCATTGTGGTCATGCCTCTGAACTTTTGAAGAAGTCTGGGAAACATCCCTGACTAAAGTACTAAAGATGTGTTGGAGACAATGTCTGAAAAGATGTCAGAACATTATTCAAGACATGTTTCCCTGAGCCCAACAAAGGAATATTCTAGATTGTGCATCCATCCACGTGTAAGAAGGGAGTCTAGAAAGTGTTGATTGACCATGCAGGTGCATGAATTAGGACTGGTTCGTTTCAGCAGAAACAGGCTAAGAGCTATTAAAGGCGTTCAAAGTCAGTTTGGACGGTGCATCTTGAATTAAGCTGCAGTTTTTTTTTTCATTCTCAGTTAATGTTTTTTTTCTTTGACCAAGAATTAAAGATCATTAATATCTAAGAAACTGCTCTGCTATTTATAGAGGCTTCTCCTATCCTCTACTATCAAGTGAGTGTTGTTCTCATCAACACAATGGGTTTTGTTCGGGTCTGGGTAAGCTGTGTCTGGGTCTGGTTTTGTGAAGGCCTCCTTTGTCAATTTTTGGCCAAAAAGGGGGAGAAAGGGTTTGTTGCTCAGATGTTCAGACAGGAGTCAGTGCTTACAAATGTTGTCCAAACATGTCGAGTCAATTGGTCTATCATGTTTCTGTTTTGGATATTTTTTTGTGACCTGTGATCTGAGTTATGAACACAGTTGTGATCGGTGTTCTGAGTTACCAGGAGTGGTGGAGGGTTTGGTCTTTAGTTTCCTCTTATGTGCTTCAAGAAGTAATTAAGAGTTCTCTTATTCCACCATTGGTCTTCGATGTTAAGAAGAGGTTCCTGGATTGAGGGGGAGTACAAGCTGTCTTCTGTTATCTTCTTCCTCGTGTGCATCAACAAACTTCAGGACCTTCCTTCCTTTTATCCTGAAGATTGTTGTTCGTTGGTGTTGATGCAATGAAGTTCTTCAGAGTGCTGCAAAGAAGATGTCGAACAAAGATGTTGAGACATTATTTTCAAACTGCATGATCTGTTGTTGTGTGCAGTAGACTCTGAACACTACTGCTGTTGGTTATATTTTTATTGCTGTAAACTCCTGGATTGTAATTGTTTTTAGATTAGTTGTTTTAGCCAAAATTTGCCAAAGGGGGAGATTGTTAGTTCCATTGTATTAGGATTGGCTTAATTTTTGTAAAACAAATAATAGCAGCAATAATGTAATAGAGAATAGGATGTAGAACAGGTACAACAAGATGTCCTATTGAAAAGACCTAACATGTTGTGTTGAAGTTATTCAACAACTGGAACAATATGTCGAAGAAGATGTCCTATGAGGGAGCATTCGACATCGCACCTGCTGAGCTGGATTAATGAGATTCAGTTATGTTTTGAATTATGCAGAATATTCAAGAGACAATTATGCATCCTATGTGGCGCATATTTAAAGGTCTAGAAGATTCAATCAGAAATCAAGTTAAATGAAGACTTTCTAAATAAGGAGATTATTTAGGAAACTAAAAGATTGAAGACCTAACTTGTGGCAGAAGTAACTGCTAATTGTAACAGCTAATGAAGCTGTGATTGAAGGCCCAAATCCAGTTGGGTACAGGTTATAAATAGAAGGGTTTGTAACCTTGGAAGTGATGGCTCAAGATGTAGAAATCTAGGGTTCTGTCAAGGTAAACCTCCCGGCTTGTGGGAAGGTTACCCGTACCCCTCAAAACCTGTAGGTAAGAGGCAGTACGTATTGTTCTTGGAGGAAGCCTTGAAGCAACTCCAGGTTGTGTTCTGAGTTAGGGAAGAAGCTAACAAACGGTGGAGTTTGGCATCATACTTAGCTAGGTATTGTTCTCATCAGATGTTGATGCGTCATGGAAGTGTGTCTTCCTGTCTATCTGTGTGATCAGAATGTAGGTGAAGGGTTGTCAATGCAGTGGCTGAGGTGTTGACTGCTAGACATCATTGCGATGATTAGGAGTGAGAGGAGTTTCTCATATCTAGGGAAGACCTAGGTAGAAGGGTCATTGGGTAGTGATTAAGTGCGTAGATCGTCAATAGGTGTGTTGGCTGTAGGGTCTATAAATTAATACTGCTAATAGTGGACTTCATCCCTGGCTTGGTAGCCCCCAGAGTAGATGTGTGTCATCGAACTGGGTAAATAATTCTGGTGTATTTTTATCTTTTCAATACTGTTATTTTCTTGCATGTGTTATTAATGTCAGATCAGATGTCTTGACATCCTTATAGGACATCTGAGACTGTCGTACCAGAATTTCATGCCTTGTCAAAAATGATAAAATATTGTTTTGATGAAAGGTATAAGGTTTAAAGACAAGTTTTTTCTATGGGAACTTCAAATAACTGCTTACTCTTCCACATGTTCTGTAACAAATGAGGATGAAGTGAAGTTATGACACCAGAAACTTGGACACCTTCATCTCACCGGAATGAGGAAAATCATATCTGAAAGAGCCATTAGAGGAATACCAGAACTCAAGGTTAAAGATGGCAAAGTCAGTGGTGAGTGTAAGGTTAGGAAGCAATCCATGATGTCATCTCCAATATTACAACATCAGACTACTTCCAAGGTAGTAGAACTTCTTCACATGGACTTAATGGGACCAATGTAGGTAGATAGCTTGGATGGAAAGAAATATGTCTATATAAGTATTGATGATTTTGCAGGGTTTACATGGATGAACTTTCTTAAAGAAAAATCTGACACCTTTGAAGTCTTTAAAAATTTATGTCAAAATGTTCAAAAGGAGAAAAATAGTATGATTATCAAGGTTAGAAGCTATCATGACAAGGAGTTTGAAAATCCAAAATTCTCTAAATTTTGTGCTTCTAAAAACATCAATTATAAATTTTCTTCTTCTATCTCTTCTCAGCAAGATGGAACTATTAAGCAAAAGACAAGGGTTATACAAGAATCATCTAGAGTCATGCTTCATGCTAAGCAACTGCCATATCACTTTTGAGCTGAAGCTATGAATACTGCATGTTATATTCATAATAGGGTCACCTTGAGGGCAGACTCTTTAGTTATTCTATATGAGCCATGGAAAGGAAAAAGACCTACAGTTAAATACTTTTATATTTTTTGAAGTAAATGTTATGTCTTGGCTAAAAAAGATCAAAAGAGTGAGATGGATCCCATAAGTGATGAAGGGATATTTCTGGGTTACTCATCAAGCAGCAGAGCTTATAGAGTTTTTAACTTCAGTGCTGGAATGACAATGGAATCCCTCAATGTGGTAATTGATGATTCAATTACTGAACAAAGGATGGATGTTAAAGACAATGTTGAAACATCCTCTGTGCAGATTGATAAGGCGTGAAGAAGAGAAAGCTGTAATTTCACTAGCATTATATCAGATAACTATCAAGTCACTTCAGATCTCTTGGTTAAGGGTCATTCAGACCAATCCTAGGATCTCATTGCAAGACACTCTATTGAAAGAAACATCACTGGGTTTACAAAGGAAATGTCAAACTCATGTCTTGTTTGGAAGCTTGAACCAAGGATGCGTCCTAGTATTTAAGAAAGAAGATCTTGAATTGCATCATTAGAACAAGTATGAATTCCAGGATCAATAAAAATCAAGTATATACTTCTTGGTGTACTACTGAAGCTGAATATGGTGAAATCAGAGGAGGTTACTTTCAACTAGTATGGATGAAATAGATGTTAAAGAAACTTAATGACAAACCTGATGTCATGACATTACTTTGTAAAGATCTGAATATTACCAGATATCTCATTCAACATGGCTGGAACAAGAATCTTGAGAGTTATAATCAACTAATCTAGAATTTTGCTGGAGGAAAGGTTGTTATTTTGGAGCATGTGGACACGAAGGAACAATTGATTGTTATGTGCACTAAAGCCTCACATGCAAATCGATTTTAGGAAAAAAAGGTGTGAAGTTGGAACTTTCACTATTAAAGAGTTACAGCAATTATAGATATGGAGGAATGCAACAGATACTACATCTTCCTTATATTTTCTAAGGCTTGATAAGCCTAAGCAAGTGACTATATTTAAGGGATGGAGCAAAAGATTTGTGCAAGGTAGAAAGGCTGACTTGAAGAAGACGTGTTCTAAGGATGTGACAAGGGAATTTAGTGTAAATTCTTTTAAAACATGTGACAACTTCAAGGAGTGTAAAAGGATCTTTGACAGGGGCAAGATATGGAAGATTACCTGAAGATGATTTAAATTTATGTTTCCATTGTGTTTTGTTTGCTTCCATCAGTTACTTTTATGTTTCCATCTGAGTTTATGCTTATATGCATCTTTGTTTACATTTACTTTATTTTTTGTCAATTTTTGGCTAAAACGGGGGAGTAAAATGTTAGTGTGTTTGTCGTTTCTGACGTTTGATCAGGCGTTATGACATCATGTCATGTTTTAGTGTGCTCTGTGGTTGATTGATGTATGCAACTATTTAGGGGGAGTATGAGTGTCTGTCATGCTTGTGGTTTAAAGAATAATTTTCTGGCTGCATGTGGGTAGTTTAGAATTTTGTTTTTTTCTGGTGATTTGGGTTTTCCTTAGCAGGAGGAGCAATGTCCTTTGTGAGAAGGAGTAATGGTGTGTCTTGTCTAGGAGAATTTATTTTTCTCTGCAGTAGGTTGTGGTCTTGAGGGGGACTTTTTCTACTGGTTATGTGATGTCAGATAAGATGTCTTGACATTGTGTTTTGGCTAGGTTGTGTGAACTTGGATAGTTCATATTTATTTCTTTTCTTGTGATTTGGGTTTTCCCTTGAGGGGGAGTATTGTCTATGTGTGAAAGGGGGAGTTATGAACATGTCTGATTTGTTGCTGCAAAGTTGCAATCTATACAAAGCTTACATGGTTTCATGTATCATGTGTTTTGTGGTTCTTGCCGGTTGTTGTTTGTGATTCCACTGTGTATACTCCTGATTTGTTCTACGGTTGTTTTAGACAAAAATTTCCAAAGGGGGAGATTGTAAGTTCTGTGGTTTTTGGATTGACAACATTTTGGTAAAACATGTTGTCAGCAAGATGTTCTGCCATGAGAGTCAGACATCATGTTAAGCAAGATGTTGTGACATGTGTCAGGACATGTTATACCAGAAAGTTAGGGTAAGACTGTTTTGGTATTTTAAGTGTGAGTTTTGAGTGTGTTTTAATTAAAACGTTTTTACTATCCAATGGAGGATATTTTATGAACATCTGTTGTGACAGATTTGATTGAATTTCTTAAAAAGGATCGTTGAGCCTTTTTAGGAAACTTTATGTTTTTGTTCCTATTATTGTGCAGGATATTATGCAATTGATTTAAAGCTAATTCTTGGTTATCTGCGCCTAAAGAGCCTAAGCCCACGAGTTCTGAAGGCTATTTAAAGAAAGGACCTAAACCTATTGCAACTTGGAGATTGGGAGATCAAGGATTATGAAGAATTAGGATTAGCCGTGTCTTGGTGGTTCTTTAGGGTTTTGTGTGTTTTGTTTATATTTCACTCTTGTATCAGTTTTGATGCATTGAGTTGACTGATTGTTAATTGTTAATTGTGCACTCATAAGCTTTTAAGCAAGAGTGTATTGTTCTTAGTTAAAGCTTTTAAGCAAAACTAAGTATTATACTTGGAAGTGTTTGTACTTCTATTTTGGGTTATTATTGAATTGTCACTAGTTTGTGACTGATAGGAAGTGAGAGGGGGATCTCATAGATAAAAGGTCTCTAGGTAGAAGTTGCACAAGGTAGTGATTAGGTGATAAGTTGTAAACGGGGGAGTTTAACTTTGAACTAATACTGTCATAGTGAATTTCCTTCCTAGCTTGGTAGCCCCCAGATGTAGGTGAGTTGCATCAAACTGGGTTAACAACTTCTTGTGTTATTTATCATTCTGTCATTTAATTTTTTTGCATATTTTTGTGTATCCAAACTGTTTTAATCCCAGTGTTGTGACATCTGTCTCGACATCTGGTATCTTCGTGCCAGAATTTCATATATATATATATATATATATATATATATATATATATATATATATATACATGCATCATTCTTTCATGCTAGTTGTTATTGAAAACCATATAGGAAACCAGGAATATACAAAGATTTCTCTTCATCTTCAACCTTTGTTTTATGCATACACACAATCAAATTACACATAATTATTCTTTGTTTGGGTGTCATCTAGAATCAAGTTGATAACGTTAAATTTAGGTTGTTGAATTGTGATCGTACCTGATCAGAAATTGATCAGCAGCCAGCAACATGTCGTGATCTCTGTTATTCACCATTGGTGGTGAAGAGGTGGGGGTGTACCTGCAAGGTACTTTGATGCCAAAGTCAGAGATGGAGTAAACAACGCAAGTACAGGGAAAGAGTGTAAAGAATGGAATACCTGACCCTCTAGTGAAAGAGGGTATTTATAATGTGCCCCCAGCGCAAGGCCAACAGTTACTTGGCATTGGGTTGGATCGCAAGGCCCAATACGTGTAACTGCCATGGCTTACGTGGCGTAGAGAAGACCAGCACGTGGTTTTCGCCCTGGATCAACTGCCCCGTGATCTTCGGAAGGTGGGCTGACCAGTTCTTCCGGAAGTGGGTAGTTTCCTGATGACGTGTCCCTGCGTGGAGGACACGTGGAGTCCGTGGAGGAGACGTGTGTGGGCTCCCCGGTCGTGCAGATGGGCTGGACATTACTTGGGCCCTCCCCGACGAAGACTTGGGTTGGGTCGTGCCCGACGATGGGTCAACCTTAGGCCCAGTCCAGAACAGAAGCCCCCAAGTCGTTGCTCCGAAGTAGAGGAGGAATGACTTGAGAGTCAGCCTAATCGTCGGGGACCCGTCCACTAGGGCGTCAGCGTGCTGAAACAACGGGCTGATGGATGATGCGTGTGACCATGAGTAGGAGATGCTCGACGAGACAGGAGTTCGCGGGGATGTCTGTTCGTCATACGTTCTACAGGCCACCTCTCTTTTGGTCATGTCTCCATTTGGTGTGTGGTCGATGATGCGAGGGAGGCTGAAAGGAACGTGTATGCCAGGCATGCGGGCGCGAGGGGAAGTTGAGAGGATGCAGACGGCGTCTTCAGTGCCACGTGTCACGCGTAATTAATGCCTAGGGCGGCTACGTGTAGGGGCACTTGAGTGCCTAGGGATGCCTCACTTCCCGTGCTAGGATTATAAATAGGGTGGGAGCCCCTTTCATTTTCACGTTTTCCTTCAAACTGATCAAAGTTCTCCAAGTCCTTCAAGTTCTTCAGCCTGTCTCCGCCGCCGCCGTCGCCGTGTTCAGCTACTCCTCATCATCCAGATCTACATTCTTCATGTAAGTTTTCATCGTGTATTTCCAGTATTATGATTTTTTTATTGATTTGTCGGGGGGCGTGGGATTTTAGGGGGGGATGTATGAATGTTTTGGTGACTTTCATAAAGTTTCCGGCGGAACTATGAGTTTTTCGGCCGTGCTCATGAAGTTTCTGGCCAAGTCGCCGGGAAGTCCATGAGGATTCCGAGAACTTCATGAATTTCCCGAGGTCATGTGATAAAGGTCACGGGGAGCTGAGATGAAGGCCTCGGGGAGCTTTGCTTCCCGCTAGTGTACGAGTATTGCGAAGGGGTATCTGTCGAAGAGTCCCCCGTACGAGGAGCCTCCTTGTCGAGGAGGCTCGCCGCGTCATGTCGACGGGGGTTTCCCCATGGATGAGTCTCTTCGTCGAGGAGGGTTCACAATTTTGTGTTAGGGAGAATATGTCGGGGCTCGTCGTCCCTCTCTTCGCCCTTTCACTTGATTTGCGGTGGAAGGGTGGATTTGATTTCAGAAGTCAAATTCACTGTTTTCCTCTGCTTTTCAGGTAAAATGGTCGTACGGCTCGGAGGGGTAATCCATATAGACGACGAGCCCTAACTCGACGCACCCTTCAACAAGCCGAAGTTTAGAGAGTTTGTATGCCCGAAGACTGGGTCGGGCACGAGCCTCTTAATGTCGGGTCGCGCTTTGCTGTCGACAACACTGATGCTTTCGCGACCGTCGAGGATATCACCATGGGCTCTACTCCGAATTGGATGGTTTGCAAACCCAAGGAACAACATCGCATCTGCTCGAGATTCATGGGGATGAGGTTCCCGATGTATGAGTACGCGTTCCGGGACGCGGGAATTCGTCTCCCCTTCAGCGATTTTCTGAGGGGGGTGTTCCACTGGTTGCGTCTGGCGCCTTCCCAGGTTCACCCCAACGCACTGGCATTTGTGCAGGCATTCGAGCTAGTGTGTGAACATCTTGGTGTCGGGGCTACGCTTCCCCTATTCTTCGGTAATTTCCATCTACAACGGTCATCCGTTAATGGTTGGCATAGCTGGCTATCCTTGAAGCAGCCGAGGAAACTATTTAAAGCGTACCAAGATTTTGTCCGCACCTTCAAGGACAGGTTTTACATTGTCAAGCCCGTCTCGCACACAACCGTCGACTCCTTATACAACCTTGAGGTCGATGAGGCCGACGAGGAGAAATTGGTGTAGAAGTGTCCCCTCGAGCGGGAGGAGGAGCACTTTAAGAGGGGCACGAAAAGCTACATTGTGAAGCATGGAGACCTGGACGCTGACGACCAGGATTCATACAAAAAGATAGTCGACATTGTCACCAACTTCACCCCCGCCAAATGCGTTAACAAGGATGGGAGTTTCATCCTCGACGACCGCGGGGAAGTTTGTCGTGAGCCCCGATTTATTAACACTAAGACCCTCCTCGAAGCGATTCCCACGAGGCATCCTTGAGGTTCTTAGGTAGTGATCTCTTGTTTTGTTCGGGCGTCTTCCCCTTTTCTCTTTTTCTTTGTGTTGACTTTTTCTGTTCACTGTCGCAGGCCAAATGTCGAACGTGCATAAACGCATTATGAAGCTTGCGGCCACCAAGGGTGCAAAAAAGACCAAAAACATAGTCGTTCAGATCCAAGAGATGATGAAGCATGTCGACGGGGCCAGTGGCTCTACCTCCCCTCAATGCATCCAGTCTCTTCCCCTGCAGGAGACACCCTCTAAGAGACTGCGCACTGAGGGGCTCATTCTCGTCGACCTAAAGGAGAGCGTGCCCGTCGAGAAGTTTATGCTGCCCTCCTGCCACCTCCATCGGGATTTCTTTTCCAGGGCCAATTCCCCGTTTGTGGCCGAAGCTGAAGCCAAGGCAATTATGGGGGTCGACAAGGTGGCCAAAAGGAAAGCGCTGATTGAGGATATGGACGCTATGATGAGGATCTTCGAGATGGCCTTAGTTTTAAATGATGAAACCAGCCCGGCCTCCGAGATGAGAACGCCGTCCTCGAAGTGGAGAAAAACAAGGCGGGGAGCGATCTACAAGAGGCTCAGACGAGGTATGAGGCCCAGATGTGCCTCCTCCATGATATGAATGAGCTGCAGGAAGAGCTGAAGAAAACCAAGCAGGAGCGGGACCACCTTCAAACCAAAGTCACCGAGGTGGAAGCTGCTGCCAAGCCCGTTGAGGACGAGACCGAGGAGGAGAAAGCTCTCGCGGCCCGTGGTGCTCTGGTCGCCTGGATCCGGGAGCTCTAGCAAGACTTCTTGGAGGCTCTCGAGGTGGGCTTCAACAGCGCTTTGGTGCAAGTCCAGGTCGAGAACCCGGGGGTCCAGCTTGTCTTTGAGAGGATCAGTCCCTTCCACCAAGTGGTCGATGGCAGGGTGGTCGTCCCCGGGGAAACTGACGATGGATCTGGTCAAGGTGATGGGGAACCCAAGCTTGATGAGGAAGTAGTTGTTTGATTTTCTGCTTAGTTGTTGCGTTCGGTATGCGTGCCACTTTTTGCTTATTGTTCTGTACGGCCTGCATGCCATGATTTTGTAGATTGGCTTTGCCCGGCCTGCGTGCCATGGGTTTGTACTATTTTTTGTAATGTTTGAACAATGGGTTTTGCCCGCTCTAATGCATTGTTTCTGTCTTTTCGTATTTCGTGTGTGTTGCTTGTATGTCGGATATGTATTTGATATTTGCATGGTTTCGTTAAGTATTTGGGGATTTTGTTTGACATTTTTTGTCCTCGACAGTGTAGGGAACTGGTCGAGTGGTCGGAGTCGGATTCTGACCTTGGACGAAGCTAAGAACTCGATCGAGGTCTTTGCTCCGAGGCGTGAACTTCCCATCGCGAGTTGGGCGTTCTACCTAGTTAGTACGACAACGTTGGAGCTCGATGGAGGTGTCCCCGTCGGATCAAGAGTTCGCTCACACACACAAGAGCGGGACATTGTCTTCTTATTTCGAGTTTTAGGATTCGCGCTCGTACCTTAGTGCACTCCTGTGGTCGCGATGCAAATAGGTCGCAGGCAGTGTTTAACTGTAGTATTGTTTAAGCTTTTCAACATTCCATGGTCGAGCAAGTTCCTCCCCGTGTAGGTGATCAGTGTATTTTAATGCACATTCTCTTATATTTGTACTTAGAAATTTCCTTAGGTTATTTTGTTTATTTTAGTCTTTTATTATGTTTTTACAATTAAATCTTTGTTTGCCGTTAATCTATTTTCGCGGCTTATTTCCAGCTTTAGCGGTTATTTGATACATGTTCACTGCTCAGATCATAACTAGAGCTACGAGAATCGTATTTGCGTGTTCTACCAATCGTTGGAAAGCTGAGACAAAGAGCTACAACTTTCATGTTTTACACAGAAGCTGATTCGGAGTGTAGCAGGCTCGAATAATTCGTTGAAGTTAGGAACCGAATTCTGCCTTTAGAAATATTTAGTTTTGGGCCGGGTTTTTTATGTTTTTCGACCCAGTTGGGTTAGAACCAGTTTTTTGTGTGCTTCCTTATACCTAGTAGCAGCGGTGCTGCTGTTCATTACGTTTTTTTCACACTATTCACGAATTTTCTCGGAAGCTTTGTACGGGAAATTCATGGAGAACTAATTTCAATTGTTGATTTACTGTATTCGGTTCCGACACCTTGAGGTTATAATAATTTCAATTCAGTTTTTATTTCTTTCAATCTTATTCTATGATTCTTGCTTGCTTAATCCAATTTTCATAGGGTAAGTTGATTTAATTCGATTGTTCTATGATCCTTAGTCGTAATCACGTTAGCGTTTGCTTAATTCATTATCATGATTGATCAAATCGTGTTTGCTTAATTCATGAGGGCTTAATTCTGTTTGCTTAATTCGGATAATAGGAACCTACATCACACAGTACAAATTGCATTTGTCAATGAGTTTGTAATCGAATAGGATTAGATAATATGTTCGGAGATTGAAATTATAATAACCGATGATAGGTAGGAACCAAATCAGCAGATTAACTTTTCAGCTTATTTGATAATCAGTTTTTTTTATAATCACTTTTTTCATTATTTTTCCTTTAATCGAAATTCATACTTCCCCCCATAATTGCTCCAATTGTTGGTTAATAATAGTACAAGAATCCTTGAGAAGGATACTCGAGTTGTCGTTATCGTAACTATATTTTTCAAAAATACTCGTTTTTGATCTGTGAGCGATAGCGGATCAAATTGTCGTTGTTGCCGGGGATTCTTGTCGTTTTTAACCGTTAGTTGAGTCATAGGTGTCGATTTGTACGTTTTGAACTTTCGTTTTGCTGTTTTTCCGTTTTCGCGTCCGAACGCCTCGTCTCGCGTCTGATTTAGTAAAAAAATCGATTTTTAGGAAAATCGTCTTAGATTTGTTCGATTCTTGGTTGATTTATTAGAAAAAAATCAACGATCAAAAGCGTCTATTTAAAAACTAAATAGTGGACGCCAACCTAAAAATCCAAAATTCATCGTTTTTCTATTTTTTATGAATTTTTTACTATTTTTATAGTTTCAGAAAAATCCGAACAAATTCCCAAAATTCTTATTTTACCTGATTAGATAAAATTTTGTGTTTTTAGATTTTTATGAATTTATTTTAATTGTTTTTCTTCTTTCATTTTGTTTCTGCCTCTATAGGGACATTGTTGGCATTATCACATTTGTTGTTGCATTAGTCCTAACTACCAGGTCTTCTTGTTCTGCCCTTTTTTATTTTGATCCTTAATAATTGTGATTCTGATTCTTTGTTCTCACATTGCTTGTTTGATTCTGATTCTGAATTTGCTTTCGACAATAACATGGCTGACCAAAGAACATTAAGAGAGCTTGCTGCTCCTAATGCTAATTATAATGGCTTGTGTATTGAATATGTTGACCCTGCTGTTCCTTTTGAATTAAAATCTGGACTAATAAAATTGTTTTAGAGATTTAGTGGTCTTGCAGGTGAGGATCTACACAAGCATCTTAAAGAATTCCGTATCGATTGTTCTACTCCACTGAGGCTTGAAGAAATTACAGAAGATCACATTAAGCTGATAGCCTTTCCGTTTTCACTACAAGGTGCGGCCAAAGATTGGTTATATTATCTTGAGCCAAATTCTGTTGCAACTTGGAATGATTTGAAGAAGGTATTCCTAGAGAGATGTTTTCCTGCCTCAAGAGCTACCTCGATACGAAAAGATATTTACGGTATTAGACAACTAGATAATGAATCATTAGCTGAATATTAGGGGAGATTCAAACAATTAGTTTCAAGTTTCCCACAACACCAAATCACCGAGCAATTATTGATTTAGTATTTTTATGAAGGATTAAAACCAATGGATAAGAATATTTTAGATGCTGCTAGTGGTGGAGCACTTGTTGATAAGACTCCAGCTGCTGCCAAAGCCCTGATTGAGAACACGTCGCTTAACTCCCAACAGTTCACATCGAGAAACAATTATGTCTAAATAAAAGGTGTAAATGAGGTTCATGTTTCTTCTTCCAGCAAGGCCTTCAAAAATAGAATGGATGAGCTAACCGAATTAGTGAAACAGTTGGTAGTGGTAGGTAAGGCTCAAGCAGCAGCCCAAACAACAAGCTTATGTGGTATTTGTACTTCTCTTAACCATCCAAGCCTTCGATATGGAAATCAGCAACCCAGCCAACAACAGTTGATGTTACCGTTACCACCACCACAAAACCCTCCACAGGCTGCAACCACTTCTGCCCCAACTTCCGGACCTTCATTAGAAGATATTGTTAAGCAAATGGCTGTCAATACTCTCCAATTCCAGTAGCAGACAGATTCCAGTATCTAAACCCTGTAGACACCGATAGGACAGCTTGCTTCTTCAATTAATGGCATTCAGCGAGCACAAGGATCCAACCAACTACCCTCCCAAACAGTGGTGAATCCTAAAGGTCCTAATGTGAGTGCAATGTCCTTGCGATCCGAAAAAGTTGCAGATTCTGCCCCAGAAAAAAATGATAAAGTTGTTGAGGTCACACCTGAACATGAACCTGAACCTTCTGTTGTTGTTGAGGCAAAAGAAAGAGAGTATGTACCTAAGATACCTTTCCCACACAGAGTAGCCAAAACTAAAAAGATGGAAGAGGGAGACAAAGAGAGAGAGATTCTGGATGTATTCAGGAAAGTGGCTGTGAATATTCCACTTCTTGATGTGATTAAGCAGGTTCTAAAGTATGCAAAACTTCTGAAAGATTTGTGCACACACAAGAGGAGGATGAAGGGAAATGAGAGAGTGAACATAGGAAGAAATATTTCAGCTCTCATTCAACCTAAACATGCACTTGAAAAGGATAATGTTTCAGCCCTCAATCATGCCATGTTGCCCCAGAAATGCAAGGATCCAGGAACTTTTTCTATTCCATGTACCATTGGGGATAGTAAATTCGAAAATTGTATGCTTGATTTAGGAGCAGGAATTAATGTTATGCCTACTTCTGTTTATAATAATCTTAATCTTGGTCCTTTACAACATATAGGTTTAATCATCTAACTGGTGAACAGGAGCAATACTCGCCCTATTGGAGTAATGGAATATGTGCTTCTCCAAGTTAATGATTTACTTTTTCCTGCAGATTTTTACATTCTGGACATGGCCGGAGAAACAAATTCAAGCAGATCACCAATCATTTTAGGCAGGTTGTTCATGAAAACGGCAAAAACAAAAATCGATGTTGATGATGGAACAATGTCCATGGAGTTTGGTGATACCATTGCTAAATTTAACCTTTTTGATGCTATGAAACATCCCGTGGAAGAACATTCTGTTTTTCACATCAGAGTGCTTTTTGAGTCGGTTGATGATACTTATTCTGATTTGTTTTCAACTGATTTTCCATCATTGCCTACTTTTGATAATACTTACTCATGTGATTCTTCCTTTGTTTTTGCTGAGATTAAGGCTGCTCATTAGGTTGACGTTGACATTATTCCTACAGGTGAAGTTATCGATGAAGAAGATGTTTATGCAGCTGAAGCTCTCGACATCTATGTTGCACTAACACCATCCATTAGGCAGCCCCTTCACTTTGACACTTTTACTCATCTGAGATTGTTCTTTGATCCTGGAATAAAGGTCGAATAAACTATCATAAGTTTTAAGGACGGTGAGCATTACCCGAAGCTGATCCATGAGAACTCCAATTTAGAAGGAGAGACTGTAGAAGAGCCTTCACTAGCAAAGGTTGTTTATGCCATCACCTATTCTCATTGACTGCTCGGGTGTGTTATTTCCTTTCTCTCACTCTTATTTAATAGTTATGCCCTTTCATTGAGGACAATACATGTTTTAAGTATGGGGGAGGGAACCATTTACTTTGTTTTATTTCTTTCGATTTTCTTTAAGTGATTTTTTTTTAAAATTACTTAGAAACACAATGCATCTTTTGAAATTTTTAGACTATAGATTAATTTGAGGTTATATTGTGGAGACTTGGGAAAAATTCATAAGATCGGTACCGTTTTAACACCTTAAGTCTCCCGAATATGGAAATTGATTTAAATATTTGTTATGACATAGCCTTGAGTTCTCATCCTTTAAAAGCTCTTAAGTAGTTTATCTAGCAGTCAGCACCATCTAGAAATCACACACTAAGTAATTAAGCTGATGCAAATAAGTGAATGATCCCGTGCTTAATGAGAAATCTAAATAGGAATCAGCCTTTTAAGTTAGGTGACCCTCACCCGGTCACTTAGGCTAACGGTTGTGAAACCTTCAAAAAAAAAGAAAAAAAGTGGTTAATTTTGAATTGTTGAAAAGATATGGATCATAGTCACTAACAAGCTTATTTACCATGTGTGTGAATAGATAAAGGGCTTAATGTGATTGCATTAGAATGAAAGAGATCAAAAAAGGAGGATGAGTAAGTTAGGCTTAAGCATAATAACATGATTCAAATTGGTTTGTATAGGAGAGATGTATATAACCGCACAATTGCGGATTTGTGTTCTTACGATATCCTTAGTGTGCAAAATTAGTACCTATCGATACAATCTTGACTGAAGAATAGTTTGTGGCCTAGAATGAGTTTCCGGATGCTATTGTTTTTCATGAGTCTTGATACTATTTTGCTCGGAGTGCAAAAGTTCAAGTGTGGGGGAATTTGATCAGTGCATTTTAATGCACATTCTCTTATGTTTGTACTTAGGCATTTCCTTAGTTTGTTTCATTTATTATAGTGTTTTATTATATTTTTACAATTAAGGCTTTGTTTGCCGTTAATCTATTTTCGCAGCTTATTTTCAGCTTTAGCGGTTATTTGATACATGTCCACTGTTCGGATCATAACTGGAGGTACGAGAATCGAATTTGTGTGTTCTACCAGTCGTTGAAAAACTGAGACAAAGAGCTACAACTTTCATGTTTTACATAGAAGCTGATTCGGAGTGTAGAAGGCTCGAATAATTCGTTGAAGTTAGGACCCAAATTCTGCCTTTAGGGATATTTAGTTTTGGGCCGGGTTTTTTATGTTTTTCGACCTAGTTGGGTTAGAACCGGATTTTTGTGTGCTTCCTTATACCTAGTAGCAGTGGTGCTACTGTTCATTACATTTTTTTCACACTATTCACGAATTTTCTCGGAAGCTTTGTATGGGAAATTCATGGAGAACTAATTTCAATTGTTGATTTGCTGTATTCGGTTACGACACCTTGAGGTTATAATAATTTCAATTCAATTTTTATTTCTTTCAATCTTATTCTATGATTCTTGCTTGCTTAATCCAATTTTCATAGGGTAGGTTGATTTAATTCGATTGTTGTATGATCCTTAGCCGTAATCACGTTAGCGTTTGCTTAGTTCGTTATCATGATTGATCAAATCGTGTTTGCTTAATTCACGAGGGCTTAATTCCGTTTGCTTAATTCGGATAATAGGAACCTACATCACACAATACAAATTACATTTGTCAATGAGTTTGTAATCGAATAGGAATAGATAATCCATTCGGAGATTGAAATTATAATAACCGATGATAGATAGGAACCAAATCAGGAGATTAACTTTTCAGCTTATTTGATAATCAGTTTTTTTTATAATCACTTTTTTCATTATTTTTCCTTTAATTGAAATTCAAACCCCCCATTGCTCCAATTGTTGGTTAATAATAGTACAAGAATCCCTGAGAATGATACTCGAGTTGTCGTTACCGTAACTATATTTTTAAAAAATACTCGTTTTTGATCCGTGCGCGACAACATATTAGTAGGCTTTCGAGGTAGTAAGCTCCAGTCCCCATTTTCTCGCGGACGCTATAGGGACCCTCCCAATTCGCGGCGAGTTTGCCTTCGTGCAAATCTTTCGGGTTCCTTCGTAAGACTAGGGTGCCCACCTGTCATTCGCGTTTGATGACTTTGTTGTCATGACGCAAAGCTATTTTCTGTTTGAGTGAGGCTTCACGGAGGGATGCCCCTGACCAAATCTCTTCGAGTAGGTCGAGCTCCTCCCTTAGGGCCTCTTCGTTGGCCTCCTCGTCAAGGGAAGACTCAGTCCTCCTCGAGGATCCCTTATTTCTATGGGGTCACTGCCTCGGTTCCGTAGGTCAGTCAGAACGGGGTTTCCCCTGTAGTCGAGTGTGGGGTCGTTCAGTAGGCCCAGAGCACGTTGTGCAACTCCTCGACCCACCTTTTCTTGGCGTTGCCTAGTCTTCATTTCAGGCCTCACAGAATCACCCTGTTCGCGGCTTTGGCCTGCTTGTTCATTGGCGGGTGCTCGACCGACGTGAAGTGTTGCTTCGTGCCCAGCTTGGTAACGAAGTGCTGGAAGTTTTTATCGGTGAACTATGTCCCGTTGTCGGTGACGATTTCTTGGGGTACGCCAAACTGGGCAAGTATATTCCTCTTCTAGAAACAAAGTATGCTGTGGGCCGTGATTTTGGCCAAGGATTCGACCTCTATCCACTTAGTGAAGTAGTCGACGCCAACTATCAAATACTCATTTTGGTACGACCCTATGGTGAAGGGCCCAAGGATGTCCATCCCCCACCAGGAAAATGGCCACGGGGATGAGAGCGTTTTGAGCTCACTGGGCGGGGCCAGATGCATGTCCCCGTGTCGCTGGCATTTGTCACACTCCTTGACATGCTCCTTGGCATCTTGCTACATGGTGGGCCAGTAGTACCCCGCCCGCAATGCTTTATGGGCAAGAGACCATCCGCCGAGGGGCTGTGCATTGATCCCCCCATGGATCTCCTGGAGTATTTCGGGGACTTTAGACTCCTCGACGCATATGAGGAGAGGGATAGAGAAACCCCGCCGGTATAACTTGTCCTCGACGATAGTGTCGAGCCGGCATGTTGCCTGACTACGCCGACATCCTTGGGGTCGTAGGGTAGTTTCCCTATGCTGAGGTATTCATATACTAGGGTCATCCAACAGTGACCGTCGCCGATGGCGTTCACGTCGGCGGTCGAGGTGGGTTTCTCAATACTTGGCCGTGAAAGCACTTCTTGGATGAAGGATCTGTTCCCGCATTTCTTTTTCGTGCTCGCCAGCTTAGACAGGATGTCTGCCCGGGTATTGTGTTCACGCAGGACGTGACTTACTTCTGTCGCTATGAATTTTTTCATCCTCTCTTTTACCAGGTCCAGGTATTCGATGAGGCTGTCGTTCTTGGTTTAGTACTCTCCCCACACCTAGGAGGCAATAATCTGGGAGTCGGTAAATATTTTCACCTCTTTCGTGCCGAGGTCCTCGGCCAGGCGTAGTCTGATGAGGAAAGCCTCGTATTCGGCCTGGTTGTTTGATGTCGGGAAGAACAATGTGAGGTAAACCTCGAGCAAGATGCCTTCCTTGTTTTCTAGGATGATGCCCACTCCTCTTCCCGTCGAACTGGATGCCTCGTTGATGTAGATCGTCTACTTCTGGGATCCATCGGTCGAAAGTTTAGGGATGGTCATCTCCGCGACGAAGTCGACTAGTACTTAAGCCTTCAGGGCCTTCCTATCCTCGTATTGGACGTCAAACTCGAAGAGCTAGAGCGACCATTTAAGCATCCTGCTGCCACGTTGGGCCGGTCGAGGAGCTGTCTCAAGGGTTGGCTCGTCCTTACCACGATCGTGTGGGCCAAGAAGTAGTGTCGTAGTCTTCTGGCCGCAGTGATGAGGGCCAGCGTGACCTTTTCGATCTGTTGGTACCTAAGCCCAAGGCCTTGGAGGGCTTTACTAGTGAAGTATATCGACTTCTGCCTTTCGGGAGTTTCCCCTGATTAGAGCCACACTGACTGCCTTGGTCATGACGGTGAGGTACAGGTACAATGTCTCCACGTCTTCTGGTCGCGAGAGGATCGGGGGTTACGAGAGGACCTGTTTGAGGTGGAGGAACGCCTTTTCACATTCCTCGGTCCACTCGAATGTGGCCTCCTTGCGTAGGAGTTTGAAAAATGGAAGTGCGCGTTGCACCGATTTGGCCACGAAGCGGGACAGCGAGGTGAGCATCCCATTTAGCGATTGTATTGACTTCTTCGAGTTCGGCGTTGGGAGCTCGGAGAATGCCCTGCATTTGTCGGGGTTTGCCTCGATTCCTCGTTCCATGAGGTAGAAACGGAGCAGCTTGCCTGCTCGGACATCGAAGGTGCATTTCTCCTGGTTGAACCTCATCTTGCATCTCTTCGCCGTGTCGAAGACCCTTTTGAGATGGGTAGTGTGGTCGACTTCATTTTGTGATTTTACGATTATGTCATCCATGTAGACCTCGAGCATGTCTCCCATCTCACCGCAGAAAACTTTGTTCATCATCCGCTATTAGGTCGCGTCGGCGTTCTTCAGACCTAAGGACATTACATTGTAGTAATAGTTGTCTGATTCAGTCATGAAGGCCGTGTACTACTTGTTGGCCTTCGCCATGGGGATTTGATTGTATCCCGAGTATGTGTACATGAACGGTATCGATTTAAAACCTGCAGAATTGTCGACCAGTTTGTCGATGTTAGGCAATGGGTATGCATGTTTCGGGCATGCCCGGTTAAGATCAGTGTAATCAACACACATCCTCCACTTTCCATTATTCTTTTTAACAAGTACAACATGAGAAGGCCAGGTTGTGTACTGGGCTTCCGAAATAAAGTTCACCTCTAAGAGGTCTTTTACATCCTTTTCAGCAGCCTCCACTTTCTCGGGAGACTGCCTACGCCTACGTTGTACTACAGCCCTAGCTGCCAGATCTATTGTGAGTTGATGGAAGGCCACATCTGGGGCGAGGCTGGGCATCTCTGCAGCGCTTCACGCAAACAAGTCAGCATTTTCTCAGAGGCATGCCTTCAGCTGTTTCCTCGCCCGTGCCAATCTTCACGTTCCTATCCGGGTTGTCTCCGAGGGTGATGAGCTTGAAGTCTCCATCTGGAATAGGGCGCATGGGGTCGAGAGGCTACCCGTTGCCTTTAGCTGGAGGAGTGTGATCCGCTACCTCGTCCTGCTCTTGCTTGCTTGGGAAACGCCTGTCGAGGTCGACCGTGTTGACGCGCGGGAGTGGCTTATGCTCTTCATCCAGTACTGACTTCCTCGTGGTCTTGGACTTGATGTTGATCGAGTTCATACCCTTGGCTGCAGCCTCGAAGCATCTCTTGGCGGCCTTAATATCCCCGTGGAGAGTGACGACGCGGCCCCTAGTCGTGTAGTACTTTATCTTCAGATGGACTGTAGATGGTACAACCGTGAGTTTGGCTAGAGTCGGCCTCCCCAGGATGCATTGGTACAGAGAAATGCACTCTACTACCAGGAAGCAGACCTTAACTTATCGGGCAGTGTCGTCGTTCCCGAATGTGACCATCAGCTCGACATAGTCCCACGGTCTGGTGGTGGTGCCGTTGAAAGCCTGTAGGTCTGAGCCCACGTAAGGGGTCAGATGTGTCTCATCAAGCTGGAGGGTAGTGAATAGGTGGGCATATATTATGTCCACCGAGCTCCCTTGGTCAACCAAGATGCGACGGACATCAAATTTCGCCATCTGTGACTTGATCAGGAAGGGTGTGGAAGTCGGGGGTGTCGCTCGGTAATTCTTTGAGATAGAAGGTGATGGGGTTCGACCTTCTCTGGACCTTCTCAAAAGTAGCATTCTGTGTCGAGCTCGCCTCTATCAACTCGTCAAACTTCCGCTTAATCGACCCCACCGAGACCTTGTTGAAACCTCCGCCAGATATGACCATGGCGGTCACAGGCGTGTCGGTCTCGTAGGGGAAGTAGTAGTCTTCTGGTCGGGTGACACATAGGGTGACTTGTTGTCTGTTCTTGCCGGGGGATAGGGTCGCATCCTCGACCCTTTTCGTCTCCCGGGTCTCTTGTCAGGGGGCCTCACTCCTCTTTGTGTACTACTTGAGGTGCCACTCTTTGATCAAGATTTCTATGGAATCCTTGAGGTGGATGCAATCCTCCGTGACATGCTTGTGGCTCCTATGGAACCTGCAGTACTTGGACTTGTCAACGTTTGATTTAGGGGGCGTCGGCTTCGGGAAGCGGACATTTTCTCTTTGGAATTCTGAGTTGATGCACTCGGCCAAGATGCGCTCGCGGGGAGCTGTGAGTAGCGTGTACTCAGTGAAACGACCTGTGGGGCCCCTTTGTTCTCGAGAGTCTCGAGGTCGGTCTTCTCTTCTTCTCCCCCCCCCCTCGTCGAGGAACGGTGGAGTCCTCGTGTCTGGAGCTCTTGGCTCCCTCTTGATTTTACAAGTCACGGGCAGAGTGCGCTGCCTCTATCTCCTCATACTGGATGTATGCTTGGGGCTTGTGGAGGAGTGTGTCCAAGGTGATGGGCCTTTCAATGCCAACTGCCTTGGCGAACTCGGTGTGAGGTTGTAGTCATCGCTCGGTCAAAAACCTCTTCATGTCGTCCGAGGTGGATACCTGGACAGCTTCTCGGTTGAACCTCTCTATATAATCCCGAAGAGATTTGTCTTTTCCCTGGATGATGGCTTCCAGGGATGCTTCACTCTTTGGGTGGCGACGGGAAGCAGTGAAGTGCCTAGAGAACTGCCTCTTCAGTTCTTTCCAAGATGTGATGGACTCGGGCGCGAGGCTCTCGTACCACACCATAGCACCCTTCCTCAGGGTAGTGGGAAAGAGCCTGTACTTAATGGCTTCCCGGACATTCCGATAGTCGAGCATCACATTGATGCTCTCAATATGGTCGTCCCGGTCGGTCGTACCGTCATATGTCACCAAGGGCGAGGGGTTTTCCATCCTGACGGGCAAGGGGGCCTCCATGATGTCCCTGGATAGTGGCGTGTGTTGGTCGTCCTCGTCGCTCCTGACGGGCGGTCGCGACGGGGATAGGTCACCCCGACCGTTCCTGCTCCGTTGGAGAAGGCTCCTTGATCGGCTCTTTGGCCTCTAGATGTATCCTTCAGCTTTATTCTTCTTATGAGCGGGGGAACATCGCTCCTTCAGGGGCAAGGACAGGTCGTGCTTCTGGGCAACGACGGGCTTAGGTCGTTCCAAGCGCGGGCGATGCCCAGGCTTTCAGGGAGAACGGCTCTGAGAGTCATCGTGTCGTGTCCTCTGCGGAGGAGGAGAGGGACTGTGAGAGACAGGGCGACGATGCCTCCACATGGGGAGCGTGATTGTCGTTCTCTCTTGAGCACCCCTATCCGTTCATTATGTTGGAAGGTCATCAGATTTGTCTGATTGATCGCCGCGAAAAGAGCCATCGTGGTCGGATCAACATTAGGTGGCACAGGGATTGGCTGGTAGACAACCGGGCTATCAAAGCGTTGGGCGGCATTGAAGGCCATGTCATCAGATGAGGGGGAGGCGGTGTGCCCATCCCCGACATGTTGAGGTCAGTTCGTGGGCTGGCCATGATTGTCGGAGATTAAAGTTACTTTGGTTCTCGAGTTTCTACGGGAGGAAGAACGGGGAAGCAAGGGTTCCCACATACGAGCCACTGATCGTACCTGATTAGAAATAGATCAACAGCTAGCAACACATCGTGAGCTCTGTTATTCGTCGGTGGTGGTGAAGAGGTGGGGGTGTACCTGCAAGGTACTCTGATGCCAAAGTTAGAGATGGAGTAAATAACCCAAGTACATGGAAATAATGTAAAGAATGGAATACCTGACCCTCTAGTGAAAGAGGGTATTTATAATGTGCCCTCAGCGCATGACCAATGGTTACTTGGCATTGGGTTGGATCGTAAGGCCCAATACGTGTAACTGCCATGGCTTACATGGCGTAGGGAAGACCAGCACGTGGTCTTCGCCCTGGATCAACTGCCTCGTGATCTTTGGAAGGTGGGCTGACTAGTTCTTCCAGAAGTGGGTAGTTGCCTGATGACGTGTCCTCGCGTGGGGGACACGTGGAGTCCGTGGGGGAGACATGTGTGGGCTCCCCGGTCATGCAAATGGGCTAGACATAACTTGGGCCCTCCCTGACGAAGACTTGGGTTAGATCGTGCCCGACGGTGGGCCAGCCTTAGGCCCAGTCCAGAACAAATTATAAATTGGGTTGAGAAACTTTAGGGGTTTCAAATAAGAAAACCAAGTTGGGGTTTTCCTTCAAGAACAATTAGGGATTTGAAGGTTTTGGACAAGATTACACAATTTGGATTCAATTGAGTGAAAGCTTTAAAGAACGGGGGTTTCTTGCAAAGGAGTAGTGTGAGATGGTGAATCAAATTGGTAAATCTTGGGTGACAACAATTCGCAATTTAGATTCGATCGAGTGAAAGCTTTGAAGAAATGGGTTTCTTGCAAATGAGTAACATGAGACGGTGAATCAAATTGGTATTGACGGGTAACTTAATCGAGCTCAGATCAAGGGAAGAGAAAGTGTTAGAATCAACATCAAACATAGGGTTTGTAGAGTTGCATTGCTACATTTCTTTTGTAAATGACTTTTGCAAAGTAAGGTTAAATTTCATTATCTCAATTTGAGTTCGAATTAAGGATAAACGTACCTATAGCGAGGCCGACTGGATAACTGCCTAAACAAATCCTTGTGTACTCTCTCAATCTCTCTCTCTCTCTCTCTCTCTCTCTGTATATATATATATATATATATATATATATATATATATATATATATATATATATATATATATATATATATATATATATATATATATATATTGTAACGCCCATATATATACATACATCAAAGCATATATCATACATGAATAATAGATTTGGTACTGAAATATACAAGTTCCTAGTAACACAGTATACATATAAATGCCCAAAATCCTAATACAACAACTATGGCATGGTATGTAACACCCTTCTACTCTGCATACAATTTTAGGAAAATAATTCATATTATCAGAGTAACTTCAATGAGAAAGGTGCCACATATATTCAAAAACATCATTTAGTAATCATTATCCTGTCCCGTAACACGGGTTACACATCCTTAATAATAAAATCAACGACTACGCAGCGGAAATCAACTTTTTATGTCAATTCAATAAAACACTTCATACTAAATGTATTCAAATCAAATCATCACCAACAATGTAAAAATTCAACATAAAACAAAAGAACGTGAGGTTCACAACAATTCCCAACCCGATGTTACATGACACAGAGCATGACACCTCTAAACACTACTAATAATAACGATAACGACACACTTCAAGGCTACATCCTCCATCGTCGTGAATCTACTCTTGGTTATCTGTAAGTTACCCACATAAGAGGCAACATTTCCAAGCCGGCAGGGTGAGAAAACATAATTCATTATAGTGATATAAGTACATAGGAATTGAACAGGAAGGCAACAACAAACATCATAGTATATTCAACAACAGCATCATAGTATAATCAATCAACAACATCAGAGCCTAATCGACCAAAACGTCATAGCATAATCAACATCAACCTCATAGCATAATCAACAACAATATCATAGTATAATCAACAACGACATCATGGTATAATCAACAACAACATCATGACACAACCAACATTAACATCATGATATAATCGACAACAACTTCATGATATAATCAACAACAACATCGTAATTTAATCAACAACAACATCATGGTATAATCAACAACAACATCATGATACAATCAACATCAACATCATAGTTTAATCAACAATAACATCATGGTATCCACGGTAAAACGTACATATTATTCGACAATCAACTCATACACATGCAATGCCACTTAGAATGAGATGCAACTTCATCGGAAACATGCATGTGGTACCAATTCAACGTGTGATGAACACTGGGCCATCAACCCTCCACAAGGGAGCACAACATAATCAACATATCACTCTAATCCGCACAATGGGATTGAAGATACCAATGGACCGAAGCCCCAACATAAAAATGCCATGAAATGCAATGATGCTAAACTCCTCATTTCATTCAAATATCAACATGTGCATCATTTATTTCATGTTCAACAATATTCATCATAAAATCATGTTTTTATCATCCATATATCCACAACAACTATACAACAATGATTCAACACGAGAAAACATCAAAACCTCATGAATTAGACGACGAAACGACAAGACAGCAGCAAAACAACAAGACAGTGACAATCAGCAAGAGAAAACGTCAAAACAGCAAAAATGGAAAATACTCAGTGGCCTGACACGGCCGCCTGTGTCACGTGACACGACCCGTGTCAGGAGGCCTGCACTAAAAACCCAAAACAGAAAAGTTTTCGACAGAAACAGAGGCCTGACACGGCCGCCCGTGTCCTGTGACATGGCCCGTGTCAGAAGCTCTGTAACAAAATATTTATTTTCTCCAACCAGCAGGTTGACACGGGTGCCCGTGTTGTGTGACACGGCCCGTGTCAGGATGCGACAAAACCCAACTTTTCCCGAAAAGCGCTTTTCTGCGTTTTCGACTTCGATTACCCCAAAAATTAGTGTTCCACACGAAATTTGATCACAAATACTCACAAAACACACATATAGCAATATACATCAATCAAATACATCATACTTTCATCAAATTACTCATTCTACATCAACAATCATCAAAATCAACACAATTCATACAATCCTTAATCTATTCATCTCCGATTCCTATAAAACTATAAGAAATTAAGAACTTTCCCCATACCTTAGAGTAATCTGAAGCTTTTTCCTTCTTTCTTCAAGATTCCTCTAGTAATCCTCAAGCCCTAGTTCTCCTTCTCCTCTCTTCTTCAGTGTTCTTCACAAAAATACGACAAAATGAGAAAATGATCGATCCCCTTGTTTTGGTTAACAAATCTCAACTTATGAACTTCCCATCCTATCCTTATTTACTTTCCAATAAGACCACCTTGCCCTTTTCTTAATATTTTTAAATAATAAATAATAATCTAAATAATACATGATTATTCACTCTATTAAAATTATTTAAAATACTCTTTTAATCCATAATTCTCCAAATTATCAAAAACCTCTTAATTCCTTCTAAATCAATTAAATAAATAATTAAATAATTAATTTAGAACCGTAAAAGCTATGATCCGTAAGGAAATTCAAACCACTTTGTCCTTACCCTTCGCCTAACCTGCAGTACCTGTGATGTAAACAACAACGTGGGGTGAGATACATCAAATCTCAGTGAGTTCGCTATCTTAAAGTCCTCTCGGCTGTACAAGGTTCTTACCATCCTAACTCAAGTCAAAAGGGAAGGGAAGTGACTCTGAGTACTCACTCACACTATATGGAAACATGTCATGAGTTCATCAACTCACAAAATCACTAATTGATAACCATGCCAAGGCATCCCCTATTCCCGTCCTCTTCTACGTCTAGAAGTCGACCCGAGTCATGGATCCTTGTAACCTACTTGACATACGATTGGATTTGGGTTCTACGGGCCTTTTACCATTATGAACCGTCACTTTACATGGGCCGTATACCGTCAGAAGCATTCACCCCTCGAGCGCCATTCGTACAACACGGGGAATCAAACCTGCCAAGTAGTCATGCATATGTTTCAGAGGAGCTCGAGACCCATGAAACGTAACTCAAAGAACTGGTTACGATTACGTGATCACACACACAAACATGATCGTATTCGACGATTACAAGGCCATAACGCCTTATCACAACCACAAGGTTAACACACATGTTCCATGCTAGTGTTTATTCATTCTATGACATTAGTGTCTGACACACTCCTCGGAACCGCACGCACGATCGTTGTCATTATGTCATTTCACACTTTCTGACATTGTTTACGATAATAATCCTCACTCTACCTATTTCGTATTTTAACATGCATACATTTTCAACATGCTTAACAACAAGGGAAAATAGGTAAAACATAAGCCAATTTCATGATAAGATCATATAGACAATATATCACATATCATTACTTCCATTCATTTGCCTCTAATTAATTTGTCCTACTACATACCCCTAATTTCCACTTTTTATTGGGTAGAGGGTCGTCGTGGCTTTCTAACGGTACCAAGAATGTCCCGATCCGGGTTACGGATCAAAAGTGATGAAGGAAACAAAATTGCACAAACTGTCATGTTCGCTAGGCGAACCTCCCAGCGAGAGTTCGCTTCTGCCTTCGCTAGGCGAAGCCTTAGGCGAATCAACAATCAGAACGAAACAGACCTAAAGTTCGCTTCGCAAACTCCCTGGCGAACAATCGCCCCGCCCTTCGCTTCGCGAACACCTTAGCGAAACAAGGCAGAACCAATCAGCACTGAAAAAGCACAAAGTTCGCTAGGCGAACGTCGTTGGCGAACATTCACTGACCTTCGTTGTCGGGTTCGCTAGGCGAACCCTCAAAAGTTTGTTCGCTGCGACTCGCCCCAGATTCGCTAGGCGAAGCCTGGAAAACCCAACTTCCCCACAGCGCTGCTGTTCAACCAAAATCAATAATTTTACCATCCAAAACACATCCAACCCTTAACATAACAACCAAAACACAGTACAATCATAACAACAATCATTTATATTGCATTTCATCCGTTAGATTCCTGATTTTAGCACAATTATTCATTTTCTCACAATCTCAACCTAACTCTAAAACTCATGAATTTCTACAACTAAGGCATCTACCTAGAACCCACCTTGAACAGAGGATGATGATGAAGAAGATGAGATGATTTAGTGAAGAATGGGTGATGATCTTGATCTTTCTCTTTTCTAGGTTTTTCTTCCCTTTTTTCCTTCCTTCCTCCTTCTTTCTCTCCAACCTCTTTCTATCTTTTTCTTTCTTTTGCTCTTATGTGGAAAAGGAATGGAAAAGAAATGATATAGTAAAATATCATCAATTGCAACACTACTAATTATCCAAAAATCTCTAAAGTTCCAAATACTTAAATATCTCAGAGTCAGATAATATTAATTAGATTTGCTCTGAGCTCAACTGTTACTCTAATTATCTTTGCAGATAATTTCTCAGAGTACACTGGAACTCAGTTGATCCCAACTAATATTCTCCAGAGTAATTAAAATACGGGGTATTACATCCTCCCCCCTTAAATAGAAATTCGCCCACGAATTTAAAACAATTACCTGAAAAGATGAGGATAAACTCCTCGCATCTCTGATTCCAATTCCCAAGTGGCATCGCCCGGATGCATCTCATCCCACTGGACCTTAACAAGAGGAACCTCTTTATTCCTTAACACCTTAGTTTCTCTCCCTGTGATACGACTCGGTTGAGGCTCAAACGTCAAATATGCTTCTATCTCGATCGTATCAGGTAAAATTGGCTGAAGAGGATCCGGAACGAACTTTTGAAGCTGAGATACATGAAAAACATCGTGCATCTCTGACAGAGAAGGCGGTAAGGCCAATCTGTAAGCTACTTCACCAATTCTTTCTAAAATTTGATACGGTCCCACGTATCTCGGACTTAACTTCCTCGACCGAAACGGTCCTTTCTACCGCAATCTTGGAGTAACTTTCAAAAATACGTGATCGCCTTCTTCAAATTCTAAAGGTCTTCTACGGTTATCCGCATAACTCTTCTGACGATCTTGTGCTTGTTTGACCTTATCACGGATCATCCTAATTTTTTTCGTAGTTTCTTGAATAACCTCGGGTCCCAACATTCTATCTTCACCAACCTCCCCCCAACACAATGGCGTCCTACACTTCCTTCCATATAATGCCTCATAAGGAGCCATACCAATACTTGCATGATAACTATTGTTGTACGAAAGTTCAATCAACGACAAAAGTTCTATCCAATTTCCTTCACTTTCAAGTGCACAAGCTCTCAACATATCCTCCATAGTTTGTATTATCTGTTCCGTCTGACCATCCCGGCCCACCAATAGTCCCTCTTTAAATCTTGATACATCTTTGAAGACCCCGGATGTATAGTAAAAGCATCCTTATGCGCTTCTTCCAAAATCCTCCTTTTTAACTCCGTGTTATCCGGAACACAAATCCTTTGGTTAAATAAAATAATTCCGTCGGTAGCTCGCACAAATCCCGGTTGTACTAACATTTCTTGTAACTTCTCATCTAACCCTTGTCCTGGTTGGATTTCTTCCCTAAGAGTAGAATTGATATCCAAATTTCCCTTAATCACACCATTTGGAGTTCAAACAAATTGAAGATTTAGATCTCAAAATTTTTTCCAATAAAGTATACTCTAGCATCATCAACTCGGCATTATGCAACACCTTCCTGCTCAATGCATCCGCCACTTTATTTGCTTTACCCGGATGGTATTTTAACTCCAAATCATAATCCTTCAAATACTCCATTCACCTCCTTTGACGCATGTTCAACTCCTTCTGATCAAAGAGGTACTTTAAGCTCATGTGGTTGCTAAACATCTCAAAACGTACACCATACAAATAGTGACGCCACACTTTCAAAGTAAATACCACTGCCGCCAATTCTAAAACATGCGTTGGATAATTCTCTTCATGGACTTTCAACTGCCGAGAAGCATAAGCCACTACGTGTCCATCTTGCATTAACACACCTCCTAATCCCATCTTCGATGCATCACAATATACCTCATACGACTTACTAGGATCAGGAATAACCAAAACAGGAGCGGTCGTCAATCTTCCTTCACACTCATGAAACTTCTCTCACAAGCCGAATCCCACTCGTACGAACAATCCTTTTGAGTAAGTCTCGTCATTGGTAAAGACAGTTGGGAAAAGCCTTTGATAAACCTTCTGTAATAACCTGCTAATCCCAAGAAACTTCTAACTTCGAAAACATTCTTCGGTCTCTCCTAATTAATCATTGCTTCAACTTTTAATTGATCAACCGCTACACCTCCCTGAGATATGACATGACCAAGAAAATTCACCTCCGACATCCAAAACTCACACTTGCTTAGCTTGGCAAAAAAGTTGTCTCTCTTGTAAGATGGATAAAACGATTCTTAGGTGTTCTCCGTGCTCTTGAGAATCACGAGAATAGATAAGAATGTCATCAATAAAAATCACCACGAATTAGTCCAAGTAAGGTTGAAATATCCAATTCATATAATCCATGAAAACTGCCGGAGCATTCGTCACACCGAAAGGCATCACCAAAAATTCATAATGACCATAACGGGTTCTAAACGCAGCCTTTGGTATATCTGAACTCTTCACATGAATCTGATGATAACCCGACCGTAAATCAATCTTCGAGAACACACAGGCTCCTTTCAATTGATCTAACAGATTGTCTATCCTTGGTAATGGGTATTTATTCTTGATGGTGACCTTATTCAACTGACGATAATCGATACACAATCGCATTCCACCATCCTTTTTCTTTACCAACAACACTGGAGCTCCCCATGGAGAAACACTTGGTCGAACAAAATGCTTAGCCATCAATTCTTCCAATTGATTCTTTAATTCTCTCAAATCAAGTGGTGCCATCTGCTACGGAGAAACAGATATTGGAGCCGTTCCTGGTATCAGGTCAATAGAGAATTCCACTTCCCTCTCCCGAAGAAGAGAAGTGATATCCTCGGGGAAAACTTGGGGAAATTCACAGACTACCAGAATACTCAACACCTAAAGGTTGTTACTCTCCTCTTGAGTAAGAACCAAAAGAACCGACTTTTCCTTTTCAAACAAGAAATTTATCATTCCAACCGTACCTTCTAAAATAGTAGTTAACACATCCCTTGGAGTAGCCTCATCGGATGGAATAATGATTAGCTTTTCTTCACACCCGATAAATACCGAATTAGCTGAAAGCCAATCCATTCCCAGAACAACGTCCACTTCCTTAAGCGGTAAACAAATCAGATCAATCTGGAAAACTCTTCCATCCACCGATAAAACATAATTTTCACACATTAAAGGTGTTTCAACCATCTTATACATGGCAGTAGTAACCACCATGGATGCAGACAACAGAATAACTTGCAACCCAAGCCGCTATACACATTGCATTGATACGAAAGAGTGTGTGGCTCCACAATCAAATAAAACAAAGCAAGGATTTCCATTCACAAAACACGTACCAGCAATCAAAGAGTTGTCACCCTTTGCTTTCCTCGCATCCAAAGTCTATACTCGGCCGGTATTCCTCCCTTGTGTCTGATTCCTATTTTGAGGACAATCCCTCGCCATATGTCCGTAGCACCTCAAAATTTACCCTCATGTTTTCTCAATAAATTGGTCTATGCTTTACTCATTTGCATTCCATAGTAGGTCATAAATTACATATCATTGGTTGCAAGGCATGGTATCTAGTGCTTCAAGGTGTGAACAATTGAAAGCCAAAGAAAAGCAAGAGAACAAGAACCAAGGGTCACCAAGCAAACCTCAAGGGTCCCTTACATCTTATGTCATCTCATCCCACAAGTCATTTGAAGAGGAGAATTCATCAAGAAGTGGGACAGTTCATCATCTCCTACACAAAACAGTCAAAAATTGGGATCTAACCCTCAAATGGGCAAGCTCTTTGAGTTTTTAGCATCTCCAAATGGCCTATTTCATCACCTTGTAAGAGGATACACATCATACTCAGAGGAATTCGAATTTGGAGGATGTGTTATTTCCTCCTAACCAGAGGGTACCAAAATTAGGGTTTGACATAAAATCAATTTATTTCTGATTTTTTGGACAAAACTTGATCTCATGGTATTCCTTATGTTCCTAAGTGTATAGGGATGGAAAATTTCCCATCAATTGGTTTCAGAAGGGTTTCAATTGGTCAGAAGATTCAAAATCAGGAGAATTGGGGATAAAGTCAACTGTGCAGTGGAAAAAGTCAACTCCTGACTTTTTAAGGTCAAATTCATGAAATTCAAGTTACATATGTTCATTGGACAAGATTTGATCAAGAAGTGATGGAGGAATCATGAAAAATCAAGAAATGTACAAAGTTTCCATTTTTAGAAACTTAGGGTTTCCAAAAATGGCAAGTTTAGACCATTTTGCACTACACTTTGAGGCTTCCTTTCTCCATGATAAAAGCTTCAAACCTCAGACCCAAGTTGAGCCAATTAAAGTTCACATTCTAAGCTTCAAATCCATATAAAGAACTTCTCCATTGGATCAAAATTGAGTGAGTTATGATCAACCAAAGTGGAGCAAAATCAAGGCAAATCTCAGGTCGCGACAAGGCATATACAGGCCCCCAGGCCATAATTTTGTCGAACAGTTGGTGTGCATGATGGGTACAGATTCAGAGCTAATTTTCTCCAGGATAGAGGTTTCAAATGGAAAAAGGTCCAACATGAAAGTTGTTCATTTTGCAGCCCTCTACAACTTTCATGTTGAAATTTTTTTCGTTTGAGCAACCATTGAAGAGGTATAAATGGTCAAAGAGGGCATGCTACCATTGAATATCCCACACGCATATGGTCTGGTCATGACAGGTCAAAATGTTTTGCTAAGACAGTTGGGCACCACATCCATAATTATTCTCATGTACACCATAACAACCATACTCCCTCTATACATGAAAATTTGTACAACACATAACTCCATTTTAACTCTCATTTTCCATTAAACCACACACTAACCAAGTTACTAATTAGCATCTTAACCATGGTTAAGCTCTCTAACCCATCCTATATAAACCCTTAACCACCCCATAACAGAAATTAGTTACTCATTCTTCACATTTTCATCATAATCACTCTAAAAAAATCTCAAGTTTCTCTCTCACTCTCAAGAGTTCAGATAAGAATTTTTCTCTCATTTCTTCATCATTTTCGAAGATTCTTTGAGCAGCATCGCCTTCATAACCTCCTCTTTCTACTGTATGCATTAGATTTGCTTGAATCCACCATTGAAGAAATCTCAAGTTTCACTCATTACTCCAAATTTCTGCTCCAATCAAGTATAGGATCTGGTTTTAGCCTTTATTTGGCTTAAAGTGTTGATTTAAAGGTCTTGCAAGAAGTTCTTGGGTTTCTAAAACACCAATTACATCTCACAAGGTTAGGGATCTTGAAACTTTTACTTTATTTCATCATGATGTTAGGGATTTATAATGTGAAATTAGTAATCATGCATTGCATTTGGAAAGTCCTGAAATGATGGCACACCATTGATTGTTCAATTGGGATTTTATGTGATTTTGTGATTTTTGCGAAATTTATGTTGAACATGTCACTTTCGTTCCATTTTTCTTGATGTTAGAATGATCTTTTTGAGATTTAATTAGTATATTCATGATCTATGAAGTCTGGGCTTCAGTTTGGTATTTTATTTTCTTGATTTTCGTTAAGAATTGATAGAGATATTTGATGTAGAAGTTGGATAAAAATTCTGCATTATTTTATGGTTTATATGAAAAATTCTGCATTTTGCATGAGCTAATGATGAAGATGATGAGGTGTCCGAAAACCATTGGGCGTGTTCTTGCCTTTCCAATGATTAAGCAATTATGAATTAATGATGATGAGAGAGAAGAGCCGCGTGTGGCCACGCGATTGGTGCAGCCTCTCATTCTTTCGGCGGGCCAATAGAAATGCGACAATGCATAAAAGTGAGGGATGCTCCCTCTCACGTGCATCTTTTTTAACCTGAGTGACCTCTATGTGTGTGCGTGCATGCTACTTATTGTGGACTTTATCTCTGATTCGCTTGATGTGTGTACTTGCTTGATAATCTTGCATTGACTTGATCCAACGCTTGCTATTGAGTCAACTATTGACTGAGGGTCTACTATAATTCTGTGTGCTACACGCGTTTTGGACTGGATTGAGTAATTGATATTCACACCCTTCTTTTATTGAGCCCAAACATATTTGAACTGAGTTCTTACTATATTCACACCCCCTGCTTAGTTTACCTTCATTTTAAATTTCTTTTTTATCTAGTTTTCATTTCATTTCATTAAAAATACTAAAACACATTGAAAAATTCTATAAAAATTCATCAAGATTTGTAATTCATTAAAATAATTTTCCATATTTTTTAATTCTGGTTTTATTAATTTTTGAGCATATTTCCACAATTTCTTTTCAATTTTTTTTTCATTTGAACCTTTCTTTGACACTTGAACTTGTGCATTTTATTTCTCCCATCTCATACAACATTTTTGACTCATTCTTTTTGCATTGGTTAAAGGACATCTTGAATCATCTAAAAAAAATTTATTTTTGTTTTTAAAGTCATTTTATCCTGTGTTTAGAGGTTCTTATTTGAGCATTCTTGTGGTTTGTTTCAATGTGATTTTGTGAAATTCTTTGAGGCACTTTTCTTTTGAGTTTTGCCATGAGTTTTTTATACATGTGTTGCCTATGACTTAGGTTGTTTAGGAACTATTTTTTAAAATTTTATCATGTGCTTTGATATTTGTTTGATGCCTTGCATTTGAAGTTACATGTATGCACATTCTTCTACTTCATTCTCACATGATTTTGTTGAGGCACTTGTGCCACCTCTTGTGTTTACTTTGTATGATATTATAGGTCATTTTTATGATATTATAAGTCATCTTGAACCATGATTATAGGTCATTTGTTTTTATTCTTTGTCATTCGTACATAATTGTTCTAAATGTCATCCTTACATGAATATTTTTGTCCTAATCCTTGCATCTTCTCTTCTTAAGCTCTACATGTTCCATGTGTGCATTTTGTATGACTCTTCATTCATCCCATTTGTATCTCATCAATGGTATGCCACTTCCCATATGCATTCATTAATCATTTCACATGTTATGCACTTTTGGTATGTCACTTTGTGCATCTAATTGGAAATGGTTTCTTTCTTTCTTATCTCTTCTTCATCTTATTTCTCTTACTTGTATCATTGCATCCATGATTTGCACGATGATTCATATGTATTAGAAGACATTTATAGATGGTATATGGTTCTGACTTTGATCTTTTGTGAAGCATTATTGCATGATCACTTTGCATTTCCACTCATTCTTCATCTTTTACTTACATAGTGCACTTCTTTGATGTTTAGGACATTTGATTGTGCATAATTTGTTCATGTTTAATATCTTAACATTAGAGAACATCCTTAGAGCATAGGTTCTGACCTTGAATGATTTTCAACTCTTAGGATCTTTATCCATTGATTCTTAATGTGTTTGATCATTGCTTGTTATTCCTTCCTTATTTCACTACTTGTAAATAGTTTTGAACAAACCTTTTCATGTAGGTGCTAATGGTAAGTGTGTGGATATGCTTCCACATACCCTTCTTTCTTTCATCTTCTCTTATCTCTTTTAACCATTCAACTTGTGATCATGATAAGCATTTATATGCTTTCCTTGAATAACTTCTTTCTTCTCCCTTTTGAGTTATAACTCATCTTCTACTTTAGAAGTGAGTTGTTTAATTCACTCTTCTTGTCCTTTCTTTTAGGATTAGGTTTCTTAAACCACATTAACCATAGGAACATCCATGTATGATAACTTTAGGGTTTGAGTCTTAGTTTCCCTCATTAGATTTTACCTTTCTCAACCATTTGAGTCTCTCTTTCTCATCTTAAAACAAAATCAAAAAACACTTAATAAAGGCATAATATGTATTGCATTTGAGCCTTTCATGTGAGAATAAGATAGTGAGGGGTCTTCTCTCACTTTCTTAGAATGTTTAGCGTACGTACCGTCTTGGGTCGATATGCGAGGCATTCGATCCTACGTGAAGGACTTAAATACAATATGTGTTGTAAACACAAAAATAATCAAAACACTTGCTTAAAAGACAAAAACAAACAATAACGTCTTTCCTTCGGGAATTCTCTTCTCATCTCACTCACTCTCAACGTACGAACGTGCTTCTCCTCGTTCTCTTGCAAGACGGTAATGCACTCGATTCAGCGAGCCACCTGAGCTAGAACATTAGTCGTTCCCTAAAAACACAAACGGTTTTCCCTAGGTGAGGGGAACTACGTCGCTCTGATTCTCATGTTCCCGATGAGATACGTAGGCAGTGGGGTAGGGCCCATTCGAGCACTTCTTTTATTTTCCCTACATTTGTTTCTCGTTCTCTTTCCATTCCTTTTCCAATTCTTCAGTTAGCAGCTCTTTTTCCAGTATCTTTTCTATCACCCTTTGATCGAAACAGCAAGCGTGGATCCCATCGGGTACAATGGACGCGTGAGGGTGCTAATACCTTCCTCTCGCGTAACCGACTCCCGAACCCAGTTCTCTTGGTCGTAAGACCATGCTCTTTCCTTTCCCCCAGGTTTATGCAGTGTTTCCTTTCCCTCTCTTGGGATAAATACACATTGCTGGCGACTCTGTTTCGATGCCACTTTCGCGTTTGTACTTGGATGAAAATCCCGGGAGCGACAGCTGGCGACTCTGCTGGGGACCGAACCCAGAATCTCTGGTTCCCTTAGCGAGTCAATCCTAGCGCTTGTCTGTTTTCTTTCATTGGGTTTTTACTGTTGTGCTGTATTTACTATTTTACTGTATTATTGCTTTACTGTATTATTGTTTTTATCGCGTTTACTGCATTTGCATTTCATTATTATACTGGACTATGCTGTGCTGGTTTTTTGTTTGGCGGGATGGGTATTCTGAGAGATAAGCCCATTACACAGGCTTGAGTACACACATAGGATTAGAGTGGAAAGTAGTGTGGCCTACGTAGCATCTTGTTATGTATGGTTTACACGAAATCCACAACCAAACGAGTTTTTCTTGGGAGATGTTCTGATTTGCGCGTCTTGTGCATTTCGGGGTGTTAACCTAGAAAGCTGTCGACTCTGGTGACCGATCATTGAGGACCTTAGTGGAAACATCCCTCTTTAGTGGTGACAATGGCAGACCACATTCTGTGGCAAACCCATTCGCACCCGAGGGTCCACTTTGGAACTTGCATAGGATGGCCTTTATTTTTGGGGAATCATTGGACGTTCTTTTTGTTTGGCGATAACATTGTATCCTACGGGCTGAATGTGCTATTGCTTCTCAAAATAGAGAATCTGAAACTGAGGAACCGCTATTCTAGTACCCACATGCGAGTACGGGCAGGTGTTTACAGGTTTGCAGGTGACAATGCCTCCCACATACCCTAATACTCTGGTATTTTCACAGACAGATAATGTAACCTATTACAGTCAGTGGGTTTCCATCTACAATATTATTCTCAGATTTGTACAGACACCGTGCACACATTCCAGCACAGACACAGAGCGCGCTGATACCATGCCTTTTGCATTACATTATCATATCATAACACTCATGTTTGTCATTTCCAGGTGCTTATTTTACCTCTGATTCCAGTTAATGGGTTCGACGGAGACAAATGCTAAGAGGAAGAATAATTTCTGTTACAAATTTCCAGAGCCAAAGTTGGATCTACTTCACAAAATGATAGCCATGGCTGACCCGGGTGTTCTTATCACTTTCTAGAGGAGATATGGGAGATTGGTGAAAATGGTCCGTAACATTACAAAGTATGAGCATGACGCTCTCCACACTCTATTGTAGTTCTATGAGCCCTCGTTAAGATGCTTTGTCTTTCCGGGGTATATCTTGATGCCTACACTGGAGGAGTTTTCATTCATCTTGGATATCTCAGTCAAATCAACTGTGTCATTCTTTTCTGGAGATCACCCTAATATAGAAGAAATTGCAACAGCTCTATAGGTGGAACAGTCACTGCTGAAGAGAAATGTTGCTAGCAAGAGTGGAGTCAAAGGTTTTCACTTGGAATTTCTTGCAGACCAAGCTCAAGAATTTGCCAACGCTAAGAATTGGGCAGTCTATAATTCTATCCTGGCCTTGTGTATCTATGGCATCGTTCTATTTCCTAACCAACATCACTTTGTGGATATGCACGCTGTGAGAGTTTTTATCCTGAAAAATCCCGTTCCCACTTTGTTGGGTGATTTCTACCACTCGGTACATTTCAAAAATGAGAAAAGAAGGGGGGTCCTGTCAACTGTTGTACTTCACTTCTGTCTGATTGTTTTTTGAAACATTTGCCTCAATCTGGTGCGTTTGTGGACACGAGGGATTCTCTAAAGTGGTCTAAACGGATAATGAGGTTGACTGCTGATAACATTGTTTAGTTTGACCATCAGTTGCAAGGAGTAGAGGTTATTACCAGTTGCAGAAACTTCCCGAATGTGCCTCTGATAGGCAGGAAAAGGGGGATAAACTACAACCCAATCCTGGCTATCAGACCATTTGCGTATGCCTCAAGGAACCCTCCTGAAGACCAACATATGGAAAAGTCTTTGTTCTTCAATGGGGATGAAGATACAAAGGTGTTAAGAAAGGATGTGCATGCTTGGGGGCACGTCCATAAGACTGGGAAGACTGTTTTTGGAAAAGGTGATTGTAGAGCCTATCCACAGTATACAGAGTGGATTCAGAGAAAGTTTGAAGAAGTTCTTTTGCCCTTTTCACGAGAACCACCTTTGTATCCAGCGGTTCCGGAACAACCTACCACCGTTTCCATGGAGGAGTTTAACAAACTGCAAGCTTTGGTGAATGAGCTTCAGATGGAGAATTTCGATTTGAGTAGTCTTCTTTAGAATGCTCTACATGCCAACAAAGAGCTGGAACGGAGAGCCCAAGACGGCAAAAAAATCTTAGCAGCAAGAGAAAAGGATTTTGCCGAAAGAGCTCAACATTTCCAGAAAATCAGTAAAGGTGCCAATGCTTCTACTCAAGCTCATAAGAAGACCAAACAGGCTTTAGCCCAGACTAAAGACACGCTAGCCAAGCTTCAGCAAGCCTGGGATGAGGTCAGAATAGAGAATGCAGAGCTGCGAGAGCAATTAAAAGCCAAAGAAGACGAGCTTCTTAAAGCACATGAACAATGGAGAAAGCATCGGGAAGACTTTGGAAAAAGCCAAGAGCAGCTGAAGAATGTTAATAATGAACTGACAGTTTCCAAGAAAAAGCTTGAGGATGCCATGGTAGAGATGGGAAGACTCTAGATACAAGCTGGGGTGAAAAGGTTTAAGGAAGTGAGTACTGATGGAGCTCTCTTGATGCACGCGGATTCACTAGCCAAAGCTCTGAAGAAGAGAGACATTTTGATCAAAGAGATGATTGAAAGGCCATGTCATCAGCGCACCAGAATCCTTTTTGAAGAAATCAAGCATTCTAGTAAGAAATTGAAAGATTTGGAGTTAGATGTTTGATCTTATTTGCCCATCTTCTTAACGTAGTTTTGTTGATGTATTGCTGGCTACCATCAGGCTTGTTGATTGAGCCATTTCCTTGATGTATTTCCCATTTACGGACTCATTGTAAAATGATTCGGCACTTATTAGTTTTCTATTGAATTCAATGAATGGCTTATTAAAAGGGGTTTCTTCGGCATCGCTCTATTCACCAGCACATTATCACAACATTTTATCACAGCACAGTTCTTCTCAATATTTTTCTCTCAACATTATGTGACTATTATTGAGCTCCTTGTGATTAAGACTGGAATCAGGGTGTAAAACGCCCTGGTAATGAAAAACATGACATTTGCATTCTCATAATCATAAGCATTTTTCATAACAGGTACTTACTCCGATTTTTTCCTAACCTTTATTTGGTTTCAGGCAGGATAGCTGACCAACTGATTCACCAATATTCTACTCGACTCAACCAGAAAAGAGTAATGGAGCAAATGCAAGCATAGATGGCCGCTATGCAAGCCCGTATCGCCCAGTTCATGGAAATGATGCAAGGGGTTGTGCAAGGACAAGAGCAACTCAGGACTCTCGTTCAACCCCTGGTAGCAAGGGTGGATGAGAATGGGGTACTTCATGGTGGTGTCCAGAACAATGTTATTCCTCCGGGCGGAGGCTTCAATGGAAATGGTATTCAGAATGGACCTCCGGACGGAGTTCCAGTTCCCTCTGTTGTTATCCCTCCGGCCGGAGGAGAAAATGTGTTAATTCCTTCTGTGGTTGGAGGGGGAAACAATATTCATGCAGTTCATGGCCATCACTTTGATGACCAACAAGACGATGCTGGTCTCCCGGTTGTTGATGACCAAAGGATTATAATGATTGAAGAACAGCTAAGAGGGGTGGTAAATCAAAATTTTGTGGGAATGAACCTGGATGACCTAGGGCTAGTTCCTGATGTGAGAATTCCTCATAAGTTTCAAGTCCCCACTTTCGAGAAGTACAACGACACTACTTGCCCCAGGACACATGTTAGGGCATATGCAAGAAAGATGGCTGCGTACTCCCGTGATGAAAAACTGCTGATGCATTTCTTCCAGGATAGCTTGTCTGGAGCGTCCCTGGAATGGTATATGCAGCTTGAGATGAGCCATGTACGCAACTGGAGAGAGATGGTGGAAGCATTTGTGAAACACTATCAATATAATACTGACTTGGCTCCCAATCGTACACAGTTACAAAATATGTCTCAAAAGAGTGGTGAAAGTTTTAAGGATTACGCGCAGAGATGGTGCGAGTTGGCGGCAAGGGTACAACCACCCATGCTGGAGAAGGAAATGCTGAATCTGTTTATGGATACTTTGCCAGGACATTATTATGAAAAGTTGTTACCTTGCATGTCGGGCAAGTTTGCTGACTTGATCATGGTTGGGGAGATGTTAGAGGGTGGAATCAAAGTCGGGAAAGTTTCGGGTAATGATGGGTCGTCTTCTAGTCAGGGGAAGAAACCATATACGAATTACAAAAAGAAAGAGGAAGCAAACTCTGTGTCGTTTTACCGAGGAAAAGGGAAGCAATGCCAAAACTATAATCAGCAAGTAGCTTCAGTGACGATTCCTGCAGCGCTTCCACCTCAGCAGCAGAATCAAGCGCCTCATCAACAACAGTACAAGCCCAGACGGGATAGGCATTTTGATACTCCACCTCTACCGTATTCACAGTTATTCCAACACTTACTTCAGCTGCAGCTAATTCAAAAGAGAACTCTAGCTCCTATCACTGGTAATCCACCTCCGGGTTACAATCCTAACGCCCATTGCGACTTTCATTCTGGGGCACCCGGACATCATATCGAGGATTGTAAAGCTTTTAAGCACACAGTTCAAGATTTGGTGGATTCTAAAGCCATCAACTTTTCAAATGACGTGCCGAATGTTATCCAGAACCCAATGTCTGATCATGGTGGGCCAAGTGTTAACGTTGTGTTAGAGGAGAACGAATCTTTGAATCTAGTTATGGATGTGAATGAGTTAAGGACTCCTTTGATGGTGGTAAAGGAGAAATTATTGATGGGTGGAGTGGACCCCGGTTGTGACAAGAATTGTTCAGAATGTATGTTACAGATGAATGGTTGTGAGTTGTTGAAATCAGGAGTTCAAAAGTTGATCAATGAAGGTAGGTTACAGTTTGACAGATGTGACCAACGAAAAGAGGTTATTGGCAACGATGTGGCTACTATCACTATTCTATTCAAGACAATCACAATTTCAGCAGCGGCAAGGCCAGCGCCGATTATAATCACAGGTCCTGGACCCATTCCCTATGAGAGCACCAAGGCCATTCCTTGGAACTATGGGGCAGAAGTTTTCGTTAATGGGCAGAAACAAGAGTTAATGGGAACGTCAATAGCAAGTTCCAGTCTTGGGGAAGCAGGAGCTATTACCCGAAGTGGTAGAATCTTCACTCCTTCCGACGAATAGGCTGATAATTCTAGACAGAACAAGGGTAAACAGGCCGTCGATAATTCTGTGCAGACCCCGACAGTGACTGATCCCGTAGTGAAGCCAGCTGATAGTCCTTTCTCCAAGAATGTAGAGGAATTCATGAGGTTGATTCGAAGAAGTGACTATAAAATTGTGGATCATTTGCATCAGACGCCATCCAAGATATCCATATTATCCTTGTTGTTGTGTTCGGAAGCTCACCGAAACGCATTGTTGAAGGTACTGAATGCCGCTTATGTGCCCCAAGAGATTTCAGTCAATCAGCTCGAGGGGGTGATAGCTCATGTTAATGCAGGCAACGGTTTAGGGTTCACTGATGTTGACTTGACTCCAGCTGGGAGAAACCATAACAATGCCTTGCATATTTCTGTTGAGTGTCGTGGGTCGTTGATGTCTCATGTGCTTGTGGATACAGGATCGTCTTTAAATGTTTTTCCTAAGAAGGCATTGATGAAGTTGGATACCCGGGGGTTGATATACATGCCAAGTGATTTGGTGGTCGCGCATTTGATGGTTCTAAAAGGGCTGTTTTTGGAGAGGTTGTGCTGCCAATTAAGGTTGGCCCAGAGGTCTTTGATGCCACATTCTATATTATGGATATCCAGCCCGCTTACAGTTGTCTTCTTGGTCGGCCGTGGATTCACAGTGCTGGGGCTATAACGTCTACACTTCATCAGAAGCTGAAGTATATGGTGGATGGACACGTGGTGACAATTTGCGGAGAGGAGGACATTATGATAAGCCATATATCTACTTTCAAATATGTGGAGGTAGATGGCGAGATACAGGAAACGTTATGCCAGGCTTTTGAAGCGGTAAAAGTCATGAAAAAGTTCCCAAGGAGGTTAGCCCATCTGAAACGGTTAAGCAGCTTACTATAATTGATCAGCCGGAGATTTCTATGTCATCCCTCAAAGATGCACGGGCTGTAGTTGAAGCTGGAAGCTCACAAAAATGGGGTCAGATTATCGAGGTGCAGAAGAAGCAAGATACTTATGGGCTGGGTTACAAGCCACCCAAGCGTCCTGAAGAGCCTCCGAAGTTTTATGGCCCGATTCGTTTTACTAGTGCTGGGGTATTCTTTGATAGAGTCAACGCTATTGAAGAGGATGGGGACAGTGATTACGACATGGATAACTGGATCCGCCCATGCATGCCTGGTCAAAGCCCATGCAACTGGTCATCGGAGAAGATCATCCAAGTGACTGGCCCAGAGTAATTGTCTCTGTTTTTTTTCCTGTTATGTTTGATCTTACGCTCTACCCAAGGCGTAGTGACTCTTGTTTGTAGTGCTTGAACATTTCGTATGCTTCTCCTTATCAATAATAAAGGACTTTTCGCATTCAAATATTTCTGATCCCTGTTTTCTATTTTATTTTGTGCATAAAATCACATCAAGATGGCAATGTGTTTTGTTTGTTGCATACATAATAAAACATGAATCATCTATCACGCAGGTTACCTTGTTCAGATTCCATCTCTCATGATTCGGCTATGGCTCAGTATGATTTCGATAATCCCATATATCAGGCTGAAGAAGAGGCTGAGGAAGACTGTGAACTTCCCGAGGAATTGGCCAGGCTGTTAAAACAGGAGGAAAGGGTCATTGTGCCTCATCAGGAGGAAATTGAGATTGTTAATTTGGGAACCGAGGATGCGAAGAAAGAGGTAAAGATTTGGGCTGCTTTGGAAGACAGTGTAAAGGGAAGATTGATTGAAATGCTTCGAAAGTATGTGGATATCTTCGCCTGGTCTTACCAAGACATGCCCAGGCTTGACACTGATATCGTGGTACATCGGTTGCCTCTCAAAGAGGGATGTACTCCGGTTAAGCAGAAGTTGAGAAGAACAAAACCTGAGATGTCTGTCAAGATCAAAGAGGAGGTTCAGAAACAAATAGATGCTGGATTTCTGGCTGTGATAAGTTATCCTCCGTGGGTTGCTAACATTGTGCATGTACCTAAGAAGGACGGAAAGGTCAGGATGTGTGTTGATTATAGAGATCTGAATAGAGCAAGCCCGAAAGATGATTTCCCGCTCCCTTACATCGATGTGTTGGTAGACAACACTGCTTAATACTCTGTGTTTTCCTTCATGGACGACTTCTCTGGGTATAACCAAATTAAAATGGCCCCAGAAGACATGGAGAAAACAACGTTCATAACGCTGTGGGGAACATTCTGTTACAAAGTAATGCCCTTTGGATTGAAAAATGCTGGGGCAACTTATCAGCGGGCAATGGTGACTCTCTTTCATGATATGATTCACAAAGAGATTGAAGTATATGTTGATGACATGATCGCGAAGTCACAAACGGAGGAGGAGCATCTGGTAAATCTGCAGAAGCTTTTTGATAGGTTGATAAAGTTCATACTGAGGTTGAATCCGAACAAGTGCACCTTCGGGGTGAGATCTGGAAAACTACTGGGGTTTATTGTCAGTGAAAGAGGTATCGAGGTTGATCCTGCTAAAGTAAAAGCCATACAAGAAATGCCTGAGCCGAGAACAGAAAAGGAGGTTCGTGGTTTTCTGGGGAGGTTGAACTACATTGCTAGGTTCATATCTCATCTTACAGCCACTTGCGAACCCATATTCAAATTGCTAAGAAAAGATCAAGCGGTCAGGTGGAATGAAAATTGTCAAAAGGCGTTCGAAAAAATAAAAGAATATTTGCAGGAACCTCCGGTCCTTATGCCGCCAGTGCCAGGAAGGCCATTGATTATGTATCTTACGGTTCTTGAGAATTCAATGGGGTGTGTGCTCGGTCAACACCTGAGTAAAAAGTTCACTGATTGTGAGTCGAGGTACTCAATGCTGGAAAAAACATGTTGTGCACTCGCTTGGGCAGCTAAGCGTTTGAGGCAGTATATGTTAAACCACACAACCCTCTTGATTTCGAAGATGGATCTGATCAAGTATGTGTTTGAAAAGCAGGCGCTTTCTGGAAGAATAACCCGTTGGCAGATGGTTCTGACAAAGTACGATATTCAATATGTTTCCCAAAAAGCCATCAAGGGAAGTGTTTTGTCAGAATATCTTGCCGAACAACCAATTGAGGATTATCAAAAGATGACGTTTGAATTTCCTGATGAGCATATTATGTATCTGAAGATGAAAGACTGTGAAGAGCCTCTACATGATGAAGGACCAAAAATTGGATCCCAGTGGAAGCTAGTCTTTGATGAGGCTGTCAACTCATATGGTAACGGAATCGGGGCAGTCATTACGACTCCACAGGGTTCTCATATACCCTTTACTGCCCGATTAGCGTTCATATGTACCAATAATGAGGCGGAGTATGAAGCATGCATCATAGGGTTAGAAGAAGCAATTGATTTGAGAATCAAAAACCTCGATGTCTATGGTGATTCTGCGTTGGTGGTTAATCAGATCACAGGTGAATGAGAAACTCGTCAAGCGAACTTGGTACCTTATAACAATTATGCCAGAAGGTTGTTACCTTTCATTGACAGAGTCGATTTCCATCACATACCCCGGTTAGAGAATCAGATGACAGATGCGTTGGCAACGTTATCTTCAATGTATCAGGTGAACCGTTGGAATGAAACTCTCACGATCTGAATCATGCGTCTGGATAGACCCGCTTTTGTGTTTGCAGTTGAAGGGGTATCAGATGGCAAGCCTTGGTATCATGATATTAAGGTCTTTCTAAAGAGTCAAGAGTATCCGGTTGACGCGTCCACCAAGGATAAGAAAACTCTGAGAAGGTTGGCGGGAAATTTCTTTTTGAACAAAGATGATGTGTTGTACAAGAGGAACTTTGACATGGTCTTGCTACGTTGTGTTGATGAACACGAGGCAAGCCTGTTGATGGAGGAAGTTCATGAAGGTTCTTTCGGTACTCATGCCAATGGGCATGCTATGGCTAGAAAACTGTAGAGAGTGGGGTACTATTGGATGACTATGGAGTCAGATTATTTCAAATACGCTCGAAAATGTCATAAGTGCCAGATTTATGCAAATAAGGTACACGTACCGCCTACTCCTCTGAATGTGTTGTCGTCACCTTGGCCTTTTGCTATGTGGGGCATTGATATGATCGAAAAGATCGAGCCGACTACTTCCAATGGGCATCGTTTCATTTTGGTTGCCATTGATTATTTCACGAAGTGGGTGGAAGCAGCCTCATATGCCAACGTTACTAAACAAGTGGTAGCCCGGTTTATCAAGAAGGACATCATATGCCGGTATGGAGTCCCGAAGAGAATCATTACTGATAATGGTTTAAATTTGAATAACAAGATAATGAAGGAGCTGTGTTAGAACTTTAAGATTGAACACCACAATTCTTCTCCCTATCGCCCGAAGATGAATGGGGCTGTTGAGGCGGCAAATAAGAATATCAAGAAGATTGTACAGAAAATGGTAGTGACATATAAAGATTGGCATGAGATGTTGCCTTATGCTTTACACGGGTATCGTACTTCGGTGCATACATCAACTGGGGCAACACCTTTCTCGCTTGTATATGGTACGGAAGCGGTTCTACCAGTAGAGGTTGAGATTCCTTCGTTGAGGATTCTAGCAGATGTGGAGCTTGATGAAGCTGAATGCGTGCGTTCCCGATTGAATCAGCTGAACCTGATCGAGGAAAAGAGATTGGCAGCCATTGCACATGGCCGGTTGTACCAGAGCAGGATGAAGAAAGCCTTTGATCAGAAAGTGCGTCCTCGGTGTTTTCAAGCTGGTGAGTTGGTTTTGAAAATGATCCTTCCTCCTCAAATAGATCACAGGGGCAAATGGAATCTAAATTACGAAGGTCCATATGTAGTAAGACAAGTTTTCTATGGCGGAGCCTTATTACTCTCAACTATGAATGGCGAAGATTTTACATCCCTTGTGAACGCAGACGTAGTCAAAAAATACTTTGCATAAAAGAGACCCGCTGGACCTAAAAAGAAGATCCAGGCAAAAAAGGGGCATCCCGACGAACCATAAAAAGAAAAGGTTCGGGCAAAAGTTAGGGATAAAAAGGAAGAAAGAATAAACCCGCAAAGTTGAAAACCTAACAAGGCAACTTTGGCAAAAAAATGGGTATCCTGGTGGATTGAAAACCCGTAAAGGGCGATCCAGGCAAAAGTTAGGGATTTGAAAGCAAGAGGCTACGATTTGCGTTCGATTTGTGATTACTTTTGGGTACATGGGAATTCTGAAGGAAAAGAATCAGCCTAATCAGCCTCTTCGAAGGTCAAAGCATATGCGGATAAGTGAGACATACGGGTTATAGCTGAATTGAATCATGGTGGATATATGTTCCCCCACATTGCCGACATGTGTATTTTCTTTTTCCTTTCTTGCGCAATTACCTCTTTTCAGGAATTGCCTCCGAATGTAAATGCCCATTTACAGGCTAATTCATTCAATAAAATTTTCACTTCAGTCAAAAAGCTTTCCATTTATGTCTTATTTTTACTATTTTGTTTGTGAAAAGTCCGATATTTTGATAAGACATTGCATGCAAATTGTTAAGCTTTGCGAAGCATATCGGAAAAAAGTGGAGGTTACTCATGAAATAGTCATTAGGATGATAGTCTGGATAGCCATTTTGCATTGTCTGTTGATTTTGTGTGCAGGATAGCAGGATTTCTCCCCAGTAGAGTCACTCTCTTCGGCATCTAAAAGATCATCATCCTCAGCAAAGCTTACTCTTCCCTGTAAGTGTACAGGGGATTTATGTCCCCAACTGAAGTCATGGTTGATCTATTACTCCCTAGCAAGTAGTCAGGAGTGGATTATTTCAAGGACAGGAAATATATGTTTCACTAGCAGCTGTGTGCTCTAATCCCCAGCAGGGTAATGTGAATTGTTTCCTCAACAGAAATTATCTTCTCCAGTCAGAGTATATAAGCTTATTTCCCCAGCTAGAGTATTGGTTGGTCTACTACTCTTCTAGCAAGTAGCCAGAAGTTGATATTCCTGCATCCCCAGTAAGAGACTGATGGGATATCTTCTTTGGACAAAGATGTTATTTCCCCGCAGAGTCTGAACACCTATCTTCCTCAGCTGATTAGGAAATGTTTTCTCACCAACTATGGTCTGGTTTGATCCCCAGCAGAGGATCAATCTTGGTGGTATCCCCTAGCAGAGTTGGTGTCGTCAATCACCAAGCAGGTTTTGCTAGTAGTGGTTGACATTCCCCAGCAGGTTGAAGGTACAGATGTCTCCCGGTCGCAGGTTAAGTTCAGTAATATCCCCAAGCAGGGACAGTATTATTGACTTGTCTCCCCAAACAGAGTGTGGTAGCGATCTTTTCAGTGGTTTGTTCAATAGTGATTGATATCCCCAGCAGGTCTCAAGTCCAATTGTTATTGGCGTTCTTTCAGATTCAGGTAGAACTCATGGGCAGTCCCCACGGAGAGAATTTCTATTTGGGTTCCATTCTCAATGTTCGTTGTTATCCATCCCCAACAGAGTGGGTAGTCTCTCAGAGTTTTCATCTCTAGCAGAGTTTGTGATCAATGTCTTCCTCAGCAGAATGAAATCTTTCTCAGCAGGGTCTCTCGGTTCAGAGGACAATTCAGTCTGCCACCCCCAGTGGAGCTGCCCTGGTCTTCAGCATTTATTTTGCTGAGACGCCTCTTTTGCATTGCATAAGCATTTTGGCATGGCATCCTCCCAAACGCGTAGCATTTCCAATTCGTATGGAGCATTACGCCATAGAAAAATTCAAACATAGGCCAGGTTTGATTTCTTTTGCCAGTCTCTTTCCCCAGCAGAAAGTGATGCACCTCGGGAGATGTTGTTTAACATTACACAACAACCAGTGGATTCATCCATCCTATTCCTTTGTATACTCCCCTGCAGAGTTATCTGTCTAGATTTCTCTTTTCCTCAGTGGAGTCTTTTTTGTAGATCTGTTGATTCTACTAATCTTTGGGTAGCCCGTCTGTGGCCGGTCTTCCATTTCGAGTTCGTCTGCGGCCGTCCTCGTTTCATCTTTTGTTAGGTAGCCCGTCTGTGGCCGGTCTTCCTTTTCGAGTTCGTCTGCGGTCGTCCTCGTGTTGTCTTTTGTTTGGTAGCCCGTCTGTGGCCGGTCTTCCTTTTCAAGTTCATCTGCGGTCGTCCTCGTGTTATCTGTTGTTAGGTAGCCCGTCTGTGGCCGGTCTTCCTTTTCGAGTTCATCTGCGGCCGTCCTCGTTTCATCCTTTGTTAGGTAGCCCGTCTGTGGCCGGTCTTCCTTTTCGAGTTCGTCTGCGGCCGTCCTCATTTCATCCTTTGTTAGGTAGCCCGTCTGTGGCCGGTCTTCCTTTTCGAGTTCGTCTGCGACCGTCCTTGCGTTCTTTTGTTAGGTAGCCCGTCTGTGGCTGGTCTTCCTTTTCGAGTTCTTCTGGGGTCGTCCTCGTGTTGTCTTTTGTTAGGTAGCCCGTTTGTGGCCGGTCTTCCTTTTCGAGTTCGTCTGCGGTTGTCCTTGTGCTGTCTTTTATTAGGTAGACCTTATTCAACTGACGGTAATCGATACACAATCGCATTCCACCATCCTTTTTCTTTACCAACAACACTGGAGCTCCCCAGGGAGAAACACTTGGTCGAACAAAATTCTTAGCCATCAATTCTTCCAATTGATTCTTTAATTCTCTCAAATCAAGTGGTGCCATCTGCTACGGAGAAACAGATATTGGAGCCGTTCCCGGTATCAGGTCAATAGAGAATTCCACTTCCCTCTCCAGAAGAAGAGAAGTGAGATCCTCGGGGAAAACATGGGGAAATTCACAGACTACCAGAATACTCAACACCTGAAGGTTGTTACTCTCCTCTTGAGTAAGAACCAAAAGAACCGACTTTTCCTTTTCAAACAAGAAATTTATCATTCCAACCGTACCTTCTAAAATAGTAGTTAACATATCCCTTGGAGTAGCCTCATCGGATGGAATAATGATTAGCTTTTCTTCACACCCGATAAATACCAAATTAGCTGAAAGCCAATCCATTCCTAGAACAACGTCCACTTCCTTAAGCAGTAAACAAATCAAATCAATCTGGAAAACTCTTCCATCCACCGATAAAACATAATTTTCACACATTAAAGGTGTTTCAACCATCTTATCTATGGCAGTAGTAACCACCATGGATGCAGACAACAGAATAGCTTGCAACCCAAGCCGCTATACATATTGCATCGATACGAAAGAGTGTGTGGCTCCACAATCAAATAAAACAAAGCAAGGATTTCCATTCACAAAACACGTACTAGCAATCAAAGAGTTGTCACCCTTTGCTTTCCTCGCATCCTAAGTATATACTCGGCCGGTATTCCTCCCTTGTGTCTGATTCCTATTCTGAGGACAATCCCTCGCCACATGTCTGTAGCACCTCAAAATTTGCCCTCATGTTTTCTCAATAAATTGGTCTATGCTTTACTCATTTGCATTCCATAGTAGGTCATAAATTGCATATCATTGGTTGCAAGGCATGGTATCTAGTGCTTCAAGGTGTGAACAATTGAAAGCCAAAGAAAAGCAAGAGAACAAGAACCAAGGGTCACCAAGAAAACCTCAAGGGTCCCTTACATCTTATGTCATCTCATCCCACAAGTCATTTGAAGAGGAGAATTCATCAAGAAGTGGGACAGTTCATCATCGTCTACACAAAATAGTCAAAAATTGGGATCTAACCCTCAAATGGGCAAGCTCTTTGAGTTTTAGCATCTCCAAATGGCCTATTTCATCACCTTGTAAGAGGATACACATCATACTCAGAGGAATTCAAATTTGGAGGATGTGTTATTTCCTCTTAACCAGAGGGTACCAAAATTAGGGTTTGACATAAAATCAGTTTATTTCTGATTTTTTGGGCAAAACTTGATCTCATGGTATTCCTTATGTTCCTAAATGTATAGGGATGGAAAATTGCCCATCAATTGGTTTCATAAGTGTTTCAATTGGTCAAAAGATTCAAAATCAGGAGAATTGGGGATAAAGTCAACTGTGCAGTGGAAAAAGTCAACTCCTGACTTTTTAAGGTCAAATTCATGAAATTCAAGTTACATATGTTCATTGGACAAGATTTGATCAAGAAGTGATGGAGGAATCATGAAAAATCAAGAAATGTACAAAGTTTCCATTTTTAGAAACTTAGGGTTTCCAAAAATGGCAAGTTTAGACCATTTTGCACTACACTTTGAGGCTTCCTTTCTCCATGATAAAAGCTTCAAACCTCAGGCCCAAGTTGAGCCAATTAAAGTTCACATTCTAAGCTTCAAATCCATATAAAGAACTCCTCCATTGGATCAAAATTGAGTGAGTTATGATCAACCAAAGTGGAGCAAAATCAAGGCAAATCTCAGGTCGCGACAAGGCATATGCAAGCCCCCAGGCCATAATTTTGTCGAACAGTTGGTGTGCATGATGGGTACAGATTCAGAGCTAATTTTCTCCATGATAGAGGTTTCAAATGGAAAAAGGTCCAACATGAAAGTTGTTCATTTTGCAGCCCTCTACAACTTTCATGTTGAAAATTTTTTCGTTTAAGCAACCATTGAAGAGGTATAAATGGTCAAAGAGGGCATGCTACCATTGAATATCCCACACACATATGGTCTGGTCATGACAGGTCAGAATGTTTTGCTAAGACATTTGAGCACCACATCCATAATTATTCTCATGTACACCATAACAACCATACTCCCTCTACACATGAAAATTTGTACTACACATAACTCCACTTTAACTCTCATTTTCCATTAAACCACACACTAACCAAGTTACTAATTAGCATCTTAACCATGGTTAAGCTCTCTAACACATCCTATATAAACCCTTAACCACCCCATAACAGAAATTAGTTACTCATTCTTCACATTTTCATCATAATCACTCTAAAAAAATCTCAAGTTTCTCTCTCACTCTCAAGAGTTCAGATCAGGATTTCTCTCTCATTTCTTCATCATTTTCGAAGATTCTTTGAGCAGCATCGCCTCCATAACCTCCTCTTTCTACTGTATGCATTAGATTTGCTTGAATCCACCATTGAAGAAATCTCAAGTTTCACTCATTACTCCAAATTTCTGCTCCAATCAAGTATAGGATCTGGTTTTAGCCTTTATTTGGCTTAAAGTGTTGATTTGAAGGTCTTGCAAGAAGTTCTTGGGTTTCTAAAACACCAATTACATCTCACAAGGTTAGGGATCTTGAAACTTTTACTTTATTTCATCATGATGTTAGGGATTTATAATGTGAAATTAGTAATCATGCATTGCATTTGGAAAGTCCTGAAATGATGGCACACCATTGATTGTTCAATTGGGATTTTATGTGATTTTGTGATTTTTGCGAAATTTATGTTGAACATGTCACTTTCGTTCCATTTTTATTGATGTTAGAATGATCTTTTTGAGATTTAATTAGTATATTCATGATCTATGAAGTCTGGGCTTCAGTTTGGTATTTTATTTTCTTGATTTTCGTTAAGAATTGATAGAGATATTTGATGTAGAAGTTGGATAAAAATTCTGCATTATTTTATGGTTTATATGAAAAATTCTGCATTTTGCATGAGCTAATGATGAAGATGATGAGGTGTCCGAAAACCATTGGGCGTGTTCTTGCCTTTCCAATGATTAAGCAATTATGAATTAATGATGATGAGAGAGAAGAGCCGCGTGTGGCCACGCGATTGGTGCAGCCTCTCATTCTTTCGGCGGGCCAATAGAAATGCGACAATGCATAAAAGTGAGGGATGCTCCCTCTCACGTGCATCTTTTTTAACCTGAGTGACCTCTATGTGTGTGCGTGCATGCTACTTATTGTGGACTTTATCTCTGATTCGCTTGATGTGTGTACTTGCTTGATAATCTTGCATTGACTTGATCCAACGCTTGCTATTGAGTCAACTATTGACTGAGGGTCTACTATAATTCTGTGTGCTACACGCGTTTTGGACTGGATTGAGTAATTGATATTCACACCCTTCTTTTATTGAGCCCAAACATATTTGAACTGAGTTCTTACTATATTCACACCCCCTGCTTAGTTTACCTTCATTTTAAATTTCTTTTTTATCTAGTTTTCATTTCATTTCATTAAAAATACAAAAACACATTGAAAAATTCCATAAACATTCACCAAGCTTCATAATTCATTAAAATAATTTTCCATATTTTTTAATTCTGGTTTTATCAATTTTTGAGCATATTTCCATAATTTCTTTTCAATTTCATTTTCATTTGAACCTTTCTTTGACACTTGAACTTGTGCATTTTATTTCTCCCTTCTCATACAACATTTTTGACTCATTCTTTTTGTATTGGTTAAAGGATATCTTGAAGCATCTAAATCAATTTTCTTTTGGTTTTTAAATTCATTTTATCATGTGTTTAGGGGTTCTTATTTGAGCATTCTTGTGGTTTGTTTCAATGTGATTTTGTGAAATTATTTGAGGCACTTTTCTTTTGAGTTTTTCTAGGAGTTTTTTATACATGTGTTGCCTTTGACTTAGGTTGTTTAGGACCTATTTTTTACAATTTTCTCATGTGCTTTGATATTTGTTTGATGCCTTGCATTTGAAGTTACATGTATGCACATTATTCTACTTCATTCTCACATGATTTTGTTGAGGCACTTGTGCCACCTCTTGTGTTTACTTTGTATGATATTATAAGTCATCTTGAACCATGATTATAGGTCATTTGTTTTCATTCTTTGTCATTCGTACATAATTGTTCTAAATGTCATCCTTACATGAATATTTTTGTCCTAATCCTTGCATCTTCTCTTCTTAAGCTCTACATGTTTCATGTGTGCATTTTGTATGGCTCTTCATTCATCCCATTTGTATATCATCAATGGTATGCCACTGCCCATATGCATTCATTAATCATTTCACATGTTATGCACTTTTGGTATGTCACTTTGTGCATCTAATTGGAAATGGTTTCTTTCTTTCTTATCTCTTCTTCATCTTATTTCTCTTACTTGTATCATTGCATCCATGATTTGCACGATGATTCATATGTATTAGAAGACATTTATAGATGGTATATGGTTCTGACTTTGATCTTTTGTGAAGCATTATTGCATGATCACTTTGCATTTCCACTCATTCTTTATCTTTTACTTACATAGTGCACTTCTTTGATGTTTAGGACATTTGACTGTGCATAGTTTGTTCATGTTTAATATCTTAACATTAGAGAACATCCTTAGAGCATAGGTTCTGACCTTGAATGATTTTCAACTCTTAGGATCTTTATCCATTGATTCTTAATGTGTTTGATCATTGCTTGTTATTCCTTCCTTATTTCACTACTTGTAAATAGTTTTGAACTAACCTTTTCATGTAGGTGCTAATGGTAAGTGTGTGGATATGCTTCCACATACCCTTCTTTCTTTCATCTTCTCTTATCTCTTTTAACCATTCAACTTGTGATCATGATAAGCATTTATATGCTTTCCTTTAATAACTTCTTTCTTATCCCTTTTGAGTTATAACTCATCTTCTACTTTAGAAGTGAGTTGTTTAATTCACTCTTCTTCTCCTTTCTTTTAGGATTGGGTTTCTTAAACCACATTAACCATAGGAACATCCATGTATGATAACTTTAGGGTTTGAGTCTTAGTTTCCCTCATTAGATTTTACCTTTCTCAACCATTTGAGTCTCTCATTCTCATCTTAAAAAAAAATAAAATAAAAACACTTAATAAAGGCATAATATGCATTGCATTTGAGCCTTTCATGTGAGAATAAGATAGTGAGGGGTCTTCTCTCACTTTCTTAGAATGTTTAGCGTACGTCCCGTCTTGGGTCGATATGCGAGACATTCGATCCTACGTGAAGGACTTAAATACAATATGCGTTGTAAACACAAAAACAATCAAAACACTTCTTGCTTAAAAGACAAAAACAAACAATAACGTCTTTCCTTCGGGAATTCTCTTCTCATCTCTCTCACTCTCAACATACGAACGTGCTTCTCCTCGTTCTCTTGCAAGACGGTAACGCACTCGATTCAGCGAGCCTGCAACACCTGAGCTAGAACATTAGCCGTTCCTTAAAAAACACAAACGGTTTTCCCTAGGTGAGGGGAACTACGTCGCTCTGATTCTCATGTTCCCGATGAGATACGTAGTCAGTGGGGTAGGGCCCATTCGAGCACTTCTTTTATTTTCCCTACATTTATTTCTCGTTCTCTTTCCATTCCTTTTCCAGTTCTTCAGTTAGCAGCTCTTTTTCCAGTATCTTTTCTATCACCCTTTGATCGAAACAGCAAGCGTGGATCCCATCGGGTACGATGGACGCGTGGGGGTGCTAATACCTTCCTCTCGCGTAACCGACTCCCGAACCCAGTTCTCTTGGTCATAAGACCATGCTCTTTCCTTTCCCCCAGGTTTATGCAGTGTTTCTTTTCCCTCTCTTGGGATAAATACACATTGCTGGCGACTCTGTTTCGGCGCCGCTTTCGCGTTTGTACTTGGATGAAAATCCCGGGAGCGACAATGTCCCACCTTTTGACATTGATAACACTTCACCCCTTTGAAGCGACATCTGCCAAAATGCATCTTACCACACGTACGACACACAGGAGGTGCACTATTCCGAGAATCCTGGACTTGTTTCCTTTTGAAAGCTTGCTGCCTAGACCTAAACTGTTGGCTTGACCTCCCACACCCAATCTGATTTGACCTACGCGAATCCCCTTATGTCCGAACTTCCTTCAAACTGTTCTCTTCCACACAATATTGCCTCAACTGTTGGACTTCAAACTCTCTTCGGGTCCTCCAAGGACTAGGAAGGTACTTTTCCATAAAAATAGCCCTGGACTGCTCCCACGCTTTAGGTACACCTTGCATAGTCATAAAAGCTGAAGCAATATCCCACCACCTCCTAGCAGGACCCCTCAATGAGTGAGAAGTAAACACTACTTTGTTTTCCTCACTATAGTGGACTATCAAGAAAATCCTTTCTATACTGGATATCCACTCGTGAGCCGTTACCGGATCTAACCCTCCCAGAAACTCCAGAGGATTCATACGGATAAAATCCCTAAAGCTCCCCCCCCCCCCCCCCCCCCCCCCGCAGTTTCCGGAATAACCGTTGGAGGACGCAGACTCCCAGCCATCTGATGTACTACTTGTTGCATAAACTGGTTCTGTTGTTGTTGCATCTGCTGCAGAAATTGAGGCCACGGGACCTGCCCCTCGCCACCTGGCGGGATTGTCCCTGACGGAGTGGTACGGGGCCTACCACGATTATTTCTGCGCCTGTTAGCTATGTTCCTGAAGGTCATACAAATAGGATTAAGTTGATCAGGCTCAATACCATAAATATAACACTCAAGTCCAACGACGACACTCCGCATATGAAACGGAAAGAAATACTTATACTATTTCATGGCTAGGTCGAGGATACGACCTGCTCTGATACCAACTGTAACGCCCATATATATATATATATATACATACATCAAAGCATATATCATACATGAATAATACGTTTGGTACTGAAATATACAAGTTCCTAGTAACACAGTATACATATAAATGCCCAAAATCCTAATACAACAACTATGGCATGTTATATATACAAGATGTTCCAAAAGACACTAAGAACTAGATCAAAACAATGATCTCAAAATAAACTCCATAGTGGAATCCATGTCATCCCAAAAGCTACGATCCGTAAGGAAAGTCAAACCACTTTATCCTTACCCTTCGCCGAACCTGCAGTACCCGTGATGTAAACAACAACGTGGGGTGAGATACATAAAATCTCAGTAAGTTCGCTATCTTAAAGTCCTCTCGGCTATACAGGGTTCTAACCATCCTAACTCAAGTCAAAAGGGAAAGGAAGTGACTCTGAGTACCCACTCATACTATATGGAAAAATGTCATGAGTTCATCAACTCACAATATCACTAATCGATAACCATGCCAAGGCATCCCCTATTTCCGTCCTCTTCTACGTCTAGAAGTCGACCCGGGTCATGGATCCTTGCAACCTACTTGACATGCGAATGGATTCGGGTTCTACGGGCCTTTTACCGTTATGAACCGTCACTTTACACGGGCCTTATACCGTCAGAAGCATTCACCCCTCGGGCGCCATTCGTACAGCACGGGGAATCAAACCTGCCAAGTAGTCATGCATATGTTTCAGAGGAGCTCGAGACCCATGAAATGCAACTCAAAGAACCGGTTACGATTACGTGATCACACACACAAACGTGATCGTATTCGACGATCACAAGGCCATAACGCCTTATCACAACCACAAGGTTAACACACATGTTCCATAATAGTGTTTATTCATTCTATGACATTAGTGTCTGACACACGCCTCGACACCGCACGCACGATCGTTGTCATTATGTCATTTCACACTTTTCGACATTGTTTACGGTAATAATCCTCACTCTACCTATTTCGTATTTTAACATGCATACATTCTCAACATGCTTAACAACAAGGGAAAATAGGTAAAACATAAGCCAATTTCATGATAGGATCGTATAGACAACATATCACGTATCATTACTTCCATTCATTTGCCTCTAATTAATTTGTCCTATTACATACCCCTAATTTCCACTTTTTATTGGGTAGAGGGTCGTCGTGGCTTTCTAACAGTACCAAGAACGTCCCGATCTGGGTTACGGATCAAAAGTTATGAAGGAAACAAAACTGCACAAACTGTCCTGTTCGCTAGGCGAACCTCCCAGCGAGAGTTCGCTTCCGCCTTCGCTAGGCGAAGCCCCAGGCGAATCAACAATCAGAATGAAACAGACCTAAAGTTCACTTCGCGAACTCCCTGGCGAACAATCGCCTCGCCCTTCGCTTCGCGAACACCTTAGCGAAACAAGGCAGAACCAATCAATACTGAAAAAACACAAAGTTCGCTAGGCGAACGTCGTTAGCGAAAATTCACTGACCTTCGCTGCCGGGTTCGCTAGGCGAACCCTCGAAAGTTTGTTCGTTGCGACTCGCCCCAGATTCGCTAGGCGAAGCCTGGAAAACCCAACTTCCCCACAGCGCTGTTGTTCATCCAAAATCAATAATTTTACCATCCAAAACACATCCAACCCTTAACATAACAACCAAAACACAGTACAATCATAACAACAATCATTTATATTGCATTTCATCCGTTAGATTCATGATTTTAGCACAATTATTCATTTTCTCACAATCTCAACCTAACTCTAAAACTCATGAATTTCTACAACTAAGGCATCTACCTAGAACCCACCTTGAATAGAGGATGATGATGAAGAAGATGAGATGATTTGGTGAAGAATGGGTGATGATCTTGATCTTTCTCTCTTCTAGGTTTTTCTTCCCTTTTTCCTTCCTTCCTCCTTCTTTCTCTCCAACCTCTTTCTATCTTTTTCTTTCTTTTGCTCTTATGTGGAAAAGGAATGGAAAAGAAATGATATAGTAAAATATCATCAATTACAACACTACTAATTATCCAAAAATCTCTAAAGTTCAAAATACCTAAATATCTCAGAGTCAGATAATATTAATTAGATTTGCTCTGAGCTTAACCGTTACTCTAATTATCTTTGCAGATAATTTCTCAGAGTACACTGGAACTCAGTTGATCCCAACTAATATTCTCCAGAGTAATTAAAATACGGGGTATTACACACACACACACACAAACACACACACACACACACACACACACACATATATATATATATATATATATATATATATATATATATATATATATATATATATATATCTTTTATTTTTTATTTGCAAATTTTTAAATTCTTCGATTGTGCGATCAATACGTTTGGTTAAAATTTTTGATAACCTTTGAAAAAGGTTTTTGTTGAGTTGATCACAATCTATTTGATTGTGGTTGGATTTGCAAATCAACAAAACCATACAAAATTCTAAACGAAATTGATTTCACACAAGGTGTTTGATAATTTGCCTCAATTGTATTTTTTGTGAATTTTGTCATTGGAAATAGTCTCTACCTTTAACTATATCATTTAAACGATTTTTGGTAAACACATTAATTTATTTGCTTATCATTATTATCAATTGGTTTTCATATATGCATATCCGAACTTTTCGATAGTGATTCGGTTGAGACGATTTGATCCAGGCCACTTCCGCTAGCCGTTAAAATTTTTTAAACAGTTTTTGTAAAGTAATTTTTTGTCTAACTTGGGATCTATGCACTCCCCTTTAGATAAGTCGCCTTCGTCTAACAAGCATATTTATGCTTGTTAATACAATTAAAAATAAATTGTCTTAATAAGATTTGGAAGGAATCAATGATTGGGATGGAGTTTTGGATTCGAATGATACCGTGTCGGTGAATTGCAGAAATCATACTTAGCGGTTAATTGAAATGGAACCATGGTGGTAAGATGTCGGGATGAATGTAACGGCTTCGTAATACATCGATAATCAAACTAGTCGGCCAAAACATCACAGAACATGATGCTTAAATGACAAACTTGGGTTAGAGAGGAGTCATTCTGAAGGACCCCCTTTCAGTGACCGTACCATTAAAGAACACAAAGTATTCGACAAAATGCCCGAGTGAAAACCAGGACAGTTCCTTAAAGGCTTTATAAGAAATAGAACTTGGATCACAAAAATTAAGTCACATCGACATCAAAACAGTGTCTGAACTAGTTCATCGCATTGTAAATGCCATAATTCAAAGATAAGTCACATATACCTGACCTAGATACCGTCAATGGCTGGCCAGAATCATTGTTGATGCATCTCCGAGGAAGAAAATAAGTGTTCTCGATCTTTTATTTTCCTACAAATTATCATATCTTACTCGCAATTGACATGGGTGTTTGCACATGTATAATTTATTTCTAATGTTGATGTTGATGTTGATGTTGTGATCTCATAGGGTCATAAAATGACCTTTCATGATTGTTGAATCGCCTTGTGAAGCTTTATGTCATGAGGTACAAAATCTGAATGCTGACACAGTGTTGATACCAACAATTAAAGCTGAAAAGTTTGACTACACTGAATGGATCTTTCCATAGTCGAAGCTTTAGCTAATGTTGAAATATGAATTATAATCGGAGCAGCAGAGTCCTCATGTCGTTACATTTCTCTAAGTTAACATGAACCGTAGGTCTACGTCACAATAGGTTGATTCGTCGCGTCTCTAATAATTTCAAAATCCTAGACAACACCGTTAAAAAGATAACAGTGGAAGCATTGTCAGTAATAAAAGGTTGAATCCTAATCGTAATTCCATAAAATTGGATACCAGCTTGATCAATACAAACCATAAAGATAAATTATTCCTTTTATTTCTTGCTAACTATTATCACATATGTATGATTCCGGTGAATCCTGCTTATGTATATCTTCTATGAACTTTTGCTATTTTTGTTGTAGGGCAGCAAATTCATGATTCAACAATCGATATCGACAATGAAAGAATTAATTAACATAGTCGATTAGGCTGGTAAAAACAGACGCACCATGACTGCTGCTCGTGTGATCATTCACTTTAGGAATCAGAAATAATTATCATTCCTTAAATAGACACTGCAGAGATCATTAATCTTATAGTCGACATCGGTCAAAATACCACAATAAGGTGGAAATGCAACCAAAATGACCTGGTGCAGTTATGTTAGGCTTTGGCACAGTTGGAGACATGGTATCAGGTCTTCTAGATAATAAAGATGCAACTCTTGGAGACTGCATTCACAAAGTCCATCTTCGTGACGCTGTACATATATTGCGGCTCTTGTGATGCGGATTGCGGTCGTTGCGGCGTGAATTTATTTTTTATCAACATAAAATAGTACTACATATTTTATTATTTATATTAAGTTTCAGATGTCTTTCATTTCCTCTCTAAATCTTTATATATATCTGATAAAAAACTCTTCATCACTTTAAATCTCTCAAATTGTTTTAAACATACATTTAATATATGATATAAATAGGAAGAAAGGTAGACCAAATAATTTTTTCACACAATGCATAATATGTTGCAGGCTGATGCGGTATGATGCGGGCAAATGTGGTCGTTGCAGTGTTATGATGCGGACGTTGTGGCGTTATGATGCGGTTTTTAGTGTGATTTATAATCACACTGCAGTTGCGCCTGATGCTGATGTGGACACTTCCGCAACCGCAATATTGCGGCTGCATCAGGTGATGCGGTCCTCATTTTAAAACCATGGTTCAGAGTATGTGAAGCCAACAATTCCAGGATTATGCTTTCCTCTGTCAATGGACTCTCCATACAAGGGTTCATTGATATTATAGACCAACAAAGTAATTGTTGTAATGAAATGCACGTGCCTATATATCTTGATGAACGGTTTAAAGTTTCCATGTTCGAAGGCTTTGTATCAAATAAGGATCAGTCTTGTGAGGATCCCATTGAAGAGCTATGGAATGCAGTGTCTGTAGTCTCAGATGAAAATGAAATTGTTAGTAAGTTGGCAACAACCCTACAAAGAATTATGCTTATTGATAATAACTCTACAAGGAGATGTTTCAGTTTCAGGGAATTATGGTCCCCATTCTACCTTTATTCGCGTTGCTTTAATGGTGGATGCTAACCATTATCTCAAATGAAGTGTTGCTAATATCTTTGGTTCAACTAAAGAGTCATTGTAGAATGAACATAGAACTATTATGCAAAATATTAAAAGATAAAAAGTCGCCCACAAAAAGTAAAATGTGCCACGCCACATTGGGAGTACCAAAATGTAAGCTAATATAAATCATCAAGTAAGATCGTCGACAAAACCAATAGGCCAAACAAATGATAATTATGTTTTAAATTATTGTCGAAAAAGACGAGCTTAATTTCTCTTCCGTTTGTAAACTAATTTAGAATTTACATTAGGCAGAAAGGTGTCACTCATTTCCCATGCGAGGGCGGGAGGCACCTCCTCTTTTATGAGATTTTAGAATTATGTGTGGTAGTTGTCGGAACAAAGTCCGGACAGAGACTTACCCTATAATAAAAGTGAGGAGCGAGAACGACAAAGACCTCGACAAGGACATAATCGGATGCGGTCGGGTTAAGTTATTTGAAACCTCTGGCCTAACTGAAGTCCAAGCTACATGAAGCCTCTGGCATAATCAGTTGCGGTAGGGCTAAGTTAATTGAAACCTCTGACCTAACTGAAGTCGAATCTACTTGAAGCTTATGGAATAATCTGTTGCAGCCAGACTAAGTTAATTGAAACATATGGCCCAAATGAAGTCCAAGCTACTTGAAACTTATGGCATAATAGGTTGTGGTCGGGCTATGTTAATTTAAATCTCTGGCCTAACTAAAGACCAAGTAAATAAAATCTCTAACCTCAAACGAAATCCCAGGTTAAAATTAACATATATCCGACCTAAAGCGGTTTTGTTAAACTTATTCTTGTCCAAACACGGATGTCTAACGTGATATACTCGGGGTTAGACAGTCTATATTCAAAATAAACGATACTCAACAAATCAGTAAAGCCCGACTCACTAGGGTTGTGAACCTACATGGTATGAATCTTAACTAAAGAAAAGAAAAAATCCATCTGGGGCCAGCCATTTTATTTGATTTCTAGTTGAAACAAATCAATTGTTATCAAAGAGATAAAGCCCGTTAGGACTACATAACAATTCTAAAAAGACTAACATGGTCACAACTAAAACAAATCTTATGAGGGTTTGAATATTATTGCAAAAGGAACCGGAAGACATCCAAATACTACAAAATGTATTTATAAGGGATGACCAACAACAAAATGATTATGAACCAATGATCCAATAAGAATGATCTCTGGTTTAGAACACACTAAAGATTCTCGGCCATTGGACCCCAATTCACATGGATCATGTAAAGAATGAAGCAAGATATACTTAGAATATGCCAAATCATCTGAATCTTTCAGGATTCGGTTACTGCTAATATTCGAAAACACATATGACAATCACAATTCTGATAAGCCTTGGATGTACATAAGCCCCCAAATCACGAGAATTTTACTAGAACCCAAAAAAGGCTGGTCTCACACATCCTGGATTTTACTAGAACCCGAAAAAGTCCGGTCTCACACGTCGACAATCTTTGAACGGTCGTAGCCTGTGTATATTATGGGTTAGTCCTCGAATTATGAAAAGTTGAATAAAGGCGTGTCCGTCGCAAAGGGTCGACCTAATTGTCATACCCCAAATTTTACCCTCAGATTCGTTATTGTTTGTCATATCATCATAAGTTAACCTGATCGCATTTTCATTTAAACATCTCACTAGTGTTGCTTTTTCTTCTTCCATGTCAATTCTGATTTTAATAATTATCATTTTTTTTATTAAATAGTTATCATATTCTTTTTTTTTTTAGAAATTTATTTAGCTAATTTCAATATAGTTTATCTTTTACATGATTCATATTTAATCTAGTTTCTAATTACAAATTTTTTATTTATTTTAAACTTAACTTAATTTTTTTTTTTTGGAAATAAAATACTTTATTAACCAAAAACTAAGAAATACAAAACAACCCCAAAAGGAGGGGAACCCGCTGACCAAAAAGACAACCTAAGGCAAAAGCAACCTACTTAAGGGCTTTCTGAGATTAGCCTTCATCCAACATCTATAGACAATAGTGTCTATGATTCTATCTTCTATTTTGCTCCTAGTACTATCTTTTCCAAAACAAGCCTCATTTCTAAGGTGCCATAAGTCGTAAATAGTTTCAGCAACAGCACATTTAATGATTCTAGATCTAGGACTCTTGGACTTAACTTAATTTTTATTTTAAGTATAGCTCTTTTACTTTAGTTTAATTTTAATTAGATTAATTTTGATTTTTAAATTAGTTCATGTCCATTTAATTTTTTTTAAATATAGTTTATTTTACCTTAGTTCAAATTTAATTTGATTTATTTGTAATTCTTAGTGAATTTATAACTTAATATAATTTTTTATTTTAATTTAGCTTTAGTTTAGTTTTAATTAAGCTTAATTTTAATTTGTTTAATTTAGTTTATATCCTATTTTAATTTATATTTTGATTTCAATTTAATTAGTTTTCTTTAGTTTAGTTAAAAATATTTTTCAATTAATTCTAATCTAACTTAAGTTTATTTAGTTTTTATTTATTTTCTTTACAATTTTTGGCCACCTTTCAGTAAGTAATAGTCTACTGTACAATTTCTTTCTGCACTCTCCACAATTCCCAGCCGCCCAAACCTTCATACAATTTTTCACCACTTTTCCACTCCAACTTGTTGCAATTGCCAAAACCGTACAACCCTCCTGCTACCTTCTTTCATTGCCAAACCGTATAGACAGCAAGCCGTAACTCTACACATAGCCGTTCACTCCAATGCGAAAACGATATTAATTTTAGGCTGCCGTCGGCTGCTAAAAACCAGCTATGAATTAGCCACTGATACAATCTCAATTCCACGCGACCTGTGACAAAAAGAACATCTCACCAGAAAAATTCAAAAAGAAAGGACACACTCCATCAAAAGTTCTATCTCATCTTATGACCACTTTTTCGAAAACTCTCTCACGTGTCTCCTCACTCTACACTGCTAACAACACACAAACGCACAGTAACCCATCACCTTTTTTTTTTATAAAAAAAAAAAACACACTTTTCTTCCCAGGTACATCATGTTAATACCATAATACAAGCCATATTTCTCATCCACTCATGTTTTCTGCACACACCATAAAACTCTCAACTCTCCTCTCTATTTCATTTTTATTTTCAATACACACAAACCATTGCCTCCAAGCTTCACGTTAATCATTCTCAAAACCATTTTTCTCTTTCAAAACTCCATGCCCACTTGCCACTTCACAGACCATGAAAGAAAACAAAACGACCACATACTTTCTTGGCTTCATCTCTTTCAACTTACCCAACTCTCTTTACACTTCATAACATAGTCTTGCAACACTTCAACATAGTCTTGCAACACTTCATCTCTTTCTTGACTTCTTTGTCCGTAGCAGCAACAACACAAAGTCTTGCAACACTTCAACAACTCAACATAGTTCGCAACAAGGAACAATATCGCAGCGAAGCAGCTTTTAGGTTGATTTAATTCGCGTATCGGTAACGATTTCTATCTCTTTTGTGTGTGTATCTATCATATTGTTGTTACTATTCGTTTCAGTGTTGGTGACGATTTGATTATGGTGAATATTGTTTTCTAATCTATGTTGCTGTTTTGTTAACTCGTGTGGAATATTCGACGATTTTAAGCAACCGTTCGACAAGTAGTAACGTTTTAAAATGAATTTTTTTCACGTTACATGGTTGTTGAATTGTGTGTGCATTCAATTTAAGTCATTTCGATTTCGATTTAGGGATGTTCAACTCGTGATTCAGAATGTAAATCAAGTTCTATTCTCTTATGGCCATTTGCTTATGATCAACTGAGCAATGCTCTTCTTGTGTAGTGCATGTAAATTTGAAATGATGTGTTCCTTACAAGGTTTTAATCTGTCAAGTTATTTTTCTGCCATTGTTGGAGTTTTATTATGCTATTTGTTCTATGGTCCATGCTGCGTTTAGTTGTCGGGTTTACCATGCTATAATTATAACTTCATATGTATTTTGAGGGAAGAGATGAATAGTGTGACTCTAATTCAATTTGCTGCTGTTATTACAAATAGATATGGTTTTAAGATGAAGTTTCTAATAACTTTTAATTAATTGTCCTAAGTTTTTTCAGTGTAAGATATATTATTATTTAATTAGGTGTAGTTAATCATAACGATGTAAATGTTTGTTTTTTGTCTTATACTTTTATTAAGGGGACAACTTCTCTACCCACCACAAAAAATTGGGTAGTGTATTTTTAACCAATCAATCAATGTTATATTATTTTATTATATTTAATTATTTATTTAATAGTTTAAATTTTGTAGCTTTCCAATGCAATTTATTCTAATTTATTCTATGAATAATTCTACCCAACTTTTTTAGGCGGGTAGATAAGAATTTACCTTTTTATTATACTTTTGGTTTAGTTTGGAAACAAGTAGTACTGGTACGTCGTTGTTACTGTTTCTTTTCAATTTGCAAGGTTAACAAGGCATTTCTAATTTCTATACAGTATGTTTTTATGGTAGATTTTTTTTGTTTTAGTTTAAAATTTTTACATTATATTTAGTTTTAATTTAGATTATAGTTTTAGTTTAATTAATTTTATGAGAATTTATTTAGTTAGTTAATTTAGAATTTAGTTTAATTGATTAATTAAGTTAGAGATTAATTTATTTAGTTAGTTAAATTAGAATTATTTGTTAGTTTTTTAGACTTTTCCTAGAATTAGTCTTTAGTCTTTTTGACTATTTGATTAGTTGAATTAAAATTAGTTTATTTAATTAGAATTAGCTTTTTAATTAGATATTAACCCTTTTAGATTAATCTTGACATTTTTCCTTTAATCAATTCCCGATATTCAATCTGAGTTTATTTCTCTTTGCCCTTGATTGTGATTAGTTCCTAATTCTTGATTTTATTTTTTTAATTTTTGTTACAATCACTGTACATAGGTTGCTATTCATTTTACTCCTGATACTCGAGGTTTCCCTCCTTGTTTCTCTGTCTCATATTTGATTCCAAAGGAAAAGATCCACCCAGTTGACTGCCATGTCATTTAGGATAACATTGACCATTATTCCCTTATCTTACGCCACCGTACGATCGAGACTTGCCTTTCCTTTTAACATAACCTTAGGTGTGGAGTCGCCGCACTCCACGTAGGTGTCTTGCTGTCAGACCCTACTTTCCAGTGAACACTTCATTCCCTGTTTTACCTAGCCTTAGGTTTGGAGTCGCCGCACTCCACGTAGGTGTCTTGCTGTCAGACCCTACTTTCCAGTGAACACTTCATTCCCTGTTTTACCTAGCCTTAGGTTTGGAGTCGCCGCACTCCACGTAGGTGTCTTGCTGTCAGGCCCTACTTTCCCTTGAAATCTTGACCACAGTCGAGAGTTCTTTTACCCCGCAGTGAGGGGAACTACGAATGCTCTGATTCATTCCTGTCAGGATACGTAGGCACGAGATGCGATGTCTTGGCGAACATACTTAGTGTATATACCCTAGGTCTTTACCTTAGCACTTCCCTTAGCAAGCAACTTTAACATAACACAAATACTAACAAGAGGTTTCTGTAGAGTACTACAGATACTTAGGATGCTAACACCTTCCCTAGGTATAACCAACTCCCAAACCTTAGATCTCTTAGCTGTGTCTTTACACAGCGCACTTAGGGTTTTTCGATCTTTACCATTTCCTTTGGATAAATCAAAGCTCGGTGGTGAACTTCGTGTTTTGTGATTCAAGTTAATTAATAGCTTGATATCCGATTCTCATCGCAACACTAATGATCATAAAACGATTACATGTACTTATTAAGTCTGTTACAAATGGTTAATATGAGGTTACATTTATTATGATCATAGAGCCTATAGTTGTGACTATTTAGTAAGGGGAAAAGGCTGGCAACAAAAGGAGGTCTTGAGACCAACAAAAAGGGGATCTACATGATATATAACATAAAAAAGAGTAAACGTACTAGAAACCTAGGACCACCAACAATGGTGGATAGGAACCCTATACCAATCACAAACACACTGACTAGTCATTTGTGACCTTCCCTTGCTAGTATTAGGAAGGTTAACCTTTTAATGATTTTAGCAAGAATATATATATATATATATATATAAGAATTTTATTTTTATATGAGAATGATAAGAATAATTATTAGCCTTTAGATTAAAAATAAATGATTAAGATTAAAAAGTTCATTTAAGGAATATGTGTCTCCTTTATCTTTTATTATTCATATGAAAGAGACACACATGTTCCTTACATGAACTTTTAAATCTAAACCATTCATTTTTAATCTAAAGACTAATAATTATTCTTATTATTATTATCCATTAGTTAAAGGGTGTGTCAGTCATGGAGGCAAACATAATGAATAGAGGCTCGTGGGTAATGAAGAACATAATGAAGCTTAGAGAGGAAGTTACAAAAATCCAACCAGTTTGGGATGATATTCTTAGAAGACGAAAATTCAGATTGAAAACTGTTTATGAGGTTGTGATTGATGATAACACAAGAGTGTCTTGAAGATACCTTCTCAAAAGGAACCTTGCTAGACCAAGAGCTATCCACACTATGTGGTTAGCCTGCCATGGTCGGCTAGGGACTAAGGATAGGCTGATGAAGCTGGGCTTTATAAATGAGACCGTGTGTAGCCTTTGCAAAGAAACTGATGAAACAATGAATCACCTATTCTTCGACTGCAAAATTTCTCGTACTATTTAGTGTGAAGTCCTGAAGTGGATCGAATTCGAGCATGTTCCTCAATGCTGGAATTTGGAGAAGGCATGGTTAATAGCTCAGGTGGAGAGGAAAGGCTGGAAATCCAGCCTGCTAAAATTCGCAGTTACAGAAACCGTATACGAGGTGTGGAACTATAAGAACGAGATAATTTTTGGAAATAATACATATACAGGCACGATTACAACTATAAAGGATAGGATCATAGAAGGTATATTGTATAGAGGTTGGAAATCAAATAAGCTGAGAAAGCATATTGCTAGGATGATGTTATAGTTTTTAGGCTTGGTTGTTGATCACCTTGTACTGATTTGTTTTCTTAAGTTAATAAATATTTGTTTTTGATTAAAAAAAAATAACATTCTCATTAGATATGTCTAGAGTTGCCTATTTAGGGGACCATGGTCTAACTTTTAAGGACCTACAAATATAGAGAGCCCAAAATTTTATTAATAAATGAGTCCCAAAATATGTAGGCCCTTCAAACTAAAGACCCATAAAATTCAAGTAGGGCCTCAATGCTCCAACATATTCAAAAGTTGTTTTTTTTTAAAACTTACTGTTTTTTTTAAGAAAAAATTGCCTTTTTTAGAAAAAAAGCGACCTTTTTATTTTCGGAAAAAATCGATTTTATTTTATTTTTGAAAAAAAATTGAATTTTTTTTATTTAAAAAAATTGATTTTTTTTTATTTACAGAAAAATCGAGGTTTTTTCCGAAAAAATTTGACTTTTTTAATTTTTCAGTAAAATCGAATTTGCCTCAATGCTCCAACATATTCAAAAGTTGTTTTTTTTTTTAAAACTTATTGTTTTTTTTTAGAAAAAATTGCATTTTTTAGAAAAAAAGCGACTTTTTTATTTTCGGAAAAAATTGATTTTATTTTATTTTTGAAAAAAAATTGAATTTTTTTATTTAAAAAAATTGATTTTTTTTATTTACAGAAAAATCGAGGTTTTTTTCGAAAAAATTTGACTTTTTTAATTTTTCAGTAAAATCGAATTTTTTATTTTCGAAAAAAATCGAATCTCTTTTTAATTTAAAAAAAACGACTTTTTTTTTTCTTCATAAAAATAGACTTTTTTTTTTATTTTCGAAAAAAATTGACTTTTTAATTTTCGAAAAAAATTGCCTTATTTATTTTCGGAAAAAATCAAATTTTTTTATTTTAAAAAAATTGAGTTTTCTTATTTTCAAAAAAATTGTATTTTTTATATTTTCATAAAAAATCGACTTAGTATTTTTTATTTTCGAAAAAAAAATCAACTATATTTATTTTTAGAAAAAAATAATTTTTTTCAGGAAAAATCAATATTTTTTTAATTTTGGAAAAAAACGGCTTTTTTTTCATTTTCAAATTTTTTTTTTTTGAAAAAAATCAATTATTATTATTATTTTTTAATAGAAAGAAAATTTTCATTATCAAAAAAATATACATTACATGGTATTGCCGATCCTAGGATCCAAGCTCCAAATGACAATAATAACTAGTTATACAAGATAGCTACAAAATCTTTTCAGTTTTACATTTGTCTCAGCTTCGTCTCAGGAAAACCTGTTTAGTCTCTTCCATATTGTAATTTTCCATATTGTCTCCTTGAAAAATGATCTTGTTTCTTAGATTTCAGATGCTGTATATGGTTTCCGTCACAATCATTTTAATTAGATTTCTTTTGCTCCCTTTTTCTCTTCACGACATGTGCGAGCCACTGTAGTTCTGTATCCCATCCACACGGTCGTCTTGTAATGCCTATCCAAGTTAGCATTGTGCCCAAAAGCAATTATTTTTATTTTAGAAAAAAAATCAACTATATTATTTAGTAAAAATTTTGTTTTTAAATTTTTATTAATTTTCAAAAATATTTATTTTTTTAAAAATGTATATTCGAAAAAAAACTAAAATATTTTATTTCAAACAAATTAGATTATGAGTCCCTCTGAGATCGACTTTAAGTTTAACTTTGGCTTAATGCATCATTTGGTCCTTTAATTTAATTTCAGATTTCACTTTAGTCCCTTATTTAATAAACGTTCGTTCTAAGTCCCTTAAGTACCATTCTGTTAATCATATTGATCCTATCTATTAAATTGGATCAACTTCCGTTAACTTATGTATGTGTGGCACTCCAGCTGGTGCTAGGTTAGATGACATGGAATTTTTTATTAAATAATGATTTAAAATTAAAAATTGAAAAAGAAAAGAAGCTAAAACCTTATGGATTCATTTCATTTTCATTCTTTATTTCATTTTCACTCTCTCTACTCAACAAAACCCTAGAAGACATACCCATGAGTTTTTTTTAACTGTTTATCTTCTCTTCCGTTAACTTATGCTAAAGACATTGTTAGGTTTGGTAGATCTAGAACTTCCTTTTTGTCTCTCTTCTTCTTTTGAGATTATTCTATTTGGTTAAAACAACGCTTTAGACCCTCAACAACAACTCAAAGGTTTGTTTTTTCTTCAATCATCATACAAATTTTAATTACATTTTTTTTCTCGCTTTTGTTATGTTTTTTTAATTATTTATAGGGTTCAAATGTTTTTTTTCAAAGATTCTAACTTTGGGTCTTCAACATGCAGTTAGTAATTTAATGGAATACGATCTTACAAATCTGGTATTTTGCAAGAAGTCTAGATGAAAGATCTTGTTTGGATTTCAAAGTTTCAGTTTTTATGAGTTTTTCTTCGGATCTAGAAAAAGGGTATTGTTCTTGTTCGTATTTTTTGTACTTTGTATTTTGTTTCAGTTTTTATGAACTTGAATGTTAATTATGTATTAGATATTTGTTGATACTATGAATTCAGGAGAGCTAGAGTTGATGTTGATACTACAAATCTCATAAGTTATTTTGTTCTTCTATTGTTTTGTTACAGAACTACTTGAAAAATCTGTTCTTCTTTAGCGTTGTGTTTGGGACTAATTATATGTTGTTATGATTCTTCTCTGTTTTGGTACAATGTATTAATGATAGTGATGTGTGCTATTAACTTTGAGTTATTACAATTTAATTCCTCTTGTCAATGTATTATGCAGCAATTTATTAATAATAATGTATTATGAATTGCTATGATGGTTTTACTAATATACTATGATTCATTATCTTTTTTTTTTAATGTTATTCTTTGAAACATATAGGATGTTACCCCAAAGCCAGATATATATGATGCAAAATGGATAAAAAGAAAATCAAGGGTGCTACTACCATAAAAGGAGGAACAATGGTACATACAAGTGGCTGAAGCTTCAATTTCACAAAATTTTTATCTTTTTAGGGAGCTTGATTATTATTGAATGATGGGAATGTATATTGGCCCTGTCAAAATTTGTAATAGTGCTTGTGTAGATATTTTGTAGTTGTGTTTGTGTATATCTTATGTCATTTTGGAACATGTTTAATGTCATTTTAGTTTAGTGACTTTAGTTTGAATCAAATAATGTAACAAAATTATAATTTAATGTCATTAAATTCAAGATTATGTTGATACAAAATTCTGGTTTGATAAATAACAAATTATGGTCTGATAAAATATTATGAAATTTTATTCGGGTGACTTTAATCTCAATTTGGTTATTGTCCAAGTCTAGTCCCTTAACTAATTATAAGGTTTCGATTTAGTCCCTTAATAAAAGTGCTGACTCATTATTTTGATTTTTGCCATGCTGTCATGCCACATCATCCAAACGTAACGTTTTTTCTCAACATTTAACGGAAATGATTAATTTGGCTAACGGAATGGTTTTTAAAGGACTAAAATGTAACGTTTATTAAATAAGAGACTAAAGTGAAAATTAAAATTAAGTTAAAGGACTCCGAAACTAAATAAACCTTTAACTTTTTAGATGGATTCAATACTCATAGACATCCTAAAAGGTATGGTTTCGAAAGTATAATAGACTAAAGAAGACTTTCCATTAATGTAAAGAGACAAGCGGAATGTTATAAAATTTTCTTTTGTAGAATGTAGGTACAAAATTATCCAATATTTTATTTTTGAGATAGAGAGAATGTGTTTCTTCTACTATTTATCTCATTTTTATTTTTATATTTAAATTTAGACCAGCCGTAGGACTACATCACTGGAGTACATGTCTAAAACTAGATGTAAGTCATGGAAACTTAAACTGTGTTCAGATTATAAAATCAACGTGAACAGTTTTGGTCGGGTAGACTTAGAGGATGTGGGGATTTAGAAGCTATGATATATCACCAATATATTATGAATACAATGTATAGTGTCAAAACTAATATATTACCATTTTATTTTGAAGGATAGAAGATTTTGCTAATGTATAATATTAGATTAATGTAGGTTTCAATGGCAATTTTGTAGTTTTTCAAATTTAGGTTGCCGCAAAACACTGTATTTGGAACTATAATGAGTTTTAAAATAGGGTTGAAATTTGTGGATATGAACTAAATCTTTGTTGTTTATTTGAAATTTGTAATATTAATTATTGAAATAATTATTAAAGAAAATATTCGTGAATTTTTTTTCATGTTTTTCTATTAATTGATTTAGATCTATTTCAATTTCTAGGATTTTGTTGTTGACCAATTCATGATGGTGATCTAAGATATATCATTATTCTATTTTTTTAAAATAAATTCTTTTTATAATTTAATTCAGTTTTTATTTTGAAAGATCGATTGTTTTATAATTTAATTCAATTTTTCATTTTTACAAATAAATTATTTTCATTATTATTATTTTTATAATAAAATTGTTTCCATTATTATTATTTTTATAAAGAAATTGTTTTCATTAACAATTATAAGAAAATAAAAAAAATGAAATGTATAATAAAATCATAAAACTGACAAATTCAAATCATCCACCCTAGTTTATTCATTGCTGAATAACATTGTTGTAAATCTATGGATGAAAGAAATAAAATTAAAATATATTTATCTAAGACTCTTTAAAACTAACATCAAAATAAGATTAATCTATTACCTAATAAAATAACTATATTTTCTATGTGAGAATTGTATTCACCTTAATTCATGCATAGCAGGATTACAAATAAAAATAAACTAAGACAAATATTAGGTAAAAAAACTTTGAAGAATTCATTTTATCTATTATTTTCAAATGTATCATGAAAAAGGTGAATGTTTTTTTGATAAAAAATAATTGATAAAACACACCAGGGGTAAAAGTAGTGGAAAGTTCAATGTTTTTTTGGTTAAATGGAGATTGCTATTAGAAAATATTTTACTCAATAGCATTTCAGGATTTAATCGTTCTGCTTGAAATTTCTAAATAGGTTATAATCAAAATGCTTGAAAAGTTCAAGAGTAAAATATACTAATCCAATCATGTACTTTTGTTGGTTACATTTAGCATGCCAATTGTATTTGCATTTAGTAGTTGCGTCACACGAATTTTTTTTTAATATAACTTGTTTTTTCAAAAAAAAATACTAAAAAAATCAATTTTTTAAAAATATTTTCAAAATGGCGTAGTTTGGTAGGGACCAATAAGGGTGGCGCCATTTGAAATGGCGCCTCAGTTAGAGGCCCCAAGCCATTTCAAATGGCGCCTTAGGCAATTGAAAAAGGCTCCTGAGGAGGAGCCATTTGAAATGGCGCCTCAGGATTTTTTTTTTTTTTTTTTTTTTGGTTTTTTTAAATTTTAAAAATTTTTTTTTTTAAAATTTTCTTTTTTAATATTTTGTTAAATTAAAATGTTTTTTTTTAAAATAATTTAAAAATTCTGAATTTAATATTTAATTAGTAATATTATTCAGCTGGATTACAATAGCGCCGTAGGCGGCAACCCCCAACTATTGGGGACAGATGCTTTAAAATTTGTTACAGGCAACGGAGCCATCGTCTGATACGCCAGGGCTATTTAAATAGGCATGATCATTGAATTTTTTTGTCAAAATATTGTACCCACCATTATCTATAACATTGTGATCTATTTATGACTATTCTATTTTGATTTTTAATTTCAAATTAAATAAAACATTAAAAAAAAATTTAAAAATGTTTTTTTTTAAGTTCGAAAAAAAAATAACACACCTTGAAGCATCTGTCCCCAATAGTCGGAGGTTGCCGCCTACGGCGCTACCGTAATCCAGCTGAATAATATTACTAATTAAATATTAAATTCAGAATTTTTAAATTATTTAAAAAAAAAGTTTTTTTTAATTTAACAAAATATTAAAAAAGAAAATTAAAAAAAAAAAGAAAAAAAAAAAGAAAAAGCCCTGAGGCGCCATTTCAAATGGCTCATCCTCAGGAGCTTTTTCCAATTGCCTAAGGCGCCATTTGAAATGGCTTGGGGCCTCTAATGGCGCAATCCTTATTAGTCCCTACCAAACCATGCCATTTTGAAATTTTTTTTGAAAAACTGATTTTTTTAATATTTTTTTAGAAAAAACAAGTTATATTAAAAAAAAATTCGCGTCGCACAAATACCATGTACAAGAATGACATTCTCACTTTAAATAAAATATATTTTATTTGTTTTGAAGTTAAAATATCATCGACGGTTTCTCTGGTTCAAAACAAAATACAATAACCAAATGAAAAAATGAACATTATTGATATTACAAATCAAAATTCGAAAGACACAAAGGAAAAGGTACCAGTTTGATTGAAAAATATGAGAGGGAAAAAACTTTAGAAGGGACGAAGAAACAATGTTGGATTTTCTCTTATAATGAAGTGAAAGGATACTAAGGTTATGATTGTTCAAGTGTTTGATTAAAAATAATAATAACTTTAAAACGAATAAAAAAATCATGTCAGATAAAATAATTCCAACAACATTGCCACATATGTAAAAGTTAACGGTTTCTTACAAAATTTAATAGAAAGGATTAACTTGACTAACATAATGGTTTTTAAGAGACTAAATATGAACGTTTATTAATTAAGGGACGAAAGTGAAATCTTAAATTAAGTTAAAGGACCAAAAAATGCATTAAGTCTTAAAAACATACACACCAATACTTTTTTATTAGAAATTGAATAGGGAGATCAAAACTGTTTTAAAATAAAATAGAGTGACTTATTTCGTGAATGCATTATAATTGAGAGACAAAAACTGTAATTTAACATTTATTTTTTTATCTATTTTTTTTTTCTGATTTATTGCAAAATTTATTTAAGACAATTATATCTTTCATTATTTTGTTTATCTCTCATATTTTATTTAAAAAAATATATTTTTATATATTAATATTACTTTTCGTGTTATTCGATCCGTGCGAATGCACGAGTCTATTACTACTTAAAAGTAATAGGTTTAATGCATCCTTTGGTCTCTTAATTTAATTTTAAGTTTCAGTTAAGTCCCTTATACAATAAACGTTCGTTTCAGGTCCCTTATTTGTAATTCCGTAAGCCAATGTCATCCTTTCTATTAAAAGTTGGGTATTTCCATTAGTTTTTGCCAAGGTGGAAATCCAGCTGGGCTTCCTTAGGTGACATAGATTTATTTTAATTTAGCTAAGACATTTTGAAAATAGAAATAAAGGAAAATTTTAACGTTTCATTTTAACCCTCAATTTCATTTTGACTTCACTTGAGCTCTGAGAAAACCCTAACGAACGAAGTTATCATCCATCTTCATCAGAGTGATTCAAAGTTAGCATTCATCATCCATCTTCATATTCGTTCGCAAAGGTATGTTAATAAATCTCCATTGTTAAGTTCGTTCTTTTCATCATCCTTTCTGATACTTTCATCATCTTCGTTACTGATACTTCCTTCATCTTCATTTTTAGGGTTTGTGGAATCTTCGTCTGAGAGCAAGAAGAACATTGTTCATCATCTGTTTTAAGGTACGAATAATCCAAACTGTTTAGGGTTTTTCCTCTTTCTTAGTTGTATTTCTCATTTAGGGTTTTTCATCTTCCTTAGATGTATTTCTCATTTAGTTACTTTATGTAGGTCATGGATAGTCGTTTTAAGTGCATTATTCATCACGGGGGTGAGTTTGCTGAGTTCATGAAATTAGGTTATAATGGCTTAGAGGAAACTTGGGATGTTGAACTTGATTATTGAAGTTACTTCGAAGTATTGGGTGGGTTAAAGGACTTAGGTTATCCAACTATAGAGAGCCTTTGGTATTATGATCAGATGGAGCGTAATAGCATAGTGGAGTTGAAATATGACAATGGAACTAGGAGGATGCATATAATTGCTAAGTTGACCGGGGAAGTGTATTTATATGTTATGCATCCTATACTACAAGCTGATGTAATTAAGGAACCAATACTATCACTTGAGTACAATGTTGAAGTAGGTGCCACTGAAACTGAGATAGGTGAGTATAATGAGGGGACAACTTGTGTTGAGAATGATGGATACATTACTGAAAAGGGGACCACTGAAGTTGAGAATGTTATGGGTGAGGGAGACATTGAAGTTTAAGGTGGAGGTGACTTAAATGAAAAGGGGCCCACTGATGTGGAAGTAGGAGACTTAGATGAAAAGGGAACCACAGATGTTGGGACAACTGAAGTTGAACATGATGTGGGGACCACTGAAGTTGAACATGTTGAGGGGACCAATGAAGTTGAACAAGATGAGGGAGATGAGGGACTAAAATGTAACATAGAGGTAGATGAGGGACTAAATTATAACATTGTTGCAGGTGAAGGACTAAATTGTAACATAGAGTGAAGGGGATTGAAGAGTTACGAGTTCTTGCAATAGAGTAACGTGAGACTGTGATTTGTTCAACCAAATTCGAGGCACTTGATTTATCTTGAATCAAGGGGAGAAAAGACTTTGCATCGACATCAAAGACGTTTGAGGGTTTGATTGTTTAGTTTTCTCTTGTACAAAAATTTACAAACAGTAATATATACATATCTCAATTCCATGTTCGGAATTGGAGGCAGAGGTACCCTTAGCGACGGTAGGGGAACTGCCTAAACAAATCGTGTTTGTTCTCTCTTTCCCTACTCTTTTACATTTTGATATCGTTTAAACTTGTGAATTATCAATTGTCTAAAAATTTCTGGTGTAGTGTAGTATAGAGCTGAATAATAAATTTGTAAAAACACTACAATCCCTTGGATTGCATTTGAAATTAGCTCTACATTCACATTACTTAGAAATTCACACTTGGAGTGCTGCACACGCCAAGTGTTTGATAAATTGATTAAGCATAAGCTTCTAAAGCACATTGTGATTAAAGTTTGTCATCTTCTCTTGTTGGTGATTGGATAAATTTCAAGTAAATATAATTGAGTTGATTACATTGTGTTTTTGTTAATTCATCTATTTTTCTCTTCCGTCGCATCATTCTTAGCGGCTTTACGCATATCCGATTTTTCCGGTAGTGGTTCGTTGTAGACGAATTGATTCAGTGGCTGCTTCCGCGTTAAAATTTTAAAACCAATTTTTGAAACACCATTAGCGTGTAATAAATTGCGGGATCTATTCAACCCCCCATTCTAGATCCAAGCCATCGTCTAACAAGTGGTATCACGAGCTCCGATTTATCTGGTGCTTCGATATTATTTCTTAGAAAATGGCGAACGAACCTAAAGGGGCTTATAATAGAGCTCCAGTTTTTACAGGCGAGAATTATAGCTACTGGAAAGATTGTATGCGCGTGCATATAAATTCCATTGATCGGAAGGTTTGGAATGTCATTTTAAACGGTCCTATGGAAATAACCATGACCAATGAAAATGGTGTTGTCATTCCCAAGCCCGAAGCATAATGGAATGATGAGGATGAGAAAAAGTACAGCTATGGCTGGAAGGCTCGGAATATTTTGATCTCCTCTTTGGGAGTTGACGAATATTATCGAGTCTCTCATTGTGAAACGGCCAAAGCCATGTGGGATGCTTTACAAGTAGCCCATGAAGGCACTAATGATGTGAAAATGACCCGAATCAACACATTAACGCAAAATTTTGATCTTTTTAACATGAAGCAAGGGGAAACCATTGCTGATATGCAAAAACGATTCACTCATATAATCAACAAATTACATACACTTGGTAAACCGGTTCCCAACGAGGTTGCTACTAATAAAATCTTGAGGTGTCTTAACAGGGAATGGCAACCGAAGGTCACCGCGATCAAGCAGGCCAATGATTTAACTACTCTAGACCTCACGAAATTATTTGGAAAACTCGATGAACATGAGCAAGTTCTCATTAACTTGGAAAAACATGAGAAGAGTGTAAAGAAGGAGAAAATAAAGGAAACGGAAAAGAAGTCGATCGCTCTTAAGGCTTCTTGTTTAGAGTCCACGTCTCAAGAGTAAAGGGACAATGAAACCAACAACGACGAAGATGATGACTCAAGTGATGACATGGGGCTATTTGTGAAGAGATATAATAGGTACATTCGAAAGAATAAGATTCAGTACTCGGGTAAAAATCTTGTCAAATTTAGAAGGCAATCTAGAAATGAAGGCAACAAGAGTGGCAAGTTGAAAGGATCTTGTTTCAATTGTGGAAAGTCTGGGCGCTACAAGTCGGATTGTCCATCACTTAAGAAAGACAAGGATAAGGATAAGAGTCGTCAACACAAAAATTCAAATAAATCTAGACAAGCATACATCGCTTGGGAGAGCGATAGCGAGTCGGAAAAAGATGACAGCTCAAGTGACGAAAGTGAATCCGTCAGTCTATGTCTTATGGCACGTCAAAACAAGAAGAAGAAGGTAAAACACTCTAAATACAATAACTCTAATAGTATGTCTCATTTAGAATTACAAAAAGCTTTTGATATGTTGCACCACGAGGCTAAGGAAGCTTTTCAATGCTTAGCCTCGAACAAAAAGATTTTTTCATATTTGGAGAAAAAGGTTTCCGATTCCAAAAAGGAATTGGAAGCTCTTAAAAACTCCATGGTGGATGCATCAAAATCTAAGATTGATGAGGACAAGTCTCCTTGGTTTAATTGGGGTTGTGATACTTGTCACATTTGGCAAAAAGAGGTGAGAACCCTTAAGGACAAATTAGACAAGGCTCTAAAGCCTAAAGTTACGTTTGCTATTGATCGATCACACCATCGATAAAGTATGAATAATCCGTATAAAAAGTATACGTATATGATTCGAGATAGAGATAGCAAAGGTAAACCTCAAATGAACCGTAATTGCCTATATTGTTGCAAACCGGGTCATACTATTGCTAAATGTCGTTTTAGAAGATTTCTTGTTCCAAAAGGCATTTATCAATGGTTGCCCAAATGCAATCTTGGTTTCACTCACCATAAAGGACCCAATAAGAATTTGGGTACCTACTCTCCCTTGATTGACTATGTAGGTACAACGTCTTGAGACCACCGAAAGAAGATGGGTTCTGGATAGTGGCTGCTCAAGACATATGACAGGAGACATATCTCTTTTCATCGACTTTGTGGTGAAGAAAAAGGCGTTTGTTACCTACGAAGATAACAACAAGGGACAAATCTCGGCAAAGGTAGTGTAGGTAACCCTTCATCTACTATTATCTCTGATGTGCTGCTAGTTGAAGGCCTTAACATAACCTTTTAAGCATTAGCCAATTATGTGACAAGGACTATAAAGTATCTTTTTCTAAGGATTGTTGCATAATTGAGGACAATGATAAAAAGGATGTGTTTAAGGGCTTGAGGGTGAATAACGTCTATATGCTAGACTTAAATGAGGTATCGTTGAATGGCGACAAGTGTCTAGTCACCATGAATGAAGATTCATGGTTGTGGCATAGATGGTTGGCGCATATCAATTTTGATTTGCTTAACAAAATAGTCTCTAAAGACCTAGTCATCGATTTGCCCAAAATCAAATTCACAAAGGATCACCTTTGTGATGCTTGTCAAATGGGGAAGCAAACAAGGATCTCATTCAAATCTAAAAACATTGTTTCAACTATGAGACCCCTTGAGCTCCTCCATATAGACCTCTTTGGACCATCTACGATCAAAAGCCTAGGTGGTAACTATTATGGACTTGTAATAGTCGATGAATTTTCTCAGTTTTGCTGGACTATTTTCTTAGCAAACAAGAGTGATACCTTTTTGGCCTTTGAAAGATTTGCTAAGTTATCTCAAAACAAGTTAAACATGAACATTTTGTCAATTAGAAGTGATCAAAGGGGTGAGTTTGAAAATCATTTGTTTGAAGCATTTTGTGAAACCCATGGAATTGATCATAATTTTTCCGCACCACGTACCCCTCAACAAAACGGGGTTGTGGAACGTAAAAATAGAATTTTGGAAGAATTAGGAAGGACTATGATCAATGAGCGTGGACTTACAAAATACTTTTGGGCCGACGCCATAAGTACGGCTTGTTACGTTTTGAATAGGATGCTCATCCGGCATATTCTAAACAATACACCGTATGAGCTTTTAAAAGGGAGAAAGCCTAATGTCTCTCACCTTCACGTTTTTGGTTGCAAGTGTTTTGTGTTGAATAATGGTAAAGAGACACTTGGTAAGTTTGATGCCAAGGCCGACGAGGTATTTTTCTTGGATACTCTCAGTCAAGTAAGGCATATAGGATATATAATAAGAGGTTATGTATTGTTGAGGAGTCGATACACGTTACTTTTGACGAGTCTTATCCGAAAAATGTTGGAGAAGGTAGTTCTTTTCATGGTGCAGTTGTATCTTCAGAAGACATACTCAAGGACATTGATAAAAGAATTGATCAACCTGAAGCAGTGCGTATTGAGGAGGAAAAGGATCACCAATCTATGAAGAGTGAGAAGGATCATCCGTCTAATAAAGATGACCTTCCTCCATCTTGGAAGTCTTTCAAAGACCATCTCATCGACAACATTCTCGGTGACATCTCTAACGGAGTAACAACCCGCTCTAAGCTAAGTAACTTCTGTTATTACTTCGCTTTCGTTTCGCAAGTTGAGCCTAAAAACATAAAGGAGGCATTACTCGATGAGCATTGGTTTTTATCAAATCAAGATGAACTAAATCAATTCAGGAGAAATGAGGTTTGGGACCTTGTCCCCCCTCCGCGAGGTCATCGAGTAATCGGCACCCGATGGGTGTTTAGGAACAAGCTCGACGAAAATGAAGTTATAACTCGAAACAAAGCGCGTCTTGTAGCGCAAGGGTATAACCAAGAGGAAGGAATCGACTATGAGGAAACTTATGCGCCGGTTGCCCGACTCGAGGCTATAGGCCTTTTACTTGCTTACGCTTGCACTAAAAATTTCAAATTGTTTCAGATGGATGTTAAAAGTTCTTTCCTTAATGGATATATCAATGAAGAGGTTTATGTAGCCCAACCCCCGGGTTTTGAATCCCATGAATATCCCGATCATGTTTACAAACTTAAAAGTGCTTTGTATGGACTTAAACAAGCCCCTAGGGCTTGGTATGAACATCTAAGCAAATTTTTACTTGATCAAGGGTATTCAAGAGGCAAGGTTGACACAACCCTCTTTATTAAACCTCAAGAAAAACATTTAATTTTGGTACAAATTTATGTTGACGATATCATTTTCGGGTCTACTAACATGACCTTGGTCAAGGAGTTTTCTAGTTTGATGCAGGGTGAGTTTGAAATGAGCATGATGGGGGAGCTTAACTATTTCCTCGGATTGCAAATCAAACAACTCGAAGAAGGCGCGTATGTAAGTCAGACGAAATATTGTCTTGAGCTTCTCAAACGTTTTGACATGGTAAATTGCAAGGCAATTGATACTCCGATGCTTACTTGTGCTAATCTTGATCGTGACGAAAATGGTAAGGATGTAGAGGTAAAGAAGTATAGAGGTATGATTGGATCTCTCCTCTATCTTACTGCATCACGACCCGACATTATGTTCAGTGTATGCATGTGTGCGAGGTATCAAGCACGTCCCAAGGAATTTCACTCAAAAGCAGTTAAGCGCATACTTCGATACCTCTCTGATACTCCAAAGTATGGGCTTTGGTATTCCAATGGTAGTGGTTGTTTCTTAGTTGGCTATTCCGATTCCGACTTAGCTGGGTGCAAATCGGATAGGAAAAGAACTAGTGGCACGTGTCACTTTTTCTCAAATTCCTTGGTGAGTTGGCATAGCAAGAAACAGGTTTCCGTTGCCTTGTCAAGAGCCGAGGCGGAATACATTGCCGCCGGCAGTTGTTGTGCTCAAGTCCTTTGGCTTAAGCAATAATTGCTCGACTTCAATTTAAAACTTGAGCGTATTCCTATTTTATGCGATAACACAAGTGCCATTAACCTAACTAAGAACCCCGTATTGCATTCACGCACCAAGCATATCGAAATACGTCATCACTTCCTTAGGGATCATATAGAGAAAGGTGATGTGGTCTTTGAGCATGTTGATACTAAAAATCAACTTGCTGACATTTTTACAAAACCACTAGCTACAGAGCCTTTCTTTCATATCCGTAGGGAACTAGGCGTTCTCGACATCTTGGACCGTGCATGAGAATTCATAATATATTGGCTCTCCAAATATATATATATATATATGCTTGTTTACGTTTTTGACTAACAATGCAAAGAATTATTGAACTATATGTGAGGGCACTCATCGTCAATCATGATTAAGGTAATATCGTTCCGCTTCATAAGTTTCTTTTAAATGTATGTACCATGTTGAGTGTTGAAACTGATGTTTATTGCACAATTAAGCATCTTTTATTCATTTGAATATTTGATTTTTGTGTTGGCTTTGTTATTTATCATTTCTTGGTGCATAAGTAGATAAAAACATGAATTTTTCCATTTTATGCTTGGTTGAGTCGACCAAAACATGTCATGGGTCGACTCAAGAAAGGTACATTTTCTCATGTGAAGGCGCAGGTCAGCGCACGCCGACCCAGGGTCGACGCAGCCCAAAAAATTTTCAAATTTGTCAAAATTCGTTCAGCGTGCGCCGATGCATGACCTGCTTCGGTCGATGCATCACTGCCGAACCTTGATTTTTTCTTTCTTGGGAAGGCGCGCGCCGTTTCACCTTGTCTAAAAAAGTCACTACATCAATTAATCACTTTTATTTTCCACTTGCATGTCATAAAATCTGAATTTTTCTTAGTCTTCTCATCTCCTCTCCTTCAAACTTCCTACCCTAAAAATCCATTATTACTACATTCTTCAAAACCCACAAAATTCCAATCAACAAAGTTCTTAAAAGGGGGTTCTCACTTTACATTAGAATCAAGATTCTCTCTTAACCCTCTCATCATCATCAAGCGCGCACTGTTCATCATCCCTTCACAACTTGGCACTATTCATCTGACTTCATCAAATTGCTCAATAATGGCTTCCCAAAGAGTAACTGGAAAAAGGTCCACTAGAGCATCAACATCAAGGGCTGGGTCATCTTTAACACCGGTAACTGCTCTTTCTTTACTATCTGATGCATTATCTGAGGCTTTCAACACCGACTTCCGAAACCGCTCCGTTATTAAGCAGTATGTTTACTACCCTCTGAGAGCGGAAGATTATCATCTCACAGAAGTCATTGAACTGTTGAATGTTTAGAAATTTGACGAATTTTTGGAATGTGACAATAAGTACAATGAAGATCTGGTGAGATTGTTTTACACTGGAATTCTGGATAAATTCACAGGTACAGATTTTCAGTATCTTATGGATAATAAGACATATTCTATGGATGATACTGTCTGGAATAGCTTGTTTAAGTTGGAAACTGCAGATCTTCCCAAAGTAACTGATATTGTGTTTGTCAATAACTATGAGTTTAAGCCTGCATTGAACTCAATGCTGCGTGATCCTTATTCGGACAGCATTGTGAGCAGCGATCTGTTTCCCAAAACTGTCACAATAGGTACACTAAAACTGGTTGATCGTATTTTGCAATGGATTGTCGCTCATATCTTGAGGCCTAAGAAAGGAGGATTTTCTAGGGTCGATCAAGCAGAAGTCCATTTAGTCTATCTGTTAAAGAACAAAATCCGCATCAACTGGCCACACTACTTCACGTATCAAATGTTTGCACTACGGGATTCTACAAGAGGTACTTCTTTGTGTTATGCTTCATGTATTCAGTGCATTTTGAAAAAGGCTGGGATAAAGGTTCCGGGTATTCCCTATGTCTATGTTTCGCCTGATCATGAATTCCAACAAAAGACCCTAACTATGATGGGTTACTTTTGGGATTCTGACGCCCAGGAGTTCAAATTCAGACACATAGCAAATTACAATGACACTCAGTATGATGGTCCTGATGAATAATCTGTTGCGGAAGAAAATGTGCAGGAAGACCAAGCTGGAAATAACATACCAACTGAGGTAAACATGATGGATGAAGACAATGTGGAATGGATGGGTTACTCCCCACCGCATGATCCTTATGAAAATCAAGGTTGGGGAGAATGGCAACACACTGGTTGGAATTCTCTTGGTGCTGCCTATGTTCCTCCCACCTATGGCTGGCAACAACAAGCTGATGAATACAAATGGCAACAGCCTAAGTATTCGATTCCTACAATTCCACGGCCACAACAACAGAACACTGAAGAAATCCTGGCTATGTTGAATCAAATGCAGTTGGAACAAGAGGACTTCATGACCTTACAAGAGGAACGTTATACAGATCAGGAGGAGAGTTTCACATCTCTTTCAAATCAGTTGGACACCCACACTCAAAATTTCACCCGGTTTGCTGATGCTACAATGATTAGATTTACCGCTTTGGATACTACAGTTGAACTTTAGACTCGGAATCTAACCAACAGTTTAGGCATTCTCAATCGAGTTGTGATTGAACTTAATCAGTACTTAGAGGAACAACCACTCCCTCCACCACATAGATAACACTTCAGAGGAAGAGGCCATCAATTTATAGGGAGGAGACCATGGGACATAGGATCATATTTTTTAATGCATGTTATATTTTGTGTTTGGCTTGTATGACTTGTTTTTTACTTGCCTGTTGTTTTGTTTTGCTTTGTTTTTGGACTATGTTACTTTTTGAACTACTATGGAATATATGTTGTTTGCATCTAGTGTGCCGTATTTATCCATTTTATCTTTGCATTAACTTCATTATATGTGGATGAATGTTAATGTATCTGTTTTGTAAATTACTGAGTGAATCTTTCAGTATCATGATGTTCTCAATTTGACCACTTTCTGTCTCTCTTTTTGATGTTGTCAAAGGGGGAGAAGGATACATCTCTACTAGTAGCAGAAATTGAATTTTCAAAGACCTCACAAAGATAGGGGGAGTCTTCAAATTACAAATCAAGCTAAAGATAGAAAATGTTGCCATCATAAAAAATGGGGAGTATGTGAGGGCAAGGTGCTTCTCACTTGGTTCTATTTTAATGATGTCAACATGGTAGGCTAGCCTTTAGCTTGTAATTTGGACGGTATCACTTCGTTGTCATTCGCATTGCATACAACCATTGATAATCATGTGTTTAAACATATAGGAATGGTCCTATACATTTCCTACATGTGTATAATCATGGTATTAGTGTTAGGTGTGCATGAATTGTGTCTAAGTGGATGAAAATATGCAGAAAAATCAATTTCCTGGATTTTATATGTCTTGCATCGACCTAACTTGTGCATGAGTCGACTCATGCACTCCTAACCAATTTTATGAAACGTCAGGGTAACCGCACGCTGACCCCTTTCTATGTATGCGGTCGACGCATGCTTCTGGGTTTTCTCATTCTGCATTTTCAGCATCCATGCATCGACGCATGGTCCTGTAGTGGTCGACGCATGCTTGATTCTTTTGCATACACGCTTTACCGGATAAGCGCCCGCCGACCCTCATCCAGCGAGCGGTCGACTCTTCGCTGGTCTGGGTCATTTTTTCTGCATTCTGTTATGTCTGTGTTGCTGTTACTTAATTCAGTTGGTTATTTTGCATCAGATATATAGTTGGTTCCTCATATTTTCATATACAACAAGAAACTTGAAATAGGTAATGATTTTTCTCTTCATCTTCATCTTCAACCTTGTGTCCTCTAACAACTACACATAACCATTTTTGTTGGTGTCGTGCATTGTGTGAAGTGATAATGTTCAGACTTAGGTGTGTTGTATCCTTTGTGCTGGGTTGAGAATCAGTAGGTGTTTCTTGAATAAAACCGTAGGTTTTGTCCTCCAAGAATCCGGGTAATTTTAGGGGGTTTTTGCACAAATCGTTTCTCTACAAGGATTCAACCGTGCTAAGGGGATTGAAGAACGGAAAGTGTCTTCAGTCGAGTAGCAACAATCGGAGGATCGTACGAGAAAGATTTGGGATCGAATTATAGAAGATCGAAATTGACCGAGTGAAGGGGATTGAAGAGCTGCGGGTTCTTGAAATCGAGTAGCGTGAGACGGTGATTTGTTCAACCAAATTCGAGCACTTGATTCATCTTGAATCAAGGGGAGAGAAGACTTTGCATCAACATCAAAGACGTTTAAGGGTTTGATTGTTCAGTTTTCTCTTGTACAAAAATTTGCAAATAGTAATATATACATATCTCAATTCCATGTTTGGAATTAGGGGCAGAGGTACCCTTAGCGAGGACGGCAGGGGAACTGCCTAAACAAATCGTGTTTGTTCACTCTTTCCCTGCTCTTTTACGTTTTGATATCGTTTAAACTTGTGAATTATCAATTGTCTAAAAATTTCTGGTGTAGTGTAGTATAGAGCTATATAATCAATTTGTAAAAACAATACAATCCCTTGGATTGTGTTGTACCCCAAATTTTACCCCTTAGATGTCATAACATCTTGCACTTACATGAAGGGATCAATCATCTGTGCATTATTACCTAACCACGAAATCTTGTTAGTTTGTTCTATGTGAAGCCAGGTTTTGCACAAGAGAGAGAACAAAAGGCAATAAACCAGAATTTTATGTTATTCAATGTCTCCTAAGACATTTTTTGGATCCATGCAGTTATCACAAATGTTCACCAGTTTGGGTGAGATTCTTATGAGAAGCCATTTGTTCGAGAAAGATAAGTGAGACTCAAAAGTGCAACCATCTGAGCTTAGAGGCTGATTGTGAAGTCCTCCAATCATATGTCATGATCCTAACGAGATTTGGTCAAGAGAAATCAAGGAAATATCATTTGGTTAGGAGTTGTGAAATTAGGGTTTTAACCTGAAGATTCATTGAAAAGCCTTGTTGTGACCGGACAATAGTTTAGAAGGTTCGTCAACCATTTGAGCTCACATACTTTAAAGAGATCCCACTCAACAAAAAAAAAACAAGTGTGTTTGGTTCCTGTTACAAGTGCCTTGAACCACAAGATTCACCGTGACCCAAAATCAGGGTTTTATCAGCATCCGTCAGCTAGTGCCTTTGATTTTGATCAAGACCGGTTTCCAAGTTTCGGAATGCCATTCCACCCGATACTGGGCATCCTCAAAGATCATCCATTGGAATTCCTTAGGAAATTAAGTTTCTGACCGAAGAGATCGAGCCTCTGATTCTGACAATTTTGGACCAAAAAGAAGCATCCGAGCCATGTCTCGATTTAATTTGATCGACCATTGACTGAGGACACGAGGAATCGGCACTTGTAATTTTTATTATTATTTTGATTTGAGAAAAGAAAGAAAAAGAAAGAAAAGAAAAAAAGAGAAAGAAAGAAAAGAAAAAAGAAAAAAAGAAAGAAAATAGAAAGAAAAGAAAAAAGAAAATGAAAAAAAAGAGAAGGTGGCGCCTGCCACCATTCTCTGTGGCGTCGGCCACCCTTGGTAATGTGGCGCAAGCCACAAGTTTGTGTGGCTCCTGCCACCCTTTTTCTTTTTCTTTTTTTTCATTTTTTTCTCTATACTTCAGAAGTTCTTCCAATTAAATAATGTATTTTCAAACGAGCCATGCAAGTGGAGGTATTTCATCATGACAAAGGGAAAGGCTTTTGCAGTAAAGTGGGTTTACGTCTCTTCAGCGTAATCTACCTTTGAGCCTAGTTCTGAACATTGAAGACTTTTGCAACCAAGCCATACAGCTTTCACAATTTGAAAAAATAAATCTTCGGCCATACCGTGAAACCTCCCATTTCTCCTATAAATAGGACACCCCACTTCAACAAATCCTCACACCAGCTTCACTGAAAAAATAGTGCATGCTCTCATTTCTTTCTCCCCGTTATTCTGAGAAAATATTTTTCACAAGAGTTTTTCGGTCCAAGTTTTCTTTCTGTTACTGAAGAGGCAGTGGATCAACTCCACTAGGTAATGCTCCACCCTTAGTTTTTATTCTCCTCGCTGCATTCCAAATGTCATGACCGTCTGTTCATAGTATTTTCACTTTTTCCTGATTAAATGTTAGAGATGTTATGTGTATTTTATTTTCTGGAAAATTTTTATTTAAAAAAAAAAGGAGAGGTGGCGCCTGCCACCATTTAAAAAGAAACTAGGTGGCGCAAGCCACATATGGGGAGTGGCGCCAGCCACCCCTTTCCCTCATTAAAGGTGGCGCAAGCCACCAGAGAGTGTGGCGCCAGCCACCTCTCTTTTCCTTTCTTTTTTGTTTTTTGTTGTGTTATTTTTATTTTATTTTATTTTATTTTTTTCTTTTTTTTTTCTTTTCAAATATAATTGTCGTTTTATTTCTAAAACAACTTCAAAACTAAAATAGGAATACGTTTTATGTTAACTCCGGAATTTGTTTTTTTTTTGTCGAAATTCTTTCTTTAAAATATTTTTTTTAAAACTATTTTGTGACTTCATCATTCACCGGTTTTACGTTTTTTGTATTCACAACACCATAACCATTTACTGTATGTATTATATTTTGTTATCATGTTTAATAATTAATTTGTTTTTGAATGAATTTGTTTTTATGTTTTATTGTAATTATGATTTTTTGTGAAAGATGTTAAAAAAAACATAATAAATAACAAAATAAAATGAAAAAAAAAAAGAAAAGAACCAAGAGTGGCACTGGCCACATTAAGCATGGCGCAAGCCATGAGCATTGGTGGCACTCGCCACCATGTGTGGCGCCCGCCACAGTGTTTTTTTTTTTTTTTTTTTAATTATTTTATTTTATTTTATTATTTTCTTTTTCTAAAATACAAAAATGGAAAATATGTTTAATTTTATTCTGTTTCCTTTATATTTCTCTTGGCCATTTTATTTTCTTATTCATTTCTAAATTTCAAAATAAAAAATACGTAAACTTTACATTTAATTCTCGAACTTCTTTTTTGTGAATCGTTCATTTGTTTTTTTTAAATAAACTGTTAAGTTTCTTAATATTCTGTGTTGCTTGAGATTTATTCCTTTACTTGAACAATATCGTTTTGTTGTTTGTATATTTTGGTTTACGTTGTTAAGTTTCCTAGTTGTATCATATCTCTATTGTACTCATGTGTTTATCCATGTTAGCCCTCTCCATACTTGGATTTTTTTTATTTGGTTGATGTCTATTGTTTTGAAACATTGAAATCATGTTGTTCGTTTAATTCCAATCTCATTTTCAACTCTTGTTTCACAAGAAATTTGTTTCCCTTTATTCCAAAGGAAAGTCTCTCTATTGACTTCATTGTCATAGATAGCTCATTACCCATCGAGTTCATAAGAGCCGTTTCTAATCCTCCTAAGGATCATCCTCATAATACTCTCCGTTCCCTTGGCCTCATGAGAGCCATAAATCATGACTTAGAATTAGGTTAGAGTTCTTAAACTCTATGTGAATCTCATCATCATGAATGCTCACTTTTCCCCATCATAACGTAGACTTAGAGAGTTCCTCAACTCTATACGAGTTTCGCACTCGTCCCCCCTTGGAACTTTGGTCATAGTCAATGGTTCCTCAATATCACCCTTAGATAGGTGAACTACGGTTGCTCTGATTCTTTAGTCAGATACGTAGGCACAAGATGCGACTCCTGGCGAGTAAACTTAGTGTATATACCCTTAGGTTTTTACCTTTAACCTTAGCAGATAACTTAGTAAGCAAACATAACATAACACAAACTAAACAAGAGGTTCCTGTAGAGTACTACAGATATTAAGGGTGCTAATACCTTCCCTTAATATAATCAACCCCCGAACCTAGATCCTCTTAGGTTTTCTCGATCTTGAACCTTTCCTTTGGATAAATCAAAGTCGGTGGTGAATTCAAAGAAATGTGATGCAAGTTAATAAATAGCTTGTTATCCGATTCTCACAACAACAGATTGCATTTGAAATTAGCTCTACATTCACATTACTTAGAAATTCACACTTGGAGTGCTGTGCACGCCAAGTGTTTGATAAATTAATTAAGCATAAGCTTCTAAAGCACATTGTAATTAAAGTTTGTCATCTTCTCTTGTTGGTGATTGGATAAATTTCAAGTAAATATAATTGAGTTGATTACATTGTGTTTTTGTTGATTCATCTGTTTTTCTCTCCCGTCGCATCATTCTTAGCGGCTTTACGCATATCCGATTTTTCTGGTAGTGGTTCGTTGTAGACGAATTGATTCACTGGTTGCTTCCGGATTAAAATTTTAAAACCAATTTTTGGAACACCATTAGCGTGTAATAAATTTTGGGATCTATTCAACCCCTCCTTCTAGATCCAAGCCATCGTCTAACATCAAGGTGTTCAAGCTGATGATTAACCAAGGATTGGCATAATTTTAAACCTCTCAAGTCTTTCATTAATTCATGAGGATCAAAAGTTTCCATTCATCAACAAATCAAGTGCAAGATTGCATCATTACAAGCTCATCAAGCCTCAAGTTCATCAGATGCACCAAATTAGGGTTTTGACTAAAGATGGCTTGCAGTTGACTTTTTCATCTGAGCATGATCTCACACCTCAAGATATGATTCAAGGACCTCAAATACATCTTTGAAATACATCCACAATATCTTAATTGCCCAAGAAGTTTGATCCTTTGAAGATTGCAAATTCAAGTTCATCTGATACAAAGTCAACTGGTACATAAAGTCAAAGTTTGACTTTTGCTCAACCATGAGCTTCATAAGTCAAGAATCATGAAAATATGCCTAATGGATGCATTTGATCAAGTTTGAATCAAGAAAGTCACAAAAATGTTAAAGTTGTCCAAATTCAAGGACTTAGAATTTTTCTAAGTATGGAATTCTCATGGTTAAGTGACCTAATTCTCAAGGTTATAATTTGTGATCCAAGCATCCTTTGGAAATGTTTGAGGGCTCCTCTTAAAGATGACATTACATACTTCAATTTAGTTCAAAGATTAGATCAAAAGCTCATAACGATTGAAAGTTATGAACTGTCAAAGTTTGGATTTCTTAATTGTCAAATTACCAAAAACTTAGAAATTTTTCTAAGTGTTTTTCAGCATAAAAATCCAATTTTGAGAGGAAATTTTCTACATGATCCAAGTTGTAGTATGTTTTCTCATCTTTCCAAAGACCCCAAGAGCATGGATTTATCTTACTTCAGCATGGAGATATGATTTTTGCAAGAAGCCTTATTGAAGCTGATGTCCAAGGTAGAATTTCACCAAGTCCATAGCCAGCTTGTGCTACACGAGTTTGGAGGTGTTTTTAAGCACTTTTCAGACACTTTCTCTGCACAAAATCAACACAAAACTTGTAGAATCAAGCATGATCTTCATTTTGATATCAAACTTTGCAGAATTTGATCTCCATTCATGGTGCAAAACTTCAATCCAATGTGCCAATCCAAAATATGTTTTGCTAAATGCTTCAAGACCACTTTTGCCACAAAACTTGGCTATGAAGCAAGTATGCTAGCTCTACATATCAGATGCAAATGGAGTGTTGAGAGGAAAAAGCCATAAATCAAGCTACACCAAAATCATGGCTATAATGTACTTTCACTAACCACTTTTTGCTTTTTCAAATTATCCACAAAACAATGCCATTGACTTGTGCATTCTTTTAGCCAAAATTCATACCACTTCATCTATAAATAGAGGTCATATTTCATCCGTTTCAACACACAAAAACATAGCTAAGAGCTTGCAACTTCAGAATCACATTTTCTTCAAATTTTCAAAACTCCTTTAAAGTGATTTTCGAGTTTTCAATTCCAAACACTTTCCTTGCAATTTTATCATTCAAACACCTTCTATACACCTAATAGAAGTTCTCCAAACCATCCAAACACTTATGTAACATCAGAAACATCATCTTCCAAACTTCATTCCTTTAACCTGCAACTCGATTTGGTCAGGGAGTTTGAGGAAGTTTCAAAGCAAACCAAGCATTGCAGTAGCTTCCTAGAGGTTCAATGGAGCTAACTGCATCATCATTCATCATCTAGAAGTTCATTTGAAGGGGAATTGGAATGACTCCAATAGGTAAGCTTTTCACTTCTGAAACTCCATGATTTATGCATCATTTTCATTCATTTAAGTTGCCAAGTTACTTGTCATAATGTAGTGACTAATTCCCCTATATCAATTGTTCGTAATCTGTGATGTTTGGAATTTCACATTGAGTTTTAGTTTTAGGGTTTTTGCTGTTGTTTGAATGATTGCATGCAATATAGTGAAAATAAATGCAATTGAATGGTACCATTGAATTCCTTGTTAAAATTCAAGCAAGTTTGGTCTTTACATCTTTTGATTTCATTGAGAAATGAGAGAGTTAGAGTTTTGGAAGAATTCAAAAATGGTGGTGATGCTTGTGAGGAAGATGAAGCTGAGGTGGCGCGAAATTCTCATTTAAATAACATGTTTAATATATTATTAGTTGGTTGCAACTTATAACTTGAATTGGAATTGCGCCCCAGCGGTCATGAGCTAGTTTTGAGTGTGTTTGTGTGAAGCGAAGGATCTGGGGTTCGAATCTCCCTCGCCCCAGACCTTTTGCTATTTTATTTTTTGCATTTTCAATTTGAAAGCATCATATATTATTTACTGCGCGCATCCTTTAGTAACAATGCAATGCGTGACCCGGTGGTTAAGGTTTTAGGCTGTGATCCTGAGTGCGTGGGTTCAAACCCCATGTAGAGCATTTCCTTATTTTTGGCACTTGTTTCCTTTGTTTTTTTTTATTTCATTTCCTTTTAGTCTTTCTTTTAAATTTTAATTAATCTTTTTTTTATTTCTTTTCTTTCTTCCCTTTTGTTTTATCTAAAATAATATTTTCAAAACCCAAAAATATATTTTAATCAAAACTTTGATTTTATCTTGTTTAATATATCAATTAAAAATCCAAAAATATATACTATTGTTAATTATTTCTTTTAATAAAAAAAACCTAAAAAAACCCTAAAAATATTCTTGCTTTCTCTTGCATTCATCTTTTAGGACTTGTCTAATTTTGAAATATTGTCTTGAACTTTATTTTAATATGTCTTTGAATGTTCATGTTAATGTTCTTGTTTGATCATGTTGATTTATTCCTTTTAAAAAAATGTCTCAAAAATGTTGTTGTTGTTCATGTTGATAACTTAGGATCTTTGTGTTCATGTATTGTTCATGTCTTGATTATCTTTGATGCCTGATCCATGACTTATCCATGCTTATTTAGAATTCCTAATTTACTTCATGAATGATCCTTAAATCATGTCATTTTGTTTAAGATCTTCAAGCTTGTCCAAATTCAACTTGTGATTCATTCCTTCATCTTTGTAATGTTCATCATGTTTCAAGTATTCCCTTCATAAACTCTCACAATGTTAAGCATGTCTTTTTGTCCTAGGTTTTGGTCGTGTGATTTCTTTGATTAATGTTGACATGTTTAATTATTTCCTTCATAAACTCCCATTTATTAAGGCATGTTTATCCTTTTAGGGTTTAGGATTGATCTTGTTTAACATGGTCCTTCCTCTCCTTCTTGACTTGCATGCATGATAGTTCCTTTTAGACATATTTTGTTCTCACCATGTTCATATGATTCATTGATTCACCTTGAACACATACTTGATTAATCTTTGGTTATTATCTTTGTGATACTTATGTCAAATCCAAGGGAAAGGGTGTCTTGTTAAATTCATGTCATGCATGTTTATTCTTACACAAAATTTTCCCCTTTTTGCCTTAGACTTAGTCCAAACTTAGGTTTAGTCTTAGAATTTTTCTCAAACCTTAGGATTTTCCTTTAAACTTCAACTTCAATAAAACCCTAACAATCTTTGGCTTCTCCCCTTTAAACTCCTTTCAAAGAGTTTAGACATGAGTCATCCCTAGTTGAGATTTAAATCTCCTACCCCATGACATTGTTGAGAAAGATGTTGACTTCTTTTCCATGTGAGAGAGGTATAAGGCATACTTGTTGATTTTATATCCAAGTTAGAGCCCTTATCTCAATTTGATGCAAAGATCCATCTTCCATATGTTTGTGGTGGCATAGTTGAGTGTTCTCCTTAAGATGACAACTTGGCTATTCTCCTTAAGCCCTGAAGATGGCTGGTTTACATCTTGAGTGAATCGCACACTCAATGATACAACAGAGTCGCCACCGAACTTTATTTAGTCCCGAAGGACATGGAAAATATCGATAAAACCCAAGGGAAAGAGAAACGGGAACGGGGGTCGGTTATGCGAAAGGAAGGTATTATCACCTAACGCATCTGTTGTACTTGACGGGAACCATTTCGCTTGCTTCTAGGCTTGGATGGGTTATCTATCTAAAGGCTTCTAGCTAAGAGAAGGAGGAGAGAGAGAGAGAGAAAGGGGAAAAAGAAAGAAAAGAAAGAAAGTGCTTGCGGAGGATTGTGGCCCTCGTGCCTACGTACCCTCATAGTGCAATGAGGAAATCAGAGCGTCATAGTTCATGGAACCAGGGGACAGAGAGGAAGGAAGAAAGGGAGAAGGAAATAAATGGTGGAAGTGTGCTCGCCAAGACATCGCGTCTCGTGCCTACGTATCAGACATTCGAACGAATGCAGAATTAGAGCTTCCGTAGTTCGGGGAACTAAGACGGAAAAGGAAAAGGAAAGGAAAGTGGTGTCGAAACCAAGAGAAAAAGAAAGAAGGAAATTCCACTGGGGATTCCAAAGAAATGGTGTCAAAACCAAGAAAGAAAAGCAAAAAGCAAAAGAAAGCATTCCACTGAGGAGTAAGAGACTAAAGTGACTGTGCAAAGAACAAAAGAGAAATGGTGTCAAAACTAAGAGAATAAGAGATAGAGAAAGATCCGTTGGGGATGCAAAAGAGATGGTGTCATAACCAAGAAAGGAGTGCAAAGGAACAGATAATAAATGTGCTAAGAATAAAGTGCAATAGTGGTGTCAAAACCAAGAGAATAAAAGGAATAAAGAGACTCCACCGGGGAGTAAGAGAATAAAGAACCCGTGATTGATAATCAGAAGGTAGAGACCCAACTGAGGGACAAAAAAAGGAATGGTGTTAAAACCAAGAGAAAAGAGGACTTGGTACGTTAACCGACTGACAGTGGTTAACCGAAGAGAAAGAGATTAAGACTCTGTGGGGAACATAAGTTTTAACGAATAAGAATTGTGATCAACCAAAGAACGGGTGTAGGACCGAGCGAAGGTCGTGACCCAAAGGACGGGTGTGGGACCAAGTGAAGGTCGTGACCTAAAGGACGGGTGTAGGACCGAGCAAAGGTCATGACCCAAAGGACGGGTGTAGGACCGAGCGAAGGTTGTGACCCAAAGGACGGGTGTAGGACCGAGCAAAGGTCGTGACCCAAAGGGCGGGTGTAGGATCGATCAAAAGTCGTGACCCAAAGGACGGGTGTAGGACCGAGCAAAGGTCATGACCCAAAGGACGGGTGTAGGACCGAGCAAAGTTCGTGACCTAAAGGACGGGTGTAGGACCGAACAAAGGTCGTGAACCAAAGGACGGGTGTAGGACCGAGCAAAGGTCGTGACCTAAAGGACGGGTGTAGGACCGAGCAAAAGTCGTGACCCAAAGGACGGGTGTAGGACCGAGTGAAGGTCGTGACCTTAAGGACGGGTGTAGGACCGAACGAAGGTCATGACCCAAAGGAGTTCGGTACACTGACTGAACAAGCAGTACTTGACCAAAGAAAGGGTATTCGAACCAAAGAAAGGTTACTAACCTAAAGATGCAAGTATTCGAACGAAAAGGAGGTTGCTAACTGCTGGGGATTCGGTGTTTACAGACGGACTGTGATTAACCGAAAGGAGTGAGTGATTAACCAAGAGAAGGTGATTAACTCGAAAAAGGTTCAACATTTTAACAGACGGACTGTGGTTAACTGAAGAAAAGGGTGATTAACCAAGAATAGGTGATTAACCCAAGAGGAACTCAGTGTTTTAACAGACGGACTGTGGTTAACTAAAGAAAAGGGTGATTAACCAAGAATAGGTGATTAACCCAAAAGGAACTCAGTGTTTTAACAGACAGACTGTGGTTAACTGAAGAAAAGGGTGATTAACCAAGAATAGGTGATTAACCCAAAAGGAACTCAGTGTTTTAAAAGACGGACTGTGTTTAACTGAAGAAAAAGGAAAGTGAGAATTGGTGTTTTAACTGACAAGCAGTGGTTAACCAAACAAAGGGAGAAGAACCAAAAGAAGGTTACGAACTCCTAGGGATTCGGTTTTAACAGAAAACCTGCGATTAACCGAAGAAAAGGGTTTAGACTCTTCAGGTGAATCAAAATAGCAAGGATTGACCACAAGAAAAAAGAATGTTGAAACTAAGGAGAAGAATGCCAACTCAAGACAAAAATGATCTTAACCAAGAAGGATGGTGATTAATCAAGAGAGAGATTGAGAGGTGCAAAAAGTGATCAAGGGTCGACCTGACTGGGGAAAGAGAAACACTATAGCTTGAGGATAGAGGTGACTATTCTCGAGGAGAGGACAAGACGCCCTTACCAAAGAAATAGCGAGAATGAGGGTAGAAAAACTCCGCCCTCATTCCTTCTCTAGCACCCAAACTATAGTGTGGAAATTGAAACGGGCAGCGTAACAGCTCTAAGTTGTACAGTGCTCCAGCGTCGTGCATCGGTCGTCGTATGAATCTTCAACTCCGCGGGAGGAAAAGAAAAAAAGAGCTCTAAAGGTAGCCTAAAGAGAGGGAAAGGGAAGGATCAATTAATCGAAACATGGTTTCGATTAACTAATCAAAAGGGAATGCTATGCTAACAACTTTCCAAAGAGAATGGAAAATCATTAAAGCAAAAGGTGTAAATTATTGATTATGCATGATTAAATTTGCTCAATAAAGAACAAACTTAATGTGATCATGAAATGAAAGTGCAAAACAGTGCCATACAAATATTAGCATGTATCATAAATCATGTGTCAAGTGATCAAAGATTGTACAAGAATTAGAATGTTTAAACAAATATCAAGAACATACCTAATTGCGAGAATTGATAAATCAATCATTGAATTAATGTAAAAATGCCTTAAACAGATGTTAACAGTACTTAAAACATCCATAAATATCAAGCATATCAATTCATGGAAATTAGATGAAGAAAGAATGTCAAACAAACTTGAAAAAGATCAACATTGGCCATTCTGTTTAGTGGTAATCGGTTACTCACCGCACGTTAACCGGTTACTTGCTCACAAATCTGCATTTTGGGTGAAAATTACACTGAGTAACCGGTTACTCACCAGGCGTTAACCGGTTACCACTGTGACAGTGGCAAAAATAACAGAAAAAATAGCTTTTCAAAAGTGGTTTTCAACACTTAATCACTTATGCCAACCACCACAAGCTAGGACATGAATTTGTGCACTACAATTACATCATGTAAGGGCAATTAAACACAAATTACAAGCATTAATCATGTCGATTAAAGATCAAGCAATTGCATGATAAATTAAACCGAAAGCGATCGAAATTATAACGTAAACACGCGGAAATGATCGAAACAGTGAGTAAAGTATGATCTACCAACCTACAAGGTTGAGATGTTCCTTGGTAATTGTTGCAAAGGATTCTTGATGCAGAAAATCAAAGAAAACCATAGGAATCTTCAATCGTATCCGAAACATACCGAAATCGATCAAATTGCGACGAAGCTCCGGAATGCGAATTCGAACCGTAGAATCTTGAAGCAAACACTTGAGATGAATCCAAAAGTTAATAGAACTCCAGAAACTCAAGTATAATAGCAAGATGATGAAGATAATCAAAGAAAATCAGAGGAATCTTTAATTTTAGCCGAAACGTATCGAAACTGAGCAAATTGCGACGAAAACTCCTAAATGCAAATTATCACCGAAGAAGCTTGAAGTGATCACTTGAGATGAATCCAAAAGCTACTGAATCTCCATAAAATCCAGTAGCATGGAATGATAATGATGGTTAAGCTCAAGAAATAATCACTTTCAATGTGAAAAGTGATTATTCTTCAAGGATTAAGAGCTTTTGTGAGGTTTGGAAAAGAAGATGAAGAGGAATGTGTAGAAGTTGCAGAAAAATGTAGAGAGAAATGAGAGAATTGAGAGTGAAGAAAGTGTGAATTTGTGTGAATGATTGTGGAGAAGTTGCAAAATGGTGAAGCTTTGTTTATATAGACTTTTGGTTAGGAGTTGCTAGGTTTGGAATTTGGTTTGGGATTAGCTTTGGAACTAGGCTAGGAGTTAGTTAGGCTTGACTCATCGAGTCAAGGTGGTTAACTCGGTTAGTTAGAACCAACTCGGTAACAATCCCAATGTGAGCTTCAAAATCCAAAGGTTGATATGCTTGTAAATTAAGTAACATGGTGTACTTAAATTAGAGTGATGCATTGGAATAAATACACATGGAATGTCTTGAATAGTCTTGAAATATCTAGAGATATCTAGAATGTTCCACACACTGCTAGAATCAAGTAGAACCAAAGTCCAAAGAGAGTGCATGGCTGCTGTCCCAAAAATGCAGCAGGAATTGCAAATTTGCACTGAGTAACCAGTTACTCACCACACGTTAACCAGTTACTTCAGCCAATTTTGCCCAATTTTGCTTAAAAATGGGTGGTATGGCTCCGGTCCCAATTTTCCACCTCTTGTTTTGATGAATAGGTATGGAAACCCTTATTTTGTGCTTGTTTTGATGAGGAGATGACTTTGAGAGGATGCAATTAATCGGGCTTGGAAAACCTGAAGATCCTGTAACAAGAAACACATAGAGAAAAGTGCGAATGCGTATGCCGATGATGCGAATGCACATGCTTATATAAAAGAAAAAAAGGAGGTCAAATTTCGGGTTACGACAGCTGCCCCTATTTAATCCTCTTTGACCCGAATGTACGAATTGCGCTAGCTTTTCGATGATTCGAGGTAGAAGGGGATTAAATAAAAGAGTAACCCGAAAATTTGGCCGACGGCGGCAAAAGGAATGTTTGGTAAAGGTGAATGTTTGGCTGAATACCTGCTAGAGAAATTAATTAGGCCAAAAGAACGGTAGTATGCTTGATGCATATGCTATGCTACGTGCTGTTCTACATGATGCTTGGTATCATGCAATGCAAGGATGCAAGGCTAAGGTACCGTGTCGCAAGCTTGTAGGTGCTGGACGGACCAGAAAGGTTTTGGACGGACCAAGGAATTGAAAAGGTTCTGGAAAGGTTTGCCAGACGAAAAATGGATTTTGATTGGGACGCATGTTTAAATCTGTATGGTGTAATGCTCCATGTTGATGATTATGTTATGCGCTTGAAAATGCAGTGCTATGCGATGATGATTACCAGATGCAGAATGTCGGTGATTGGGTTTTGAAGAGATGTTAGATACGATCGGGCTTAAGTTAAGACTTCATGTTATGCCAAATGAACGATATGCAAGAGTGAAGCGACATGATCAACGCATGAGAATGGTCTATGCAATGTTTCTTGAGAATCTGTCAAGTGTTTTTTGTCGTGGGAGACGAAAGAGTTGAGGTTAGGGTATAACCCATAGAGACGTGATTCCCCGATACCGATTTCATGATTAGCAGTTGTTGATGCAGCATTGTTCTTGCCTCAAAACGGGGAGAAAATTTGTACCTTAGTAGCCTGTCTCTGCCCCAATCTGTTGGGTATCTACATGGATTGCCCCAATCACAAGGTAGGAACAGTTTGTGTCATAGGATGATTCTGATTCAACTTGCCCCAGTGTATTAGAATAGTATGCCCCTGATTAACCGTCTCTTGGGGAGGTCGACTACTTGTGCTCTTGAGGTGGCCTGCCCCAATGTGAGCTTTGAAGTGATTTTGCCCCTGGCTGATCGATCTTTGGAGGAATGCCCCTGACCAAATGAACATGGAGAGATTTGTCGAATCTCGTTGTGATTGGCTCAGATTGACTGAATATTGAGGTGGCTAGGCCTTTTTGCTCAACAGAGTTTTCAGGCGTTTTTCCCCTTGAGGTGATCACACTTTCCATTGTGGAAACTTCCTTGATGTCAAGTGCTTGTTCACAAATAAAAAGTGTTTGTTTTGAAAATGACAATGCTAATGCCATGTATATGTCAGTTTTGAAATCTAAGCATGTTCACTAAGATTATGACATATAGTGAATGTATCACCATTTAGAATGCCATGTCAGTATCGGCACAAATGATAAGCAAATCTTTGGGAGTTAGTTTTGACATGATTTTACTGTCGTATGCTTTCGAAATAAACCCTGCTTCAATTAGGTCGTTTGAGGGTTGTAACGTGGTATGGTTCACGGTTTAAGAAAGAAAGGATATAAGGCTCAAAATTTATTTTACCCACCCATTCTTCTTGATGTTCTCCAGTCCTACGTTCAGATAGTTTGACACAAGGGTTCCCTTTCAAAAGAGTTTTGAATAGTAGATGTGATGGTAATGGAATCGACGAGAGTTTTGGAGCGGCAGTCACTCACCTTTTATTTTTGTCACATGTGATCACACGAACTTGTTCTTATTGAGATTTTCTCTCTTGATTCTCTGTTTTGTTCTTTTTGTTTTCCCTAATTTTTGCGTAGACTGGCTACTTTGAATTTGCAGTCTACCGGGATGCCCTAATTTTTGCCTAAGTCATTTGCTTTTGAGTTTTTGACTTAGCGGGCTTTTATTCTTTTGCTTTTTTTTCTTTTGCTTTTGTGATTTTGATTTTTTTTCTCGAACAAAATCGTATGACACATGTTTATTTGATTTGTGAAGGTGAGTTATGACTGCCTCATTCCTTTGGTCGATGAGGGATAACCAATGTGGATTTGTGATTTTTCGACCTCTTGCAAGGGATAGGATGTGGTTGATCCTCAGAATGGGGTACTCCTCTTTTGAAATTTTAACGCATGGTCAAACTAGCTGAAGACTACCCTGCCTCTGGTTAAAATTGAGGGTTTTTTGTGTACAGAAAGAAACTCCTACTTCAAGGCCCAAAGGGGTTGACTAGGGATTATCTTCCTTATACCTCCGGTGTTTGGGAATTGAACCAATGCCTTACATCCTCAGCAAGGTTTTATTCAAAAGCATATAGACAGTAATCTTATGTCCTTTTGATTTAATCATTCTCTTTTTGCTTTTGCTTGATCAAATATGCGATACATATAAAAAGTATGAGTGAACACGAATGAATTTATTCAAAACATGCATATTCCTTTCATTATTATCATCGTCTGAAAACAAACAAGTTTTACAAATGAACAATGCTAGACAGACGAGAAAGATTACAGATGGAAAAGATGGAATGACATGATGATTGTCGATGTTGAGGAAGCGTTCCCAGGCTTATTCAAGGGATTCTTTTGCAATATTGGCCGCTACACGATCAAGGGATTTCCGTTCACCCACAGTTTCTCACCTTGAACGGTTAAGTGCTTCTTGTCAATCAACTGTCGGACCTTAGCTTTGAAAGCGTGGCAATCCTCTGTCGAATGTCCAGCCGACCCAGCATGATATCCGCACCGCACATTGAGATCATACCCAGGTGGGAATGGTTTTGGAGGAGACTTCAGAGCTTTGGGAACCACCAGCGAGTTCTGAACCAGATGTGGGAGAAGTTGACTGTATGCCACGGGAATCGGATCTAGAGGAGCATTCCTTCGTTCTAGATTGTTCAGGGGCTTGCGCTGATTTTGGCGCTCTTGGCCTTGGGCTCGCTGATTATGAGTCTGAGGATGCTGTTGATATTGGGCTGCAGCAACATGCGAGAATGAATAGTATGTCGTAGGAGCCAGAGGTGCTTGAGGATGAACCTGACGAGTAGCGTATCGCGGGAAAACTTGAGCAGGATGCATCAAACCAGGATTAACCATCTGATTATCATTTTGACCAAATTGGATCCCATACGGAGTGTAGAGTGCCCCAGGATAAGAAACTTGAAGTGCAATAGCAGAGGGTGCCCCAAAAGGCATTCCAGAGGTAGCAGACTGAAAACCTTGGTAGGGGTATTGTCCAATAGGTTGAACAGCTGGAGGAATCTGCACATGAATAGGAGGACCTCTATTCTCAGCTTTGACAGATGTTTCGGCAATCACAGGTGCAGACTTCTGGCAAGGTTTCTCTGTAAAGCAAAGCAATTTCTGATCAAGGAGCTCTTGGACTTTGTTCTTAAAGATGGCACATGTTTCTGTAGAATGCCCCACATATCCAGCATGGTATCCACATGTGGCATTAGGATTATAAGGGAACTTGGCTGGCTCGATCCCTTTAGGAACAATTGCCCCAGCATGAATCAAAACAGGCACTAGATGCGTGTAGGTCACGGGAATTGGATCACGACGAGGACGTCTCCTCCCTTGATTTCCGTTCCCTTTGCTAATTTGCTTACGCTCTTGTTTCTGATTGCCTTGAGTGGTCTTCTGATTAGATAAGGAGTAAACCGGCAGATTGCTTGCATCCACGTTCATGGTCTTATCCACCTTTGGCCAATTCTGGGCTTGCTCATTCTTCACAACCTGATCCGAGGAGTTCAATGTCATACTATCCAGAAGTAGTTCCACAACCATATCAGCCTTGCCTTTCTTGCGCAGTGTGTTCTCATACCCAACCTGTTCCATGGTTCTTTGGCTTTCGGCGTCAGAGAATCGTTGTCTTTGGGCTGATGAAGGGAAGAAAGTGAGCTTTCTCTGATTTGAAGGTATACAATGCAAAGGTATGCATGCATATGTTGTTTATGCAGGTGGCATGCAAATGAGATATGCGACACCCAATGATGCAAAGGTTAGATGATGCAAAAGTTCAGCATACATATGATCATGCAATAACTCAGGTTCAAAAGTTAGGCATACATGATGATGCAATAACATTATGCAATAACAATATGCAATAATGTAAGTTAGAGATGCCACATCTTCTGGATAATCTGCACATACAACTCTGCATAGGTGCGAAGATTTGATGCGGTGAGAGAAGTAAGGTTGGAAGAGTCTTGGTTTCCAGCAAAAACCCAATATCCCCCTCACAGGTATGATCTAACCAAGAATGGTTATCCTATAGCAAGTTCCCAGCTTTGGGTCCTCGGATCAAGGAAGCGTAATGGGTTTGCCATTTCTGGTCTGCCATTATCGTTCCTTGGGAGGAGTGCCTCAATTGAGTCCTGGGGAATGGTCACCAGAGTCGACATCTCTCTAGATCAACACTCTGAAATATGCAAGACACGCACGTCAGAATATCTCCCAAGAAAACCTCGTATGGATGTGAATTTCATGAACACCAAACGCACCAAGATGGAACGTAGGTCCCACTACTTTCCACTCTAGTCCTAGGTGTATACTCAAGCCTGTGTATTGGGCTTATCTCTCAAGTAGCAACCCAACCGACAACAGCAAAGAAAATGGCAGATATCCAGAATATACAGCATATGAATATTTAAAGCGATAAAGAAATGCGATAAATAAACATAAAGCAAATAAAGCGTAAAGATAAAACTAGCAAAGCGCAGAAGATAAACACCCAAACAAGCAAGAGAGCAAACAAAACTAGGCTAAACCCCTCAAGGGATGGACCAACAAGAGGTCAACCTGTCCCCAGCAGAGTCGCCAGCTGAAGATGGCTGGTTTACATCTTGAGTGAATCACACACTCAAAGATACAACAGAGTCGGCACCGAACTTTATTTAGTCCCGAAGGACAGGGAAAATATCGATAAAACCCAAGGGAAAGAGAAACGGGAACAGGGGTCAGTTATGCGAAAGGAAGGTATTAGTACCTAACGCATCCGTCGCACTCGACGGGAACCATTTTGCTTGCTTCTAGGCTTGGATGGGTTATCTATCTATAGGCTTCTAGCTAAGAGAAGGAGGAGAGAGAGAGAAAGGGGAAAAAGAAAGAAAAGAAAGAAAGTGCTCGCGGAGGATTATGGCCCTCGTGCCTACGTACCCTCATAGTGCAATGAGGAAATCAGAGCGTCGTAGTTCATGGAACCAGGGGACAGAGAGGAAGGAAGAAAGGGAGAAGGAAAGAAAGGGTGGAAGTGTGCTCGCCAAGACATCGCGTCTCGTGCCTACGTATCTGACATTCGAACGAATGCAGAATCAGAGCTTTCGTAGTTCGGAGAACTAAGACGGAAAAGGAAAAGGAAAGGAAAGTGGTGTCGAAACCAAGAGAAAAAGAAAAAAGGAAATTCCACTGGGGATTCCAAAGAAATGGTGTCAAAACCAAGAAAGAAAAGCAAAAAGCAAAAGAGAGCATTCGACTGAGGAGTAAGAGACTAAAGTGACGTGCAAAGAACAAAAAAGAAATGGTGTCAAAACCAAGAGAATAAGAAATAGAGAAAGATCCGCTGGGGATGCAAAAGAGATGGTGTCATAACCAAGAAAGGAGTGCAAAGGAACATATAATAAATGTGCTAAGAATAAAGTGCAATAGTGGTGTCGAAACCAAGAGAATAAAAGGAATAAAGAGACTCCATCGGGGAGTAAGAGAACAAAGAACCCGTGACTGATAATCAGAAGGTAGAGACCCAATTGAGGGACAAACAAAGGAATGGTGTTAAAACCAAGAGAAAAGAGGACTCGGTACGTTAACTGACTGACAGTGGTTAAGAAGAGAAAGTGATTAAGACTCTGTGGGGAACAGAAGTTTTAACAAATAAGAATTGCGATCAACCAAAGAACGGGTGTAGGACCGAGCGAAGGTCGTGACCCAAAGGACAGGTGTGAGACCAAGCGAAGGCCGTGACCCAAAGGACGGGTGTGGGACCGAGTGAAGGTCGTGACACAAAGGACGGGTGTAGGACCGAGCAAAGGTCATGACCCAAAGGTCGGGTGTAGGACCGAGTGAAGGTCGTGACCCTAAGGACGGTTGTAGGAAAGAGCAAAGGTCGTGACCCAAAGGGCGGGTGTAGGACCGATCAAAGGTCGTGACCCAAAGGACGGGTGTAGAGCCGAGCAAAGGTCGTGACCCAAAAGGACGGGTGTAGGACCGAGCAAAGGTCGTGACCCAAAGGATGGGTGTAGGACCGAGCAAAGGTCGTGACCCAAAGGACGGGTGTAGGACTGAGCAAAGGTCGTGACCGAAAGGACGGGTGTAGGACCGAGCAAAGGTCGTGACCCAAAGGACGGGTGTAGGACCGAGCAAAGGTCATGACCCAAAGGACGAGTGTAGGACTGAGCGAAGGTCGTGACCAAAAGGACGGGTGTAGGACCGAGCGAAGGTCGTGACCCAAAGGAGTTCGGTACACTGATTGAACAAGCAGTACCTGACCGAAGAAAGGGTATTCGAACCAAAGAAAGGTTACTAACCCAAAGATGCAAGTATTTGAACCAAAAGGAGGTTGCCAACTGCTGGGGATTCGGTGTTTACAGACGGACTGTGATTAACAGAAAGGAGCGAGTGATTAACCAAGAGAAGATGATTAACTCGAAAAAGGTTCAGTATTTTAACAGACGGACTGTAGTTAACTGAATAAAAGGGTGATTAACCAAGAATAGGTGATTAACCCAAGAGGAACTTAGTGTTTTAACAGACGGACTGTGGTTAACTGAAGAAAAGGGTGATTAACCAAGAATAGGTGATTAACCCAAAAGGAACTCAGTGTTTTAACAGACGGACTGTGGTTAACTGAAGAAAAGGGCGATTAACCAAGAATAGGATATTAACCCAAAAGGAACTCAGTGTTTTAACAGACGGATTGTGTTTAACTGAAGAAAAAGGAAAGTGCGAATTGGTGTTTTAACTGACAAGCAGTGGTTAACCAAACAAAGGGAGAAGAACCAAAAGAAGGTTGCGAACTCCTGGGGATTCGGTTTTAACAGAAAACCTGCGATTAACCGAAGAAAAGGGTTTAGACTCTTCAAGGAAATCAAAATAGCAATGATTGACTACAAGTAAAAAGAATGTTGAAACTAAGGAGAAGAATGTCAACTCAAGACAAAAATGATCTTAACCAAGAAGGATGGTGATTAATCAAGAGAGAGATTGAGAGATGCAAAAAGTGATCAAGGGTCGACCCGACTGGGGAAAGAGAAACACTATAGCTTGAGGATATAGGTGACTATTCTCGAGGAGAGGACAAGATGCCCTTACCGAAGAAATAGCCAGAATGAGGGTAGAAAAACTTCGCCCTCATTCCTTCTCTAGCACCCAAACTATAGTGTGGAAATTGAAACGGACAGCGTAACAGCTCCAAGTGTTTACAGTGCTCCAGCGCCGTGCATCGGTCGTCGTATGAATCTTCAACTCCGCGGGAGGAAAAGAAAGAAAGAGCTCTAAAGGGAGCCTAAAGAGAGGGAAAGGGAAGGATCAATTAATCGAAACATGGTTTCGATTAACTAATCAAAAGGGAATGCTATGCTAACAACTTTCCAAAGAGAATGGAAAATCATTAAAGTAAAAGGTGTAAATTATTGATCATGCATGATTAAATTTGCTTAATAAAGAACAAACTTAATGTGATCATGAAATGAAAGTGCAAAACAGTGCCATATAAATATTAGCATGTATCACAAATCATGTGTCAAGCGATTAAATATTGTACAAGAATTAGAATGTTCAAACAGAGGAATCTTCAATCGAATCCGAATCGTATCGAAATCGAGCAAATTGCGACGAAGCTCCGGAATGCGAATTCGAACCGTAGAATCTTGAAGCAAACACTTGAGATGAATCCAAAAGTTAATAGAACTCCAGACACTCAAGTATAATAGCAAGATGATGAAGATAATCAAAGAAAACCAGAGGAATATTTAATTATAGCCGAAATGTATCGAAACTGAGCAAATTGCGACGAAAACTCCGAAATGCGAATTATCACCGAAGAAGCTTGAAGTGATCACTTGAGATGAATCCAAAAGCTACTGAAGCTCCACAAAATCCAGTAGAATGGAATGATAATGAAGGTTAAGCTCAAGAAATAATCACTTTCAATGTGAAAAGTGATTATTCTTCAAGGATTAAGAGCTTTTGTGAGGTTTGGTGAAGAAGATGAAGAGGAATGTGTAGAAGTTGCAAAAAAATGTAGAGATAAATGAGAGAATTGAGAGTGAAGAAAGTGTGAATTTGTGTGAATGATTGTGGAGAAGTTGCAAAATGGTGAAGCTTTGTTTATATAGACTTTTGGTTAGGAGTTGCTAGGTTTGGAATTTGGTTTGGGATTAGCTTTGGAAATAGGCTAGGAGTTAGTTAGGCTTGACTCACTGAGTCAAGGTGGTTAACTCGGTTAGTTAGAACCAACTCGGTAACAATCCCATTGTGAGCTTCAAAATCCAAAGGTTGATATGCTTGTAAATTAAGTAACATGGTGTACTTAAATTAGAGTGATGCATTAGGATAAATACACATAGAATGTCTTGAATAGTCTTGAAATATCTAGAGATGTCTAGAATGTTCCACACACTGCTAGAATCAAGTAGAACCAAAGTCCAAAGAGAGTGTATGGCTGCTATCCCAAAAATGCAGCAGGAATTGCAAAATTTCACTGAGTAACCAGTTACTCACCACACGTTAACCAGTTACTTCAGCCAATTTTGCCCAATTTTGCTTAAAAATGGGTGTTATGGCTCCGGTCCCGATTTTCCACCTCTTGTTTTGATGAATAGGTATGGAAACCCTTGTTTTGTGCTTGTTTTGATGAGGCGATGACTTTGAGAGGATGCAATTAATCAGGCTTGGAAAACCTGAAGATCCTGCAACAAGAAACACATAGAGAAAAGTGCGAATGCGTATGCCGAAGATGCAAATGCACATGCTTATACAAAAGAAAAAAAGGAGGTCAAATTTCGGGGTACGACAAGCCCAACTAGAAAACACACCTTCACTCGTAGTTAGTTGAACTACGATTGCTCTGACTCCCTATCAAGGATACGTAGGCATAGGATTGTGAGATCCTAGCGAGCTACCTTTTACTTTTTCTACTTTTTTCTTTTTCTTTTAAACCACAAAACATTTCCCACAAACTTTCCCAATCAATACCAAACAAAATTTAGCAACAAAAATACATATATTACAAGAGGTTGCTATAGGATACTATAGATACTTAGGGTGCTAGTACCTTCCCTTAGTATAACCAACCCCGTGCCTTAGATCTCTTTATTGCATTATTTTACATTGCATATTTATGGGTTATTTTGATCTTTCTCCCTTCCCTTGGATAAATTAAAGTTCGGTGGTAACATTTGTTTTGCGAGTCAAGTTAACTAATAGCTATGTCTCCGATTCTCACCGCGACAGAAATGGAGACTTCATTGGGGATGAGACTCAAAGAGGGTTAAACATATCTTGTATATTTTGTATTATGTTATTACTTTGTTTACTATATTGTTTGGGTTTTTGGTGACTCATATGTGGCAAGATAAGTCCTAACCCGGACTTGAGTACATAAATAAGATAGGAGGGTGGTATAGTCAAGAAGGATTATAGGGAGTAATCCCGAACAAGCTGACTTGAGAATCCCCCACTCAGTGAAGGCCCATTTAAGGGTAGTATTTGTTAAATGAGCAATCATGAAGACATTGATATCTTCGACCTGGGAGCTTGAGAAGCTGAGGACCTTAGTATTGAAGGTGCGAGAAAGACACAAGAAAAAGGGGTTTGAATTGTGTATTTACTCTTTTAACAACTTTTCGCTTCTTGTCGTTAAAGTAATTAGGATAACATCAGAGTTCGTTGAGAGACTCTGACTAACGAAGTTACATTCAGACTTGCAATGCATGAAGCATGAGAACCAACAAGAGTTTGAACATTATGCCTAACATTCAGAACTTGCAGAGCGGAAGCTTATCAGAGTTGCAAGGTTCTAACTTGCTTGTGTAAGGTTCTGATACTCAATATAGAAGTACAAACAAGACATTAAGCATAAGAGTAAAGAACACACGATATATCCTGGTTCACCACAAAGGCTAATCTAGTCCACCCTCCTCAGGCGATTTCACCTTGAACACAAGGTCTTAATCACTATAATCAATCTCGATTACACATGCACGGGCAACAGCCGGTGACTAACAACTTGCACATCTGCACTGTGACTAACATGCAATGAACCGTTCAGGGATTCAACTTAATGAATATAATGAACATTGACCTGCAGGTTCCAATCTCGCAAGATCTACTGCTAGGCTTTCACAGCTAGACGTTCAGGGATTCATCGCAATGAATATAACGCTACTGACCCTATTTCAGGCTTTTCCCACAATGACATCTCGCCATTGTCTTCTCAAGTCTCCGGTCACACTGACCACTCAAGGAATCCTAATTCACCAAGAATTAGTTATACGGGAGATTACAAAGATGTTTCTTAACAAGCAGATTACTCCTAAGTTAAGTACAAAGAACACACAAGTGTTCGAGCAAGATGTGAGCAACAACTCCTTGCTTATCCTAAGAAACTACAGAGATGTATAATGATTTGGCAGTGGTTGACATCTTGTGGATCTTCGTCTTCTTGGGTGAGCAAGCTTTGAGCAATAACTCCTTGCTTCAGATCTTTAATGTAGCACTGACGAGAAGGTGGTTGATGACTTGACTAATTTGTAATGATGTCTTCTTCATCAAAATCTTCTGTACCAATTCATTGTTGTTGTGTTGAATGATGATCTTTGAGCTTCAACAACAATGGTCATGTGTAAATTGATGACAACTTTGAATATTCTAAGTGTTACGACGAGAACTCATCGTTGTTGCTATCTTCACAAAATGACTTGATCAATTCACCTTTGATGGAATGAATCAATCTTTTGTGGAGTGAATCGATTCATGAACTTGATCGATTATTTAGAAGCGAATACTCTTTCCTTTAAATATCCCAGTAGAAATATAGCCGTTTGAAATGTTGCTGGCTGTTGGAAAAGAGACGTTGCATAATAACTAGTTGTACTGACACATCTCTTTTTTGTTGTGGGAGAAGTGATGGGATATATCTTTCTTGGGCGCCATGTACAGTTACTCACAACGGTAACATTTGACTTCCAACCTTCAGAGGCTTCTGATGGTAAATTGATGAAGAATGAGTAGAGTCTTCTTAATAGGATATATGATACATCAAGTCTTCAGTCATTTGAAGAAGTCCATTAGGAATCAGTCTTCAGAACTTCAGCACTTGTCTTTAAGAACATTATCCTTCACTTCTTCAAGTCTTCCGAAACTTTAGAACTTGTCCATTAGGAATCCGTCTTCAGAGTCTTCAGCACTTGACTTCTGGAACCGTAATCTTCAGAACACATAAGTCTTCAGAGTCTTTCTGCACTTGGTCTCCTTCCTCCTTCAGAACTTCAAGTCATGAGAGTCTTCAGTACTTTGGTTCTTTTCTTCAGAAGCTTCGCAATCTTCAGAATCTCGACCACTTTCAGAGAGCATCCACAAGAGCATTACAACAACAATATCGGTATCCTTGGATCTGACTGATCACGATCAGATACAGAAGCATTCTTGTTTCTTGCGACTTGTGTCACATATACTAACTTCGTATATTATCAATTACGATCATCTGGCTGGTGCTTGTTGGATCTGATAATTTCTATGAATATGATCTGCACTCAACACACGTTAGAACATAAAATGGTTCTTTCACAAATATGTATTGTTATCATCAAAACATAGATTGACTTGTAGAGACAACTCTTGCTCTCACAATCTCCCCCTTTTTGATGATGACAAAACTAAGTATTTTGATTGAACATTTTACACAAGGTAATCACCAAAACAAACATATTCAGAGTTTGGAACAACAGGCCCCCCTGACTGTGTTATCCTCAAAGTTTTATCTGTGATTATCTATAATCTTATGTGATCCAAAGATATACAGAATAACAGCTTGAGTTTCCAGAACGAAGAATAGAAAATGACTATTTCTCTATCTTGTCTTTAAGAAAACAAAGAGTCTTTAGCATCTGGACTAGTTCATCAGAACTTGCATCTTCAGATCTTCAGAACTCAATTCCTTTGTGGTCGTATCAGAGCTTGTAATCTTCAGAGTCTTCTGAAGCATTTCTACTTTTCAGCAGATTCATTTAAGCACAAACAGATTAGTTCTTATCTGATAACATAGCCTCACTATTCATCAGAGACATACATTGTCTTTTAAGAAACTCCCCCTGAGTTTCAGACTTTGTGAAGATTATAGGATTTATCATTTGAATCTTCTGGGTAGTTTCCCCCTAATTTCTATAAGTCAGATATTGGGATATTTCAGAACGTAGTTCAGGAATATGAGATTTTAATCACCAATAAAGATCATGACTTTTCAGAGTTTGACTTTTGAACACAGGTCTTCATCTCAGAACCTTGTTACTGTCACGACTCAGTAGTTCATCAAGGCTTAATTTTTGATCAGATACCAATTGAAGGTTAATTTTTGTGATCAATCAACGCTTGATTCTGAATCTGGTACACATGATTTGATTTTAGTCTGATACCACGTGATGTGTTGAGTCTTATACCAGAGTAAGTTGAGTCTGATACCAAGTGAATGTATTCTTCTTATACCACTTGAAAGGTATTTTCTTAGAGTGCTGAGATTGATATCAGTGAAGGTATTGAAGGCATTATACAGCTTAGCTTTGATTGATATTACTGCAGACTGAGTCTGATACCAATCTTTGTGTGTACTAAGTCTGATTACCAATTTTGACTTAGTCTGATACCAAAACATTTCTTCTTAATTGAGTTCTTGGTAGACATCAGAACTACTTCTTTTTGGATCTTCAATCCGGATCTTCAGACAGTTCTTGACTTCTGATTTACACAATTCGTCTGAATAAGCATCTTGAGATGTAGACTTTGTCTTGACTGCTTTCAGAGTTTTCTTCTTTTGATTCTTGCGTTCTGAATCTCATATTCTTAGGCAGCTTACAGCTTCTGAACCAAGTGAAACAGAGATCAAGATAAACTTTGACTTTCAGACAGTTCTCAACTTCTGAACAGTACTGGGTAGATCTGATTTTGAACACATGTTTACGAAGTGTACAACTTCTGACTAACAGAGTTCTACTTTCTTGACCTGTCTTAGAATGCCTAGTGAACTTGTTTAGAGTTCCTCGGATAACATCAAACAACAAACGTTAGTAGTAACACATTTTATATGATTGATTACTTGTTTGAGTTTGTATTCTTTCTATTTTAAGATTTTCTTCCTTTTAATCAATATCAATATTCATATATTCATCAATCAAAATCATATTCTTTCTCCCCCTTTTTGACATCATCAAAAAGTTATTGAGCATCTGAGCATTTAGGCTTTAAGCACTAGATTGATAAGATGGTGAACATAAATAGACTCAAAGGATGTATTATTTAAGTATTACGCATATTTAGGTCAAAATGATAAAGAACAGTGATATATCATTGTAGAGATCAGATACGGCATTATCATAAACACAGTAGATCAGATACGACATTATCAATGAAATTTCAACTTAGAATCCACAAAGTAGTTTTAAGAACATAAGACTTAGGTGAGCTTAATCTTAACGAGTTTAAGGTAATCAAAGCATAGACCTAATGAGTATGGGTTTCTAAGGATTAGACTAATAGGAGCCTAATGATGATGAAGATGAGAACAAGCTTTCAGAACCGTCAGTTCTTGAGGCATGCAGTTTTTCTTCTGCTTAAGTAATTATCAGCCTCTTGCTCTTCACAATCTCCTCTGAGATCCATTCATGGAACTCAGTCCAGATAGTTCTTATTTCCATGGGGTCTATGCTTGAACAGGAAGCATCCACTAGGTTTTGGATTTTTGTGATGATATTATCCTTAAAGGATGTTAATACATCATTCACAGTTTTTGATCTTTTTGATGAAGGTTCTCCATCATCGGTATCCTTCTGCTTCTTACTTACTCTCTTCCAATCTGAGAGCTCTTGAAGTACATCAGTAATATTCTTCATGTTGATTCATGCTCTGATGTCTTCGTCCTTAGATTGTTTCAGATAGTTCCCGACTTCTGTCTGATTGTAAGTGGCGAATCTTGGAAATCCTTCAACCGGAACCCTTGGTGTCAATGTTAATTTCCTAAAAGATGTGTTATCCAGAGTGGAGTTTTCTCTTTTAAGATTCTCAAACCTGAGAATTTTTCCAGCGCTTTTAAGCAATTTTCTTGATTCTCCCTCATTAATCAGAATATCGTCAACTACCCCTGATTCCACCAAGATGTCAGAAATAAGTCTTCCATACGGAATATGTCTGTCCTCCGTGACAAAACCTGTTATGGAGTTTCTTATGGCTTCCTTCAGAAGTTTGAATAGAATTGCAGGAAGATGCATCTTGATTCCTTTAAGAAGGAGAAATAGAACACATTCTTGAGTGTCGTTGAGTTGGTTTGAGGGAAGATGGTGAAACACACTTCCTTGGAGGATCCTAAACCATACTTGTAGAGAATCTTTTAGATTAGAGAATATTGAGTTCTATGTATCAGCTATAGCATTTTCTTTGAAAATGCTAGCCAGAACCTTTGCCTTTTTTTCCATGTTTAGTTGGTTCTTAGTGATTCTCACACCACTGTTGTCATGCATCAGAAGATCTGAAATAGTCTTCTCAGATATGAAGATTTTCCTTCCAAAAACGAAGGAGACAATGAGGGTATTGAATGAGTTGGCGTGGATCCAGAAATCCTTAACAAGATGTCTGTAAGTTGGTCCTTCCAACCTCTTGAAGTAATTACTCCATCCTTGAGTTTCCATTGAAGGAGTAATATCACATCCATTTGACTTTAGATTGTTGAAGTTTACAATAGTTTCTGACAAAACTATGAGACTGTCAACTGAAACTTGTGTGGTTGTGGAAATTGAAGCATTTTGTGAGATGAAAGCCATTTTTAGAGAGTGATGAGGAGAATTGACGGTGATTAGGCTGAAGATTCAGTTGAGTAAGAGTTGTGTTGCTGTCTTAGGGTTTGATGCTTTTATAGGAGAAAGAGTAAAGTAAATTCTGTGGAGAATTTGAAACTGCAACGGTTGATTGTCCTAGAAGCACTAAGTAACGTGGAAATGAAGGTTAATGATTAATTTCTTTAATCGAGAGCCGTGACAAAACTCTTAATAAGTGGCAATGAAAACGGTTACTTAATCATGACCTATAAGGGATTTACGGTCTCTAGATAATCCTAGACCTTTCGCGTGAATTTTAAGCAGCGCTCATTGTTTTATTATTAATTAGATAACCGTGATCATAAGAACCATTCAATCAAAAACACATAAATCATACTTAGGAAAACTTAAGAAATATAGATATCAAGATTTAACATAAGTTTAGTCAAATAAGAATCTTAATTAATTAACAAAAATGACTAACTTCCTTTCTTAGACTAAGAATGTCATCGATTGACAAAACTCTGGAAAGATCTTCTCAGTCATTCCATTTCTTCTACAGTGACTCACAACTCCCTGAAGATCGAGGATGTGGGAGATGACTCTGCAAAATGGAATTTGATATTTTGTGTCTTCCTGTTTACCGTGAAAATTGGTAAACAACCGCTGATCTTCCAAATCTAACTTTGGTGACTCACAGGATCGATCACATTGATCCTAGGACATGTGCTAACAATTAATCTAAGGTAAATTCTGAAGAAATGAATAGTTCGGCAATACTCATAAAGAAAAGTTCGTTGAAAACACAATCTAAACAATGTTTTAAAGTGTTAAGTTAAAAGGCTAAAACTGTAAAAGAGAAGGTCGAAGGCGTGCAATAAATGCTGAAAATATGAAAAATGCAGAAACGTAACTTGCGTTAAATAGAAGATAAAAACTTAACGAAAGATTGAAGTAAATTGTATTGAAGGATAAATGGTGTTTACATCACGTAAATTCTCACAAGACTCTTTTCTCAACACGCAGATACTTTGAGTAAATTTGGAGTTACTTGTACAAAGTGAACATCACACACCCTGAATCCTATTGCTAGAACCCCTATTTATAATACTAAAACTAACTGCTATAAACTGCCTGAAATAATCAACAAATGACAAGTGTCGCATTGCATGCTTCCATTGCTTGGATACACGCCACTTGTCTTTCTTCAAGAGCGAACCATAATAACCACTCCCTCCTTTATTTGAATTTGAATTTCCCAACGTCAGACATTAGCAGTGTTGTCGGTCGAAGGTGACCTCTTCAACTCTTAGAAATATTTTCTAAGTCCCAAAAAGCATCCTCTCTTCTTGTGAGCATCTTCGACTAAAACCCTATCATGCAGATCCCGTTGAAAGCCTCTTAAAACCTCTTCAAGAGTTTATTATTCCCATCAATACGTCCAACTTCATATAGGCGTAGAATTTATGAGCTAACAAATTGCCCCCCAAAAATGTCTTTTTCGACAGTACTGAAGAAAAGGGCATGTTTTGATAGTGTCCATTCGACGCCATCTTTCGACCATGCATAGGTGTCCATCAAAAACTGACTAACCCACGTCCCAAGAAACTATTCAGTTTCTTTTCAATAAAATTTATGACGTCACAACCAATTATGATTATGACTAAAACGTCTCCTCGGAAATCACATCAAAACCCAAACCATCATAACCTCTCCTAGAGTCTAGGAGATATTGGACATAGGTATCAACTCTCACCGCCCCTACTTTGGCTCCTGGGATGACACATGTCCCACTAGCTCTAGCTCCTTAATGATGATTAGTGACCTTTTAGTGTTTCCAAAACATTTTATAAATAGTCTCTTCAGAAACTATTTTCATTTTTTCAACTCCAAAGTATCCACTGCGCACTTTCTCCTCTCTTCAAAAAACGTTCAACCCTTCACCTCCAACAAACCGATTTTCCTCAAATTTTCACCAATGGCTTCTTCAACTGCTACTACTCAAGACCCAAAGAAAATCCAGAATCTCAAAGGTCAAAAGAGTGTACCACTACTTCCTCCATTCGCCACATTAAATGGACCCAAGGTGGTAAAGAATTAGCAATTCATCCCTGAGCCTCTCAAGGAGGAAAAAAGACACATCTACAAATCCCAGGTACTGATTCCTATTACCGTTTCTGGGAAACCATTTGCTTTATCTGGTCCCTTATCTTCTTTAGATACAGATTATACAGCCATTAGTGACTTCTTTCCATCATATCGTAAAACCAAACCTTTACAGCAAAAAGACAAAGCTAGGGTAACATCTGAACCCCATGACAATGTAGCCCTAAAGAACATAGATTTAAAGTATCTGAATGATTGGTCTAGGCTATTTAGGGCAACCCCATATTTTAAGGATTCTGACCTCTATTTGAACTGGTTGACCAAGTTAGAGAAAGTGAAAGCAGAAACTTGGAAGAGCTTAGGAATCTACGACTTGATCATGATGTCGAAGACAGGTCCCGCTTACTGTCCAACTTTATTAGCATCATCTTTGTATTTTTGGGATAGTACCCATTATACTTTCCATCTCCCTTGTGGGATGATGACACCCACCCTGTTCGACATAGCCGCTATCACAGGGCTAAGACCATATGGGTTAGTTTACGACCCTGAAATAGATGCTCTAGACACTATAGGATTCGCCACCACCAAACACACTTACACTCATTTCATGAACCATTACCACGACAAGAAAACTGACACAGTCGAAGACAAAGAGCACATAACATTCTTGGCTAGGTGGCTTTCTCGCAGTGTATTTTGTACCAAATCCTTGCAGGTGGCAAGAAAATATCTGACTCTAGCCAATCAATTGCACCTTAATCGAGGCATTTACCTAAGCGAAATGATATTGGCCAGTCTGTAAGAGTCTTTGAGTGAAGGTGCTGGTCGTCTGAAATACCAAGAGAGCAACGGGAACCTCCTGCTATCAGGACCCTTTTGGCTACTTCAGCTTTGGCTTAATGCCACTTTTAAAGCCAACCTCCCCAACAAAGGGTCTGTGGACGAAGACGCTGCGGAGATTAAAGAGAGACGAGTCGAATGGGTTCGACTGGTGCAACTGACCCCAAACGAAGAAGGGCAGACACTTAGGGCATTCTTCTCTAGCTTCATCAAAATGTTTGCCAAGCGCTATGAATTCACACCAAGGATGGCGCCCTTTGCTGAACGAAAATATGGCCCTGAATGGTTTACCAAGCCCTTTCCTCATTCGTTCAAGAAACATGAAGACGAATCGCAGCATGTCTGGGAGGCATTCCTGATCCCTCGACTTATCGTTCATCGACTCAACTTGCTAAAGGGCCAAACCTCTCTGATGGCCTATCAACCAAATCTTGTCTCTCGACAATTTGGTTTAGTTCAGACTCTACCCAAGTGCCTGTATGAGAAGAAAGTCCATGTTATCCTTCCCAACACTATCTACGATGCCATAGAGAGTTCAACACACCTTGCTCGACATGCTCATCGATCACTCCTAACTCCCGTCTACTTTGAACCTATTTATCTCTGCACCCAAGAGTTCCACGACTGGTGGTCGAAACATTATGCTGCAGAGTTCCTTGATGTCTCCAGCTTCGCTCAGTCGATTTACCAAGCTTTTGTTGATGTGCAGGAGAAGATCAAGAAAGGTACATCCACTCACATTAAGGAGATTCAAGTCTTTCAGAAGTACTTTGAAACTGTTTATCGACCAGATGATATTAGTCGAACCGTCCGTGAAGCTGCGGTTACGCTAAAGGAGAAATTTTTAAAGAAAATTGAGAGTTTGAAACTCCCTTCATATGTTCCTCCTAAGAAATGCTATGAAGTGGCTTTCGCACTGTTTCCTCCAAAGACTCCTCGACTGCCATCTGCTAATTTTGGAGTGGCTCTTGCCCCTCAATTTCTAGATTGGTTCATCTGTGGGGATTCTATAAAGATCCTTCGCCAGCAGCCGAAACCCAAGGCTCAGCGGGTGGTTCTGACTAAGCGTACGCTAGACAGTTTCAAAGGACACCTTCATGTCGGTATCGAAGATGTTCGCATCGAATCCGAAATACATGAAGGTTTGGATTCTCCAATTTTATGTTCTTTTATTCGAACTTTATCATTACTGACTTGTGGTAACTTGGTTTGTTTTACAGCTATACCCAAAAGTAACACACCTCAACAACTGGTCGAAGCCAAAGGTAAAGGCAGCAAGGTACATCCCGCACCCTTTTCCTTTCGCTGAATACTCCTTCTTCCCTTAACTCTTCTCGCAAACCACCTCCAACATTGTCATACCCCAAATTTTGACCACTAAGATTTCCCATCATTGTGAAAATCATCATCACAATATGGATGTACCTCTGTGCCTCATCAATCTCCTCAAGGAATTGTTGAGCATTCACTACAATCAAGCTTAGGGTTTCAAGCCCTCTCAGAGCCTTTAGACAAAGGATCAATCAAGGAATGACATGATCTTCAACTTGTAGAACCTCTCAAACATCCACAAAGGATCAAGAGGACTCCCACTTCAAGGATTAAGCACAAGGTTGCTTTCCTTCTAGGTGGGTCAAGCCTCAAGATCGCCAGTGTCACCAAATTAGGGTTTTGGTCGACCAGGGCCTCCAGATGGAAAATTTCCTCTGGGCATGAGCCAATGCTTCAAAGCATAACCTAATATATTCTATGGAACATCATGAACCCAATCATCAAGTCAATTTGACTTTAGCGGATGCATTCATAAAAAATCAGGAATTAGGGTTTCTTGACCTAATTCACCCCTAAGTTGACTTTTGGGACAAAACATGAGCCAAGACCTCAAAAGAGGATTTAAGGGTCTCTAACACCCCACATTGATCCATTTGCGACAATGGATTGGTCCAAAAAGCTTGAGCAACAAGTTTCAATTTCATCAGAACCTCAATTAGGGTTTCGCGGGAAAAGTCAACTGTAGCTTTGACTTTTGACCAAGACATGCTCCCAAACCCTAGGACATGATTCAATACACCCTATAACACCTATGAAATCAATCCATCAAATTTGATTTAGGTCAAGGACTTGATTTCATAAAGGATCGCACAGTTTGGAATTCATCTGACAAAAAGTCAACTGCGCACAAAAGTCAACTTTGACTTTTTGAGATTTTTCACAATTTTGGTTCTTTAACCCTAAAATGATGTTAATGTGTGATTTGGATCATCTTTCATCAAGAAAAATCAAGAAAAGTGGGATAACTTGCAAAAGGGGTAACCATAAAAACTTAGAAATTTTTCTAAGTTATGGAACAAAATGGCTAAGGTACCAACTTTGGAGGATCATAACTCCTAAACCACAAGACCATTTTTCCCCATTAAAAAATTGAATTTGTAGCTCTCATTACCCTCTACAAAAGCTTCAACTACACCTCATTCCAATTCATCATGGATTTTGAGTTATGGAATGATCAAAATCACAAAAAGTGAAAATGACACTTTTTTCCAACACTTAGTGAAATTTTCACTAAGTCATAATCTGCCTTCACTTTTTTCCAAATGTAGGGACATTTTTCACTTGGATCCAAAAAGTATCAAAACCAAATATGATCAAACAGTTGTTGTATCATATGAGGGCTTTCCAAAATGGCCAAGAACATCACCAAATTCAACTTGAGCCATGAGATATGACAATGGCAACATGCCTTACTGAAAACTGCCAAAGCAAGGCAGATTTTGGAGTTTTACTCGATTTGCCCAAATTTTGCAAAGGGCAAGCAACTCTATCCATCTGAACACCTCAAGGGGGGACCAAGGAGGAACCAACTCTGATCCCAAGCCTCCCAAGTCTTTGGAACCAAAAATAGCATGCCAAACCTAGAATTGCCTAAAAGAGGGACAAAACTCCAATTTTGGATTGGAGCATTCAATGCATACACCAAGGTGGCATGGACTGAGCCATTTCCAACTGAATTCAGTCAAAACTTATCCATGACCAAGGGAACCAGCATCCTGTGCCCTAACCTCTAGTAAATGGCTAGAGGAGTCTTGGATCCTCATTGATGAACATTGGCCAAACCTATGCAGCAGTTGCCATTCACTATTCCTTGCAAAACAAACTTGCTCTACTATAAATAGAGCTCATTTATGATCAATTTGAGTACACCAAAGCCATCAAACAGATGCTTTCCTCAAAATCTATTCTTTCACTCCAAATTTGCCTTCCAAAGCAAGTCACTATCGGGTTTTGAGTTTGAGAGCAATTCCAATCAAACCAATCACACACACACCTCATAAACATCACATAGAAGTGATCCAAACACTCACATAACATCTGGAACACCAAAATCACAAAATCATCAGCCAACTGCTCAAGCCTTTGACAGATTTGCAGTTGAGGTGCCAAATTAAGTTCCAGCTCAAATCAATCCACTCCAAGCATCCAGACACACTCCATAGCACCTAGGGAAGCTGTCCATAACCTTGGAACCAAGCTGTAACACCTCTAACATAAAACACGATCACCAGCTGTAAGAGGTAAGCATGAGCTCTTCTAACTCTATGATCCATGCATTTTTTGTTGCACAATAATTTGGCCATATGTTCATAATCATGCATGGAGTGTTTTCCCTCAATCAATTGCATTGTTTGAATCGTGTATGGAATTTCTGAACCTTCCTGCAAATTTTAGGGTTCTTGAGGTTTCTCTTTGATTTCTTATTCCATGTTTAAAATAAATGAAATTAAAGACCATAGACATGATCATGAGGTTGAAATGAGTATATTGATATGTAGATTGCATGATATAATCAAATATTCAGTGAGATTGGATAGAAAATGTAAATCTACAGAAACAGAGGAAGGGCGCATGTTCTTGCCATGTTCTTGGCGCCCTTTTTCAAATATTTGAATATTTGAATTTTGTGATTTTATTTAATTGATTCAAAAATTAATTTCTCTCTGAGTTTTAATGATTTTGAGTTGATTCTTTTTTTTAATAATTCACAAAAATGTTAAAATATTTTATTTTACCAAAAAATCCCCAAAATATTATTTATTTCATATAATTGATATTTTTGCAAAGAATTAAAATTTTAATTATTTTTGACATTTAAAATATTTTTCCCTTCTTGATTTTGCAAATTTTAATGACTTCTAATCATTTTGTAGGTAAAAACTTGATTTTTTGAAACATTAATCCAAGATCAGAATTTGTTTTTCACATGCTTAACAATTTTGATAATTTTAATTGAATTTTTATTCAATTAAAATATATTTTGGAAACAAATTAGGGTTTTTGATTAATTCAACCCTCATCAAACTTCTTCAAAACTTTTTGGGCCTCTAATAGAGTGTAAGACCCAACCCCCTTTGAAAACCAAAATATTTTGGGCCTCAGTCATTGTATAAGACCCACTGCGTTTTCAAAAACCTCGGTACAATCACCGTTTTCAAACAAACATTTTGGGCCTCTCCTTGAGCTATAAGACCCATTCCTTAAACTTTTGGGCCTCTAATAGAGTGTAAGACCCAATCCCCTTTTAACCAAAACAATTTTGGGGCCTCAGATATTGTATAAGTCCCTCTGCGTTAAAAGAAAACCTCGGCGCGATCGCCAGTTCAAGAAACAAACCTTGGGCCTCTCCTTGAGCTGTAAGCCCCACCACTTGTATAAAAACAAACGTTTGGGCCTCTTGAGAGAGTATAAGACCCATCCCTTTGTACATAAAACATTTTTGGGCCTCAGTCACTTGTATAAGTCCCTGTACAAATTCAAAACAACAGTGCCATCACTGATAAAACCTTGAGCCTCTCCTTGAGCTGTAAGCCCCAACAATCTTTTCAAAGCACTTTCTCCTTTGATTTTGAATATAATATTGTTATCAAAGCTTTCTTTGTTGAACAAACTAACAAAACAGCATGGAATCTCTACAACCGAGTAAGTGTTTACCCGCTTTCTTTATCCGCTTTCATATATATATATATATATATATATATATATATATAACTGTATTGTGGGGCTGCTCACTGTAATTCTTCTTTCACAAACTTTTATATACTTGTCAAATATCAATTGTGTAATACTAGTATAGATATTTAGAGTTTTCACCGGCAACTACGTCTAGCACTAGGTAATGCCCTGTTGATCGCTCTTAATTACAGTCAAAACTAGATCCCTATAGGATTACCAGACACAGTCTTCCCTCCTCTTGGGGTTAAACAATATGGAGATGTGAAAGGCAAATTCTTTTTGAACCCTTTCTCAGACTGTCACCCTTAGAAGTTGTCAAAGAGACTCTACTCCCCAGAGATGATCTTTTCTCCATGAATGGCATATCTTGAGTTTCTTCCAAATTCTCGGACTTTCCTGGCTTGATCTATTCTCTGTGAATGTCATGTCTTGAACTTCTCGGGGTTTGGGGACCCACAGGCTTCTTAAAAGCACCCTTAGAAATTGTCAAAGAAACTCTAACTCCCCAGAGATGATCTTTTCTCCGTGAATGACATCTCTTGAGTTTCTTCCAAATTCTCAGATTTTCCTGGCTTGATATATTCCCTGTGAATGTCATGTCTTGAACTTCTCGGGGTTTGGGGACCCACAGGCTTCTTAAAAGTATCCCCGCCTCCTCTTGGGCGTTGTACAAGGACCCTTCGGCTTCTTAGAAGTTCTCATGCCTTCTCTTGGGCTTAATACAAGGACCTTGACGACCTTTTAAAGGTATAAGACAGAACTTAGTCATCCTTTGCTAGAGCAGTCTTTCCCGCGTCAAAACTCTGGCCATTTTAGGGTTGATACTCATCCCTCAACGCCCGTGCCTCCTCTTGGGCATTGTACAAAAGATGAAACTCTAGATCTGGACAGTCTAAAAACCCCTTGAGTCTCAAAGACATTCTCAAGTTCCTTTCAAACATAGGAAAAACACCCATAGACTTGGACAGTCTCAATGCCCTTTGGATTTCCCATTTCCTTAAAGAACAGGAACTAAACCCGATCTTCCAATCCGTACCAAAGTACAGCCTTACCTTTAATCAGTCTCTTTATAAGAACTGATTTTCTCTTTTAACCAACATACTGGACCTGTCACTCAACTGAGACAGTTACCAGAACACTAGCCTCCTCTTGGGCTTTGTACAATGATTCTCCCTAGAGGAGCTAACCTATTCACACTCTCTTGTTGAGTATAAAAGACTCTCTTGTTGAGTCAAACACTTTCAGCCTCCATCTCGTGCTTCGTACGAGATACAAATTCACTCTCTTGTTGAGTATAAAAGACTCTCTTGTTGAGTCAAATCTCTTTTAGCCTCCATCTCGGGCTTTGTACGAGATACAAAAACACTCTCTTGTTTAGTATAAAAGACTCTCTTGTTGAGTCAAATCTCTTTTAGCCTCCATCTCGGGCTTTGTACGAGATACAAAAACACTCTCTTGTTGAGTATAAAAGACTCTCTTGTTGAGTCAAACATTTTCAGCCTCCATCTCGGGCTTCGTACGAGATACAAAAGAACTCTCTTGTTGAGTCGGTTACTTGTTAGCACTCTCTCGTTGAGTAAACCCTTTTAGCCTCTCTCTCGGGCTTCGTACGAGACGTATAAAAACTCCCTTTTGTTGGGTCAATAGCCTCCTCTTAGGCTTCGTATAAGGAAAACCCCGGTGGAGTCAATCAACCTTTTAGCATCAAATCTGTGCCTCGTTCACAGTATACAATCATCAACAACTCCTTTTCCCCCCATCTAATTGCTGTAAGCGGCAAGCCTCTGGATTATTTACATCCACGCCACTGTCCCTCTTTTAGCATGAGAAATTCCTAAGGAAAGATAACATTGCTCTACACTGAGTTAAAGTCTTCTCCTTCAGGTTAAAAATCCCCTATAAAGGAAATTATGGCATTGATGGATTCACATATCCCAGTTAAAGTAATTCTCCTTTACAAATCAGTCACCCAACAATTATGACAAACAAACCCCCTTTAGAGATGACAAATTCTCTCTAAAGTCAAGACCCTTTAGCTTCACATCTAGGGCTTCGAACAAGATACAAATAGACCCTTCAGCTTCACATCTTGGGCTTTGAACAAGATACAAACCACCTTTAGCTTCATGTCTTGGGCTTTGAACAAGATACCAAAACACATTTTTTCCTCCCATAGAATAGGAGGAACTACGATCGCTCTGATTTCCCTGTTTCGTTAAACGGGTATACGTAGGCATAAGATTGAAAAATCTTAGCGAGCACACTAATAAAAAAAAACCAAAATCCCATACCTTCATACATCAATCGAAAAGCATCAACATCCTACCAATAGTCTAGACCCTGTGTTCTTAACAACATAACCTAAGAGAGACCCACAATCTTTGTAGCAACTGTAAACCAACAGTTATCTATTTAAACTCAGTTTGCAAGCAGGGTTAATTAGAGACATCTATTTCCCTTCCTTCATCAGCTTCAATAGGATAAAAAATGAATCAAGCTGTAGTACCCAAAAGCGATAGTGCTTCACAACCACACATAAAACTCGAGCTACAAACACCTCAAAGGAAGTCAAAGAGGGGCACTGCCTAAATTATGTTCGATTCAGAGGATGAGGACCAATCTCCTCCTGAAGACTTGAAACTCAAGAAGAGGAAGAAACCAAGCCAAGAATCCGGTGCTGCTAGTGGCCAATCTGAGCCTGTAACGGCTAAAGTCCCCAAAAAGACCGCTACTATGAGTAAAGTTGCAGAAGCCTCTTCTGGAACCGCCTCTAAACCAGCTGCAGGTCATGCTGAAAGCAATAACTATAGCCCTGATGCTGAAGGTGTCAAGGTAACTTGTCATATTTTTTTCTTTAAATAACAACTTATTTACCTTGTTTCCCTTGATCTGACTTGCTTCGATTTGATTCAGGCTGACGCAAGTGGTTTAAAGCCACCGGTGGATAATCTTCATTCTCCCATCACTCTCCTAAATAGCCAAGGTGAGCCCACATACCATCTCACTCTGACTTGGGCTCTGGAATGAGTTCACTAGGTGAAATTAACAAACCTGGTTTTGAAATAGCTCCCTCTTCGCCATCAAAGACTGCTACCCAGCAACCTCAAACAGATGGCTCTGACCATGAGGCAGACGATGTTCAGCAGGATCCTGACACGGAAAATCCAAAAGCTGCTGCCATGGATGAAGATACACCCTTGGTCGATGAAGAGGGACCCCCAATAGAGGAACCCATTGGGGCTGCCAATGTTAACCCAGAAGGAGAGGAAGAAATGGAAGAAGATGATGATGAGACCATGCACCAATCTGAACTTAATGGCCATAGTGATGAAAATGATGATGACAAAATGGACGAGGATGAAGAGGGGGAGTACAAAGGTAAGGAGGAGAAGGCTGATAAAGGACCTATCAACGAGCCAACCCATGTCGAAGCTACTACCACCCCAGCAACTACTGTTGCTACTGAAGGCAAGGCCACCTCAACTGTGTATGGAGCAGACCTTTCTGAAAAAGAGCTGGATGCCTTGAAGACTAGCAATCCTCGACAATACATAAAAATCCTTCTTAGCCGTCGAGGAAGCTCATCTGGTAAAACTCCCAGTGCTTCGACTACCTCTGGGGATCAGCCTTCAAGCAAACCTGAGGACAATATCCTTCTGAAGATAAAAAATAAGATCTTTAAGGGTGACCTTTTCACACTCTTACAGATGGATGATGTCACTCATATCTCTCTGAAAAATCTCCTCCAACAAGTTGACATTCACGCTATTTCTCCAGAATCTGCCAACGTCATCTTAGAGCTTGGCACTATGATTGACCAAGTCCATGGTGACCTCAAATGCCTGCCCCAAATCGAAAGTGCAATTTCAACCAAAGCTGGTAGTGAGGCTGCCGCTTGGGCCTCTGCCACTGACTCTGAGAATAAGGTAGCAGAATTAGAGGAAACCAAAGAAAAGAACAAGTAGGAAATCACCTCCAATAAACAAAACATTGCTTCCTGGGAGCGAAAGATCAAGAAGCTTCGAGCCAAGATCTCAAAGGCCAAAAAACGGAACGCTGAGTTGTCTGCCTTTGATGACTCTGGCGCGTCGAAAGAGCTTGAAAATGCCATCGCTTTAGCCGAGAAAGCTCAACAACTGGAGAAGGAAGTTGCACACTTAAAATCCGACAAGGCCTTGTGTGAAAAGCGTCTTGACCTCCAGAAGTCGAAGTACTTGAAGATGAAGGAGAATCTCCCCTTTTAGCTTGTTACTTTCTTTGTAATTTTTAATTTGATGCTCCATGGCCCTTTGAGGCTTTTATATGTAATGACTTTTAAGCCATTTTGGCATTCATAAATACCATTATTGGCTTTGCCCTTGTTACGTCGAATTACTCTTTAACAATTTTAATTTCTTGAAGTGTTGGTTTATATTTTTTTCAAATACTTGCCATTTACTTTCAAAATTCTTTTATCCTAATTTAATTCTTCAACTTCATAGGCTCCATTAGAAAATACTTGCGTAATTTGAAACGAGCCCTCCCATTTTGGGGACCATTTGCCCAAGGCTCTAACCTTTTGATCCATAGGCAGGATTACCTTCCAAACTAAATCTCCAGGCAAAAAGGTCTTTATTTTAACCTTTTTATTATAAGACTTATCCACTCTATTCTTTTGTCTCTTTACAAGTTCCAAAGCTTTAAGTCTTTCTTCATCCAAATTTACCAGTTCGTCTAACATCATATTCCAATAAAGCTCAGAAGGAATTTCATGTTGTCTCTGAATCCTAGTCGACTGGAGATATATCTCAACAGGTAACACTGCATCGTGACCAAAAGTTAATCGAAAAGGAGTAGTGTTGGTTGCTTCCTTGGGAGAGGTTCGACATGCCCAAAGGATCTGGTCCAATGTCTTATGCCAATTTCTAGGCTTCTTTCCCACATGTTTCTTGATCAAACTAATCATCACTTTATTAGCTGCTTCGACTTGACCGTTAGCCTGAGCATAATAAGGTGTAGAGGTTAAGAGTTTAAAACCCATCTCTTTAGCAAACCCCTACATCTTTCGACCAGTAAAGACTGATCCTTGATCTATTGTGATTATTTTTGGGATTCCAAACCTGTAAATAATGTATTTTTGAATAACTCGATCACATCCTCTTGATCCACATTTGGTAAAGGTGTCGCTTCTATCCACTTTGTAAAGTAGTCAATTCCTACCAAAATGTATCTTTGATTCTTGGAGGATGCTGGTCGAATATCTCAAATCAGATCCAAAGCCCAACCTCTAAAAGGCCATGGTTTGACTATAGAATGCAACTCGCTTGCAAGGATATGTTGTATGCTAGCATGAACTTGACATTCTTGGCAACCCTTGGTGAATTCAATGCAGTCTTTTAGCATAGTAGGCCAATACATGCCTTGTCGAAATAATAGCCACTTCATCTTATGGCCTACTTGATGTGCCCCACATGCCCTACTATGGAGAGTCGAAAGGGCAGGATATGCTTCTATTTCACTAAGACATTTAAGTAAGACTCCCTCAGGGGTCTTTTTAAATAATTCATTGCCTAGAAGGATATAACTTAAGGCTTGATACATAACCTTTCGCTCTGTGGATGCTGTCGGGTTTTGCTAGTACTCGACTATAGGCTTCCTCCAATCTTTATCCGTCAAGTTGTCTATTGCAAAAATCTCAAAATTTTCTTCATCAGCGTATTCAAGCTTTGTCACTTCTAGGTTTGATGGGCATAATCCAACAGATACAAATATACCTCTAGCTTCGATTGCCTCTTGTAAATTTTCCTTCGAAACCTTATACCTGGAAGCAACCTGAGCCAAGTCATTGGCCACTTGATTCTCTAGTCGAGGTATGTGTCGAATGCTTACTACTTCGAATTTCTTTAGTAGCCTGTTGGCCACTACGAAGTACATGATAAGATTCTCCTTAACACATTTGTACTCCTTTGTAATTTGCTTTATGACCAACTCTGAGTCTCCTATTATTTCGACTCGAGTTGCCCCCAATTCCAACAAAATTTCTAGTCCAGCTATTAAGGCTTCATACTCAGCCTCGTTGTTGGAACAAAGTCCTTCAACCCTGTACTTAAATTTTGTTGGAATTTTATCCAGAGAAATAGTCAGCACACCTACGCCTGTGCCATCTTTGTGGCTGGAGCCATCGAAGTATAACTTCCAAGGTTCCAATTCGACATAATTCAACATGCTTTCGTTTATGGAGTGGTCGACTATAAAGTCTGCTACCACTTGTCCTTTAACTTCCTTCAGAGGCTTATATGTTAAAGAGTACTCAGTCAATTCTAGTGCCCATTTACCGATTCGAATATGCAAGATAGGTTTAGACAACATGTGCTTAATAACATCGAAATGAGACGAAACATAAACATCAACTGGCTTTATATATTGCTTCAATTTTGTACAAGAGAAATACAAGCATAGGCATAATTTTTCTATCATGCTATACCTAGTTTCTGCATCATTCAAAACTCTACTGAGGTAGTAAATGGCTCTTTCGACACTATCCTAACCCTCTTGAGCCAACATGCTCCCTATGGTTTTGTCTGATGCAGCTATGTACAATCTCATGCTCCTATTCCTACAAGGTGGTGAAAGAATTGGAGGATGACTCAGGTATTCCTTGATCTTGTCGAAGGCTGCCTGCTACTCCTGCCCCCATTCGAACCCATCTTTATTGAATCGAAGCAATGGTGAAAAGGCCTGCGTTTTTCCACTTAGGTTCGATATGAACCTTCTCAAGAAATTAATCTTGCCCAACAGCGATTGCAGCTCCTTTTTTGTTGATGGTGCTTTCATGATGGCTTTGGTGTTATTCTGGTTGATCTCGATCCCCGACCACAAAGCCTAGAAAATCCCCTGCCTGCACACAAAATGCACATTTAAGAGGATTCTTTTTAAGACCATGTCTTCTCATCCTTTCAAAGGAGTGTCGAAGATGGTCTAAGTGACTCTTCCCTGAAACAGACTTAACCACAATATCATCAATATATATTTGCATGAAAGTCTCTATATAATCATGGAAGATTGAGTTCATTGCTCGTTGATATGTTTCCCCAGCATTTTTTAGGCCAAAAGGCATTACTACCCACTCGTAGGTGCCTAAGGCTCCAGGACACGGAAAAGCTGTTTTGGGGACGTCATCTTCAGCAATGAATATTTGGTTATAACCAGAGTACCCATCTAACATACTAAGATACTCATGTCCTGCGGAGGAATCGACTAGCATTTCTGCCACAGGCATATAATACTCATCCTTGGGAGTTGCATAATTTAGATCTCTGAAATCTATACAAACTCTTAAGGAACCATTCTTTTTAATAATAGGTACAATGTTAGCTAGCCATTCGACATACCTGGCAGTGCGGATGAATTTGCAACGAAGGAGTCTTTCGACTTCTTACTTTATCTTTGAGAGAATTTTTGGGGTAAACCGTCTTGGATTCTGTTTGAATGGCTTCTTCCTAGGCTTGATCGGCAACTTATGTTCGACCAACTCCCTACTTAAACCAGGCACTCATCATAGTCCCAGGCGAAATAGTCTTTAAACTCCTGTAACAGCTGGGTAACTTCGACCTTAAGTTGTGTGTCAAGATTAGCACTAACGTATGTTGGCCTAGGTCGATTTCTTCACCTAGGTTGATTTCTTCTAACGGATCCTGCGCCAGCATCTTAATATTATTTTCCAGCGGATCTTTTTCAAATCCCAAAGGCTCATCGTCATAAATGGCGTCAAGTTTCTAGCCTTGCTCTACACCCTGAACCTTATCAGGTGGCTCTGGATCGAAGTCTTTACCAGGACCTTCTTGGATGAATTCAGGATTGGCTTCGCCAGCTATATATTTGTTAGCAGCCTCCAAAGCCGCTTGTAGTCTGGTTTTAGCCACGTAGGCCGAAATTCTTCTCAATGCTTCGAACACAGTCATTATCACTGAATTCACTTCCCCACCCTGTGGGGTCTACTGCAGGCTCGCCAAGGTATATAAGTCTTTCCCCTGGCACCTCCTTATCCCAATGGAAACCATCGACGGGATGTAAGTACAATGAGCAAAATGTCTCGTCATCTGGGACAAACTCAAAATCTGCTGGGCAACAAGGGGCAATGTGAGCCAAATGTTTGTCGATTTATCGGTGCTTTAAAATACCCCAGATCAGCTTCAATGTTCTCGACTATGCCATCTGGCCTCCAGATGGTGATTCGTTGATGCATCGAAGATGGTACTGCACCAATGCCATGTATCCACTCTCGTCCTAAGAGCAGATTGTAGTTGGTTTTTGTGTCCACTACCATGAAAATAGTAGGCCTAGTGATTGTACCAACTGTTAAGTCAACTTGTATCACACCCAGTGTAGAGCCAACCTTTCCTTCATAATTTGAAAGAACCATGTTATGTGGCTTAGTGTCAGTATCATACTTACCAATCTTGTTCAGTAAGAAATGTGGCATCACGTTTACTGTTACGCCACAATCAACTAAAATTTTGTTTATTGGTACATTCTCCACTTTTCCAGTAATGTAGAGGGGCTTTAGGTGACCCTTCATTGCCTCTGTGGGTCACTCGAAAAAAGCGTTATGCTCTTCAACACACCCATTATTCATAATATAGTAGCACACAGGCTTGTGTGCTGCCATCTCTGCTTCACTGCAGGCATCTAAATCTTCGACCTCTGTAATCTGGTCGAACTCCCTAGGCATTATAGACACCACATTGACTATAATGTCGAGAGAAGCATCAAACTCAGAGTCGAAGTTGTCTGTCATTTCTTCATCATCTTCGACAGTCTTTTCAGGTTTATCCTCATGAGAGGCAAACAGTTTTCATCCTACGGGTATTTTTTCAGCAGTCTTCATTTGATTCCCTCCATTATTGTCAGTAGGTATATTAGTACTGGACTCTCCTTGATCCTTCGACTGGGCCTCCCTGAGAGCCTTCCTTCGACGTTGCTCTCTCCTCCATTGAGATCGTGACATCGGGTTCTTCCCCTTATAGTTTTCTGAGACATACGCCGATTTGTTGGAAGTCTGAAACTCCTTTCGATATTCTATTGAAGAGCCTCTGGCCACATCAAACTTCTGCCATTTTTTATGACCTTTTTCCTTCCCTTCGACAGGTTTCATCCAGCTTCCTATTGGTGCATTGCTTGTTGGTTTGAAGGTATTGGGTCTGGTCCCTGGGAACTGTGTTTTTCCTCCTACTTGTTTTGAAGAGGACCTTCTAGGGTCGAAACCCCTTTGACCATGAGATGATTTCTGCTCCCTTATTTCCTTACCTTTCCTAATCCCTTCAAGATTGTGAGCAGCCTTTTGATCGAAGATTGCACTGCATCTGGGGTATAACATGACACCTGATCCCTTCTTTTGGCAGCAGTGAAGGAATTCAATGATAGTCTCATCCTATTTTGGATATGCCACTTTGTTACGCTCTTCTTGGTAGCTTGCTTCGTCAACCTCCATGATCTTATGCTGTGTAATCTCAGCCATATTTATGTCCATGTCGACATCAGCACTAAGATTCAGATTACAGAAGTCTACATCAAGGCCTTCAACAGCCTTATCTATCTTAACGAAACTCTCAGCAGTCTCTTTCGTAACCAGCATCATGTTGGAACTCTCAGTGATCCTATCTTTTAAGCCCTCAGTGGCTTCGTCGAAGCTATCAGCAGCCTCGCTCATGAGTTTCTCCACAGCATAAATGTCAAGGTCTTCAGTAACCTTGGCTAACACAACATTGTTGGAAAAATCTTCAGTAATTTCCACCATGTTGACTGAACAGTCAAATTCATCAGCAACCTCAACCATATGTACCTCTGGATCAGCATAATGGGCCTCTGCTGTTTGCAATGGGTCGGAGTCAATTTTCATCTGACCTTTGCTCTTCTCTCCGAATTTCAGCCTGCCCTCCTGAATAGTATTTTGCACCAGATCCCTAAAAAGAAAACACTGAGAAGTTTTATGACCCAGAAAATTATGGTACTTACAAAATCCTCTCTTTTTCCTTTGTTCTAAAGGTGGCATTTTAGTGCCAGGAGGCACTATCATCTACCCATCTTTTACTAACAAATCAAAAATTTCGTCACATTTAGTGATATCGAAAGTGTATGTTTTCTTGGGAAATTTATCATTCTTCTCAGATTCGACAGAATTTTTTCCATTCGAAGGGGCTAACATTTTACAAGCATACAGAGGACCTTGCTTTAACTCAGCAACGTCTACCTCACTCTCGTCGAAATATAATAGTTCGTCGTATAAACCATTGAAATCCTCATTATATTCAACATAAGCTACCTTTTTACCCTTATTGAACTTAGCTTTTTCGTCTTTCAGACGTTCTAACTGTCAAACCCTATAAGCCAGTAAGGCCATATCTCTCAGATACTGGGTATCCAACTTCTTTCTGATAGAGTAATCAAGGCCACCAGCGGCCATTTTGACCAACTCATGCTCTAGCACTTGAGTAAAACACCTAGCCTTAAGTAATCGAAACCTATTTAGGTAATCGTCTATTGGCTCAGTAAACTTTCGCTTTATGCTAGCCAACTCCTTCAAACTAATCTTAGTTTGTCCCATATAGAATTGTTCATGGAACAAACGCTCTAACTGGGTCCAATTACAGATTGAGTTAGGAGGTAGGGTTGTAAACCAAGTAAAAGCATTTTTGGTGAGAGAACTTGGGAAATATTTTACCCTAAGACTTTTGTCATTTGAAATCTCTCCAGCCTCAATCATATATCAGGCTACGTGTTCGACAGTAGATTCAGTTGTATCTCCTGAGAACTTGGTAAACTTTGGGACCTTCGTCTGCAGTGACTCACAACTCCCTGAAGATCGAGGATGTGGGAGATGACTCTGCAAAATGGAATTTGATATTTTGTGTCTTCCTATTTACCGTGAAAATTGGTAAACAACCGCTGATCTTCCAAATCTAACTTTGGTGACTCACGGGATCGATCAGATTGATCCTAGGACATGTGCTAACAATTAATCTAAGGTAAATTCTGAAGAAATGAATACTTCGACAATACTCATAAAGAAAAGTTCGTTGAAAACACAATCTAAACAACGTTTTAAAGTGTTAAGTTAAAAGCCTAAAAATGTAAAAGAGAAGGTCGAAGGCGTGCAGTAAAGGTTGAAAATATGAAAAGTGTAGAAACGTAACTTGTGTTAAATAGAAGATAAAAACTTAACGAAAGATTGAAGTAAATTGCATTGAAGGATAAATGGTGTTTACATCACGTACATTCTCACAATACTCTTTTCTCAACACGCGGATACTTTGAGTAAATTTGGAGTTACTTTTACAAAGTGAACATCACACACCCTGAATCCTATTGCTAGAACCCCTATTTATAATACTAAAACTAACTACTATAAATTGCCTGAAATAATCAACAAATGACAAGTGTCGCATTGCATGCTTCCATTGCTTGGATACACGCCACTTGTCTTTCTTCAAGAGAGAACCAAAGTAACTACTCCCTCCTTTATTTGAATTTGAATTTCCCAACGCCAGACATTAGTTGTGTTGTCGGTCGAAGGTGACCTCTTCAACTCTTAGAAATATTTTCTAAGTCCCCAAAAGCATCCTCTCTTCTTGTGAGCATCTTCGACTAAACCCCTATCATACAGATCCCGTTGAAAGCCTCTTAAAACCTCTTCAAGAGTTTAATATTCCCATCAATACTTCCAACTTCATATAGGCGTCGAATTTATGAGCTAACACTTCCCTAGACAAATGGATTTCTTCCTTCAGATGATTATACATGGATCGGGGTAGGTTTATTTTGACTCTACCAACTAAGAAGAAAATAAACAATCTTTCTTTGTCAGAAATCCATCCTCCTCCTCTTTCTCTTGGTCTTATATTAGTTACCATTAGCTTGTACCAGTCTTTGGCTACAGGATTAAGGATGCAAGGTAGAGTGGGATGACCCTTAGTCTCAAAGATCACATGCAAATGTTTGTCAAGACAAACATTATTAATGTTATCTTCCACAGTCAAACCACCCTCGATACAATCAATGGCTTTTGCAATGATGGTAGGGTTGATCATGATAGGATAGCCAGCGACCACGGATTAAATGACATTCTTGCTAAAATCATATTCTAGTGATCGAGCATTTTCCCAGAACTCGGTTACAAGTGTAGGGAAGATAGGTCCATCAAGCATGGAGAAATAGTTTTCCCAGTTCTGAAATTTAATTCCAGAGAAAACACTTGTTTTGTGGAGAAGAGGTAGATGGTTCACGCTTAGAGTGTATTCCTTTAAGAGTTCGAGGTCAGTAGTTTCTCCTCTGATATTGTGTGAAGACATTTTGAGCAGGATAGTTGAGGAAGAAGGTTCTAATCTACCAGGTAGTGATTCTTTCTAAGAAAGGGATAATCTTTGGTGAGGAGAACTAAGGAGTGATAGTTATTTATCATGCTTGGAACACGCGTGGTCATCATTTCCTAGACACGCTATGAATATGGTGACGGTCAGCTGAAAGGACGCATGTTAGACTTAAATTGTCGTATACCTATGGGTAGGGATGTAGTCGCTGACACAATGTAATCATGATTGTTTATTTAATTTCTTCAAAAATTGTCTAATCATAAATGCTAGAAAATCTAAATTACTCTCAGAAGAATACTAGTGAACAGTTAGTGATTTAAATTACTAATAAAAGTAATAAGGAATAAAAGCAACCATGCCTTAGGAATACAGAGATCTTTTGGAGACTTATCTTAGTGTTTTCCATTTTGACTCCGATTTTTCTTTCTGGAGGATTTGAGATTTCCATGCCATACCTTTTATGGATGCATTCGTTTCTTAAGCTTTTGATAATCATTTTCCTGATTCTGCTTACTTCTGAGTGAACTACTGTGGGTTCTCGAATTCTTCAAAATTCAATCATTCATCTGATTTCAGGGACTCTGATTTATATTATCATAACGACAAACCTTCGTAAAGGCTTCCCAGGAGATTACTAAGTTCAAGGTTATACATGAGCTTTTGAGAGGTTATGTGCTGAGAGACTTTGATAGCCATCATAAACTGACTGGTTTCTTAAGCCGATGCTTATCTTGTTCAGAACTAATTATCATCAAACAGGTGTATAACATTAGACATGGTTTGTATGACATTTCTTGATTTCACAATGTTTAAGAAGTTCTGAGACAATTATCAGATGATCATCTGATCAATAAGGTTTGGTTCAGTAGTGAGATAGTCTCAAGTTATCAGAACTTAGTTATGCTGATTCAGTCAAAACTTAAGAGTTCATTCTTGATCAAGTATTTGATGAATCCTAGACATTCTTCTTCCTGAATATTCTTTCAGTTTTCTGTATTGCTCCCAAGAAAACAATATTCAGTTCTACATTGAATCTTTTAACCTTCTTGATCATTCAAAATTCAGATGTTGAGTTATTTTGAATTCTGCATATTTCATCTTGAATTTCAACATCATAGAACAACAATCTTTCTTCTTTACATGAAGAGGTTCTGAAAGAGTTTTTAAACGAGAAAGTCAAGGGTGGACCTAATCCGTTTCTTGAAAACATCTCAAAAACTCATAAAGAATTGATCTTCAGCAAATAAGACTTCTTGTTTTCTGATGATTTAACTTTGAGCAAATATGTGGTTCATCCACACGTATCTTCCAAGATAGGCATTCAACAGATACTACTTCTTATCTGATGAGTCTATCTTATCAGCTGATTCTTCAATCTTCATTAAAACTTAAGTGAGGAAGATTTAGTTGTTTGACAACAATAAAACTTACAAAATCAGTGATTTGCTCAAGTACTTCAGATTGATTACAATTTTGTACACAGTCAACTTCTGAACTATTACAGAAATTGTAAGTGGATTTCAATCTTACCCAGAGTATTTCTACGCACCGCATCCGGATCTTTTTTTGACACTGTTAAGTGTTGGATATCCATCAATAACAGAACCGGAGCTCTGATACCAATTGAGGGTGCGAGAAAGACACAAGAAAGGGGGGTTTGAATTGTGTATTTACTATTTTAACAACTTTTTGCTTCTTGTCGTTAAAGTACTTAGGATAACATCAGAGTTCGTTGAGAGACTCTGACTAACGAAGTTACATTCAGACTTGCAATGCATGAAGCATGAGAACCAACAAGAGTCTGAACATTATGCCTAACATTCAGAACTTGCAGAGCGGAAGCTTATCAGAGTTGCAAGGTTCTGACTTGCTTGTGTAAGGTTCTGATACTCAATATAGAAGTACAAACAAGACATTAAGCATAAGAGTAAAGAACACATAATATATCCTGGTTCACCACAAAGGTTAATCCATTCCACCCTCCTCAGGTAATTTCGCCTTGAACACAAGGTCTTAATCCACTATAATCAATCTCGATTACACATGCACGGGCAACAGCCGGTGACTAACAACTTGCACATCCGCACTGTGACTAACATGCAATGAACCGTTCAGGGATTCAACTTAATGAATAAAACGAAAATTGACCTGCAGGTTCCAATCTCGCAAGATCTATTGCTAGGATTTCACAGCTAGATGTTCAGGGATTCATCGCAATGAATATAACACTACTGACCCTATTTCAGGCTTTTCCCACAATGAAATCTCGCCATTGTCTTCTTAAGTCTCCGATCACACTGACCACTCAAGGAATCCTAATTCACCAAGAATTAGTTATACGGGGGATTACAAAGATGCTTCTTAACAAGCAGATTACTCCTAAGTTAAGTACAAAGAACACACAAGTGTTCGAGCAAGATGTGAGCAACAACTCCTTGCTTATCCTAAGAAACTACAGAGATGTATAATGATTTGGTAGTGGTTGACATCTTGTGGATCTTCTTCTTCTTCGTCTTCTTGGGTGAGCAAGCTTTGAGCAACAACTCCTTGCTTCAGATATTCAATGTAGCACTGACGAGAAGATGGTTGAAGACTTGACTGATTTGTAATGTTGTCTTCTTCATCAACAGCTTCTGTACCAATTCATTGTTGTTGTGTTGAATGATGATCTTTGAGCTTCAACAACAATGGTCATGTGTAAATTGATGACAACTTTGGACATTCTAAGTGTTACAACGAGAACTCATCGTTGTTGCTATCTTCACACAATGACTTGATCAATTCACCTTTGATGGAATGAATCAATCTTTTATGGAGTGAATCAATTCATGGACTTGATCGATTATTTAGAAGCGAATACTCTTTCCTTTAAATAGCCCAGTAGAAATATAGCTGTTTGAAATGTTGTTGGCTATTGGAAAAGAGACGTTGCGTAATAACTAGCTGTACTGACACATCTCCTTTTTGCTGTGGGAGAAGTGATGGGATATATCTTTCTTGGGCGCCGTGTATAGTTACTCACAACGGTAACATTTGACTTCCAACCTTCAGAGGCTTCTGATGGTAAATTGATGAAGCATGAGTAGATTCTTCTTAACAGGATATCTGATACGTCAAGTCTTCAGTCATTTGAAGAAGTCCATTAGGAATCAGTCTTCATAACTTCAGCACTTGTCTTTAAGAACATTATCCTTCACTTCTTCAAGTCTTCCGAAACTTCAGAACTCGTCCATTAGAATTCGTCTTCAGAGTCTTCAGCACTTGACTTCTGGAACCGTAATCTTCAGAACACATAAGTCTTCAGAGTCTTTCTGCACTTGGTCTTCAGAGCCTTCCGCCTTCAGAACTTCAAGTCATGAGAGTCTTCAGCACTTTGGTTCTTTTCTTCAGAAGCTTCGCAATCTTCAGAATCTCGACCACTTTCAGAGAGCATCCACAAGAGCATTGCAACAGCAATATCAACATCCTTGGATCTGACTGATCACGATCAGATACAGAAGTATTCTTGCTTCTTGCGACTTGTGTCACACATAGTAACTTCTCCTATTATCAATTACGCTCATCTGGCTGGTGCTTGTTGGATCTGATAACTTCTATGAATATGATCTGCACTCAACACACGTTAGAACATAAAGTGGTTCTGTCACAAATACGCATTTTTATCATCAAAACATAGATTGACTTGTAGAGACAACTCTTGCTCTCACAAGTATCACTTTACCCCACTTAGCCTTTTTAGGATGTAGTGCGGTGGCTATTGTCGCGGTGAGAGTCAGAGACCATAGCTATTGAGTTAGCTAGGCTTCATAAATCATATATATCACCACCAATCTTTAATTTATCCAAGGGAAGGGAAAAAGAATGAATAAACCCATAAACATGCAATGCAATGCAATAAAGAGAATCTAAGGTTCGGAGGTTGGTTATACAAAGGGAATGTATTAGCACCCTAAGTATCTATAGTAATCTATAGGAACCTCTTATTGAATTGTGTTATTTGTTTGTTTTCTAGTAGGGATTTGATTGGGGTGATGAGGAGAGAAATGTTTTTTTATTGTTTTTGTGTTTGGAAAGACATAAAGTCTTGTGCCTACGTACCAATAAAGGATCAAAACCTCGTAGTTCGGGGTACAAATTGAACGTGTTTGTTATGGTGGATTTTAATTAAAGAAGAGACAAGTTTTCATCCAAGGGAGAATACTCATCTAAACCACCATAAACATGTGGAAGAGGGATCTTTGCTTCACATTAAGAGAAGGGCTCCTAACTTGGATATAGAATCAACAAGTATGCCACATACCTCTCTCAATTGGAAAAGAATCAAGCTCTTTCTCAATCATGTTATGGGGTAGGAGATTTAGATCCCATCTACGTAGATGACTCATGTCTAATCTATTTGAAAAGGGTTTAAACTTGAAAATCCAAAGTGGCAAAAGATTTGAATTGAATTTGTGTTTTTTAGTCTTGTAAAATAGGTTTGAATATGCTTAAGAGTTTTGAAACATTTGATTAAGAAAGAAATTTGAAAAGATCAAGTACCAAGGGTCAAGGTTTTTTATGAAAGTGGTTTTGAGTTATAAAAGGGGAAACTAAAATTCTGGCCTATGCAGACAGCAGATGTCTTAACACATGTCAAGACATTGTACTACATAATCATTTAAACTCAGAGGCGCAACAGTAGACTGATACCTTGAATATCAAAACTGCACAGTCACAGATGTCACGACATCTGATCCAATATGTCAGTCAAGAACAATAACAAAACTATAAATTGCAGAATGTTAAATAAGACAGTATGTGTTAACCCAGTTCGGTGCAAATCACCTATATATGGGGGATACCAATCCAGGACGAAGACTTCACTATCTGTAGAACTGTTACAAAGCTAAACTCCCCCGTTTACAACTTTATACCTAACATCTACCCAATGAACATCTTTACCAAAGCTAAACTCAAATGTTTACAACCCAGATATGAGAGACCTACTCACATCCTAATCACAACCTGCGAAATCTCTGTCATCTACCAATACAGAACATGTCGCAATTTCTTGACCTCCAAGTTATCTTGGACTTGCTTCAAAGCTTCGTCCAAGAACAATATGACAACCATGACCTACAGGCTTCAAGTTGTATCCCTGTACCTATGCCTTCCACCCTGCATCCCATATTACAGAGTGAAGACTTACAACTCCTAAGAGAGCCAACGACTCTCAAACCCTAAACCCTTATTCAACATAAGAGAACTAGGTTACAAAGTTATAAGTGATATAAAGTACAGTCGTCTTTTTACCTTAGGTATAAGTCTCCTTATATAGTCTTCTATTGTCTTGCGCTTTTAATCTTTTCTCCTTTGATTCCTTGATCCGCTCCTTAATTCTTGTAGCAGATTAAAACCTGCTAACTTAGTAAGTCAGGATGTCGAGTCACCATGCTGGGACATCTCCTTCGACATCTTTTTCTCCTGCAGATTCTTCAATTATATCATCAGAATGTTTTATCCAAAATGTAGTCAAATAGCAGGTGCTTTCAATCTCCCCCTTTTGACAAATTTTGGCTAAAACATTTTCTTCTGCTTTCTGCTGTCAGCAAGACTCCTACGTCAAGACTCATCTTGATAATTGATTGGAGATAAGGTCTGTGAGAGTCTACCTCTTAACATGTTCTCCCTCCTTTCAAGGGAGGTCTTGAGAACCAGAAGACTCCTCCAGAAAAGAAACTACAGTTGTAGGCTTCGTAACACTGAGAGCAAGGATTGCGTAACTCAAGTCACAAGACACAACCTGCTTCACAACTCAGATCACAAGACACAAGGAAAAAAGAATTGTTAAGATGTCAGAACGTATTACCCAACATTCTTGTAAAACAACTGCAAGAATGTACCCAGAAAGCAACAGATAATATAGATAACCATTCTACCCCTTTTTAGCCAAAACTTGGCAAAAGTGACCAAGACAACCCCAAACCCAGACGCAACATACCCAGATTTTGAAGAACCCCATTTGTCACCAACCCAAAGAGAGAGTATTAAGACTAAAGAAGATCAAAGCAGTCATATTTATAGTTGAGCCAATTACTTAGGAAGTAACGAACCACAGAAAATAACGTTAGTCAATTCAAGGACCATTAATCGAAGGCAATAACTCCACCAATAATGCATTGACCAATACCGCTTTGACTGTTTCTTCTTTTAAGAACGCCGACCAAAGAACCCATTACATGCACACATGTTTTATAAAAATGTCCTAACATCATGTCAGACATTGTCTATTCTTCCCAGATTCTTATTCTGATTTGACATTACAGAGATTTCTTCACAAAATTATGATCACAGTCAGCAGAGAAAAATAAATTCTCCCAGACTCAACCAATGATTCTTAAGCATCCAATAAGAACCATTTAACTTGCACTGCCAAGTCTCCCCCAACTTGCAACAATACATATGTCAAGACATCCTTCTTGACATCGCATCCTCCCAGGATGGACACATAATCACAGCTTTCTTGACACACAAATGCAAACTGGATCTACAACTGCATCCTCGCAGTAAAACATCTTAGATCAAGGAGCAACTCCCCCTATCTAAGTTAACCAGTGCTCCTCCACATAACACCTAGCTAATGAATGGAAAACATAAGACGCATCTTCATGTCTTCAAGAGCGCACCCTCAGTTCAAGCCACCAGTTGAACACAATCATTAACTCTCTTATTGCTTCTTCTGACAATAACCAATAATCACTCACACATGATCACCATCATGTTACCCGTGAGGAAATAATAAAAGGATAACAATCCTACCATAACAAACTCTTGGCTTAAGATCAAAGTCCCATTGATCCCCCCATCCTGCAACCATCTACACACCACACGAACTCCTCTTGAATTCTCATGTATAGACCTCCAGCTGCTTAAGGCATAAACCAATTGAATCAGAATGCTTCACATTCCTCAAAGAGAGGCACAAGGCCCCTTAGTTTGTTATAACGATGTCAGATATCATATGCATGCTCTATAACTTCACAGTTGCCAAACTGATCCACTACTAGCATGACTTGCAGCCAGGGGCAATATCCCCTTCGCAAGATTTTCCACTGACCTTACCAAGCCAGTAATAGAGATAAACACCCCACAATCCAAGACAAACATTCCTTCATCATGCTCCTGTATGATAACCTAGAATACTTCTGATTTTCTAGTGAATATCTACTTCTGAACGAACCCAAACCAGACCTTCATGCAATCAACTTGTGATCCACTCCAGTCTTCTCAAAAACCTTACATCAGACCTCCAAGACAGTTCTTCTACTCCATCATCTCCCATATGACAATGTAGATACTTCTTAGACACAATGCAAGTGACCAGTTCCTCACAGAACTTGAAATCCTCCATCAAGGATAACCAACCCAAAGATGTTCTAACATCAGTTAGGACATCTTCCACATATCATAGACACCACACACCATGGTTATTGATATGCTCCACCACTGGACTTACTATCAACATAGTAATCCAAACTGAAGATCTTCACACAACACTGCGCCACCAGTTTGAACAAAGAGAACTTCAGAAACCCAGAGAGAAATAAAATCTCATCCACCAAAAGAAGGTATACTTCCATCCTTAACCCAGAACTTCTGCCACAAGCTCCAAGAGAACCAGAACCTCCTTATGTTTTCAACTAACTACTCTTCTGCACAAGAGCAATCAGTTTCAAGCATCTTGCTTGAATGCACACTATGAAACCAACCAAATGCCACCTTTTGATTGATCTCAATCTTCTTCATAACTCCCACAAGATACACTGATCCACCAATGAAATCAGATCTTCAAGTCACATGAACTACTTACTCAATAGCAAGACATCTTGGATTCACCAAGCCTCTTAGACATGTAACATCTTCTCATCCACAGCTCCTGCAAACTGCATGAGATAGACCTTTTTGAAGCATCCATACCTTCCATTCTCCTGTAGATCACATTATCTTAAGCTGATGTGCCACATCACCAGCTGAGACTTCTGATGTTAAGCTAGATGTTGGAACATTTTGATACGACATCCAACTGTTGAATTCAGCTCCTCCTTCTGCCACTTAGAAGAACCTCCTTCCTTTGCAGAACAAGAGTTCCATGCTCTCATAGACTTGATTCAAAAACCAAGTTTGAGTAGACAACCTTCATCCGACTTTAGAACTCCAAAGACTTCACACCTGCCACGTCTGAGTCTTCAGAAAATAAGTAGTCCAAGACTACACCATAGCCATACCAAAGAATGCCACTTCTCTTAGTAGAGCACACTGTAGAAAGTCAGAGATAACTGCCACTTAACTTTGACTTCCAAGAAGAGCAAAATCCATGCTCCAAAGTACCTAGATTAGAAATAAACTGATCCAAGCAGTAACCATCAAGATTATGATGTCTTCATCTTCATCTTCAACAGCATCAAAGTCCAGATTAGTTTCTTGCCAGGAAACTCTCCAGAGAACACATGCTTCTATCACACCCAACTGAAGCCACTTCTTAGGTCACCACCTAAGACTAAAACAGATGCTAAAGCATATGCAGTACCCCTCCCATGATTCTGCATAAACTCTGATGATGAGATGTTCCAACATCTTGTTGAACATCAGCAATCTTGACATTCAAGGATAATCAATTAAATACTTGTGGCTTCCACAAATAGCAATTGATCTTAAATCCTTGTCCAATAATCCTTCTTCACTGTTGTAGCTGAGCTTCACCAGATCACGTCATGAACACTTATAAAGTATTTAATCTTTTTGCAAGTATCTTCTTTGACAAACAATGTTGAGATACCAAGGCTGCCACCATTGACTCAAGTAACTAAGATTCTCTCTGAATGAATCTTATTTACCTCAACAATTCTTCAATCAAATTGGATCCACTCTTAGGGTCAAGAGAGATGAATCCTTCCTTGCTGTTTTGGATGGTGAAAATAAATCACCTCTACCTTCTTCAGATTGTGTTTCAAATAAACACCTTCTAGTCAGAAGAGTAACTAGAAGACTCCAGATACACGACTGAGATGCCTTTATGAGTGGACTTGAGAGAATTCTCAAGTATCTTTGACAACCTAGCTGATCAATAGTTTATCAAACTCCTAGAGCAAGAACCTGAAAAACTTAAACTCAACTCCTCTCCTCTTCAACTGACTTCAACTGCACCAAGAAACCAAGCTTCCAAGTACCAAGTCACCATACCAGATATCTAACTACAACTCCCTTCACTCCATCGCTCCCGACTTTGGATTAAAAGAATGCAGATATCTTCAAATATAGAGGCCGGCGATTGAGACATTCCACCAACTATCTTTAGTAACAACTCCAAAATCCCATAATTCTAGAGCTCTTCCATCAGAAACACATGCAGCGGAACCACCAAGGAACATATCCTGCTTGCCCTAATAAGATGTCACAACATCTTATGAAACACACCAACAAGAGAACTAGCCACTTTTGCTGTAGTTGTTGTAGAATCTCCTCAGCAACATGAACAACCTCCGGGTTGCTCCCTTCGATCCAGAACATCCATCTCATCCATTAATACCCTTGAGTATGTCTAAGTTGATTGATCTGATCTTCAAAACTCTTCCTTGTTTAAACGCCAGAGATTATCTCCCAAAGATCTCATCCAGAACCAGTTAGGATGCCTGCTCTGATACCAATTAAAATTTTGGCCTATGCAGACAGCAGATGTCCTAACACAATTTAAGACATTGTGCAACATAATCATTTAAACTCAGAGGCGCAACAGCAGACTGATACCTTGAATATCAGAACTACACAGTCACAAATGTCATGACATCTGATCCAACATGTCAGTCAAGAACAATAACAAAATTGTAAATTGCAGAATGTTAAATAAGACAGTATATGTTAACCCAGTTCGGTGCAAATCACCTACATCTGGGGGATACCAATCCAGGATGAAGACTTCACTACTTGTAGAACTATTACAAAGCTAAACTCCCCTGTTTACAACTTTACCTAACATCTACCCAATGAACATCTTTACCAAGGCTAAACTCAAATGTTTACAACCCTGATATGAGAGACCTACTCATATCCTAATCACAACCTGTGAAATCTCTGTCATTTGCCAATACAGAACATGTCGCGGTTTCTTGAACTCCAAGTTATCTTGGACTTGCTTCAAAGCTTCGTCCAAGAATAATATGACAATCATTATCTACATGCTTCCGGTTGTATCCCTGTACCTATGTCTTCGCCCCTGCATCCCATATTACAGAGTGGAGACTTACAACTCCTAAGAGAGCCAACAACTCTCAAACCCTAAACCCTTATTCAACACAATAGAACTAGGTTACAAAGTTATAAGTGATACAAAGTACAGTCGTCTTTTTACCCTAGGTATAAGTCTCCTTATATAGTCTTATGTTGTCTTGGGCTTTCAATCTTTTCTCCTTTGATTCCTTGACCCGCTCCTTAATTCTTGTAGCAGATTAAAACCTGCTAACTTAGTAAGTCAGGATGTCGAGTCACCATGTTGGGACATCTCCTTCGACATCTTTTTATCATGCATATTCTTTAATTATATCATCAGAATGTTTTAGCCAAAATGTAGTCAAACAGCAGGTGCTTTCAGAAACCTAATAGAAAATGTCTAAGTTGAAAAGGTAATCCTAAGGGAGACTTCCTAAGGGATAACAAGTTCTAGGATTACAAAGGGAGATATATACAAGAAAATGCAAAGATGCAAATGCTAGATGACAAAAATTTCAATAAAAATCCTTTCCCTTGGAATAAAGCAATAATGGTTGATCACACAAACATACATGGATTGATGGATGTTATGAAAAAAGTTTAAACATTACAAAGTAAACATGTACAAGTATACAAGTTATGAATCATGTTAAGGCATGTTGTCAAAGTTAAGGCATTTATGAACATGTGATCAAAGGTAGGCAAGCACAAGGACTTGTATACATACAAAGGTTTAACAAGGTGTGAAAGAATCATGGTAAAAGTTGAGAAAACAATTTCAAAGCTATACATGAAAGACAAAGCATTTATACATGGTAAAGAAAGCATTCAAGTACCAAAAACTCAAGTAAAACTCAAAGCAACATGTTACTAACATAGCACAAGGTTCATACATGGCATACAACACTCATACAAATCATCAAGATCATGAGTAATCAAAGAAAAAGTCAAAGGACTCAAATGAAGGCCATAAAAACCCTAAAAAAAGGTCCTAACTTTAACTACACATAAGTATATGAAAAATAATTATTTTGTGAAATTTTAAAATAAAAAAATAAAATAGGCAATGTAAGGAGTAAGTAGGAAAAAATGTGGCTCAAAAAGGCCAAAGCGTCAATAAGTTATTGAAGGGAAATCGCGATTCAAAAACGTAGCGGAAATTAAAATTTCCTTTTAATGATCCTTACGAATGATCATGATCACTGATAGAAACCGTTACCTCTTGTGGTGATAAATAATTTTTATGCAGATCCGGATGAATGATCACGAGCGTTGAATGAAGATCAACACCTCTACTCAGTCCACACAAACATAATGCCTTCAATCTCAGTGCTAGCTGCTACAAATGAAGACTTTCAGTGAGAGAGAAAAAGAGAGAAAGACTGCCAAGGTTTCACAAACCTAATTTTCATCAACTTCAAAGTTTATGCACAAGGGTTGTATTTATAGAACCACTTATGTGGGCTGCAACTAAAAAGCCCAACCTAAGTGCATTATATAATAATAATAATAATAATAATATTATATTATTATAATAACTATTATTATAGTAACTATTATTATAATAAACATATTTTATTATTATTATATTTTAGAACTATTATAAAATAATAATAATAATATTAACTATTATTATAATATATGATGTTCCATATTTCACTTAAGTGCACCGTACCTTACAGTGTTCCATAATTCTCTCAAGCACACCATACCTTACGTTGTTCCTTATTTATTCTATCTCTCTCATCAATTTGTCCTTATGTGTGTGACCCTGTAGGTTATCGCGACGTTGACAATTATATTAAATCACATATTTAACATAATAAACAGTGAGCGGTATCTAGCAACATATCACTGCTACCCAAGTCACGAAAATGTCATGTGATCTGACAAAACCTTTTCTGTGATAATGTTTGTGTGTACAATTACCCTTTTACCCTTATGTCTGTATTGAACACAAGGCATATAACGTGTCATCCTTGTTCAGTTAAATATTGGGCCCTTAGACATTTATCCTGTTATGCAGGATGTGCAAATTCCATCTAGGCCACTCATGTCCCTCAGCATGCTTCGTGAAGCACCCATCAACTGTCTTTATGGTCATCCAGTTACAGACAATGTTTGATCTACAATAAAGTACTTGACTCTACATCTAGGGTTCATAGTGATTTCAGGTCGAAGGGTGGTATACACCACTATCACCATGAGAGTAACTTATGACACTTTGCATAACATTCTATGTAGTACTCTCATAGTGGGTCAATCCAGTATAAATATTACTCCTAATATTCATACATGTGTTAAGACTTGATAACTCCTTATCCATGATCCATGAGATGTGATCATCAGTCTATCTACATAATAGTCTTAATGCTTTAATGTTATCCCATTTCACATTAAAGCTTGACTACAGATACTTTAAGAATAGTGTCCTTATTGTTTAATGGAATCTCATGATTAAGTCACACTTAATATTTCATTAAACGAACTAGCTATTCTAGGGACTTTATTAATTTGGAAAAATAAACATAATGAAGAAATGCCTTTTATTATTAATAAATAATTCGATACAAGTACCAAAAGTATTGGCCTATAGGGCTTACACCAACAATCTCCCACTAGCACTAGAGCCAATCAGGCATACCTCTAATACCCATAGATCTAGTATGGCCATCATGCTTCTGCTGCGCAAGAGGCTTTGTTAGTAGGTCAGCAATGTTGTCAAGTGTAGGTACTATGCATATCTTCACATCTCCCCGATCTATTATCTCTCGAATGAGATGATAACGCCTAAGTATGTGTTTGGATTGTTGGTGAGATCTAGGCTCCTTAGCTTGTGGGATGGCACCATTGTTATCACAAAAGAGATCAATGAGGTCCACAATGCTAGGGACTATGCCAAGTTCACTAATGAACTTTTTGATCCAAACAGCTTCCTTTGCTGCATTTGAGGCAGCAATGTACTCGGCCTCGGTTGTAGAATCAGCAACTGTTTCTTGCTTCGAACTTTTCCAGCTCACAGCGCCACCATTTAGGCAGAACACATAACCAGATTGCGATTTAAAATCATCCTTATCTGTCTGGAAGCTAGCATCGGTGTATCCAATTATCGCGAGCTCTTCCTGACCTCCATATATCAAGAATGAATCCTTAGTCCTTCTCAAGTACTTAAGGATATTCTTGACAGCTACCCAATGAGCATCACCGGGATCAGATTGGTACCTACTCGTTGCACTTAAAGCATACGAGACATCTGGTCGAGTACATAACATGGCATACATGATAGATTCTATTGCAGATGCATATGGAATCTAATTCATGCGATCCTTTTCTTCCTTAGTTGAAGGAGATTGTGTTTTTGATAGACACATGCCATGTTGGATAGGTATGAATCCTTTCTTGGAATCATGCATATTAAAGCGTCTCAACACTTTGTCTATGTATGTACTCTGACTTAGGCCAAGCAGTTTTTGTGATCTATATCTATAGATCCTGATTCCTAATATATAGGCTGCTTCACCAAGGTCCTTCATAGAAAAGCATTTCCCTAACCAAGTTTTTACTTGTTGCAAGGTAGAGACATCGTTTCCAATGATTAATATGTCATCTACATATAATACCAGGAAGACGATCATGCTCCCACTAACCTTCTTGTAGACACAAGGCTCATCTTTATTCTTTATGAATCCATATTGTTTTACGGTTTCATCAAAATGAAGATTCCAGCTTCTGGAAGCTTGCTTCAACCCATAGATTGATCGCTGTAACTTGCATATCTTTTGGGCTTCTTCTAGTATGTCAAATTCTTCAGGTTGTGTCATGTACACATCCTCAAGAAGATTCCCATTAAGAAAAGCAGTCTTGAAATCCATCTACCATATTTCATAATCATGATATGCAGCGATAACAAGTAAAATCTGAATAGATTTAAGCATTGCAACTGGTGAAAAGGTTTCATCATAGTCTACACCATGAATTTGTTTATAACCTTTAGCTACCAGTCTTTCCTTATAGGTATGTACCTTACCATCCATGTCAGTCTTCTTTTTGAAGACCCGCTTGCATCCTATAGGATTAACTCCTACAGGAGGCTCTACGAAGGTCCAAACCTGGTTTATGTACATGGAATCCATTTCAGATTTCATGGCTTCTAGCCACTTCTCAGACTCAGGACCAGTTATGGCCTCTTGATAGGTTACAGGCTCTTCTTGATCCATGAGTAATACATCACCTTGATCATTTATGAGATATCCATATCTCTCTGGTTGGTGACGTATCCTGCTCGACCCACGCCGGTCTTGTTCTACTTGAGCAGGTTGCTCTTCTATAACTACTTGTGGTTCCTGCTCTAATTCCTCCATAGGTGTATCAATGCTTTGTGATTCTTGAATTTCTTCAAGCTCTACTTTCCTCCCACTGATTCCTTTAGAAATAAAGTCCCTTTCCAAGAAAACTCCAGTTCGAGCGAAAAACACTTTGCCCTCAGAAGGATTGTAGAAGTAACACCCTCTTGTTTCTTTAGGATACCCCACAAATAAGCATTTGTCAGATTTGGGCTAAAGCTTACTTGAAATTTGTCATTTTACATAAACTTCACAACCCCAAATCTTCATGTAAGACATATGTGGTTTCTTACCACTCCATATTTCATATGGTGTCTTTTCAACCTTTCTGGATGGAACACGGTTAAGTGTGTAAGCTGCTGTCAGTAGTGCATGTCCCCAAAAGGAGTTTGGAAGATCGGCGTGACTCATCATGGATCGAACCATTTCTAACAAGGTTCGATTTCTTCTCTCAGATACACCATTCCATTGTGGTGTTCCAGGAGGAGTGAGTTGGGATAGAATCCCACACTCTTTTAGATGGTCATCAAACTCTAGGCTTAAATATTCACCACCTCGATCTAATCGAAGAGTTTTAATATTCTTACCTAGTTGGTTTTGTACTTCATTCTTGAACTCCTTGAACTTTTCAAAGGATTCAGATTTGTGTTTCATTAAATAGACATACATCAGTGTGTATGAGGGCCAAAAGATCATTAGCCCTTTCACCTTTTCCTGTGAATGGGGACTTTGTCATCTTTCCAATTAAACAAGATCTGCATGTATCATATGATTCGTAAGCAAAAGAGTCCAATAGTCCATCTTTATGGAGTTTGGAGATGCGTTTCTCATTTATATGGCCTTAGCGACAATGCCAAAGGTAACTTAGATTTAACTCATTAGGTTTCATCCTTTTAGTATTAATGTTATAAATTGGCATTTCAAGATCAAGTACATACAATCCATTGTTCATTTGTGCAGTAGCGTAGAATATGTCATTCAAATAAATAGAGCAACAATTGTTCTATATTATAAATGAAAAACCAAACTTGTCCAAACAAGAAACGAAAATAATATTCCTGCTAATTGCAGGTACATAATAACAGTTCTCTAACTGAATTATTAAACCACTAGGTAAAGTTAATAAATAAGTTCCTACGGCTAAAGCAGCAACCTTTGCTTCATTGCCAACTCGTAGGTCAACTTCACCTTTTGCCAAAACTCTGCTCCTTTTTAGCCCATGCACATTGGTACAAATGTGAGAACCACATCCAGTATCTAATACCCATGATGCAGAAGTAGATAAACTTATTTCTATAACAAAAATACCTGAATTCGAAGTCTCAACTCCGTTCTTCTTATCTTCCAGGTACTTTGGACAGTTTCTCTTCCAATGTCCGGTCTTACCGTAATAGAAGCAAGTGCCCTCCTTTGCTATACCTCCACTGGGCTTCAAAGCAGGGGCAGTATGTTTGGGTTTGGCAACTTCCTTGCCTTTCCATTTACCACCCTGCTAGGTGGGCCTTTTGTTCTGTTTCTTTCCATTACTGACCATCAGAATGGATTTCCCTTTTGACTTCAGATTTTTCTCAGTAGTTCTTAACATGCCTAGAAATTCAGGAAGAGTTTTGTCCATATCATTCATGTTGAAATTAAGGACAAATTGGCGGAAGCTTTTCGATAACGATTGCAGGATCAAATCAGTCGCAAGCTCCTTTTCGAGGGGAAATCCCAATCTTTCAAGGTTCTCCACATACCCAATCATCTTGAGTACATGGGGACCTACAGGGGTTCCCTCAGATAACTTGGCATGAAAATGGGATTTTGAAACTTCAAACCTCTCATGCCTTGCCTGCTCTTGATAGAGCATCTTCAGGTGTTCGATCATATCGAACGCTGCCATGTTTTCATGTTGCTTTTGCAATTCAGAATTCATGGTAGCCAGCATGAGGCAAGCAGTTTCATTGGCATCATCGACATGCTTCTTATAAGCATCTCTTTCAACCTTTGGAACAGAACTAGGAGGCTCCTCCTCAGGAACATGTGTCTCTAAGACATACAGCTTTTTGTCATGTTTGAGGACAATCCTCAGATTTCGGTGCCAATCCAGAAAATTTGTTCCAGACAATTTTTATTTATCAAGGATTGATCGCAAAATGTTGTTAGACGTGTTTGTTGTCATGGTAATCTACAAAATGGAATGGAAAAATATAAGTATCATTAAAATAACATATTCAATTAGGCCTTTAATTAAATATGCTCCCACTATTTTACTCAAACCAAATGACCCTCACCATTTGATTCGGAAAATCCCGTTGGAAGATTTTCTAGTGGATCGAGATCTATATTTCACTTTGTTTTAAGTCAGCGTTAGGCTGATTACACAAAACTTAGCTATTTAGGTAGGAACTCCTTCCAATTGTATCCAATACAATTCTCGAATATTTCAGTTGGGTAAATAACTCCTTATTCTAATCCATCATATGGATTATTCCCAACTCTTGCTTCTAAACGTATATAATCTTATTATATTTTGTTTAGTTAAGTTTGACCCATTATTTTAGAAATTGGATATTACATTTATCCCATCGCATCTTACTAATATAGAACATGCACCTCACGTTAGGCGAAACCTACATTATTCGATACTAGTCTTGATGAGTTCTAAAACTTGGAAAGCATAAAATTAATATTTAATTTGAGGGAATTTTCATTAGTTTGATCTCACCAGCTTATTTATCATATAACACAATGAAACAGTTATGGCCCCTAGCGCAATTGTTCTCCCAAGCCAATGAGATAACCTAAGCTAAACCTAATAACGATCTACACTCCTCCAAGCAAGATCTCCAAGGTTGTCCTCCTTTGATCTTGTAGTCTTCTTCTTCTTCATAACATTACATTACATTAAAGAATACTCGTTTTACATACGAGGGAGTGAGATGAGAAAAGAAGTTACATCAAGAGATTAAAAGAGATGCACGACACGCAGGTCGTATTTTAAAATCCCAAAACAAAATAAAAGAAAACTAAGGCCATAAATGATCACCACAAGAAAAATAATAAACAAATTTTATTATTATTAATTTAAATCCTGTTAATTAATTAAATTAAATTAAAATTTTGGCAAATGATCACATTACGCAAATGAGCACAACCCTTGTGTCGTCATGAACCCTAATGCAACAATTTCATACCGTCAAAACACCATGATCAATAATTCAGTATGATTGATCCACATGCCATTGCTTCACCATACTAAAGTCGGATTCCGAAGCAAATGACCACAGATCACTCAAAAGAATAATAATCATTACGTGATTTGAATGGACGAAATAAAATAGTATATCCAATATACCATCTTTGCATCAAAGTTAATCATATCACATATGATTTGGATCGATCATATTTGTGTAACTTAAGGCCGATCGATATATCACTGCTTCACCATACAATTGTCGGTTCCAAAGCATAGTCAATATCAATAATCTAAATCGTACACAGCCTCATGCCAAAATTCAATTCCTCGATTTAATATTTTTTTTAATTTGTTATGTGTTTTAATTGAATTAAAACAAAAAAAATAGAAAATAAACACTTATCCGATGCATGGTTTCGTAAGTGGCTCTGATACCACTGAAGGGAAATCGCGATTCAAAAATGCAGCGGAAATTAAAATTTCCCTTTAGTGATCCTTACGAATGATCAAGATCAGTGATAGAAACCGTTACCTCTTGTGGTGATAAACAATTTTTATGCAGATCCGGATGAATGATCACAAGCGTTAAATGAAGATCAACACCTCTACTCAGTCCACACGAACAAAATGCCTTCAATCTCACTGCTAGCTGCTACGAATAAAGACTTTGAGTGAGAGAGAAAAAGAGAGAAAGACGGCCAGGGTTTCACAAACCTAATTTTCATCAACTTCAAAGCTTATGCACAAGGGTTGTATTTATAGAACCACTTGTGTTGACTGCAAGCTAAAAAGCCCAACTTAAGTGCATCATATAATTATAATAATAATAATAATATTATTATTATTATATTATTATAATAACTATTATTATAATAAACATATTTTATTATTATTATATTTTATAACTATTATAAAATAATAAAAATAATATTAACTATTATTATAATATATGATGTTCCATATTTCACTTAAGTGCACCGTACCTTACAGTGTTCCATAATTCTCTCAAGCACACCGTACCTTACGTTGTTCCTTATTTATTCTATCTCTCTCTCATCAATCTGTCCTTATGTGTGTGACCCTGTAGGTTCTCGCGACGTTGGAAATTATATTAAATCACATATTTAACATAATAAATAGTGAGCGGTATCTAGCAACACATCACTGCTACCCAAGTCACGAAAATGTCATGTGATCTGACAAAACCTTTTCTGTGATAATGTTTGTGTGTACAATTACCCTTTTTCCCTTATGTCTGTATTGAACACAAGGCATATACCGTGTCATCCTTATTCAGTTCAATATTAGGCCCTTAGACATTTATCCTGTTATGCAGGATGGGCAAATTCCATCTAGGTCACTCATGTCCCTCAGCATGCTTCGTGAAGCACCCATCAACTGTCTTTATGGTCATCCAGTTACGGACAATGTTTGATCAGCAATAAAGTACTTGACTCTACATTTAGGGTTCATAGTGATTCCAGGTCGAAGGGTGGTATACACCACTATCACCATGAGAGTAACTTATGACACTTTGCATAACATTCTATGTAGTACTCTCATAGTGGGTCAATCCAGTATAAAGATTACTCCTAATATTCATACCTATGTTAAGACTTGATAACTCCTTATCCATGATCCATGAGATGTGATCATCAGTCTATCTACATAATAGTCTTAATGCTTTAATGTTACCCCATTTCATATTAAAGCTTGACTACGGATACTTTAAGAATAGTGTCCTTATTGTTTAATGGAATCTCATGATTAAGTCACACTTAATATTTCATTAAACAAACGTGCTATTCTTGGGACTTTATTAATTTCGAAAAACAATCATAATAAATAAATGCCTTTTATTATTAATAAATAATTCGATACAAGTACCAAAAGTATTGGCCTCTAGGGCTTACACCAATAGTTATGACCTTTCAAAGTTGTGAAGAGAAATGAAAAATAAAGTGGTAAAAAAATTAGAAATGACATTGGCATGGTTTGAACCCATGACACTAGGCTTGCCACTCAAAACATATACCAACCAGGCTAGGCGCGCACATTTAAACCAATTAGGAGGCATAAATATATATTTTAGAAAAGTTCCATTAATGCATAACACAAATATAATGCACAAAAATGCAAAAGGGTAGTCACTAGGACTCAAACCCAAGTCATGGCGCTAAGGAAACAAGGCAAGGAGTGTTATTGCCACTTGGGTGGCTATATCATCCATAAACTAAAACGCAAACAATTCAATAAATATTAAACTTTCATTCAAAAATCAGAAAATGCCACCTCACCATCATCTTCTCCAAACTCACGCTCTTCCTCTCTTTCTCATTTTTTTCATTTTTTTTTCTAAACTTTATTCCATCATAACTCACTCATTTTCAATGAAAATTAAATTTTTAAAAACCAAACTTGCTCAGTTTTTCGCAAGAAGTCCAATGGTCTAATTTACAAAAGCTGAAACTCAAAGAATAATGCACACAAAGCTCAAAACCAGATATGAACCCTAAACACGTTCACCATTTTTTTCTTTTCCTCTCAAACTTCCATCACTCATAACTCTCTCATTTTTTAACGAAATTAAATGATATAAAAAAGGAAATTGCTTAGAAAAATCCCAGGAATCAAATGGTATTATTATTAAGACCAAAAACTTAATGGCTAGGGCATACTAAGGTAAAAACCATATCTGAACCATAAGGTTTCTAACAATAAAAACTCAATGAATGAGCATGGTATAATGCATATAGTAGAAAACACACAATAAACACAATATGTACTACATTTTTGCTTTAATAAATACTCAAGAATGATGCATGTATAAGAAGTTTTAAGGTGCAAAAGCAGTACCTATTGGAGAAAGTCCAATGCTTCTTCAATGGAGTTCCAGCAAGAAAAGAGAGATCTTATAAGCCTCCTTGGTCCTTAAGAAGAGTGTATGAACAATCACTTTAGCCAGAAACAACTTGTATAACCTCACACGAATGTTTTCGCAAAATTGAAGAAGTGAAATGGTGAATGGTGTAAAGGATGTGTCGCGACCGGCAAAATTATCGAGTCGCCATCATATTTTTTCTAAGGAAAATAAATGATAAACCTAGAATCCTAATCCTAAGGGTAGAGATTCCTAAGGTTCGGGAGTCGGTTAAGTGAGGGGAAAGTATTAGGCTCCCCTCACTTCCATTGTACTCAATGGGATCCTCCTTAGATTTTAGGGTATGTTTGCTTGTTGTCTTTCTACTTATTTATTTACAAAAAGAAACCTAAGTTTTTTTTTAATTGTACTCGCTAGGGTTTACAACCCTATGCCTACGTACCTTCAATTTTGAAGGATCAGAGTAACCGTAGTTCACCTCCCCTATTCCTACCCCTAATCCTATTCCTAATCCTAATCCCAATCCTAATCCACTGTTTATACTCTTGGATAAAGAGTTTTATCCACAAATCTATTGTTTATACTCCTAGATAAGTAGTTCTATCCCTTAATCTTTTATTTATTCTCCTAGACAAGGAGTTCTATCCCTTGAATCCCTTGTTTATACTCTCGGATGGAGAGTTTTATCCCTTAATCCCTTATCCCTTGTTTATACTCTCGGATGGAGAGTTCTATCCCTTAATCTATATTTATACTCCAAGATAAGGAGTTATATCCCTTAAAATCCCTTATCCCTTATTTATACTCTCGAATGGAGAGTTCTATCCCTTAATCTATATTTATACTCCTAGATAAGGAGTTATATCCCTTAAAATCCCTTATCCTTTGGCCTATATTTATACTCTTGGAACCTAAGAGTGCTATCGCTAAATCCCATCAATTATTTAGACTCTTGGACAAAGAGTTTTATCCCTTGCTTTAAACCCTTACAAAAAAAACTTTTATATCCCTTATATAAATAAATTACTAAAAATCCATAATAAAATCCAAAATACCCTTATGCCAAAAATAACAAATGTATCTCCAAATTAATCCAATAAAATAAAAAAAATTCTAAATCCAAAATATTCCCCAAAACAAAAATAAAAGTATTTTAATCCCCAAAATTGAATTAAATTTACTATGGCCCATATTTATCCAATTTAAATAAAATAAAAAAATAGTTTTTTCCTTAAAATATTTCTTAAACCTAAATTTACAAAAATACCTTAGCCCTGAAACCAAGAATTAAATCCCAAAAATCCTTGTTAAAAGAAAAAATATTTTTAGTACATAAAACAAAAATTAAAAATAAACAAACCCGTAATTATCCCTAAAAAATCCTAGTTATTCATCCTAATAATAAAAACCTAAAATCCTTCTATTATAAATCCTAATTAAACTTTAAATCCTAATTCATTAATTAAATTAAGTAATTAACTTTATTAATAAATAAAACCAGGGGGTGTATTTTCTGTTGGAAAATTATCATGAGCTGGTGTTTGAGGGCGCAGATAGCATTGGGCGTAAAGCCCAATGGCCAAAAATCCCATCGTGGGTGGTGGTTCACACAAGAGAGTCATAAAACTAACTCTCAATCTGATGCGTTGGATTGCGTTGACTGAGGTTATGCCAGATCAATTATTGCACGTTGGATTAACCTACTCACAAGGTAAACCAAATGGACGATGGAGATTGAAAGTCCACGAAGGGAACACCATGGTCCCTCCATCAGGAAGAGTCAAGGTCAAAGCATTGCACGGCCAGCAAAGAGCCACGCGTCCTAGATCTAGCAGCAAGGAGGGAGAGTATTTCAACATGGTTCCCCTCAAACCGCCCTCATTTTTCGCTTTTCTTTCTCTCTCTATTTTCTCCTTCTCTCTCTATCTCTCAAAACACTCTCACTTCTCTCTTCCTCAACCGTCGCCGGTGAGCTTCCGGCCACCGCGCGACACCCCCTAAACCACCGCCAAACCCTAGTTTCTGGTTGAGATTTTACCGAAATCTTCAACCTCTAAGAACCCTAACCCCACCCAACCCAGATTCCCTATGGTTCGTTAGGTTTCGCAAGGAACCCTAAGAACCCTAACCCTCCACACTCATCCCAAACCCAGATTTCCCTTGAACCCTAAGGGTTCAGCGATGAACCCTAACCCTAACCCGTATGAACCCTAGGGTTCAACACACGAACCCTAACCTAAACCCAAAAATACCCTAAACCCCAAAATCAAACACCAATCTAATCAAACATCAACAAATACAACATCAAGGAGTAAAAGCTATGTTATTACCTCCCTGGTCGTGTCTGTATTAAGCTGCTATCCTTCCTCTTCTTCTTCGTTTCCGATTCACTAATCCTCTTCCTTTTTTGTTTGCAGGTGAACGATGAAGGCCAAGCTCAGAGGGATTAGGGTTCTGATTTGAACCCTAATTCTCAAATGCATAAGAGCTCTACTGAAGGGTGTGGGATTCGCGCAGCAGCTGTGTTCTTTAGCTTAGGGTTTTTTTTCTGAATTTTATCTCAGTTTATATAGACAAATTTTTAGGTTTAAGAATTGATTAGGTTGATTTGTTTTTAGGAATTTCTGATGTGATTTGATTCAATACAAATTGAGATTTGATTTATTGTTATTTTTAGATTTTGATTTGATTTTGTAATTTGATCCGATAATTAATAAACATTGATTCATTTTGATTTTGTATTTCCCAATCTCTACGCCAAATTAGGGTTCGTGAGGAAGAAGAAGATACTTGGGTCAACATTTTGACCCACAATAAAAATAAAATAAAGTAAAAATAAAAATAAATAGTAATAAAACTTAATATGACCACAACCGTACAAAAATAAAATAGATACACATTATAAAGATTAAAATAAAATAAATAATATCACCAAAAACAATCCTAATAAGTGAATAAAACAACATAAATAATAATCAGTAACTATATTAATAAATAAATAGTAAAAATGAAATAATAATAAAAATCATATAATAATCACAACTGGTCCCTCCTAACTTAAACCCTAATTAATAATTAATAACATATAATTAAATTCTAAAACTAAAAAAATTATTCTTAATTAACAATTAAAAATAATATACTTAAAATTTAAACTTATTTAATTAATTCTAATGCCCTTTAAAAATAGAAAAAATAAACAATTGATATATTAATCCTTCAAGAATAAATAAATTATACCATTAAATTAAAAAGGCCCAAACTTCCTAATAAACTCTAAAAAATAAGTGTCTCTAAAATAAATAAAATAAATCCTAACAAATTATTAAAATTAAACAAGCTCCCTTTAAATAAATAGAAAAACCCCTTATACTAAACCAATTCTAAAATGGGCCTAAAAGTGTTAGCAATCTCAGGAGCCCAATGACATCTAAATGACATCCCCTGATTGCACAAGAATCCAGAAACACTGGTCAAAATTTAGGGTACTACAGCTGCCCCTATTTAATCGTCTTCGAATCAGAAGGATGATGTCGATGAGCCTTCCTCCTGAAGACGATTAAATACAAGAAGGACCCAAATTTTGACCACAGAGTCTAATAGGTGCTTCGCTGACTATCCTAAGATCCCTAGTAATAAACCCTTGGTAATATCTGATTGAACCCCTTGATAAGTACCTTTGGAGAAACCCCTGGATGGAACCCCTTGGATAAAAATCCCAATAGAACCCCTTGAGAAATTCCTTAGAAAAAAATCTGGTAGAACCCCTTGATAAATCCTTTGGATAAGAATCCAATAGAACCCCTTGTTGATAAAACCTATTGACGAAACCTAGTGACACCCCTTGATAAAATCCTATGATAAAATCCCTTGGTGAAATCCCCTTGGTAAAATCCTTTGGTGATTATGAACCCTATGCATGTATGCATGTTTGCGTATATGAGCGTAGTATGCATTATTTGGGCTAACGCCTCTTTTTATGTAGTGCAATGTATGTCTTTGTCTGAAATAATACTTTCCATAACGTCCTGACTCCCTAACCCTTGAGACCTTGATAATTGTAGTAAGCCATGATTCCCTTGATTCCTGTTTAATATGCAACATGCCGTTAAAGAATCTCCCAGGTTGGTTAGACTGTAACGTATATTTCTGTCAGTGTATAGACCCTATATCCTGCTTTGGAAGAATATGATCCCTTTGATGATTCCAAAAATCGAAGTAAAATCCATTTTCCCTTTTCAAAGCTTTTATTTATACCCAATATTTCAATGCATTATTTCACAATTAATCGACACCTTGTAATCAAGCGGAATAATTTAGGAGGGAAAGAAATATATTTGAAAAGCAAATTTTATTGAGAATTGGCCCGAAAATGGGCAATAATGCGTAAGGGGGTAATTCCCATAAGGAGATATTACCGTAAATCCGAAAAAGGTGTAAAATGGCAATAAGAGGACAAACTTATTTATGTCCCTATTAAATGTAACACCTGCTAATATCCCTAAGTCTCCAAGATCACGACACTTCGCTTCTGAAGATGACGGTTGGAATGATCACTCCCTTCTGAATTCCTGTTACAAGGTGACTTGAGTGTTTTCAGTCATATGCCCTTTGGACATCCCTAACTTTTGTCTGGACCGCTATTTTTAGAGTCTTAGTCCACCGGGATGATATACCATTTTTTTCGACTAAGCCGCCCTTTAGGGTTTTCGACTTGTCGGGTATCATTTTTATTCAAGTCCTTAATTTTTGCCTGGATTTCTCTTTTGAATTTTCAATCCACCGAGACGCCCTAATTTTTAGCCTAAGTCGCCCTTTAGGGTCTTCGACTTAGCGGGCTTTTATCCTTTTTTTCTAGGCATAGCATTTTTTGACCGAATCGTTGTTCACCGGTTGTGGTAAATCCGCTCCATCCATGGTTGTTAGTATTAGTGCTCCGCTAGAGGAGGCACTCTTCATGACATATGGCCCTTCATAGTGTGGGGTCCATTTGCCACGGTGGTCCTTATGGATGGGTAATATTTTCCTTAACACCAAATCTCCCTCTTCGAGTAGGCGAGGACGAATTTTCTTGTCGAATGCTTTCTTAATTCTCTGTTGATATAATTTCCTACAGCCACACGTTTCCCTTATACGAGGTTTAGCTGATCGAGTCTAGTTTGCCCCCATTCTGCCTTATCCAGTTTAGCTTCCTTTATGATCCTAAACTCCGATTGATGGCCTATATCCTTATGCAAATATATAAGTTTCCCTCGAGATCCAGGTCTAGGTCCTTCATAGGAGTTTCACAATCCCTTACAACCATAACGTCTTTGATAGTTGTCAACTGGTTTATGAACGAGATGATTTGCTAGTATACTTCCTTTAATAGCCTTTGGAGTGACGTATTGGATGTCACATTCAGTTAATAACATATGCCACCTAGCTATTCTCCTTGATACATCATGTTTCCCTAGTTCACAACCCATTGAATTCTCAAGTATTGTTAAGTACATTACGAGTGGTCTCCTTGGGACTGGTGGCACCAATATAAGTGGCTTTTGCAAATATCCATTGATCCAACCGAAATCCTTTTAATAATCTTCATTCCATTCAATGATTTGATCCCTTCCTGAGTAATTTGAAGATTGGCTCATGGGTAGCTGTGAGATGTGAGATGAACCTCATAACATAATGTAATCTCCCAAAAAAATCCTCGAACTTCCTTTTTTGTCCTTTGCTCCTATTTGACCATGGACCCTAATACTTTTTCGGATCTGCTTCCATAAGTACACCTTGTAGGATTTAGTCGTAACTTGAATTTCCTTAACTGATCCAACAACTTTTGTAAGTTAGTTGTGTGATCTTCTTCTTTTTGTGACTTGGTAATTATATCATCCATATGAACCTCTATCTCCTTATGCACCATATTACCATAGCCCTTTGATAAGTTACTCCTACATTCTTTAGCCCAAAAGGTATTACCTTGTGACAAAAAGTCAAATTATTTCTTGACTTATTCCTAGATCTTGAGGATAATGTCTGGTCTAGTCCTTCTCAGCTTTCGCTTGATTGGCGTGCGTTTTGTCTTGAGCGGTAATTTGTTCTCAACGATGTTCGTATCACGTCCAGGCATATCCTGGTATGACCAGGCGAACACATCTGTGCACTCTTACAACAACTCTATCAACCTTTCCTTTATATTCTTATTCGGAGAAGCACCGAATTTAACCTCTTTCCTATCTTCCCCAGTTCCCATATTGATCACATCCACTAGTTCTAATGAGGTTGTATTTCCTTATCCTCTTGCCTCAACAGTCTGGCTAACTCTTCGGGAAGCTCACACTCATCCTCATCACCCTCTTCCGCTTGGTTAATCGGTAATTCGAAGTCATTCGAGATTATAGCGGTGTCATTTTTAATAGGTTCATTTTTAAATTTGCACGAGGGAGATTTTTTTTATTAGTATCCTTTTTTGAACTGATGGGAATGAAAATATTGAAAGAAGGTATATTGCCATTTTGAACAAACACAAAATGAAAGAAAAAAGATCTTGATTGAAAACAAAATGCAAGTTTATTGATAGAAATAATCCAATGAAATAAAAGGTGGCCCTACAAAGCTTTGTCCACTTGCCTTGGGCGTAGCAAGGGACTTATTATTATTTTAAGAAAAAAGTAAATTACTTCGAAACAGAAATCATCTCAGGAATCCCGATGGTTTGCCAATTGTCGAAATTAGGCATTCCTTTCTTCCTCTTCCATTAAGGCCACATGGTCCTCAATTCCAAATCCCACACTATGGAAATTGTCTTTTATCCCTTCATTATCCGGTTGGTAACCCAGCCCGAACAAGCCCTTCTCCTTAGGTGACTCCCATTGTTTGCCCCGGTTCGTTAGGTCTCCCTTCTTAATAAGGAATTCATCTCCAATCCCTTCCATGGTGTTGACTGTTGCCCCAACGTGCCCCAGTAATGCATTATCTCCCAGATTTGGTCCCTCAAGGTCTACAACACCGACATCGTGATTTCTGGAATACATTTTATTGTTATGGTGATCGGAGAATGACTGCCCAATATTTCCTGTCTTTAAACCGTTCTCAATCCTCTCTCCAATGATAACCAAGTCAGCAAATCCTGTTGAGACTGCCCCAATCATCCTCTTGTAGTATGTTCCTTGTAGGGTGTCCATAAACATACCCACAAGTTCACTTTCCAATAATGGAGGTTGCACGCGAGAATCTAGTTCCCTCCATCTTTGGGCATATTCTTTGAAGGACTCATTCCCCTTTTGAGATATCTTCTGCAAATGCATGCGGTTAGGAGCCACGTCCACGTTGTATTGGTATTGCTTCAGAAAGGCGCTTGCAAGGTCTTCCCAAGTCTTAATGTGAATCCTCTACAATTGCATGTACCAGTCCAAGGATGCCCCACTAAGGCTGTCTTGGAAAGTGTGCATCATCAGCTTCTTATTAGTAGCATGGGCACCCATTCTTCGAGCAAACATCCTAAGGTGATTCTTAGGACAACTGACACCTTTGTATTTCTCAAAGTCCAGAGCCTTAAACTTGGGAGGTATGACCACATCTGGCACCAGACATATTTCCAAAGCATCCACTCCAAAAATATTGAATCCTTCCACGACCTTCAACCTTTCCTCCAGCACTTTGTACTTATCGTCAATCCCTCTCCTTCCCCTAACAGTGGTTCCTTTATTTTCGAGGGTCACTTGTCTTGGATTTTTACCCTCGTATTGGAGGTTCCAATCTGTGTAATTCTCACGAGGTGCCCTATTGGAAATAGGTGGAGAGACGGTTCCCTCGAGAGGTTGGTTAACAATTTTTTGCTTAGCAGTTTCGGCCTCCTCATGTTCCAGATCATGGACAAACCCTAGTAGAGGGTTATTGTCCTTAACATGGGGGGTAGGAGTAGGAACCTTCCTTTGACGACTTGACTCGGTTCCTCTGGCTATCAAATTCTGGATGGCAAGTGTCAGTTGATCAATCTGGCTTTTCTTATCTTCCACGTTCTCCTTAATAGTATCCATTTCTCCTCTTAGAGTGACCAGATCCTTCTCCAACTGATCCACAACGTTCCTTCGATACGCTCGAGTACGAGGTCAGGAAGTCAGATTGTTATGCTCAATGACCCTGAGACGAAGTTTGTAAAAAAATTATTTTTGTTCTTTGTTCCTTTTTCCTCATTTTTTGAATGCATGTTGATCCATGGATGTATGAATATGCATGATGTATGCTAAATAATTTTAAAAATTTATTTGGGGGAATTCCAAAATCCATTGTAGTTAGAGATGAATATATTCAAAGGATGAAACCCATACACATATAATAAAAATCACTTTATAAAATCCAAATCCATTAGCCAATTCCCAAATCCAAAATGACTTCCAAACTTATAAAAATACAAATAATTCCTTGTGAATAACCCTAAAACAATAATCCACAATGAAAGCTCCTGAACTTAAGAAGGCGTAAACTAAATAGATGCCCCAAATGCCCTCCTCAAATGAGCTTTAAACTCCTCCAAGTATCCTTTCTTGAGCCCTTGCACTTCCCTATCCTCCTTGTGGTGAGATAATAGATCTTCAACAGGCACAGCTAAGTCTTTAGGCTTTACCCTTTTTTTCTTTCTTTTTTCTTTTTTTTTTGTTTTTTTTTTTTTGCCTCCATGCCCCTTGTAAGGTTTTTTCCCTTGCTTGTAAATCCAAGTATAGTCCACATCGTTCCAACGTAGGAGCCAATTGAAAGTCCTTGAAGATGAAGTCACATAGAGGAGGATCCTAAATGCAATTACAGCCTCTACCTTCATAGGGATCCCTAAGAGATCGAGGATCCTTCCATACTTGTGTATAAACATCCTTTGAGCATATTTTGGCATTGAGACTTAAAAGTCTTTGAGACTTTATAAATTAGCACTTAGCACTCTGATGCATAAGGTAGCCCTTTTGTTTGAATCCATCTTTCCAATGTACCTACAACACATCTTGAAATTCCCCACACAAATGCATATATGTAAAAATGTTTTTTAAATGCATGATGACATAGACATTTTTTTTTTTTATTAAATGTTTTTATTTGGTTAGGGTAAGGTGAAAATGCAAGCATGACCCTAACTAGGTAGGCTCCCTACAATAGGTTTAGATCTAAGTCTTATCTACCCAATCCCCTCACATGTAGGATATAAATTTTGGGCAGCATAACAACCCTAGAATGTACAGACTATACCCTCGTTTTACCATGAGAAGGATCAAGTCTTCCTATGGTAATCCTTCGGGATAAGTCTCATCTGGGTAGGACCCTAGTAACAGCCCTTGAGGGTTGAATACATAGGGTCTCCATGAGTTGGTAAGGGTAGGCTAAAAGTTCTCAGAGTCTCGGACCACATCCAAATCATCCTCTATGTTAGGGGCTAGCCCTACCATGAGGACACCTTTTAAGGATCTATTCTGAGTGTAGCATCAATGAATTGTTGGGATGTCACATCCCCCCAAAACTTTTCCGTTCTACGTCCTAATCTAGGGTTGTACTCCAAGCTTGGGTTTTAGCTTCACACATCATATGCCCCAATCTAATGCATGATGACAAAATAAAAATATAATGGACAAATATAATAATAAAAATAAATTAAAACATAAAATAAATCATAATAAAAAAATAAAAAATAAAAACAATAAACACCCAAAACAAACAAGGACCCTAAAACCTAAGGTTAGGAGGGACTCTCTTTAGGGAGGTTTCCCCAGCAGAGTCGCCAGCTGTCGCGGCCGGCAAAATTATCGAGTCGCCGTCATATTTTTTCTAAGGGAAATAAATGATAAACCTAGAATACTAATCCTAAGGATAGAGATTCCTAAGGTTCGGGAGTCGGTTAAGTGAGGGGAATGTGTTAGGCACCCCCCAATTCCATTGTAATCAATGGGATCCTCCTTAAATTTTAGGGTATGTTTGCTTGTTGTCTTTCTACTTATTTATTTATAAAAAGAAACCTAAGTTTTTTTTAATTGTACTCGCTAGGGTTTACAACCCTATGCCTACGTACCTTCAATTTTGAAGGATCAGAGTAATCGTAGTTCACCTCCCTTATTCCTACCCCTAATCCTATTCCTAATCCTAATCCCAATCCTAATCCACTGTTTATACTCCTGGATAAAGAGTTTTATCCCCAAATATATTGTTTATACTCCTAGATAAGGAGTTTTATCCCTTAATCTTTTATTTATTCTCCTAGACAAGGAGTTCTATCCCTTGAATCCCTTATCCCTTGTTTATACTCTCGGATGGAGAGTTTTATCCCTTAATCTCTTATCCCTTGTTTATACTCTCGGATGGAGAGTTCTATCCCTTAATCTATATTTATACTCCAAGATAAGGCGTTCTATCCCTAAAAATCCCTTATCCCTTATTTATACTCTCGGATGGAGAGTTCTATCCCTTAATCTAAATTTATACTCCTAGATAAGGAGTTCTATCCCTTAAAATCCCTTATCCCTTGGCCTATATGTATACTCTTGGAACCTAAGAGTGCTATCCCTAAATCCCATCCATTATTTAGACTCTTGGACAAAGAGTTTTATCCCTTGCTTTAAACCCTTACATAAAAACTTTTATATCCCTTATATAAATAAATTCCTAAAAATCCATAATAATATCCAAAATACCCTTATGCCAAAAATAACAAATGTATCTCCAAATTAATCCAATAAAATAAAAAAATTCTAAATCCAAAATATTCCCCAAAACAAAAATAAAAGTATTTTAATCCCCAAAATTGAATTAAATTTACTATGGCCCATATTTATCCAATTTAAATAAAATAAAAAAATAGTTTTTTTCTTAAACTAAATCCTAAACCTAAATTTACAAAAATACCTTAGCCCTGAAACCAGGAATTAAATCCCAAAAATCCTTGTTAAAAGAAAAAATATTTTTAGTACATAAAACAAAAATTAAAAATAAACAAACCCGTAATTATCCCTAAAAAATCCTAGTTATTCATCCTAATAATAAAAACCTAAAATCCTTCTATTATAAATCCTAATTAAACTTTAAATCCTAATTCATTAATTAAATTAAGTAATTAACTTAATTAATAAATAAAACCAGGGGGTGTATTTTCTGTTGGAAAATTATCATGGGCTGGTGTTTGAGGGTGCAGATAGCATTGGGAGTAAAGCCCAATGGCCAAAAATTCCATCGTGGGTGGTGGTTCACACAATAGAGTCATAAAACTGACTCTCAATCTGATGCGTTGGATTGCGTTGACTGAGGTTATGCCAGATCAATTATTGCACGCTCGATTAACATACTCACAAGGTAAACCAAATGGACGATGGAGATTGAAAGTCCACGAAGGGAGCACCATGGTCCCTCCATCACAGGAGGAGTCAAGGTCAAAGCATCGCGCGGCCAACAAAGGGTCGCGCATCCTAGATCTAGCAGCAAGGAGGAAGAGTATTTCAGCATGGTTCCCCTCAAACCGCCTTCATTTTTCTCTTTTCTTTCTCTCTCTATTTTCTCCTTCTCTCTCTATCTCTCAAAACACTCTCACTTCTCTCTTCCTCAACCGTCACCGGTGAGCTTCCGGCCACCGTACGACACCCTATAAACCACCGTCAAACCCCAGTTTCTGGTTGAGATTAAACTGAAATCTTCAACCTCTAAGAACCCTAACCCCACCCCAACCCAGATTCCCTATGGTTCGTTAAGGTTCGCAAGGAACCCTAAGAACCCTAACCCTCCACAATCATCCCAAACCTAGATTTCCCTTGAACCCTAAGGGTTCAGCGATGAACCATAACCCTAACCCGTATGAACCCTAGGGTTCAACACACGAACCCTAACCCTAACATAAACCCAGAAATACCCTAAACCCCAAAATTAAACACAAATCTAATCAAACATCAACAAACACAACATCAAGGAGTAAAAGCTATGTGATTACCTCCCTGGCCGTGTCCGTATTAAGCTGCAATCCTTCCTCTTCTTCTCCATTTTCGATTCATTAATCCTCTTCCTTTTTTGTTTGCAGGTGAACGATGGAGGCCAAGCACAGAGGGATTAGGGTTCTGATTTGAACCCTAATTCTCAAATGCGTAAGAGCTCTACTGAAGGGTGTGGGATTCGCGCAGTAGCTGTGTTCTTTAGCTTAGGGTTTTTTTTTTCTGAATTTTATCTCAGTTTATATAGACAAATTTTTAGGTTTAAGAATTGATTAGGTTGATTTGTTTTTAGGAATTTCTGATGTGATTTGATTCAATACAAATTGAGATTTTATTTGCTGTTATTTTTAGATTTTGATTTGAGTTTGTAATTTGATCCGAAAATTAATAAACATTGATTCATTTTGATTTTGTATTTCCTAATCTCTGCGCCAAATTAGGGTTCGTGAGGAAGAGGAAGATACTTGGGTCAACATTTTGACCCATAATAAAAATAAAATAAAGTAAAAATAAAAAATAAATAGTAATAAAACTTAATATGACCACAACCGTACAAAAATAAAATAGATACACATTATAAAGATTAAAATAAAATAAATAATATCACCAAAAACAATCCTAATAAGTGAATAAAACAACATAAATAATAATCAGTAACTATATTAATAAATAAATAGTAAAAATGAAATAATAATAAAAATCATATAATAATCACAACTGGTCCCTCCTAACCTAAACCCTAATTAATAATTAATAACATATAATTAAATTCTAAAACTAAAAAAATTATTCTTAATCAACAATTAAAAATAATATACTTAAAATTTAAACTTATTTAATTAATTCTAATGCCCTTTAAAAATAGAAAAAATAAACAATTGATATATTTAATCCTTCAAGAATAAATAAATTATACCATTAAATTAAAAAGGCCCAAACTTCCTAATAAACTCTAAAAAATAAATGTCTCTAAAATAAATAAAATAAATCCTAACAAATTATTAAAATTAAACAAGCTCCCTTTAAATAAAAAAAAAACCCTTATACTAAACCAATTCTAAAATGGGCCTAAAAGTGTTAGCAATCTCAGGAGCCCACTGACATCTAAATGACACCCCCTGATAGCACAAGAATCCAAAAACACTGGTCAAAATTTAGGGTACTATAGGATGGTACATAACCTATTCAATGGTATGAACAAGTTTTAACAAGTGTTTAGATATGGTTTATGGTGTTTGTTTGAAGAAAACTCGTGGGGAAAATGTTTGGCTCAAGAACTTGCAAAATATGAGGTTTTAGCAAATTTTGTTGGAGAGAAAATGCCGAGGTTTTGTAGAGTGATTGTTGTGTGTTTAGAAGCTTGGGGGATCCCTCTATTTATAGGGAAAAAGTAGGAGCAAGGGCTGATCAGAAACAAACATTATTAAGTTATGGCTTGATTGAGAATGAATGAGAAGTTTGCATGAGTTATGGAGTTCCAAGATGAGGTACAATGGTTGTAGGGTGGTTGGAGGCTTTTAGAGGTCTTACTTATGCAGAATAAACCATCACAAGGCTCCACGCAAATTGGTTTATGATAAAAGCAACTTTACAAGAATGACATTATGATCTTTTTACAAAACATGCTACAAATGGTAAGATTACTTGGATAATGCATTAATTCAATGTGTAATGCACACAAAACTTGTATAATTTTCTGATCATGGAAGGATTTGGAAGTTACAAGACCTGCAATTAAGGGATTTGGAGATTTGAAATGGTTTTGCTCTAAGAATTCATCATGAAGATGACTTGAAATTCAAGTTTGGAACCCTAACTTCCCATTTTCGAAACTCTCAACTTATGTATGGGAAAAAAATGTACTTGTACTTTTTGGAAAGCCCAAGACATGCTCTACAACTTTCATGTTTTAAGTTTTTCTTGAATCAAAATGGACCATGATGAAAATGGCTCACAAGTTGGTTACTTTTACAAGGCAGATTTGTGTCAAAAAATTTCTAAGTGTTGGAAATCAATTTTGAATGAAACACCAACTTTATGGGTTCATAACTTGAAATTTAAGCACTTTTTGGGAATTCATCCTCATTGACAAAGTTTTAGAATGTAAAGAGCTATTCAAATTGATCTTTGGAGCAAGAAAAATGGATGCTTGGATTGAGAGTTATGGCTTTGGCAAGTTGGCTCCAGATTAGGGTTTTTTCATAACTTAGAAAAAATTCACTTTCTTCAAAGTTGCTCTTTTTGCAAGTAACCTCTTGATTTTTCTTGATTGATCATGGTCCAAATATTATATTATCATGATCCTTGACTTAAGGAGTCCATGTTTGACCAAAATTCTCAAAATTCAACCTTGACTTTGAGGAACAGTTAACTTTTCATCAGATGAACTTAAATTCTTGCATTGTCTATGAATCAAGATTCTTGAATTAATCCAATCATGATAGTGGACTAATATAATGTATTTGAGGTACTTGAAACATATCTTGAGGTGTTGGATCATGCCTTGTTTCAAACGTCAACCAGGGACTAAATTAGGTCAAAAACCCTAATTTAGGTGTTGTCGTACCTCAAAAAATGAGAACGACCTCGCGAAGCGCAATCGCACACCCGCGGGATGGACTTAACAGAGTCGCCACCGATCTTTATTTATTCCATAGAAGGAAAGGAAAAATATCGAATAAAACCCCTAAAATAAAGGATAAGAAATGGTCATCGCAACCATTGTCTGAGTTCGGGAGTCGATTACGCAAGGGGAAGGTATTAGCACCCCTCACGTCCGTTGTACTCAACGGGAACCGTTTAGTTAAGGTTAAATGTATGTTAGCTTAAGGATTGTTTCTAGTCTTCTACTTAATGGGAAAGGAAGGTAAATGATTATTGTTAAAGGAGAGAGAACCTAAAGAGGTTTTATTACAAGGGTGCTCGCAAAGACTTCGCAGTCTCGTGCCTACGTATCCTTATGAGGATGGAATCAGAGCAATCGTAGTTCACCTAACTAAGGGTGAGGAACCATTGACTACGGCCAAAGTTCCATGGGGAACGAGTATTCATGATCATGATACTCACGTAGAGTTAAAGAACTCTCTAATGCTAAGTTGTGATGAGATTGGATGGCTATGAGGCCAAAGGGAAAAGATGGTACCTTATGACTTTGAGGTCAAGGGTTGAAGATGCTTTGGTTTCTTGATGAAAATCAAGATCTGTCCATAAAATGGAGTTTTGAGTATGATTGGATGTATTTTAAGAATGATGATCATCAAATGATCAAAGAGTTTATGCTAAAGTGTTAAACTCTAACACTCTCTATCATTCAAGATTAGTTTGAGAAAATTGTTTGTCGGACAACGAACATTGATAAAGATCAATGGTTCAAAGAGCTGTGCTAGAATGCTAGACTCTAACATCTCTTAGTCCAAATTGTTTTTAAGTGTTTTAAGGATGAAGGAAAGAAATGATTGGCTACCTCAATGTGCAAGACTTGAGACCAATCTTTCAAAGGGTTATGCTAGAATGCTAGATTCTAACAATCCTTTTCTTTCAAGTTTATTTCAAAAAAAGATTTGATGTATTTTGAAGTATTGCTATCCTTGAAGAAGGATAAATTCTTGAGATGATGATTGTCAAAGGTAAGTGGTGACAAAAGGTGGAAGGTAAAATAGAAAAAGGTGAAAGGTGGCTCGCCAAGAATTGTGATCCTTGTGCCTACGTATTCTCATTAAAAAATGAGAAATCAGAGCGTCCGTAGTTCTGATTACTACAGGTTGTTGGTTGAGCTATGTTAAGTGACTGGCGAACGTTTGAGAAAATGTTCAAAGAGTTATGCTAGAGTGCTGTGTAACGCCCCGATTTTGATTATTTCCCAATCATGTGGAGTATTTTATTTTAATTGGATGATAAATTATTTTAATTGTGAATTTGGTGTGTTAAATGTTATTTTACCGTTTTGAGAGTTTTCGGGGAAATTAGAATGGAGAGTATTTTAGACTTTTCTCGATTAATGATAAATTAGAAATTAAGTGGAATTAGAATTTGTGAGAAAAATGAATTAATTGATTGTTTGGAAAATGAGAGAAAAGAAATAGAAAGAAAAGAGATAGAAAGGAAAAATAGTAAGAAAAAGAGAATTAGAGAAAAAGAAGAGAAAGAAAAAGGAAGAAGAGAAAAGAAGGAGAAAAGTTTGGGAAAACTAGGAAAATTCATCAAGAACAATCAATAGCAAGTTTGGAAGCCGGGTAAGGGTGTGAAATCTTGTTATCTTAGCAATGTGTATGATTATGTATGATTGTATTGTTGATTTTGTTGATTTTCATGAGTTTTGGAACTAAACCCATTTGTGTAGAAAATGGTAGAAATCGATGTTTTCGCGGATAGAAATCGATATAAATTGTGTTGTATAATCTCCCTAGGTTGATGAATCATTGCTATGAATTGTTTTGCTGTTGGAAGTGATTTGGGGGAGAAAATGGAGATTTGGGAGTTTTTGGAACAGTGAAAACGAAGCAGAATTTCTGCTTCTGGTGCAGAGCGCCGGGCGAAAGGCCCAGAGCGCCGGGCGGTTTGAGCCTTCGCCGGGCGAAATTGAGAGGCGCGAGGGTGCCAAGCTACTAGTTTGGTTCAGGTTTGGGGGAATTTCCTTCGCCCCTCCTTCGCCGGGTGAAGCGAAGGCGAAAACGAAGCGTCGTCGGGCGAAACTCCCCTGTCGCCGGGCGCTTTTGTTTTTTTTTCTTATAATTTTCTTTTCTTTTAACGATTCATAATTCTCGAACCGTAACTCCGATTTAGGCGTTCTTTATATCGTTAGAAAGCTATTGAGCTGTACTTTATGATTATGATGGTGTGGAAACTGTTGGCCGATTTTATTATGTCGGAAAGTCGGGAATAGTGCTATTTAGCGACTTTTACCGTTTTGATTGTGTATTTGAATGCGAATTATACAATAGTGCATTGATGTGAATGTATATAGATTGTATGTGATTGTATGAGATGAATGCATGAATAAATTGTGAATATATATGCATTTCAAGAATGTCTTGTGTCATTTTGCATGTGAAGCATCATGAAATACATTCTTGTGTTAAGCGATTCTAAGGAGAATCCGTGGTAACATCGTGTGCCTATGTGAGGTGTGAGCTATGATTACGAACGATTGTGTGCCTATGTGAGGTGTGAGCAATCGGATTGTGTGCCTAGGTGAGGTGTGAGCAATCAGATGTGTGCCCGCGTGTGGGGTGTGAGCGATCGGGTCGTGTGCCCAGGTGGGGTGTGAGCGATCCATAAACATTGTGTGCCCATGTGGGGTGTGAGCAATGGGTGAACATCGTAGGCCCGACGGGGAGTTACTTTGGTAACGAGCGATGGTTCCAGCAGAAGTTCCTGAGTGAACTTGAGATGATTGAGTCGGTACCGCATTGCATTTGCATAGAGTCGTGAGTCGGTCTCTATGATTTGCATTTATCATCTTTATAATGATGTGATGTTGAGTAAACATAATTGTGTATGTTTATGTGGAATGATTGGGAATTGTGAAAGTATGCATGATGAATATGCTTGGTTGATATGTAGATATACATTGTGATGTATATGGAGGAAATTGTGATGGATTGTGGTGAGAATGTGGAATATGTGTATTTTTATGTTTATATATATAATTATATACATTGTTATTATGATAATATTTCTCACCCTTCTGCTGTTTTATAATGCTCTATGAGGCATTGCAGAGTAGGTATACTGGTGGTCTTTTGTGAGGCGTGTCTTCATTCTTTTGGTCGGTCGGCTCTGATATGTAGCACCGGGTAGCTAGGATGGCTGTGATTCTTTTGTGATACATATGTATATGTATCTTGCTGATGAATGTTTATGTGAACATGTATGATGTTGGTGGAGAATATTTGATGATTCATGTATATATGTATATATGTTTGCTGTTATTCAATGTTTAGATTTTCCGCTTTTATTCTAAATATTGAGATGTGGGTGTAAGGACTAAGTTCCTCTGTTGCAAGTTGCCCCACTGTTGCATATCAATGTTGAGCAGGTGTTGTATGTTGTAAAATTGTGTATGATGTGACATGCCTCTTTTATGCCATGTTGTAATTATACTCTGACGAAATTTTTAATATGTGCCTAAATGATTATGTGATTATTTGGGGGTATAGAAAGCGGGTGTTACATTAAGTGGTATCAGAGCCAGAGTTGAGTCAGTTGTGTCTGTCTTGTTGTCATATTATTTGAATTGTTGTTTAACTTTGTTGTCATTTTTGGGAATGATTAGAATATGGCTGGTAGAAACGACAATGCGATGGCTGCTGCTTTGGAAGCAATGGCTAGGGCGGTGCAAGGTGCGCCGAATATGAATCCTAATGACGAGTTCAGGAAGAATCAACCACCGGTTTTCAAAGGAAGATTTGATCCCGATGGTGCTCAACTTTGGTTGAAAGAGATTGAAAGGATCTTCAGAGTCATGGACTGTGAGGAAGAGAATAAAGTGAGGCTTGAGTCTCACATGCTGAAGGAAGAAGCCGACGATTGGTGGGTCGGTATGCGTCAAATTCTTGAGGTGGATGATGAAGAGGTAACTTGGGATTTATTTCATACTTAGTTCTTAAGGAAGTATTACCCTGAAAGTGTGAAAGGGAAGAAGGAGATGGAGTTCCTTGAATTGAAACAAGGTAGTATGTCCGTGGTGGACTATACTGCTAAGTTCGTGGAGTTGGTTCAATTCCATCCTCATTATGCTGCAATCACTGCTGAGTTCTCAAAGTGTATTAAATATGAGAATGGTTTACGTCCTGAGATTAAACAGGCTGTGGGATATCAAAGGATAAGAAGGTTTTCCGATTTGACGGAATGTTGTAGAATCTTCGAGGAAGATAGCAAGGCTCATTCTACACATTACAAAAGTTTGAATGAGAGGAAGGGAAAGCAACAAGCTAGAAGTGGACCTTATGTGACACCTGTTGATAAGGGCAGGCATAGGGGAAACTTTGAGAAGAGATCTGGAGGAGGAGGTTCTGGTCCCATTAAGTGTTATAGTGTGGAGAAATAGGTCATAAATCATTTGAGTGTGGGAAGACTGTGTTGAAATGTTCTAACTATGGAGGCCTTGGGCATGCTGCTACAGATTGTAGAAGGAATATGGTGAAGTGCTATAATTGTGGAGAAGTTGGTCACATTAGTACTAAGTGTACTAAGCCGAAACAAGCTCAAGCGGGCGGAAAGGTGTTTGCATTGGCGGGGACTCAAACTACTAGTGTAGACCGTTTGATTAAAGGTACATGCTTTATTAATAGTACGCCTTTAGTTGCTATTATTGATACGGGAGCGACTCATTCGTTTGTTTCGTCTGAGTGCGCGAAGTGTTTGAATCTTGTGTTGTCTCTGATGGATGGTAAGTTGGTTATTGATACTCCAGCAATGGGGTCAGTAACTACTTCGTTGGTTTGTTTACGTTGTCCTTTGACCATTTATGGTAAAGACTTCGAGATGGATTTAGTGTGTTTGCCGCTGGAAGGTTTAGACGTAATCTTGGGTATGAACTGGTTGCGATTTAATCGAGTTCATATAAGGTTTCCTTCTTTGGAAGATGATGAAGATGAGAGTTTCCTATCCACTAAAGAATTGAAGAAACTTTTAGCGGACGAAGCTCAATTGTTCGGTTTGTTTGCATCATTGTCTGTGGATAGTCAAGTGTCCCTTGATGTGTTTCCTGATGTTTGTGATTTTCCTGAGGTGTTTCCTGAGGATATTAAGGATGTACCGCCGGAGAGAGAAGTTGAGTTTTCTATTGATCTAGTTCCAGGTACGAGACCGATTTCGATGGCACCGTATCGTATGTCGGCATCGGAGTTGGTGGAATTGAAGAAGCAATTGAATGACTTGTTGGACAAGAGATTTGTAAGACCAAGTGTTTCTCCGTGGGGTGCTCCAGTATTGTTGGTAAAGAAAAAGGATGGAAGTATGCGGTTGTGCATTGATTATCGACAATTGAACAAGGTGACAATTAAGAACAAGTATCTGCTTCCAAGGATCGATGATTTGATGGACCAATTGGTTGGTGCGCGTGTTTTTAGCAAGATTGATTTGAGATCGGGATATCACCAGATTCGTGTGAAAGAAGAGGATATTCAAAAGACGGCCTTTAGGACACGGTATGGTCATTACGAATATTCCGTGATGCCATTCGGGGTTTCTAATGCGCCGGGTGTGTTTATGGAATACATGAATTGTATTTTTCATGAACAGTTGGATCGTTTTGTGGTTGTGTTCATCGATGATATTTTGATTTACTCTAAGTCTCAGGAGGAGCATGAAGAGCATTTGAGAATTGTGTTGCAAATTTTGAAAGAGAAACGATTGTATGCGAAGTTGTCGAAATGTGAATTTTGGTTGTCGGAGGTAAGTTTCCTTGGACATGTTATTTCCGGTAGTGGTATTAGTGTTGAACCATCCAAGATTGATGCGGTGATGCAATGGGAGGCTCCTAGATCAGTTACAGAGATTCGAAGCTTTTTAGGCTTGGCGGGTTATTATCGGAGGTTTATTGAGGGATTTTCAAAGTTGGCACTTCCGTTAACGCAATTGACTTGTAAGGATAAGGCTTTCATTTGGGATATTCATTGTGAAGAGAGTTTCAATGAGTTAAAAAGAAGGTTGACAACGGCTCCGATCCTGATTTTGCCAAATCCTACGGAACCATTTGTTGTGTATTGTGATGCTTCATTGGTTGGTTTAGGTGGTGTTTTGATGCAAGATGGAAAAGTTGTGGCTTATGCTTCAAGACAATTGAGAGTACATGAAAAGAATTATCCTACGCATGACTTGGAGTTGGCGGCCGTGGTGTTTGTTTTGAAAATTTGGAGACACTATCTTTATGGTGCAAGATTTGAAGTTTTTAGTGATCACAAGAGCTTGAAATATTTATTTGATAAAAAAGAGTTGAACATGAGACAAAGAAGGTGGTTGGAGCTTTTGAAGGATTATGATTTTGGTTTGAATTACCATCCGGGCAAGGCAAACGTGGTGGCCGATGCTTTGAGTTGGAAGTCGTTACATATGTCTGCATTGATGGCGAGAGAATGGGAACTTTTGGAGAATTTTAGAGACTTGAGTTTAATTTGTGAAATGACGCCGAGAAGTGTGAAACTTGGTATGCTACATGTTACGAATGATTTTCTTGCAACCGTGTGTGAAAAGCAAAAGTTGGACTTGAAATTCGTTGATTTGATGTTGAATGAGAATGAGGATTTCAAGGTTGATAATTTTGGAGTTTTGAGATTCCATGGTCGTATTTGTATTCCCGATGTTGTAGAGTTGAAAAAGGTGATATTGGAAGAAGGACACCGAAGTAACTTAAGTATTCATCCGGGAGCGAATAAAATGTATCAAGATTTGAAGAAAATCTTTTGGTGGTCCGGGTTAAAGAGAGATGTGGCTCAATTTGTGTATGCGTGCTTAACTTGTCAGAAGTCGAAGATAGAACATCAAAAGCCTAGTGGATTGATGCAGCCGTTGGACATTCCGGAGTGGAAGTGGGATAGTATATCGATGGATTTTGTCATGGGACTTCCGAATACGCAAAGAGGTCATAATGCTATTTGGGTAATTGTTGATAGGCTTACTAAATCTGCTCACTTCATTCCAATTGACATTAGTTATCCTTTGGAGAGGTTAGCTGAGATTTATGTTCTTGTGGTTGTGAAGTTGCATGGGGTTCCTAAGAGTATTGTATCGGATAGAGATCCTAGATTTACATCGAGGTTTTGGGAGAGTTTACAAAAGGCTTTGGGTTCTAAGCTAAGATTGAGTTCGGCTTATCATCCGCAAACGGATGGTCAAACCAAGAGGACAATTCAATCGTTGGAGGATTTATTGCGTGCTTGTGTGCTCGAGCAAGGTGGTGCTTGGGATAGTTATTTGGCGTTGATTGAATTCACCTACAATAATAGTTTTCATTCAAGTATAGGTATGGCACCATTTGAGGCTTTATATGGTCGGAGATGTCGAACACCTTTGTGTTGGCATGAAACAGGTGAGAGGACGGTAGTTGGACCGGAAATGGTACAACAAACGACGGAGAAAGTGAGGTTTATCCGTGAGAAGATGAAAGCTTCTCAAAGTAGACAGAAGAGCTATCATGACAAGAGAAGAAAAGATCTTGAGTTTCAAGAAGGTGACCATGTATTTCTGAGAGTTACGCTGATTACGGGTGTGGGTCGTGCTTTGAAATCGAAGAAGTTGACTTCTCGTTTTATTGGTCCGTATCAGATTTCTGCACGAGTTGGTGTTATGGCTTACCGTGTGGCGTTGCCTCCGAATCTTTCCAATTTGCATGATGTATTCCATGTTTCGCAACTTCGGAAGTATGTTCCGGATCCGTCACATGTTATTCCTATGGACGAGGTTGAAGTGAGAGATAACCTTACGGTGGAAGCTTTACCGATTAGGATTCTGGATCATGAAGTTAAGAAGCTAAGAGGCAAGGATATTGCGCTTGTGAAGGTAGCGTGGGGAGGCGCTGTGGAAGGCAATGTGACTTGGGAACTAGAGAGTAGGATGCGAGAGTCATATCTGGAGTTGTTTGAATCAGGTAATATTTTCGAGGACGAAAATTTCTAAAGTGGGGGAGAGTTGTAACGCCCCGATTTTGATTATTTCCCAATCATGTGGAGTATTTTATTTTAATTGGATGATAAATTATTTTAATTGTGAATTTGGTGTGTTAAATGTTATTTTACCGTTTTGAGAGTTTTCGGGGAAATTAGAATGGAGAGTATTTTAGACTTTTCTCGATTAATGATAAATTAGAAATTAAGTGGAATTAGAATTTGTGAGAAAAATGAATTAATTGATTGTTTGGAAAATGAGAGAAAAGAAATAGAAAGAAAAGAGATAGAAAGGAAAAATAGTAAGAAAAAGAGAATTAGAGAAAAAGAAGAGAAAGAAAAAGGAAGAAGAGAAAAGAAGGAGAAAAGTTTGGGAAAACTAGGAAAATTCATCAAGAACAATCAATAGCAAGTTTGGAAGCCGGGTAAGGGTGTGAAATCTTGTTATCTTAGCAATGTGTATGATTATGTATGATTGTATTGTTGATTTTGTTGATTTTCATGAGTTTTGGAACTAAACCCATTTGTGTAGAAAATGGTAGAAATCGATGTTTTCGCGGATAGAAATCGATATAAATTGTGTTGTATAATCTCCCTAGGTTGATGAATCATTGCTATGAATTGTTTTGCTGTTGGAAGTGATTTGGGGGAGAAAATGGAGATTTGGGAGTTTTTGGAACAGTGAAAACGAAGCAGAATTTCTGCTTCTGGTGCAGAGCGCCGGGCGAAAGGCCCAGAGCGTCGGGCGGTTCGAGCCTTCGCCGGGCGAAATTGAGAGGCGCGAGGGTGCCAAGCTACTGGTTTGGTTCAGGTTTGGGGGAATTTCCTTCGCCCCTCCTTCGCCGGGCGAAGCGAAGGCGAAAACGAAGCGTCGCCGGGCGAAACTCCACTGTCGCCGGGCGCTTTTGTTTTTTTTTCTTATAATTTTCTTTTCTTTTAACGATTCATAATTCTCGAACCGTAACTCCGATTTAGGCGTTCTTTATATCGTTGGAAAGCTATTGAGCTGTACTTTATGATTATGATGGTGTGGAAACTGTTGGCCAATTTTATTATGTCGGAAAGTCGGGAATAGTTCTATTTAGCGACTTTTACCGTTTTGATTGTGTATTTGAATGCGAATTATACAATAGTGCATTGATGTGAATGTATATAGATTGTATGTGATTGTATGAGATGAATGCATGAATAAATTGTGAATATATATGCATTTCAAGAATGTCTTGTGTCATTTTGCATGTGAAGCATCATGAAATACATTCTTGTGTTGAGCGATTCTAAGGAGAATCTGTGGTAACATCGTGTGCCTATGTGAGGTGTGAGCGATGATTACGAACGATTGTGTGCCTATGTGAGGTGTGAGCAATCAGATTGTGTGCCTAGGTGAGGTGTGAGCAATCAGATCGTGTGCCCGCGTGTGGGGTGTGAGCGATCGGGTCGTGTGCCCAGGTGGGGTGTGAGCGATCCATAAACATTGTGTGCCCATGTGGGGTGTGAGCAATGGGTGAACATCGTAGGCCCGACGGGGAGTTACTTTGGTAACGAGCGATGGTTCCAGCAGAAGTTCCTGAGTGAACTTGAGATGATTGAGTCGGTACCGCATTGCATTTGCATAGAGTCATGAGTCGGTCTCTATGATTTGCATTTATCATCTTTATAATGATGTGATGTTGAGTAAACATAATTGTGTATGTTTATGTGGAATGATTGGGAATTGTGAAAGTATGCATAATGAATATGCTTGGTTGATATGTAGATATACATTGTGATGTATATGGAGGAAATTGTGATGGATTGTGGTGAGAATGTGGAATATGTGTATTTTTATGTTTATATATATAATTATATACATTGTTATTATGATAATATTTCTCACCCTTCTGCTGTTTTATAATGCTCTATGAGGCATTGCAGAGTAGGTATGCTGGTGGTCTTTTGTGAGGCGTGTCTTCATTCTTTTGGTCGGTCGGCTCTGATATGTAGCACCGGGTAGCTAGGATGGCTGTGATTCTTTTGTGATACATATGTATATGTATCTTGCTGATGAATGTTTATGTGAACATGTATAATGTTGGTGGAGAATATTTGATGATTCATGTATATATGTATATATGTTTACTGTTATTCAATGTTTAGATTTTCCGCTTTTATTCTAAATATTGAGATGTGGGTGTAAGGACTAAGTTCCTCTGTTGCAAGTTGCCCCACTGTTGCATATCAATGTTGAGCAGGTGTTGTATGTTGTAAAATTGTGTATGATGTGACATGCCTCTTTTATGCCATGTTGTAATTATACTCTGACGAAATTTTTAATATGTGCCTAAATGATTATGTGATTATTTGGGGGTATAGAAAGGGGGTGTTACATGCAGGACTCTAACGGCTCTTATTCATTTAAGTTGATAATGAAAGTTATTCGATGGATAATGAACACTTGATGAAAATCAATTGTTCGATGAGTTGTGTCAAGATGCTAGATCTTGGCGGCTCTTATTCATCCAAGTTGTGATTAAGATCGTTTTGAGGACAATGAGCTTTTGACAATAATCAAAAGCTCAAAAGGGTCATGTCAAATGCTAGATCTTAACGGCCCTTATTTGTCCAAGTTGATATTGAAATTGTTTAATGGACAATGAACGTTTGATGAAAATCAATTGCTCGAAGAGTTGTGCCAAGATGCTAGATCTTGACGGCTCTTATTAGTCCAAGTCTAGACTTAAAGTTATCTATCGGATAACGAACATTTGATGAAAGTCAAATGTTCAAAGAGTTGTGCTAAAGTGCTAGACCTTGACGGCTCTTTTTTATCCGAGTCAATAAAAATTGTTTAATGAAATGGAAATCGAAATAAAATCGAAATGGTCTCGTCTCAATCAAAATTTAATCGAGAAATCGATAATATAATGATATTTGACTTTCATTGACCAACCAAAAAATGGCCTCATACTAATCAAGATTTTTAGTGATTCGAATAAATCAACAAATCAAGATTCTTGAAATATCATTGGCCAACAAACTGAAATCGAAAATCTAAGTAAAAAACGAAATGAGAAATAAAAAAGGTAAGATTGGTGGATTAATTTAGGAAACACAAAAATAATCAAACCAAAATAGTAAAATTGTAAAACTATTATCTAAGAGAATTTATAAAACCAAAATCTTAAAAAAAAAGGAGGGGTGTACAAAGAATAGAGAGGTTGGAGAAGACATGGAATCACTTGGACCTAGAGCCCATCATCCAACAATTCAGAAAGACACGATAATAAACAAGGAAAGGGTGGCATGGATGAAAAACATGGGTCATAGAATCCCACAGCTAAAACCCGCTCTCTCTTAAATCATCATCAGATTCAAGAATAATAAAAAAGAGTAAAAAAAAAACAAAATAAACAGGGCTACATAAAAACAACACGCCATCATCATTATAACTTGTTCTCCTTTAACAGTAGAGAAAGGATGAGCCATGGTGAAAACACGGTTAAACGACGCGAAACAAAAGGCAACGCAACACGATTCTCTTCCGACCTCCTTCTTAATGTATGACCTCGCTTTCAATCGCGGTTTCAAGGTTTTCGCTCAAGATTTCATTCCAGGTGATTCGGTCTCCTTCTTCTTCGATCTCTCAGTTCTGGTTCGATCTGAGTTTTTGTGATTGAAAGGGTTTGATATGAGTTTGTGAATCTCTCTTCTTCTTAAATCATTTTTCTGTTTAGGGTTTGGTTTTGTTTCGAAGGTTGTTGTTTGTTTATGAAGAATGGGTTGAAGGTTATTGGGTTGCGAAGGAGTATGAAGAAGGAACGAGAGTTGTTGTTGACTCGGTGATGGAGGTTTCGAGGATGTGGTTTTTGGAAGATGGAGGGATCTGTGTTGAGTGGACGAATGGGAAAGGGCTGATGCAAGATTGGTGTTGGAGGAGGAACAAACAGAGGAAGTGGGTCATTGTTGTGAGGAGAGGAATTGGTTTGAGGTAGCGGACGGAGTTGGAGGGAAGGTTGGATGGTTTCCGGCGAGAAAGTTTCGGTTGGAATATCAGTGGTTGAGAAGGTCGTGTTCAACGGATTTGTATGTCGATGAGGAAGAGGAAGCTTATTGAAGGTGAGTTAAAGGTTGGTACGCCGTGGATTTCGAATGAGGTTTGATGAGAATGAAGGTTCAGAGTTCCCCCCGTCTTTTCTTTGAAGGTCCAAGGGTGAGGTTTTTTTTGTGAGCTGTTTTTGTTCCTCTTTTAATCCCACCAAATCTTGTCTCGTTACCGTGATATCCCTTTCATCTTGCAGGCCTAGCTATTGTTATTGTAGGTTGATACGGTAAAGCAGGTTGTTTGGACAGTCCATCGTTGCACGAATCGGGCAAAGCGTGGGATATGAGTTTTGTTGCAACTTATTTGGTTGTGTAGTGATACGTGTGGCAACGGGGAGTCTCGCAAGGCTTGGTACAATTTGCAACAAAGTGTCTACTTGAAGTTGACATTACATGAGGTTTGCAGGGTCAACGTTTTGGCACAGCTGGTGTATTGAGCCTTTCATGCGCAGAGGCTTGTCTTCTTGTGGAATATCATTTTTATTTTGTGAAGTATAATGGGCTGAAGAATTTTTTTTGTAATCTTTAAGAATGGGCTTTGGATACTTTTTGTTACACAAATTGGGTGTATTGCAGTCTGTCGTGCATGGGAAAGAAAGAGATCTCTTTTTGACTTTTTTGTTTTTGTATTAAATAAATAAATGAAGAAAGACTTCAAGTACCAAATTTAAGATTTTTTGTAGACAAAAGAAAATAATTAAATGAGCTAATTAAAACTAAATCTAAATTATAATTAAGATTGAAATTAAAAATAAATTAAAAGATATAAACTAAACTAAGTTCAAAATTAAACTAGATTGATTCTAAATAATTCAAAATTAAATATTTAAATAAATATAAAAATAAATAAATAAAACTAAGAATGACATGGAATGATAAAAATCGGCTAAAGTATATGATTAAAGAAAATGCAAAAATGGCCGACTTAAAATGATATGATGATGATTAATGGATCTAAGGGTAAAATTTGGGGTACAACAGTTGCCCCTATTTAAATAGCTTTACCGGATGGCACGATGAAAGAAAATTCTCGGGACATCAAGGTGGAAAGGTATTTAAATATAGCAAACCGAAAATTTTGCCCTTAGATGGAATGCAGATGCTAAGGACAAGCAACAAACATGCAAATGCTGACATGTCATGAACTTCTAGTATGATGATATGATGTCATGATTGTGCAAAAAATGTAAACAATCAAGATACCAAGGACAAAGAGCTACCAAACACAGGTGAGCTTCACTGGGGAATGATGAAGGTTAGTATCCACGAGGAAGACTCCCTGGGGATACAGGCTGACCAACAAAAAACAAAACTCACTGAGGAGACTCTGAGGCAACACTGTGGATAGAAAAACTGAGGGGAAACCCTACAAGTTCTTACTGGAGATAGGACACCAAAAAGGTGTTCTCCACTGGGGAAAGATCCAGGGAGGTAGACGACGCGGTTCAAAAGTAACCGGACGATACTGGGGAAAATACACATTCTTACTGGGCATGAAACCAGAACAAAGACATGATCACCGCTGGGGATTAGTTTGAAATAAAAGGATAGACATCCTACAAAGATTTTCTGGGGATTTCCTATACTGAAGAGTTCAAACGGGATCTTCAAGAAAAGCCAGAAAAGACAGAGGTAAACTCCGCGTCAGATGATGAAAGGTGACTGGACCTTTTGGCTGTGAATGAGGTTAATGAATCAAAAATGTACCAGAACTGGTTGAGATGACAAATATGATTCCGTTTATGGAGGATGCCTGCGATGACTGGACTTTAGGTTCAAGCTTGACACGATTCAAGCAGGAACAAACTGAAATAAAAGCCTAAGGTGACTCGATTCAAACCAAAGATGGTGCCAACGATAATTGGACTTTGGGTTCAAGCTTGACACGATTCAAACAGGAACTGGATCTTAAGACAAGAGACAATGTTCGACACAATTAGAACAAGGACTCGGTTCAAGTTTGACACAATTTAAACAAGAACAAGATCTTAAAACAAGAGACAATGTCCGACACAATTCGAACAAGGACTCAGTTCAGGTTTGACACGATTCAAACAAGAACAAGATCTTAAAAACAAGAAACAATGTCCGACACGATTCGAACAAGGACTCGGTTCAAGTTTGACACGATTCAAACAAGAACAAGATCTTAAAACAAGAGACAATGTTCGACACGATTCGAACAAGGACTCGGTTCAAGTTTGACACGATTCAAACAAGATCAAGATCTTAAAAGCCTAAGGTGACTCGATTCAAACCAAAGACGGTGCCAACGATAATTGGACTTTAGGTTCAAGCTTGACACGATTCAAGCAGGAACGATTTTAAACAACAGGAAAGATGCCAGCAATGACTGGACTTTAGGTATCTAGATGAGGTGATTAAGTACCATAGATCGGTACCAGGGTTGCAGGTTAGACTTCCTGGGGAATACCAATTATGGTTGCAACAAGGGCTGACGACAAGGAAACAAAACAAATTCGAGGGTATAGAACCTGAACTCGGAACACCTCATCAAACAGATTAACGGAAAAGAAAAACACATATTCGAGGATACGGAACCTGAACTTGGAACACCTCATCAAATAGATTGACGGGAAGAAAAACCTCAAATAGGGATCACATTAAACAGGTTGATGGCAAGGAAATAACACATATCCGAGGGTACGGAACCTGAACTCGGAACACCTCATCAAACGGATTGACGGAAAAGAAAAACACATATTCGAGGATACGGAACCTGAACTCGGAACACCTCATCAAACAGATTGACGGGAAGAAAAACCTCAAATAGGGATCACATCAAACAGGTTGATGGCAAGGAAATAACACATATCCGAGGGTACGGAACTTGAACTCGGAACACCTCATCAAACGGATTGACGGAAAGAAAAACCTCAAATAGGGATCACATCAAACAGGTTGATGGCAAGGAAATAACATATATCCGAGGGTACGGAACCTGAACTTGGAACACCTCATCAAACGGATTGACGGAAAGGAAATAACACATATCCGAGGGTACGGAACCTGAACTCGGAACACCTCATCAAACAGATTGACGGGAAGAAACACCTCAAATAGGGATCACATCAAACAGGTTGATGGAAAGTGACTGATTAGAGGTAACACCATTGGTAACTGTAGAAGTACGAATAAAACCAAGGACGGATAAGCTTCTCGAGAAAGAGATTGCCACTTGTTGTTGGGTATAAATTCCAAAGAGATGTTGATATTACAACACTGCTGGAGGAATAATTGTCTTCAATGAGGATCTGTAAAAGATTCTTCCTGCAAGACACAGTGCAAAATAAATGCACGTTCAAGATGGGCTCAGAAACCACACCTGCCAGGGGCCAAGGTTCAGTTTAGGAGCAAGCTAGAAAGAAACGGTCAAACAAGACTCCAATTGAGGAATGAACTCAACTGGGGATTTATCTTATCCGAATGTGGAAAAAGATAACTGAAGCAACCATCTTCCACGAGGATAAAACTCTGTGGGGAATTCAGAAGGAATGAGCACTTTATGCCTAGGGCTGACACCTCTATTGGAGAGAAAAGACAAACCCAGTCACTTGGGGAGATAAACGCCAAAGTGAACAACACAGGTAAACACCAGAAACATGTAGCAAAAATGATAATATGCTATGCATATGAGTGCTTATTCCATGTTTAAGCTTATGATGACAAAACGGACAAGAAGCGAAACTGAAGATGAAATAAACATCTCGACGAGGATACCCAGCCAAACTCAAAAGGTTGGACCATCACTGAGGGTGAAGTAGCTTTACTTCAAGGTTATGTCCTTCTCTGGGGGAAAGAGTACTCCACTTGATATAGCATCTTGACTTCACTAGGAATACCATCATGAGTTTAATTTCTTCATTGGAGTGAAGAGATCCATTGGGAAGTGCCAAGATTAGCTGAAGAGACAACTTACTGGGAGCTAGCAGAGACGCCACAAAAGCTGAGTAGTTCTGCATAACTCATCTGCCCCAGGGTACATGGTCTGTCAGAAGAATACATCAAGAAAATTTTATAGAAGAATTAGCATACAAGGTGTTTCAATATCTTCAAACTCTTGGAGAGATTTACTGAATCTCGACATAACTGCCCCTGATTGACTGCTTTGCACGACAGAGCCCGTGAACTAGTCATGTGTCTTGATCGAAACCCCAGGTTGAAGCTGAGAGATTGATTGGGTTCCGCTAGGGAAAATCATTATACAAAGCCTAAGAGGAGGCTGGATTCTACTTGGGGAAAAAAATCATTATACAAAGCCTAAGAGGAGGCTATCTGATAGTTTATACTCATCCCGGAGTATACAGAGCCCAAGATTAACAGCGTCTGCACAATAAAGTCCTTGAACTTGTGCTTCGGACTGGTTGTTGACAACTAGGGAACAAACTTTCCCCTGTCAAGTTGATCTATGAAGGAGATGCCCCAGACTAGTTGTTTTTTAGAGGTTTGTAGAATCTCGACTTGACTGCTTCTGATTAACTGGTCTTGTGAGGATAAGTCATCAAAAGGATTTTACAGAAGAATTGAAATACCAAACACTTCAATATCTTCAAACTCTTGGAGAGGTTCAGGAAACTTGACGTAACTGTCCCTAGTTCAACTGTTTTTGCCACACCAAGCCCTTTAGACTGTGGTAGAAGCAACTGGGGAACAAACTTGCCCCTGCTGGCGGGTTACTAGGGTCCAAACTTACCGTAAGATGACCTCAACAAGACTTGCCTCAATATTCTGAACTTTGAAGAGTTCTGCCCCTGATGCTTAGCTCTTGGGATGATGGATTGGCAGAACCTTCTGTTTAGTTGCCCCTTGACTGAGCTTCCTTTATCAAATCAAATTCCCTAGCTGACTGCATTTGTCGGGATTCCTTTGATGTTGAATCAATTCACAAACAAGTATTGTTCATTTAAAATTGGCAATTTCAATGCGAAAATTCATGCAAGCTTTTGAAAACAAATTTTATTGATGAAAACACACAGTGGAATGATTAAACAATCAAAAACAAAGTGGATCTGGTCATTTACAGAATGACAGGCGAAGTGATGAACACACGCAATTAGCAAAGATCATTAGGAGTCAGGTTAATCAACCTTGTTGTAGTATACTTTCGAAACAACCTTACCTCAATTAGGTCTTTTAAGGGTTGTATCGTGGCCTGGTTCACGGTTTTATGAAACAAAGGATAAAGGCTCAAAGTTTATTTGGTACTCACCCCATCTTCGTGATGAACTCCAATCCTACACTCAGTTAACTCAAGTTATACATTCAGGTTCCCACAGACTAGGAATGAACTGATGATAGTTGATGATGATTCGGACACCTTGAATAGTCATTACTCCCTTGCAGAATTTGGTTGATCTTTGAGACTTGGAGACTTCTCCTTGTCTTTGCTGGTTGAGGTCACGATACCTCTTCTTTTGATTTGATTGAGGTCATGATACCTCTCTTTGTTTGCGGTTAGGACCTCCTTTTTGTTTGATTGTTGCTTTGAAACTCCTTTTTTGGCTGTTGTACAAGTTCTTTTTGTATAAGGCAAAGTTCTGGGCTTCCCATCTTTCTTGGCTTTTGCCTTGAAAGGGACTCGGCTCATCCTTTGATTAAGGATTTTTCAGATATCCTTCCTTATTGTTGCTTGGATGAACAACTTGTACAACGCTAACTCATTTGATTTGAGAGAATTGACTGGTGTCTTGCATGAAGAGCTTGCGTTCGAATGCGTAACCAAGTTAAACTGAGAACTACCCTGCCCCAAGGTTGAGATTTAAGGGTTTTTTGTGTAAAGAAAGAAAACTCCTACTTCTAGGCTCGAAGGGTTAACGAGGGATTATCTTCCTTATTTCTCCAGTGTTTGGGAATTGAAACAATGCCTTACATCCTCGGCAAGGTTTAATCGAAAGCATATCACAGCAATTATGGATAATATTTTCGTCATCCTCCCCAATCTTTGCTTGAACAAAGAATTGATATGGGAAAAAAATGTCTGTTTTTTGTTTTTATGAACACAAAAGTAAATGAGTGAAACGAATGGACTTAATCAACAGATGCACAAACATTTTATTAATCTTGCCAATTTTGAAATAACAATAGCTTATAAGCAAATGCAAATTCAAACATGCAAAGAAAATACAACAAAAAATGCTAAACAACCAAAAGTTTGCCGGCTTTGGGGAACTGGAATTTCCTTCTTGATTTGCCAAGCTGAGATAACCGTCTTCAGAATTGTTTGTCGAGATCAGTCTGAGAATCATCTTCACATCCACTCTCAGAAATTTCTTCCATCTCAGAGCCTGATGAATCCGCTTGATTAGGTGAAGGGTTGGTGATTGCTGGTTTGAATGAGAACATATTGGAGTTAAGAAGAGTCTGAATCCTGTCTCTGAGCACGTTACAGTCTTCAGTTGCATTCCAAAGACATACCCTGAATATTTTCATCTCTCTTTGCCAAGGCTGTTATAATCTGATCCAATTGGTTTCTCAACAAGTCGAAATATGCTCTGGTCACAAACTGGTTATGCTCTTCTGAGTTCATGGTCCTTCAAAATCTACTTCAAGTCCAATGATGGCTTCAGGAAATCAACTGGGTAACAGACAGAGGATGGATGAGACTCAAGGCAGAGAAATGCAAATGAAATTCAAATGTGATGACGATGCACATGCAATGCAAATGCAAGCCAAATGGTTTCAAGGAACTCGAAGGCAAGTTGTAAAAAAATTTGGAAAATTAAAGAGTATTTATTTTTAAGATCCAAGCTCTGTTGATCCTTTGAAAAGGAAATGAAATTCTGAGTTTCTTGAAACCAACAATGGATGCAATGAGATGTATGCAATGCACAAACACGGGTACACAAAAACCCAGGCATATGTACATACAACGAAGCACATAAGTCCTAGGTTTAGAGGTCTCATGAATGAATAGTAAAGGTTTGGGATAAGGTAAACACCTCATAACTCCCTAATTGGTAGGACTCCTAAAAGACGGTTCTGCGGCAATTTACCCTTAAACCCACTCACATAATAGTTTCTAGGTTTTTGGTCAGGCTTTCAGATTCACGGACCTTAGTCCTATTAACGTTATGCAATGGGCTAGCCATTTTACAACGAGAGTGACGAAAAGATCTCTTCTGATTGGGGTTTTCATATTGGTTGGAACAAGGAGATGTCTTTGAAGTCCAATATTACGCAACCACCGAAATAGAACTGGTTCTAAATGGGGACCTAGAGCCACGGACCCTTCATGAATCAGCGTTATGCAACAGGCTAGCTGTTTTATAACGAGATCTATAAACAGATCTACTCTAGAGGAGCCTTCATGTTAGTTGTTACAAGGAGCTTGCCCTCGTAGTCTAACACTACTAACTGCCAAATCTAACCTTATGTTTTCTCTTTGCTTTTTCCAAAACTCGGGTGTAGAGCTTTATTCAACATATTAGATCCCAAAGCCCACATATGGATATACAGAGATATATATGAAAAAGCAATAAAGCAAGAGCAATGAAACATATAATTAAAGGAAAAGAAACAAACAAAAGCTAAACACATATATGAAAACCTAACTAAACTAGGCTTGACTCACTTAGGCTTTGTATAATGATTTTCCCCAGCAGAGTCGCCATCTGTCGTACCTCGAAAAATTTGAACGACCTCGCGAAGCGCAATCGTACGCCCGCAGGATGGACTTAACAGAGTCGCCACCGATATTTATTTATTCCATAGAAGGAAAGGGAAAATATCGAATAAAACCCCTAAAAGAAAGGATAAGAAATGGTCATCGCAACCATTGTCTGAGTTCGGGAGTCGATTACGCAAGGGGAAGGTATTAGCACCCCTCACGTCCGTTGTACTCAACGGGAACCGTTTAGTTAAGGTTAAATGTATGTTAGCTTAAGGATTGTTTCTAGTCTTCTACTTAATGGGAAAGGAAGGTAAATGATTAGTGTTAAAGGAGAGAGAACCTAAAGAGGTTTTATTACTAGGGTGCTCGCAAAGACTTCGCAGTCTCGTGCCTACGTATCCTTATGAGGATGGAATCAGAGCAATCGTAGTTCACCTAACTAAGGGTGAGGAACCATTGACTACGGCCAAAGTTCCAAGGGGAACGGGTATTCATGATCATGATACTCACGTAGAGTTAAAGAACTCTCTAATGCTAAGTTGTGATGAGATTGGATGGCTATGAGGCCAAAGGGAAAAGATGGTACCTTATGACTTTGAGGTCAAGGGTTGAAGATGCTTTGGTTTCTTGATGAAAATCAAGATCTGTCCATAAAATGGAGTTTTGAGTATGATTGGATGTATTTTAAGAATGATGATCATCAAATGATCAAAGAGTTTTGTGCTAAAGTGTTAAACTCTAACACTCTCTATCATTCAAGATTAGTTTGAGAAAATTGTTTGTCGGACAACGAACATTGATAAAGATCAATGGTTCAAAGAGCTGTGCTAGAATGCTAGACTCTAACATCTCTTAGTCCAAATTATTTTTAAGTGTTTTAAGGATGAAGGAAAGAAATGATTGGCTACCTCAATGTGCAAGACTTGAGACCAATCTTTCAAAGGGTTATGCTAGAATGCTAGATTCTAACAATCCTTTTCTTTCAAGTTTATTTCAAAAAAAGATTTGATGTATTTTGAAGTATTGCTATCCTTGAAGAAGGATAGATTCTTGAGATGACGATTGTCAAAGGTAAGTGGTGACAAAAGGTGGAAGGTAAAATAGAAAAAGGTGAAAGGTGGCTCGCCAAGAATTGTGATCCTTGTGCCTACGTATTCTCATTGAAGAATGAGAAATCAGAGCGTTCGTAGTTCTGATTACTACAGGTTGTTGGTTGAGCTATGTTAAGTGACTGGCGAACATTTGAGAAAATGTTCAAAGAGTTATGCTAGAGTGCTGGACTCTAACGGCTCTTATTCATTTAAGTTGATAATGAAAGTTATTCGATGGATAATGAACACTTGATGAAAATTAATTGTTCGAAGAGTTGTGTCAAGATGCTAGATCTTGACGGCTCTTATTCATCCAAGTTGTGATTAAGATCGTTTTGAGGACAACGAGATTTTGACAATAATCAAAAGCTCAAAAGGGTTATGTCAAGATGCTAGATCTTAACGGCCCTTATTTGTCCAAGTTGATATTGAAATTGTTTAATGGACAATGAACGTTTGATGAAAATCAATTGCTCGAAGAGTTGTGCCAAGATGCTAGATCTTGACGGCTCTTATTAGTCCAAGTCTAGACTTAAGGTTATCTATCAGATAACGAACATTTGATGAAAGTCAAATGTGCAAAGAGTTGTGCTAAAGTGCTAGACCTTGACGGCTCTTTTTTATCCGAGTCAATAAAAATTGTTTAATGAAATGGAAATTAAAATGGTCTCGTCTCAATCAAAATTTAATCGAGAAATCGATAATATAATGATATTTGACTTTCATTGACCAACCAAAAAATGGCCTCATACTAATCAAGATTTTTAGTGATTCGAATAAATCAACAAATCAAGATTCTTGAAATATCATTGGCCAATAAACTGAAATCGAAAATCTAAGTAAAAAACGAAATGAGAAATAAAAAAGGTAAGATTGGTGGATTAATTTAGGAAACACAAAAATAATCAAACCAAAATAGTAAAATTGTAAAACTATTATCTAAGAGAATTTATAAAACCAAAATCTTAAAAAAAAACAGGAGGGGTGTACAAAGAATAGAGAGGTTGGAGAAGACATGGAATCACTTGGGCCTAGAGCCCATCATCCAACAATTCAGAAAGACACGATAATAAACAAGGAAATGGTGGAATGGATGAAAAACATGGGTCATAGAATCCCACAGCTAAAACCCGCTCTCTCTTAAATCATCATCAGATTCAAGAATAATAAAAAAGAGTAAAAAAAACAAAATAAACAGGGCTACATAAAAACAACACGCCATCATCATTATAACTTATTCTTCTTTAACAGTAGAGAAAGGATGAGCCATGGTGAAAACACGGTTAAACGACGCAAAACAAAAGGCAACGCAACGCGATTCTCTTCCAACCTCCTTCTTAATGTATGACCTCGCTTTCAATCGCGGTTTCAAGGTTTTCGCTCAAGATTTCATTCCAGGTGATTCGGTCTCCTTCTTCTTCGATCTCTCAGTTCTGGTTCGATCTGAGTTTTTGTGATTGAAAGGGTTTGATATGAGTTTGTGAATCTCTCTTCTTCTTAAATCATTTTTCTGTTTAGGGTTTGGTTTTGTTTCGAAGGTTGTTGTTTGTTTATGAAGAATGGATTGGAGGTTATTGGGTTGCGAAGGAGTATGAAGAAGGAATGAGAGTTGTTGTTAACTCGGTGATGGAGGTTTCGAGGATGTGGTTTTTGGAAGATGGAGGGATCTGTGTTGAGTGGACGAATGGGAAAGGACTGATGCGAGATTGGTGTTGGAGGAGGAACAAACAGAGGGAGTGGGTCGTTGTTGTGAGGAGAGGAATTGGTTTGAGGTAGCGGGCAGAGTTTGAGGGAAGGTTGGATGGTTTTTGGCGAGAGAGTTTCGGTTGGAATATCAGTGGTTGAGAAGGTCGTGTTCAATGGATTTGTATGTCGATAAGGAAGAGGAAGCTTATTGAAGGTGAGTTGAAGGTTGGTACGCCGTGGATTTTGAATGAGTTTTGATGAGAATGAAGGTTCAGAGTTCCCCCCGTCTTTTCTTTGAAGGTCCAAGGGTGAGGTTTTTTTTGTGAGCTGTTTTTCTTCCTCTTTTAATCCCACCAAATCTTGTCTCGTTACCGTGATATCCCTTTCATCTTGCAGGCCTAGCTGTTGTTATTGTAGGTTGATACGGTAAAGCAGGTTGTTTAGACAGTCCATCGTTGCACGAATCGGGCAAAGCGTGGGATATGTGTTTTGTTGCAGCTTATTTGGTTGTGTAGTGATACGTGTAGCATCGGGGAGTCTCGCAAGGCTTGGTACAATTTGCAACAAAGTGTCTACTTGAAGTTGACATTACATGAGGTTTGCAGGGTCAACGTTTTGGCACAACAGGTGTATTGAGCCTTTCATGCGCATAGGCTTGTCTTCTTGTGGAATATCATTTTTATTTTGTGAAGTATAATGGGCTGAAGAATTTTTTTGTAATCTTTAAGAATGGGCTTTGGATACTTTTTGTTACACAAATTGGGTGTATTGCAGTCTGTCGTGCATGAGAAAGAAAGAGATCTCTTTTTAACTTTTTTGTTTTTGTATTAAATAAATAAATGAAGAAAGACTTCAAGTACCAAATTTAAGATTTTTTGTAGACAAAAGAAAATAATTAAATGAGCTAATTAAAACTAAATCTAAATTATAATTAAGATTGAAATTAAAAATAAATTAAAAGATATAAACTAAACTAAATTCAAAATTAAACTAGATTGATTCTAAATAATTCAAAATTAAATATTTAAATAAATATAAAAATAAATAAATAAAACCAAGAATGACATGGAATGATAAAAATCGGCTAAAGTATATGATTATAGAAAATGCAAAAATGGCCGATTCAAAATGATATGATGATGATCAATGGATCTAAGGGTAAAATTTGGGGTACAACAGGTGTATTTGGTGACTTGAGACCTATTGATCTTGATCCAATGGAACTTTGCACTTGATTGTTGATGAGGTATGACCTTTGAACAATATTGGATGAATTAGGGTTTGAGATGATGAGAATCCCATAATCCTTTGACTGGTCAACTCTTGAGCTTCTTGGGAGCAAAAACCCTAGCTATGATCAAAACACAACCAAAACACATGTTCTTGAATTTAAAGGGGTAAGTAAATACATAAAAACACACACATGAGATGATGTATGCTATGCAACATGATGCAAATGAGGTGGAATCTTAGGTTTAAAAATTAGGGTGTGACAGATGCCCCTATTTAAGGTTCTTCTATCCGGAGATATGAAGATTGAAATCTTTGTCTCGACGAGATATGAGAGATTTAAATACAAACATGCACAATTTTTGGCCCTAAGATGCCACAAGATGCTTATGATATAATATTGTCGTAACCCGAAATTTGACCTCCCATTTTTGCCTTTTGCATTAGCATGTGCATTCGCATCGCTGGCATATGCACTAGCACTTTTTCTCTGTGTTTTTGTTGCAGGAATATTCAGGTTTTCAAAGCCCGATTAATCACATACTCACAAAGTCATCACATCATCAACACAAACAAAATATAAGGGTTTCCATGCGTATTCATCAAAGCAAAAGGGCAAAAATCAGAATCATGGTCGTAACACTTTTTTTTAAGCAAACTGGGCAGGTTTTGCCTGTGGTAATCGATTACCACTTTGCTAGGCAAAATGAAGTAATCGATTACCACATGTAAATTGGCAGATTTTGCTGCATATTCATTACAGCAACTTTTTCTACACTTCTTTGGGGTTTACTTGGTTCTAGCATTGTGTGGAATGTTCTAGACACTTCAAGACATTTCAAGACACTTCAAGGCATTTATTCCAATACATCACTTTGAATCAAGAATACCGTGTAACTTCATTTCCAAGCATGAGGACCATTTGATTTGGACTTGCATTGGGATTGCTCCACTGAGTTAACAAATAACTAACCGAGTCAACTTCCGACTCAGTGATTTAAGTGTAACTAACTCCAAAGCTAGCTCCAAAGCACACTCCAAACCTAGCCTACTCCAAAGCTAGCCTCTATATAAAGAAACCTTCACATTTGTGATAAGAGGATCCAAGAACTTCAACCATTCTCATAATTCTTCACTTTGCACTCTCTCATTTCTCTCAATTCTCTCTGCATTTTCTACAATTTCTTCACATTCATCTTCATCTTCATCCTAAACCACACACAAAAGCTCAATTTCCACCATTAGAGTGTAACAATCTTCACATAGAAATTATTATTCTCTTGAGCTAAACCTTCACATTACTCCATTTCTACTTGGATTTCTGCATTTACAGTAGCTTCTACTTCAATTCAAGTGTTCACTTCAATCGTTTCGGTGGAAATTCAATTTCGAAGCTTTTATCGCGTTTTGATCGGTTTCGCTATGATTTGATCTCAAGCTTGGAATTCTCTGGTTTTCTTGGCTTATTCTCACTACATTTTACTCACAACAATCAGCAAGGCAATTCTCCACCTTGTAGGTTGGTAATTCTTGCTCGATTTACTCTTTTCGATCACTTTCGCATGTTCACAATGTAGTTCCGATAACTTTTCGGTGTTGATTAATCATGTAATTGTTTGATTGTTGATATTCATGTTTGATGCTTTCAATTGATGATTAATTGCTCATACTTGATGTAATTTTCGTGTACACATGCATGCCATAACATGTGAGTGATTGGATAAGTGATTAGTTGCTGGAAGTGCTTTTGGAAAGCTGTTTTTTGCCACTGTCATAATGGTAATCAATTACCTATATATGGGTAATCGATTACCTAGCCTTTTTTATGTTTTTTCAAGCTTGTTTGATATTCTTGCCTCATCTAACTTCAATGGCTTGATATGCTTGATATTTTTGGATGCTTTATGAGCTACTTAACCTCTATTTGAAGCATGTATGCGAATTTCTGATGCACGATTTATCGATTATGGAATTGTTTGCATTGTTTGACATTGTATGACCATGTTGATTGTTGCACACTTTTGTTTACATGATAACATGATTTGTGATACATGTTAATTGACATGTGGTACTGCCTTGCAATTTCATTTCTTGATCGCATTAAGTTTGTTCATTATTGAGAAAATTTAATTTTGTATAATCATTACTTTCGCACGTTTGCTTTGACGATCTTTCGATTCGTTTGGAAGATTGTTGGCCTGCTCTTTCCCTTTGATAGATTGATCGAAACCTTATTTCAATTAGTCAATCTCTCCTCTTTTCCCTCTTTAGGGTCTTTTAGAGCTTTATTCTCATCTTCCCCTACTGAGTCGAAAGTTTGCACACGCACTGGAGCACTGTACAAGTTGGCGCTGTTACTCTGTCGATTTCAATTTCTCCACTACACTGTGGGCGTTAGAGAAGGAATGAGGATGGAGTCTATCCTACCCTCAATTTGACTATTTTGGTAAGGACGTCTTGTCCTCAAATCGATAATAGTCACCTCTATCTCTAAACTGTAGTGTATGTCAATCCCCAGTCGAGTTATTCCTTGATCACTCTTGCACCTTTCAATCTCTCTTGATCAATCACCCTTTTCCTTGGTTAAATATCATTGTCTCTTGGGTTAACACCCGTTTTTTGCCTCAACATCCTTTTCCTTTGGTCAATCATTGCTTGTTGATTCCCTAGAAGAGTCTCAATCTGCTTCTTCGGTTAAACACACTCGTCTTGTTAAATATTGAATCCTTAGCGGAGTTCGCAACTTTCTCTTGGTTCTTTCTCCCTTTTGATTATTTAAACACTACTTGTCAGTTAAAACACCAATTTGCACCTTCCTCAGTAAACCACAGTTGGTCTGTTAACATACTGTTGTACCCCAAATTTTACCCCTTAGACGTCATAACATCTTGCACTTGCATTTAGGTCTCAGTCATCTATGCATTTGTTAGCTAACCACAATGTCTTGCCAGTTTGTTTCTTTTGTGTAAAAGTTAGGGTTGGCACAAGAAAAAGGATAAGATCAATAAGCCAAGCTCTCAACTCATTCAACATGATCAAGAGTTTCCCTCCATCAATAATCAAGTTTCAGTGTGCATCAATTCACGTTCACCAGGATCTCATGGCTTAGAACGTGATTTGAAGGTTTCAAATGCATCTTTATGGCTCATTCATATGTTTAAAATGGCTCGGGAAGTTTAATCCATTGGTAGTTGAAGAATTTTGGTTCAATTGTTAAAAAGTCAACAGATGCTCAAAGTCAAAGTTTGACTTTTGACATTTTTTTGATTAACTACGAACTTTTCGAGTCAATAATCGAGAAAGTGTGGGAAATAACTGAGTTTGGTCAAGTTAAATCGAGAAAATCGAAGAAAGAAAATCATTTGTTCAAAATAAACACAAAAAGGAATAAAAAAAATAAGGCAATGGCAAAATTGTAATTACCAATGGCAAAATTGTAATTATCAAAAAGCTGTTGAGGATCGGCATGAGTGTGAGGATCAGCGTGAGGATCAACAAGTGAGGATCAGCAGCGTGAGGATCAACATCACTCAATGGCAAAACGGTAATATTTGTGCATGCTTGGGGATCAAGGAAGGAATATGCCAAACGTGGACTCCAAGCAATGGCATTTTTGTAATAAAAAAAGCAAGTGAGGATTAGCAGCGTGAGGATCAGCAGCGTGAGGATCAGCATCACTTAATGGCAATTTTGTAAATAAGTGGTCTTCTCATTTACACTACTAATGGCAGTTTCGTAATTACTGGTGGCAAACATGTAATTAGAAGCTGATACTCAGGGCAGTCCTGGTACTCAAGAATGAAGAGGATCAAGAATCCTATATATAGCCCATTTTTTTTCTTCATTAAAGGAAGAGATTTTTGAGAGGATTGGGGGAGATTTTTTAGAGGATGAAGGATTCATTCAAGGAAAATTCAAGGGAATGGTCATGAAATTCTTCCAAATATCATATTCTCACTAAATCCATTGTCACATAAGAGTCGAAACTTCGAATCTCCCGATTTTTTCACTTCTCTTACATCAAACATAACTCATCAAATGCATTGAAACCCATCATTCCCACACACTCCTGGGGGCTCAGTGAAGCTGTAAACATCATCACATCTCATCTGGAAATGCTCTAGAAGGTGCATTGGACACACTCCAATAGGTAAACCTTCTTGCTTTTTTTCGAACTCCCTCTTTAAGGTATCATTTTCATCCATTCAAGTTACCATTGTGTTTGTCTTCTCGCTTTACCACCTTTACCTTTTCATTCAAATCCTTTCATAAGAGATAGCTATTAATCTCTTCACCTTTACAATCAATCCTCACAAGCTTTACTTTCAAGCTTTTCATCCGTAGTCCGAACTACGATTACTCTGACTTCCTATAAGGATACATAGGCATAGGATTGCGATGATCCTAGCGAGCTACCTTTTATTTTTTCCACCTTTTTCCTTTACATCCAATGCCTTCTTGGATTCCACCTTTTTCCTTTACATCCAATGCCTTCTTAGATTCCACCTTTTTCCTTTACATCCAATGCCTTATTGGATTCAACCTTTTCTCATTTTACACCCTTTTACCCCGTAGTGAGGGGAACTATGAATGCTCTGATTCCATTCCCGTTAGGATACGTAGGCACGAGATGCGATGTCTTGGCGAGAACACAAATACTAACAAGAGGTTCCTGTAGAGTACTACAGATATCTAGGATACTAACACCTTCCCTAGGTACAACTAACCCCAGAACCTTATATCTTTAGCTGTGTTGTTACATAGCCACTTAGGGTTTTTCGGTCTTTACCCTTTCCTTTGGATAAATCAAAGCTCGGTGGTGAATTTCATGTATTGTGATTCAAGTTAATTAATTGCTTGATATCTGATCCTCACCGCAACAGAAAAATGGCGACTTCACTTGGGACTTTCCCCTAAGAGGGTTAAGCCTACCTTGTTGTATTTGTGTTATTTTACATGTTTTCTTGCATGTACATTTGTATATTTATATTTGTATATATCTATTGTGCTTGGGTTTTTCTGTGTGCAGGGTGTCTACTTTGAGTGGTGAGGATAAGTCCTAACCCGGACTTGAGTGTACATCTATGATAAGATAGTGGATATAGTCAAGGAGATTTCGAGGGAGTAATCCCAAAGGAGTTGACTTGAGATTCCACACTCAGTTGAGGCCCTCTCGAGGGTGGTATATGTTGAACGAGCTATCGTGAATGCATTGCCACTTTCGACCTAGGTGCCCGTGACACTGATGACCTTTAGTTACCTTTTAACCCCCACTTGGCCTCTTAGGACGTAGTGCGATGACTATGAGGGAGTAATCCCAAAATGGTTGATACGCGATACTACACTCAGACGAGACTCTCTGGAGAATATTATTAACTACCGAGTCATTCGGGAAATCGATAATATCCGAAAGATGGGTTGTCGACTCTGGGAACTTCTTAGAACCCTGTTTTACGGATACAAGAACCCTAGTACACACCCTGTGATTGGTTCTTTACCCAGACTACATGCTGAGATCTCGAACCCTTGATCCTGTTACATGTGTTTTGCATCCTGTTTGCATTGCATTGCATATCATTTGCATCTTTGCATGATTCACTACATGCGTCTGTTTGTCCAGTTACTCATCTTCAGCTGTCTCTATATACTAGTTCCACATGTGAGTCGTCAAGTTGATTCCTCGACACCGATACCGGACTAGAGCTAACTACAGACACAAGATGTCAGAGCAAGAGGCACACAATGCTGAGATCCGAATGGAAATCGAAGACATTAAGTCAAGTGTGACCAAACTCACTGAGATGATTCAAGTTTTGATTGCTAGGGAAGAGCAACCCCAAAGGACTGTCATCCAGGAAGTTTCAAGTGCTGATCCTCCACCTGTTCAGATGTCGCCTTCACCTTGGCCAGAATTTGGTTTACCTCCCAACTATTCTCCACTGATTGTATCTACTACTATGGTTGGTCAGACTGCTATGCCTGCATTCCAAGCTCTTATTTTCACCGAGCCCAGACCTGTGGTCCATGCTGTTCCATAGACGGTTCGAGCTTCATTTGAGAATCCCCTCTTTGAGTACAATGCTGCCAGTGCTCAGGGTGAAGAGCCTGAAGACTTTGTTGAGCCTGAAGTTATCAGAGAGCAGTTTTAGATCATGGACAAAAGACTTAAAGCCGTTGAGGGTACTGACTTCTTTAATGTGGATGCAGACAACATGTGCCTAGTATCTGATCTTGTTATGCCTGCTAAGTTCAAAACTCCAGAATATGTGAAGTACAAGGGCCATTCTTGTCCAAGGGCTCATTTGGTCATGTATCTTCGCAAGATGACTGCTTATACCAGAAATCAGAAGCTGCTTATCCACTGTTTTCAGGATAGCTTGAGTGGAGCCTCACTCAAGTGGTATATGGGTCTTGAGCAAAACTCCATTCACTGCTTCCAAGATCTCACAAATGCCTTCATAAAGCAGTATAAGTATAACCTTGGCATGGCCCCTGATCGCCGCCAGCTTCAAAACATGACTCGGCATGAGAAAGAATCTTTTAAGGAGTATGCTCAGCGCTGGAGAGAGTTGGCTTCCCAAGTTGAACCTCCTTTGGCTGAGAAGGAATTATCTGGAATGTTCATGGATACCCTGTCGTCGTTTTATTGGGAGAAGATGATTGGAAGTGTTTCCTCCAACTTCATTGATTTGGTTACTATCGGTCAAAGACTCGAGGAAGGTCTTAAGAATGGAAAAGTATCCAAAGCTGCTGAATCTTCCAATGCTGTGAAGAAATCCTATGGGAACTTTCAGAGGAAAAAGGAAGATCAGACTAACGCTGTAATGGTTAAAGTGAGAAGGCCTCAACCTCAATATGCTATTCACCCTACTGTTGCTGCTGTTACTCCCGTGGTTACTGCTCCACGACCAGCTCAAGCTTCCTAACGTCCGACTGCAGGACAAAACCAGGACCATAATAGGAATCAATTTGATCCTATTCCCATGATGTACAGTGAGATTTATTCTGATATGGTTCAACAAGGTTTACTTACCACAAGGCCTATGCCTCCTCCTCCAAATCCTTTCCCATCCGGCTATAGGGCTGATCTTCATTGTGAATACCATCAAGGCGGTGCAGGCCATAACTTGGAAGGTTGCTTTGCATTGAAGGCTAAAGTACAAGAGCTGATGAGAAACAAAATCCTTTCCTTTAAGGATAATCCAAATGTATAAAGAACCCATCTGCCAGGATACGTCAAGTGAAGCTTCAGTCGACTTCAGCTTTGTTACTTCTTAAAGACAGGACGACCTTGTTTCTTGTTGTTTGCATTTTCCTTATTTGTAATAGTTGTTTGCTTTCAACTATGTTTGTACTTTCATGATTAATGAAATGAGCATTGCAACTTTTTATTCAATTCATTTTGTCCACTATTTACATCTTTATGCTTTCTCTTGCAAAATATTTTATCTCTTTTCCACTTTCTTTTTTAATTATGCAAAGATTGGAGGGAGGATGATGAAAACATTATACCCATAATTGTTGTTGGTATGCTTTCAAATCAAAATTTTGCTGACGATGTAAGGCATTGTTTCAATCCATAAACACTGGAGAATAAGGAAGATAATCCCTCGTTAACCCCTTCGAGCCTAGAAGTAGGAGTTTTCTTTCTTTAAAAAAAACCCGCAATCTTAACCTGAGGCAGGGTAGTTCTCAGTAACTTGATTATGCATTCAAATATAATAGTTTCATACAAGACACCTGTTACATAAAAGTTGTATTCACAAATTTTCCTTCGCACACAGCAAGCAAGTGTCGAAGATGTCCCTCAAGTCAAATACCAATGATGGTTCACCGAAGAATGAGTTGAGTCCCTTTCAAGGCAAAAGCTAAGAAAGATGGGAAGCTCATGACCTTGCCTAAAAAAAAGAAGAAAGAAAAGTTTGTATGACAACCCAAAAAAAGGAAACCTTTAGATTTTCATCCTGAAAGTCCTTAATGGCAAACATTGGTGAGGAAGCAGTGACTGCCATCTCAAATCCCTTAACTTCTGAACCATCATCATTATCATCAGTGCAATTTCCAACCTTTGGGAACCTGAGTGTAAAGTCTGAATTGACTGAGCATAGGACTGAAGTTCATCACGTAGATTGGGTGGGTCACAAATAAATTTTGAGCCTTTATCCTTTGTTTCTTAAACCGTGAATATGCCACGATACAACCCTTAAAAGACCTAACTGAAGCAAGGTTATTTTGAAAGCATACTACAGCAAAGTTGCGTAAACTGACTCCCAAATATCTTTGTAGATCATCTGTTTTGGCATCATACCTTTCGCTTTTAAATATCTTGAATCGCCGTGTTCAGACCAGTGACTCATTTTACTTTGCACCTTTCAAAAATGATTGATTTCAAAAGTTGCATGAACTTTACATTTACCATGTTTGTACAAATACTTTTGTTTGCAAACTGGCTTTCCTCTCAAGGAATTTTCAAACAATTAAGAAACTTGGTCGATGATCCTATCAGGAGCAAGTTCTTTCCGAATCCTGTTGAAGAATCAGTTCAAGATTTGTTGTTCAGGGGCAATTCCTTCTCAGAATTGGTTTATCCAGACTTTTCAAGACTCGTACTGGGGCAAGCTTTCCAAAGAGTACCGTGAAACAGTCAGTTATAGAATCAGATAAGCTGAAGCAATGATCAATTCATCTACAACAAGACAGCTAATCTGGGCAGTTTATTTGAAGAATCCCTAAGCACCTCTTCATCCTTCTTACAAGGATCATCAGTTGATACAGTTTACCAGTGTGGCAGAGATGTGTCCATCAGTAGCATATCTACTCCCCAAGCAGAATGACAGTGATCTTCGTGTTGAGGAATCAGTCTTCTAGTCTTATCTTGTCACTAAAAGAGTCAAGTTGTGTCGTCAGTATCTGCATTTCCATGGCATAATTCATATACCATATACATAACATGGGTGTTTCATCCTCATTTGCATTTCGTCCAAGGTCGTGTCGTTATCCACGTCTCACCTTGTGGTCAAAGTCCAACTTACTTGGCGCCTACCAAAGCGTTATCTGTCATTTCATTCAGTGTCATTCTTGAATGTTATTGTTTCCTTGTGCATCTAGTCCTGTTGTTAGATGTTTGTCTTCTTTCATTCCAGTGCCATTCTTGGATCTTTATATTCTTTCACTCCAGTGTCATTCCTGATGCCCGTCTCTTGTGGTCTCCAGTGTCATTCCTGGATATCTCATTCCTCTTGTCTCTCCCAGTGCTATTCCTGGAAGTTTTTCCTATCTTCTGTAACCCCATCAAATTTGCTTAGATACTTTCAGTGCCATTCCTGAAAGTTCACAGTCATATAATGCAGTCTTAGATACTGTGATTCCTTTTATCCAATGCTTTCTTGGATTTCACCTTTTCATTCACATTCATCTAATGCTTTATTGGATATTGTGATTTCCTTTTATCCAATGCTTTCTTGGGTATCTCCTTGTTCATATTCGTTCAATGCTTTCTTGGACGTTGTGGTTTATCCAATTCCTTCTTGGATATCACCTTTTGTCTCAATTGCATCTAATGCCTTCTCAGATAGTTTGAGTTTACCTTTCATTCAAAGCCATTATTGAATGTCTGGTGTCTTTCTGTCCAATGCCTTCTTGGATTACCCATTTTTATCTCATTTTCATCCAATGTCATTCTTGGATCCCTACCTTGTTCACAGTCATCTAAAGCCATTATTAGATATTGTGATTATACCTTTCATTCAAAGCCATTATTGGATGACTGGTTTCTTGTGCTTTTTTTGATCCCTACCTTGTTCACAGTCATCTAAAGCCATTATTAGATATTGTGGTTATACCTTTCATTCAAGGCCATTATTGGATGTCTGGTTTTCTTTATCCAATGCTTTCTTGGATCTCTATTTTGTTCACTTTCATCTGATGCCTTCTCAGATATTATGATCTATACCTTTCATTCAAAGCCATTATTGGATTACTGGTTTCTTGTGCTTTCTTGGATCCCTGCTTTGTTCACTTTTATCTAAAGCCATTATTAGATATTGTGATTTGTACCTTTCATTCAAAGCCATTATTGGATGTCTGGTTTCTTTTGCCATCTGATGTTCCTCTGGATGTACCTTTCTCTTTCTGATGTTCTTCTAGATTGGGTCTTTGTTATCTGATTCACCAATGGAGGCCGTCTTTCTAGTGCTACTTCCATTGAGGATCTCGTGTTATCTTTTCTTTCTAAAGTGTCATACGGTCATGCTTGAACCAATTGCTCGGTCACCTTCAGCTTCCCCAGTGTTGTTGTCATCCCCAGTGAGTGCCTATTCATTGTTGTGGCTCCATCCCTGCTTGCTTTCGTTTTTCGTCTGCATCTTGCATTTTGCATACCATCATTTTCATCATGCTAGAGTTCATGGCCTGTCAGCATTATAGATTAGTTTTGTCCATAGCATTGCATATCAATGCATCTAAGGGAAAAAATTTCGGTTATCTATATTTAAATATCTTTCACCATGATTTCATGAGGATTTCCATCTCTTGTGTCATTCGGCAAAGATATTTAAATAGGGGCAACTGTTGTACCCCAAATTTTACCCCTTAGACGTCATAACATCTTGCACTTGCATTTAGGTCTCAATCATCTATGCATTTGTTAGCTAACCACAATGTCTTGCCAATTTGTTTCTTTTGTGTAAAAGTTAGGGTTGGCACAAGAAAGAGGATAAGATCAATAAGTCAAGCTCTCAACTCATTCAACATGATCAAGAGTTTCCCTCCATCAATAATCAAGTTTCAGTGTGCATCAATTCACGTTCACCAGGATCTCATGGCTTAGAACGTGATTTGAAGGTTTCAAATGCATCTTTATGGCTCATTCATATGTTTAAAATGGCTCGGGAAGTTTGATCCATTGGTAGTTGAAGAATTTTGGTTCAATTGTTAAAAAGTCAACAGATGCTCAAAGTCAAAGTTTGACTTTTGACATTTTTTTGGTCAACTACGAACTTTTTGAGTCAATAATCGAGAAAGTGTGGGAAATAATTGAGTTTGGTCAAGTTAAGTCGAGAAAATCGAAGAAAGAAAATCATTTGTTCAAAAGAAACACAAAAAGGAATAAAAAAATAAGACAATGGCAAAATTGTAATTACCAATGGCAAAATTGTAATTATCAAAAAGCTGTTGAGGATCAGCATGAGGATCAACAAGTGAGGATCAGCAGCGTGAAGATCAGCAGCGTGAGGATCAACATCACTCAATGGCAAAACGGTAATATTTGTGCATGCTTGGGGATCAAGGAAGGAATATGCCAAACGTGGACTCCAAGCAATGGCATTTTTGTAATAACAAAAAGCAAGTGAGGATTAGCAGCGTGAGGATCAGCAGCATGAGGATTAGCAGCGTGAGGATCAGCATCACTTAATGGCAATTTTGTAAATAAGTGGTCTTCTCATTTACACTACTAATGGCAGTTTCGTAATTACTAGTGGCAAACATATAATTAGAAGCTGATACTCAGGGTAGTCCTGGTACTCAAGAATGAAGAGGATCAAGAATCCTATATATAGCCCATTTGTTTTCTTCATTAAAGGAGGAGATTTTTGAGAGGATTGGGGGAGATTTTTGAGAGGATGAAGGATTCATGAGAGGAAAATTCAAGGGAATGGTCATGAAATTCTTCCAAATATCATATTCTCACTAAATCCATTGTGACATAAGAGTCGAAACTTCGAATCTCCCAATTTTTTCACTTCTCTTACATCAAACATAACTCATCAAATGCATTGAAACCCATCATTCCCACACACTCCTGGGGGCTCAGTGAAGCTGTAAACATCATCACATCTCATCTGGAAGTGCTCTAGAAGATGCATTGGACACACTCCAATAGGTAAACCTTCTTGATTTTTTTCGAACTCCCTCTTTAAGGTATCATTTTCATCCATTCAAGTTACCATTGTGTTTGTCTTGAAATGTTGAGTGAAAACCCCATGAAAATGGGTATTGGTGGATCATATATAGTACCAAATTTTATTTATTTTCTTTTCAAATATTTTAATTTTCATCTTTATTTTAAATAAAAAAAATCATATTAATTATTTTCTTCTTATTATGTTTTTCACATTAAAAAATCCCAAAAATATTTATTATTTTTGTATTAATTGTTTATCTTTGTTTATTTTTTAACTTAAACCTTAAAAATCAAAGAAAACATTTCATTCAACCTTAGAACTTTTAAACCACTTTCATCAACAAACCAGTAGCCTTCTCAAGAGATAGCCATTAATCTCTTGTAACCTTTAACCCTTCCTTTAACTCTCTATAGAGATAGCTATTAATCTCTTCTCCATTTACCACCTTTGACCTTACACTTACAATTAACTTTGTCATAGAGATAGCCATTAATCTCTTCTCCCTTTACCACCTTTAACTTTTCATTCAAATCCTTTCATAAGAGATAGCCATTAATCCCTTCACCTTTACAATCAATCCTCACAAGCTTTGCTTTCAAGCTTTTCATCCATAGTCCGAACTACGATTGCTCTGACTTCCTATAAGGATACGTAGGCATAGGATTGCGATGATCCTAGCGAGCTACCTTTTCTTTTTTCCACCTTTTTCCTTTACATCCAATGCTTTATTGGATTCCGCCTTTTTCCTTTGTATCCAATGCCTTCTTGGATTCCACATTTTTCCTTTACATCCAATGCCTTCTTGGATTCAACCTTTTCTCTTTTTACACCCTTTTACCCCGTAGTGAGGGGAACTATGAATGCTCTGATTCCATTCCCGTCAGGATACGTAGGCACGAAATGCGATGTCTTGGCGAGCATACTTAGTAAATAAACCCCTAGGTATTTCCCTTGGCACATTTTCCTTAGCAAGCCAACAATAGATAACACAAATACTAACAAGAGGTTCCTGTAGAGTACTACAGATATCTAGGATGCTAACACCTTCCCTAGGTATAACCAACCCCCGAACCTTAGATCTCTAGCTGTGTTGTTACATAGTGCACTTAGGGTTTTTCGGTCTTTACCCTTTCCTTTGGATAAATCAAAGCTCGGTGGTGAATTTCATGTTTTGTGATTTAAGTTAATTAATAGCTTGATATCTGATCCTCACCGCAACACATACTGAGCTTCCTTTTTGAGTTAATCACCTTTTTTTGGTTAATCACTCAGTTCTTTTTGGTTAATCACAGTCTTTTTGTTAAAACCATTACCCCTGTGAGTTAGTAACCTTCTTTTGGTTCAGATACTTGCACCTTTGGGGTCACAACCTTCACTTGGTTCCACACCCGTTCTTTGGGTCACAACCTTCACTTGGTTCCACACTCGTCCTTTGGGTCACAACCTTTGCTTGGTTCCACACTCGTGCTTTGGGTTACAACACTTGCTTTTTTCCACACCCATCCTTTGGTTCACAACCTTTGCTTGGTTCCACACCCGTCCTTTGGGTTACAACCTTTGCTTAGTTCCGCACCCGTCCTTTGGGTCACAACCTTCACTTGGTTCCACACCCGTCCTTTGGGTCACAAACATCATTTGGATCCACACTCATTCTTCAGTTAACCGTTGTTTATCAATTAATATATCGAAATCCCCTCAGAGTCAGTCACCTTTTCTTGGTTTAGTACTCTCTCCTTTTGGTTGAACACAATCCTTCTTTTTACACCAAATCTTTTCTTTTCCCCCATCAGAGTCATACTCTCTTTCTTCGGTTAACCACTGCCTGTCAGTTAATATACCAAATCCTCAACAAATCTTGCTTTGTCTTGATTCAATGTCCCTTGCTCTCTTATTCTCTTGGTTTCGACACCAATCTCTTTGTTTACTCCCCAGTCACCATTACTCCTTTTGCTTCTTTATCTTCTTAGTTTCGACACCATCTCTTTGTCCTATCCTCAGCAGAGTTGTTATTATTCCTTTGTCTTTCCTTCTTGGTTTTGACACCATTCTTTTGCATTCCCCGGTGGAATCTTTCTACTTCTTTTGCTCCTGGTTTTGACACCATTTTCCTTTCCTTTTTTGTCTTTGTTTTCCGAACTACGTAGGCTCTGAATTCCTAATTGCACTATGAGGATAAGTAGGCACGAGATTGCAAAATCTTGGCAAGCCACCTTCCCTTTTCTTTCCATGGTTCCTTGAACTACGGAGCTCTGATTTCCTCATTGCACTATGATGGTACGTAGGCACGAGGACCCCAATCCTCCGCGAGCACTTTCATTTTCTCTTTCATTTTTTGTTTCTTCTTCTTTTAGCTAGAAGCCTTTAGATAGCTAACCCATCCAAGCCTAGAAGCAAGCGAAACGATTCCCTTCGAGTACGACAAATGCGTGGGGTGCTAGTACCTTCCTCTCGCATAACCGACCCCCTGACCCGTTTCTCTTTCCCTTGGGTCTTATCGATATTTTCCCTGTCCTTTAGGACTAAATAAAGTTCGGTGGTGACTCTGTTGTATCTTTGAGTGTGCAAATCACTCAGGTATAATCCCGCTAGCTTCAGCTGGTGACTCTGCTGAGGATTCCTTGCTCTTACAAGTTGGAGTCTCGCCTAGTTTTGCTTGTTTCCTGGCTAGCTGGGACTCCCCAGCTTCAGCTGGCGACTCTGCTGGGGAAACCTTACTCTTGCAAGTTGGGGTCTCGCCTAGTTTTGTTTGCTTTCTTGCTTGTTTGGGTGTTTATCTTTATGCTTTACTTGTTTTATCTGTATGTTTATTTACTGCATTTCTTATTGCTTTAAATATTCATATGTTGTATACTCTGGATATCTGTTGTATTCTCTGCTGTTGTTAGGATGGGTAGATATTAGTGGAGAGATAAGCTCTATCACCGGGTTTGAGCATACACATAGGATAAAATGTGGATAGTCGTGACGCCTGTGTTTCGCGCGTTGGGTTATCGCGAGAGCCACATCCCAGACAGTGATTCGTTTGAGAATACCTTCATCTTACGAGAATTCGCTACTGCGGGGGGTTTTCACTTGAGTCCTATGGTTTGGATACCTTTCTAGGGACCACCTTTTTTAGTCTAGATCACACTGTGAGAGGGATATTGGGTTTCTGCAGGGAACCAAGACTCTTCATATCATTTATTCTCTCGCTACGTCAGACCTTTGCACTTACTCAGAGTTACATATGCAGATTATCCAGAAGATGTTGCATCTCCAACCTACATTTTTGCATACTATTATTGCATCATCATGTATTCCAAAATTTTGAACCTGAGTTACTGCATCATCATATGTATGCTGAACTTCTGCATTATCTAACCTTTGCATCAATGGGATGTTGCATATCTCATTTGCATTCCATCCGCATAAACAACATATGCATACATACAAACAAAAAAAAACTCACTTCCTTCACTTCATCAGCCTAAAGACAATGATTCTCCGACGCCGAAAGCCAAAGAATCGTGGAACAGGTTGGGTATAAGAACACAATATGCAAGAAAGGCAAGGTTGACATGGTTGTGGAACTACTTCTAGACAGTATAACAATGAACTTCTCATACCAGGTTGTGATCGATGAGCAAATCCAAAATGGACAAAAGGTAGATAAGATCACGAATGCGAATGCAAGCAATCTGTCGGTTCACCCTTTGTCTAATCAGAATACCACTCAAGGCAATCATAAACAAAAGCATAAGCAAATCAGCAGAGGGAACAACAGTCAAGGGAGTAGACGTCCCTGCTTTGATCCAATTCCCATGACTTACACGCATTTACTGCCTGTTGTGATTCATGCTGGAGCAATTGTTCCTAAAGAGATCGAACTATCCAAGTTTCCTTACCATCCTAAGCATGATCCTAATGCCACATGTGAATACCATGCTGGGTATGTGGGACACTCTACAGAATCTTGTATCATCTTTAAGAATAGAGTTCAAGAGATCCTCGATCAAAAGTTGTTATGCTTTACAGAGGAACCTTGCCATAATTCTGCACATGCGACTGCTAAAATATCTGCTGAAGCAGAGAATAATGGTTTTCCCACTCATATGCAGATTCCTCCATCTATTCAACCTGTTGGGCAATACCCCTACCAAGGTTTTCAGTCTGCTAACTCTAAAATGCCTTTTACCTATCCTGGGGCACCTTCTACTGCTGTACCTTCACAGTCTTATCCTGGGGCACCCTAAGTTCCATATGGGTTCTAATTTGGTCAGACCGCTAATCAGATGGTTAATCCTGGCTTGATGCACCCTGATCAAGTGTTCTCACAATATGCTACTCCTTATATTCATCCTCAATCTCAAGCACCTCTGGCTCCTATGCCGTACTATTCATTCTCACATGTTGCTTCAACCCAATATCAATGACTTTCTCAAGGTCAGGTCCTGCAAAGTCAACAAACTGCACAACAAAATAGAAATCAAAGACAGAAACAGAGGACACCAATCTGTGATGGATACGAAGGCTAATCACGCGAACAGTCATTTTGAATTTCAATCTTTTCATGTGTACCCCTTCTTGTTTGTCAAGCACTGTTCATTTGTAAAAATTGTTTGTTTTCGAATGATAATAATAATGAAATGAATATGCATGTTTTGTATAAATTCATTCGTGTTCACTCATACTTTTTATCTGTATCACACATTGGATAAAGCAAAATCAAAAAGAGAAGGATGAAATCAAAAGACACGAGATTACTGTCGGTATGCTTTTGAATAAAACCTTGTTGATGATGTAAGGCATTTGTTCAAAACCCCAAACACCGAAGGCATAAGGAAGATAATCCCTAGTCAACCCCTTTGGACCTTGGAGTAGGACCATAAATCTTAACCAGGGGCAGGGTAGTCTGTCATACCCCAAATTTTACCCTCAGATATTCTGATCGTTTGCATATTATCTTGAGTCAGTCGTCTCGCATTTTAGTTAAACATCTCATTAATCATGCATTTTTCGTTAGAATTTAATTTGTTTTATTTCTTTTTTACTAACCATTTTCAATTATCTTTTTTATTATTTTTAGTTTTACTATTATTATTTCTTTTTTTTTTATTATTATTATTATTAGTTTTATTATTATTAATTTTATTATTATTAGTTTTATTATTACTAAGCTTTATTGTTATTATTAGTTTTATTATTACTAAGCTTTATTATTATTATTATTATTATTATTATTATTATTATTATTATTATTACTTTTATTTTTGTTTGTCTTCATGTCTATAAAGGGAAAAATGGTAAGTTGGGACCACTACATTGTAGTACAAACACTTCACATAGATTGCCAACTTGGACTTATCAATGGCCAAGAATCATTCTCACATTTCACATGGATTGCCAACTTGGACTTATCAATGGCCAAGAATCATTCTCATAAAGTTACATGGATTGCCACATCAACACTTCCACCTCATTCACACTATAAATAAGATCTCTCTTTCTCTCATTTTTTGGCACCAACAATACCACACATACATTCTCAAAACCTTGCACATTCATTACATATTTTTTAAGTCAAATTTTTTTTTTTGTTTTTTCTAGGAATCAAATTTTATCCTTTTCATTTACTTACATAATACCCATAAACATTCAGCATCTTCACCACAACAACAACTTCCATCAAAACACTTTCACTTCCTTCTACACAACAAGCTTAACCTTTGCTAGCTTTGGAGTTTGTGAGTATCATTCATCCTTTATTTTTGCTCATACCATATATAGTTAGTAGTTTAGTATATATATATTTTTAGTTTGTGAAGTTATGTTGTAAAAATGTAATATTTTATGTGTTCATGTTTTTGTTATTGTTATATTATTATTAAGATTTATTTATTTTTGTACCTAAATCTTTCCATTTAAATTTAATGATTAAACTTTTTAAAAAAAATAAAAAATACGAAAGGAGAGGACTGTTGGAATCTAGCATTCTAGCAGAAACCTCGAACGATTGGTCTCAAGTCTCGCACTTTGGGGGTAGCCATTCATTCATTCTTTCGCTCCTCAAAATACCTTTAATCGACTTGGACGAATAAGAGCCGTCAAGATCTAGCATCTTGTCACAACTCTTCGAACAATTGATTTTCATCAAGCGTTCATTGTCCATTGAACCATTTTCATATCAACTTGGACGAATAAGAGCCGTCAAGGTCTAGCATATTGGCATAACTCTTTGAGCAATTGATTATCGTCAATAGCTCGTTGTCCATTAATTATTTTTCATTTCAACTTGGATGAGTAAGAGCCGTCAAGATCTAGCATCTTGGCACAACTCTTCGAACAATTGATTACTATCAATGTTTTTTGTCCAACAAACAATTTTACAATCAATCTTGAATGAAAAGGACTGTTAGAGTCTAGCACTCTGGCATAACCCTTTGGCATTCTTAAAACATATTCAAGCCACTTTTAAACCACTAGCTTTTCCAAGAGATAGCCATTAATCTCTTGTGATTTTTAACCATTCCTTTAACCTTCATAATAGATAGTCATTAATCTCTTCTCCTAAACAATCAATCTTCACAAGCTTTGCTTTCAATCTTTTCACCGTAGTAGCCAGAACTACGGACGCTCTGATTTCTCAAGTTCATCTTGAGAATACGTAGGCATAGGATTGCGAGATCCTAGCGAGCCACCTTTTTCTTTTTCTTTTGTTTCCTTTACATCCAATGCCTTCTTGGATTCCACCTTTTCCTTTACATCCAATGCCTTCTTGGATTCCACCTTTCCATTTTTCATCGTAGCCCCGAACTACGAAGGCTCTGAGTTCCTCATTGCACTATGAGGATACGTAGGCACGAGATTGTGAAGTCTTGTCGAGCCCCCTGGTAATAAAAACCCTTAGGTCTCCCCTTTAAAATATCCCAAAAATATTTCTCTCTCTCCATTTTCTCAAGTAGAAGATTAGAAACAAACTTTAAGCTAACACTCATTTAACCCTAACTAAATGGTTCCCGTTGAGTACAACGGACGTGAGGGGTGCTAATACCTTCCCCTTGCGTAACCGACTCCCGAACTCAGACATTGGTTGAGATGACCATATTCTTATCCTTTCTTTTAAGGGTTTTATTCGATATTTTCCCTTTCCCTCTATGGAATAAATAAAGATCGGTGGCGACTCTGTTAAGTCCATCCCACGGGCGTGCGATTGCGCTTCGCGAGGTCGTTCTCATTTTTTGAGGTGCGACTGATGGCGACTCTGCTGGGGAGACATCCTCATCCCTAAGTGAGTCAAGCCTAGTTTAGTTAGGTTTTCATATGTGTGTTTAGCTTTTGTTTGTTTCTCTTTCTTCTTTGATTATATGTTTTATTGCTCTTGCTTTATTGCTTTTTCATATATATCTATGTATATCCATGTGTGGGCTTTGGGGATCTAATATCTTGAATAAAGCTCTACACCCGAGTTTTGGAAAAAGCAGAGAGAAAACATAGGTTTAGATTTGGTAGTTATTAGTGTTAGACTATAAGGGCAAGCTCCTTGTAGCAACTAACATGAAGGCTCCTCTAGAGTAGACTTGTTTGTAGATCTCGTTATAAAACAGCTTGCCTGTTGCATGACGCTGATTCATGAAGGGTCCATGACTCTAGGTCCCCATTTAGAACCAGTGTTATTTTGGTGGTTGTGTAATATTGGACTTAAAGGATATCTCCTTGCTCCAACCAATATGAAAACCCCGATCAGAATAGACTTTTTCGTCACTCTCGTTGTAAAATGGCTAGCCCGTTGCATAACGTTGATACGACTAAGGTCCATGACTCTGAAACCTTATCAAAAACCTAGAAAATATCCCGTGAGTGGGTTTATGGGTAGATAATCTAGAACTATCCGTTATAGGGAGACCTACCTAATAGGATGTTCTGATTTATTCGTGTTATCTGTCCAGTGGCTCATTTCCAGTGATCTCTATCTTCCAGTGTCATCAGCGAGTCGTCAAGCTGATTTCTCGACACCGATACAGGACTAGAGCTAACATCAGACGCAGAATGTCAGAACAACCCTCTGCCAGGGCAAGTGAAGCTTCAGTCGACTTCAGCTCAGCTACTTTCCGAAGACAGGCCAGCTCATCCATGTTGTTGACTAGTCACTATGCCATGATTCTTATTGTTTGCATTTTCCTTTATTTTGTAATGGCTGTTTGCTTTCAAATTATGTTTGTACTTTCACAATTAATGAAATGAGAATTTGCAACTTTTTGATTCAATTCATTTGTGTTTGCTATTTACTTCTTAATGCTTTCCCTTTAAAAAAAATTGGCTTAATTGCAATTTTGGTCCCCCTATTTTGGTTTTTTCACGGTTTTAGTCCCTCTATTTTGTTTTTAAGCAGTTTTGGTCCCCCATCTCAATTTTGACCCAACTGTTCATGTACAGTCGTGTACTGTTCATGTACGGTCATGCACTGTTCATGTACGAACAAAATGAACAGTACACGACCGTACATGAACAGTTGGGTCAAAATTGGGATGGGGGACCAAAACTGCTTAAAAACAAAATAGGGGGACTAAAACCGTGAAAAAACCAAAATAGGGGGACCAAAATTGCAATTAAGCCAAAAAAATTTCTCTTGTCCACTTTCTTTTGATTATGCAAAGATTGGAGGGAGGATGATGAAAACGTTATACCCATATTTGCTGTTAGTATGCTTTCAAATCAAAACTTTGCTGACGATATAAGGCATTATTTCAATCCCTAAACACTGGAGAAATAAGGAAGATAACCCCTCTTTAACCCCTTTGAGCCTAGAAGTAGGAGTTTCTTTTCTTTACAAATAACAACCCGTAATCTTAACCTAGGGCAGGGTAGTTCTCAATTAACTTGATTGTGCATTCAAATACAAGAGTAGCATTCAAGACGCCTTGTGACAAAGTTCACAAATGTTCCTTCGCACGCAGCAACCAAGTGTCGAGAATGTCTTTCAAGTCAAACGACAATGATGGTTCACTGTAATCATTAAGCCATGCAGTCACTAAAAAAGAGAGTGAAAAAAAATCAAAATAAAAGCCCGCTAAGTCAAAACCTATGAAGGAGACTTAGGCAAAATTTGGGGCATCCCGCTGGCTGTAAGCTCAAATGACACAGTTCAGGCAAAAGTTAGGGATAACAAAAATCATTCAAGAGGTTACCAAAATCCTCAAAGATAAAACGAGTTGACTGAGGTCCTCACAAAAAAAAAACAACAAAATGTTGTGAGAAGCAGTGACTGCCATCTCAAGTCCATTGAATTTTAAACCATCATCATTACTATCATCAGTGCAATTCCTAACTCATGGGAATTTGAGTGCATAGTTTGAGTTAACTGAGCATAGGACTGGAGTTCATCACGAAGACTGGGTGGGCACAAATAAACTTTGAGCCTTTATCCTTTGTTTCTTAAACCGTGAATCAGGCCACGTTATAACCCTCAAAAGACCTAATTGAAGCGAGGTTATTTTGAAAGCGTACTACAGCAAGGTTGCGTAAACTGACTCCAAAAGATCTTTGCAGATCACCTATTTTGGGTATTACACCCTTTGCTTAAACTTTTCACTTTAATGTCTTGAACCACCGTGTTTTTCAAAAGTTGCATGAACTTTGCATTTACCATGTTTGCACAAGTACTTTTGTTTGCAAACTGGCTTTTCTCTCAAGGAATTTTCAAACAATTAAGAAACTTTGTCGGTGATCCAATCAGGGGCAAGTTCCTTCCATATCCTGTTGAGAATCAGTTCAAGTTTTGTGGTTTAATGGCGACTTCTTAAAATTGGTTTATACAGAAGATTTTTCAAGACTCATATTGGGGCAAGCTTTCCCAGTGTACAGTAAAACAATCATCTTCAAGACTCATACTGGAACAAGCTTTCCCAGTGTACAGTAAAACAATCATCTTTCAAGACTCAGACTGGGGCAAACTTTCTAAGAGCACCATGAAACAGTCATTTTCCATAATCAATCAAGTTGAAGCAATGATCAGCTCGTCTACAACAGTAAGCTAATCTGGGGCAAGTTACTTGAAGAATCCCCATGCAACTTTCAAGCAGTTTTTCATCCTCCCTACATGGATCGTCACTTGATACGGTTTACCAGAGTGGCAGAGATGTGTTCAGCATTAGCATCTCTAGTCCTAAGCAGAATGGCAGTGATCTCTGTGTTGAGGAATCAGTTTTCCAGTCTTGTCTTCTCTCAGAAAAGAGTTGATCCGTGTCGTCGACATCTGCATTCGCATTTGATCATATATCATCTACATAATTCATATACATATGCATATCATGAGTGTTTCATCCTCATTTGCATTTCTCCCGAGGTTGTGTCTTTACCCACGTCTTATCTTGTGGTCAAAGTCCAACTTACTTGGCACCTACCAAACAGATCATGTCGTGTCTATCTGACGTTCTTCCAGATATGACATTTCTTATCCGATGTTTTTCCGGATATGTTTGTTCTTCTTTTGCGTCCAATGCTATTCTTGGATGGCTTCGCCTGTCTTTTCTCCAATTTCGTTTTTGGATGTCGTTTATTTGTCTCTTTCTGATGTTCTTCCAGATTGAGTCTTTTGTTCTGATGTTTTTCCAGAACCTATCTGATGTTTTTCCAGATATTTCGCTTTGTTAATTCTGATGCTTTTCCGGAATGACATTGCTTTTGCCATCTAATGCTCTTCCGGATGTGTCTCTCTTTCTGATGTTTTTCCATATTGAGTCTTTTGTTCTAATGTTTTTCCAGAACCTATCTGATGTTTTTCCAAATATTTCGCTTTATTAATTCTGATGCTTTTCAGGAATGACATTGCTTTTGCCATCTGATGCTCTTCCGGATGTGTCTCTCTTTCTGATGTTTTTCCAGATTGAGTCTTTTGTTATGATGTTTTTCCAGAACCTATCTGATGTTTTTCCAGATATTTCGCTTTGTTAATTCTGATGCTTTTCTGGAATGACATTGCTTTTGCCATCTGATGCTCTTCCGGATGTGTCTCTCTTTCTGATGTTTTTCCAGATTGAGTCTTTTGTTCTGATGTTTTTCCAGAACCTATCTGATGTTTTTCCAAATATTTCGCTTTGTTAATTCTGATGCTTTTCCGGAATGACATTGCTTTTGCCATCTGATGCTCTTCCGAATGTGTCTCTCTTTCTGATGTTTTTCCAGATTGAGTCTTTTGTTCTGATGTTTTTCCAGAACCTATCTGATGTTTTTCCAGATATTTCGTTTTGTTAATTCTGATGCTTTTCCGGAATGACATTGCTTTTACCATCTGATGCTCTTCCGGATGTGTTTCTCTTTTTGATGTTTTTCCAGATTGAGTCTTTTGTTCTGATGTTCTTCCAGAACTTATATGATGTTTTTCCTGATAATCACTTTGTTTATTCTGATGTTTTTCCGGAATGACATTGCTTTCTTCATCTGATGCTCTTCCGGATGTATCTCTCTTTCTGATGTTTTTTCAGATCGAGTCTTTTGTTCTGATGTTCTTCCAGAACTTATCTAATGTTTTTCCAGATAATCACTTTGTTTATTCTGATGTTTTTCCGGAACGACATTGCTTTCTTCATCTGATGCTCTTCTGGATGTGTCTCTCTTTTTGATGTTTTTTTCAGATTGAGTCTTCTGTTCTGATGTTCTTCCAGAACTTTTCTGATGTTTTTCCAGATAATCACTTTGTTTATTCTGATGTTTTTTCGGAATGACATTGCTTTCTTCATCTGATGCTCTTCTGGATGTGTCTCTCTTTCTGATGTTTTTTCAGATTGAGTCTTTTGTTCTGATGTTCTTCCAGAACTTATCTGATGTTTTTCCAGATAATCACTTTGTTTATTCTGATGCTTTTCCGGAATGACATTGCTTTCATCATCTGATGTTTTTCCAGATGTGCCTTTCTCTTTCTGATGTTTTTTCAGATTAAGTCTTTTGTTCTGATGTTCTTCCAGAACTTATCTGATGTTCTTCCAGGTATTTCGCTTCGTTATTCTGATGCTTTTCCGGAACAACATTGCTTTCATCATCTGATGCTTTTTCGGATGTACCTTTCTCTTTCTGATGTTCTTCCAGATTGATTCTTTTGCTCCTGATGTTTTTCCATAACACTTTTTGTGTCTATCTGATGTTCTTCCGAATATGACCTTTTTTATCTAATGTTCTTCCAGATATAATGTTGCTTATCTGATGCTCTTCCGGATATGTTTTCAAGACCCTTTCCCGTACATTTAATGCTTTTCTAAATGTTTCGTATGTATCTTTAAAATTCTTGTCTTCATCTAATGCTCTTCTAGATGTCTTCAATTCGTTTCTGACTTTGGTTAACAGCTGCTGAATGTTTTCGAGTCTGTTTCCATTCTCCATCCAATGCTTTCCTGGATGTGTGGTGGAGTTTATTCGATGATTTTCCGAATATCTCTGATATGCGTCCCGGAGTTCATTCAATGCTCTTCTGAATGTCTCAATTGTCTGTTATTTTCCAGAGTCTATTCAACGCTTTTCTGAATACCTCTGGTGTTTGCTTATCTCATGTATTTCCCAGTTTTTTTCCCCACCTCATTCAATAATCTTCTGAATGTCGTGACTCTTTTCCATCCATTTCCATTCATGGATGATGACTTTTGATTCCCCAGTGGAGACCGTCTTTCCGGTTCTGCTTCCATTGAGGAACTTGTGTTATCTTTTCTTTCTAAAGTGTCAGCCGATCACGCTTGAATCAGTTGTCTCATCACTTTAGATATTCCCCAGTTTTGTTTCAGCTTCCCCAATGTTGTATTTTTCCCCAGTGAGTGATTACTCATTGTGTGGACTTTGTCCTTGCCTGCTTTCGTCTTCGTTTTGCATTTACCATTTCACACTTTTCATCATATTAGAGTTCATAGCATGTCAGCATCTTAGTTTGTTTCTTTGGTCCATAACATTGCATGCCAGTGCGTCTGAGGGCAAAATTTCCGGTTATCTATATTCAAATACCTTCCACCATGATTTCATGAAGACTATCATCACTCATGTCATCTGGTGAAGATATTTAAATAGGGGCAACTGTCATACCCCAAATTTTACCCTCAGATATTCTGATCGTTTGCATATTATCTTGAGTCAGTCGTCTCGCATTTTAGTTAAACATCTCATTAATCATGCATTTTTCGTTAGAATTTAATTTGTTTTATTTCTTTTTTACTAACCATTTTCAATTATATTTTTTATTATTTTTAGTTATACTATTATTATTTCTTTTTTATTATTATTATTATTATTATTAGTTTTATTATTATTTATTTTATTATTATTAGTTTTATTATTACTAAGCTTTATTGTTATTATTAGTTTTATTATTACTAAGCTTTATTATTATTATTATTATTATTATTATTATTATTATTATTATTATTATTATTATTATTACTTTTATTTTTGTTTGTCTTCATGTCCATAAAGGGAAAAATGGTAAGTTGGGACCACTACATTGTAGTACAAACACTTCACATGGATTGCCAACTTGGACTTATCAATGGCCAAGAATCATTCTCACATTTCACATGGATTGCCAACTTGGACTTATCAATGGCCAAGAATCATTCTCATAAAGTCACATGGATTGCCACATCAACACTCCCACCTCATTCACACTATAAATAAGATCTCTCTTTCTCTCATTTTTTGGCACCAACAATACCACACATACATTCTCAAAACCTTGCACATTCATTACATATTTTTTAAGTCAAATCTTTTTTTTTTCTAGGAATCAAATTTTATCCTTTTCTTTTACTTACATAATACCCATAAACATTCACCATCTTCACCACAACAACAACTTCCATCAAAACACTTTCACTTCCTTCTACACAACAAGCTTAACCTTTGCTAGCTTTGGAGTTTGTGAGTATCATTCATCCTTTATTTTTGCTCATACCATATATAGTTAGTAGTTTAGTATATATATATTTTTAGTTTGTGAAGTTATGTTGTAAAAATGTAATATTTTATGTGTTCATGTTTTTGTTATTGTTATATTATTATTAAGATTTATTTATTTTTGTACCTAAATCTTTCCATTTAAATTTAATGATTAAACTTTTTAAAAAAAATAAAAAATACGAAAGGAGAGGACTGTTGGAATCTAGCATTCTAGCAGAAACCTCGAACGATTGGTCTCAAGTCTCGCACTTTGGGGGTAGCCATTCATTCATTCTTTCGCTCCTCAAAATACCTTTAATCAACTTGGACGAATAAGAGCCGTCAAGATCTAGCATCTTGTCACAACTCTTCGAACAATTGATTTTCATCAAGCGTTCATTGTCCATTGAACCATTTTCATATCAACTTGGACGAATAAGAGCCGTCAAGGTCTAGCATATTGGCATAACTCTTTGAGCAATTGATTATCGTCAATAGCTCGTTGTCCATTAATTATTTTTCATTTCAACTTGGATGAGTAAGAGCCGTCAAGATCTAGCATCTTGGCACAACTCTTCGAATAATTTATTACTATCAATGTTTTTTGTCCAACAAACAATTTTATAATCAATCTTGAATGAAAAGGACTGTTAGAGTCTAGCACTCTGGCATAACCCTTTGGCATTCTTAAAACATATTCAAGCCGCTTTTAAACCACTAGCTTTTCCAAGAGATAGCCATTAATCTCTTGTGATTTTTAACCATTCCTTTAACCTTCATAAGAGATAGTCATTAATCTCTTCTCCTAAACAATCAATATTCACAAGCTTTGCTTTCAAGCATTTCACCGTAGTAGCCAGAACTACGGACGCTCTGATTTCTCAAGTTCATCTTGAGAATACGTAGGCATAGGATTGCGAGATCCTAGCGAGCTACCTTTTTCTTTTTCTTTTGTTTCCTTTACATCCAATGCCTTCTTGGATTCCACCTTTTCCTTTACATCCAATGCCTTCTTGGATTCCACCTTTCCATTTTTCATCGTAGCCCCGAACTACGAAGGCTCTGAGTTCCTCATTGCACTATGAGGATACGTAGGCACGAGATTGTGAAGTCTTGTCGAGCCCCCTGGTAATAAAAACCCTTAGGTCTCCCCTTTAAAATATCCCAAAAATATTTCTCTCTCTCCATTTTCTCAAGTAGAAGATTAGAAACAAACTTTAAGCTAACACTCATTTAACCCTAACTAAATGGTTCCCGTTGAGTACAACGGACGTGAGGGGTGCTAATACCTTCCCCTTGCGTAACCGACTCCCGAACTCAGACATTGGTTGAGATGACCATATTCTTATCCTTTCTTTTAAGGGTTTTATTCGATATTTTCCCTTTCCCTCTATGGAATAAATAAAGATCGGTGGCGACTCTGTTAAGTCCATCCCACGGGCGTGCGATTGCGCTTCGCGAGGTCGTTCTCATTTTTTGAGGTGCGACTGATGGCGACTCTGCTGGGGAGACATCCTCATCCCTAAGTGAGTCAAGCCTAGTTTAGTTAGGTTTTCATATGTGTGTTTAGCTTTTGTTTGTTTCTCTTTCTTCTTTGATTATATGTTTTATTGCTCTTGCTTTATTGCTTTTTCATATATATCTCTGTATATCCATGTGTGGGCTTTGGGGATCTAATATCTTGAATAAAGCTCTACACCCGAGTTTTGGAAAAAGCAGAGAGAAAACATAGGTTTAGATTTGGTAGTTATTAGTGTTAGACTATAAGGGCAAGCTCCTTGTAGCAACTAACATGAAGGCTCCTCTAGAGTAGACTTGTTTGTAGATCTCGTTATAAAACAGCTTGCCTGTTGCATGACGCTGATTCATGAAGGGTCCATGACTCTAGGTCCCCATTTAGAACCAGTGCTATTTTGGTGGTTGTGTAATATTGGACTTCAAGGATATCTCCTTGCTCCAACCAATATGAAAACCCCGATCAGAATAGACTTTTTCGTCACTCTCGTTGTAAAATGGCTAGCCCGTTGCATAACGTTGATACGACTAAGGTCCATGACTCTGAAACCTTATCAAAAACCTAGAAAATATCCCGTGAGTGGGTTTATGGGTAGATAATCTAGAACTATCCGTTATAGGGAGACCTACCTAATAGGATGTTCTGATTTATTCGTGTTATCTGTCCAGTGGCTCATTTCCAGTGATCTCTATCTTCCAGTGTCATCAGCGAGTCGTCAAGCTGATTTCTCGACACCGATACAGGACTAGAGCTAACATCAGACGCAGAATGTCAGAACAACCCTCTGCCAGGGCAAGTGAAGCTTCAGTCGACTTCAGCTCAGCTACTTTCCGAAGACAGGCCAGCTCATCCATGTTGTTGACTAGTCACTATGCCATGATTCTTATTGTTTGCATTTTCCTTTATTTTGTAATGGCTGTTTGCTTTCAAATTATGTTTGTACTTTCACAATTAATGAAATGAGAATTTGCAACTTTTTGATTCAATTCATTTGTGTTTGCTATTTACTTCTTAATGCTTTCCCTTTAAAAAAAATTGGCTTAATTGCAATTTTGGTCCCCCTATTTTGGTTTTTTCACGGTTTTAGTCCCTCTATTTTGTTTTTAAGCAGTTTTGGTCCCCCATCTCAATTTTGACCCAACTGTTCATGTACAGTCGTGTACTGTTCATGTACGGTCATGAACTGTTCATGTACGAACAAAATGAACAGTACACGACCGTACATGAACAGTTGGGTCAAAATTGGGATGGGGGACCAAAACTGCTTAAAAACAAAATAGGGGGACTAAAACCGTGAAAAAACCAAAATAGGGGGACCAAAATTGCAATTAAGCCAAAAAAATTTCTCTTGTCCACTTTCTTTTGATTATGCAAAGATTGGAGGGAGGATGATGAAAACGTTATACCCATATTTGCTGTTAGTATGCTTTCAAATCAAAACTTTGCTAACGATATAAGGCATTATTTCAATCCCTAAACACTGGAGAAATAAGGAAGATAACCTCTATTTAACCCCTTTGAGCCTAGAAGTAGGAGTTTCTTTTCTTTACAAATAAAAACCCGTAATCTTAACCTAGGGCAGGGTAGTTCTCAATTAACTTGATTGTGCATTCAAATACAAGAGTAGCATTCAAGACGCCTTATGACAAAGTTCACAAATGTTCCTTCGCACGCAGCAACCAAGTGTCGAAGATGTCTTTCAAGTCAAACGCCAATGATGGTTCACTGTAATCATTAAGCCATGCAGTCACTAAAAAAGAGAGTGAAAAAAAATCAAAATAAAAGCCCGCTAAGTCAAAACCTATGAAGGAGACTTAGGCAAAATTTGGGGCATCCCGCTGGCTGTAAGCTCAAATGACACAGTTTAGGCAAAAGTTAGGGATAACAAAAATCATTCAAGAGGTTACCAAAATCCTCAAAGATAAAACGTTGACTGAGGTCCTCACCAAAAAAAAAAACAACAAAATGTTGTGAGAAGCAGTGACTGCCATCTCAAGTCCATTGAATTTTAAACCATCATCATTACTATCATCAGTGCAATTCCTAACACATGTGACTAAAACAAAAGATGAGTGACTGCCGCTCCAAAACCCTCGTCGATTCCTTTACCATCACATCTACCGTTCAAAGCCCTTTTTAAAAGGTGAACGCTTATGTCAAACTAGCTGAACATAGGACTGGAGAACATCAAGGAGAATGGGTGGGTTAAAATAAATTTTGAGCCTTATATCCTTTCTTTCTGAAACCGTGAACTAGGCCACGTTACCACCCACAAAAGACCTAATTGAAGCATGGTTTATTTGGAAAGCATACTACGACAAAATCACGTCAAAGCTGACTCCTAAAGATTTTCTTATCATTTGTGCTGGTATTGACATGGAATTCTAAACGGTGATCCATTCACTAAATGTCATAATCTTAGTGAATATACTTGGATTTCAAAACTGACATATGCATGGCATTAACATTATCATTTTCAAGACAAACACTTTTTACTTGCGAACAAGCACTTTACATCAAGAAAGTTTCCACAATGGGAAGTTGGATCATCTCAAGGGGAAAAATGCCTGAAAACTTTGTTGAGCAACAGGGCCTTGCCACCTCAAGATTCAGTTAGTCTGGGCCAATCCCAACAAGACTCGACAAATCTCAAAGATCAGTTAGTCAGGGGGATTCCTCCAAAGATCATTCAGCCATGGGAAAATCACTTCAAGGCCCACATTGGGATAAGCCGCCTAAAGAGCACGAGAAGCCAACCTCTCCAAAAGACGATTAATCAGGGGCATACTGTTCCGATAAGCTGGGGTAAGTCAAATTCAGATCACAGGATCACTTCATAACTTGTGATGGGGGTAATTCATGCAGATACCCAACAGACTGGGGCAGAGACAGGCTACCAAAGTACGAGGTCCCTCCTTGTTTTAAGGCCGAAGCAATAGTGCATCAACAACTGCTGATATTGAAGTAGGTGTCGGGGAATCACGTCTTTATGGCCTAATCCCTAGCCTCAACTCATCCACCTCCCACAATGAAAGCACTTGATAGATTCTCAAGAATCGTTGCATAGACCCTTCTCATGCGTTAATCATGTCGCTTCACTCATGCATATCACCTGGCATAGCATGAAGCCTTGATATAAGCCCGATCATACTTGACATCTCTTCAAAACTTGATTACTGACAGTCTGTATATAGTAATCATCATCGCATAGCATTGCATCCTCAAATGCGCACCATATTCATAAAGATATAGCATTACGCCATACAGGTTCAAACATGCGTCCCAATCAAAATCCAGTTCTCGTTTGGTAGTCAGTTCCCGCCTGACTTGTCTCTTCGAAACCCAGTTCTCGTCTGGTAGTCAGTTCCCATCTGACTTGTCTCTTTAGAATCCAGTTCTCGTCTGGTAGTTAGTTCCCGCCTGACTTGTCTCTTCGAAATCCAGTTCTCGTCTGATAGTCAGTTCTCGTCTGACTTGTCTCTTCAAAACCCATTTCTCATCTGGTAGTCACTTCTCATCTGACTTGTCTCTTCGAAACCCAGTTCTCGTCTGGTAGTCAGTTCTCGTCTGACTTGTCTCTTCAAAATCCAGTTCTCGTCTGGTAGTCAGTTCCCGTCTGATTTTCCTCTTCAAAATCCAGTTCTCGTCTGGTAGTAAGTATACCGTCCCTGAGGACGAGTATGAGCCTGAGGATGTTTTTGCAGGTCATGAAGAGGGCGTTCAGGAACAGGAAGAGGAACAAGCGCAATTTGTTCCTCCATACTCGAGTTCTTACCCACAAGGCATGGAGTCATCATCTATGACTCCTGATCAGTGGTCCTGGGTTAGAACTGAATTAGGAGACCTCTGCCAGGAGCAGACAAGGCAAGGGGAGGAGCAAACTCGTCAAGGAGTTGTCCTCGATGATATGCATCTTATGATGCACTTTCCACAGCCACCTCCGTAGTAGTATTCTGTGAGTCCCCTCCCTATCGTGAATATAAACAATGAGGTCAACGTTTATTTCAAGTGGGGGGGTTATTGCTTTTAGTATTTTTATTTCTGTTATTTCATTTCCGTGTCGTTTATGGTTACTTTGATTTGTGTGTTTTGTATTTCGTGTGTTACAGATTGAAGGTATTTGTGCCAGATGAATGACGAGACTTGTAGTTAGCGGATGAGAAGACGCAACCCATACTTGCTCTCCAGGAAACCCCTGAAAGTGGATACTGCTGAAATGAATGATTGGACGCGACTTTCCAACACAAGACTGATATGAGAAGTACTGTGCACCAGAGACGGAAATGAAGCGACATTACACTAGAGGTACCTTGGAATGTGTCAGTATGCCAAACATGGTGAGGATCATAAAAATCCAAACACCTTATCATCACGAGAGTTCACCAGGTATGTCTCTGTCACTCTTGGTTTGTGTACTCGTCTGTTGGGATTTCAATGCACACATATACACACTGAGGCACTTATTTGTTATAGCCCTGAACCTTTCAAGCCAACCCTTATATGTTATCCTTTGCTAACCCCATCGAGCCGTATTCCCTTTGTTTGTGTATTAACCGCATTATGTAACCATAAGCCCAATCACTCCCTCACCTTGCTCAGATAAGTGTTGTTGATTTTTTATCTGTGGAAAACTGTAAGTTTGGGGTTGTGACACTCGTAAGAGCTAGGTAAGTGCAATCGAAAAAGAAAGAAAAAGATGTAATAAAAAAAAAAGAGAAACGAGATAAAGCACTTACCTATAGGAGGATCTAGTTTAAAGAATTTGCAAAGCAAACTCAAAGAAGCACTTGAGTAGAAAACTAGAGAATCCTAATAAAACAGTCTCTGATACCCTTGATGGTGAAAATTGCAAATAACACAATGATAGGAGAAATGACACTGAGTCTGAGCCAAAAAAAAGAAGAGAAATCACTCGTTTTCCCTTTTGTTTATTTACCCCACCGTGTCCCTAAGCCCCGTTACAACCGTAAAAGCCCTCAACAAGTGTGTGTTGTGTGCGTATGAGATGAAAATTGACGTTATTCAAGCTTATAAGTTAACTTTACATACTATGATTGTTGAGTGTAGACACTTTAACCCGAGAGATCTGGTGAGAGTGTGAAAACTGACATGTGAAGAGGTGTTTCGATGTGGAAGTATGGCGGAACGTCAAAAGTCAGGTATAAAGGAATTTTTGAAAGGAAAGTGGAGAGAGAGTCGCGAAAGATCTCGGCAGTATTATGGTAAGATGATTCTGGACAATTTGGGGGTGACCTTGTTGCTGTCTCGAGCATTACTTGAGGACAAGCAATGAGATAAGTTTGGGGTTGTGATCGGTTACCATTTCTACTTGTTTTCCGTCTGTTATTCGGCACGAAACCGCGAAATCGGTAACACTTTGTTTTGTATTTTCATTACTTTTCAAATTATTTCTACTTTTCGCAATTTCTTTCAAGCATTGTTACTCTTAGTAGTTTATGTTATTTTGTTGCATTTTATGCTTGTTTGTGGTAGTGTTCTTTGTTCTCAGATTCAGGTAAAAAGCTCAATGATCTTGTGCATGCGAAACAGGAGTTATGGAGTTTCAGATAGAAGATTTTTGAAGTTACAGTAGCCCTGACATGGCCACCTGTGTCACCTGCATGGCCCGTGTCAGGAGAAGGCTAAATGTGAAGATTTAATGGAAGGAAGGGGGCTGACACGGGTGCCTGTGTCAGCTGACACGGCCCGTGTAAGCAAGTCTGGCATGGAGAAACTCTTGCATTATCAGCACAGAAAGCCAACACGGCCTGTCGTGTTGTCTGACACGGCCCGTGTAGGGCTGGGCGAGGATTTTCTGATTTTTCTCATTTTTATGTTTGGAGTCCTCCAAAGGGCATTATGGGTATTTCCTGTCACTGTTAAGTGAATTATGGCTATTTAGGATTGTTTTTGAGAAAGGGAGAAACACTTTTGATTTTACGAAAGATTTTACGTGAAAGTTTGGATGCTATCAAGTGTTCGGGAGAAGGAAGATTTTTCATGAGCCATCGCAATTGAAGATCAAATTCATCCGTTATTCTTGTAATGTCTACCTCTTATTTTGTAATTTCTTTTAGTACTATGAGCAACTAAACCCCCCTAATGCTAGGGGGTGTCCCTGAATTGCATTAGTAATGACTCGAATTTCCATTGTTCTATGAGATATTGCTTTTACCTTAATCTTTTGTTATGCAATGTTTTTAATGCTTTTTCTATAGGACAAATTGAAATTGATATACGGTTAGGGTTTAGGTCGGACCAACCAACCTAACGCTTTTGCATAATAATATTACAGTAGATATTTCCTAGGAATGGGGATACCATGTAATGACCGAATTATTCTTGATCAAATATAATGCTTGTGATTCTTTCTTGACCACTAAGGAATTAGGATAGAGACAGAATCTCAAAGGTTTTTCTGCTAATGAATTAGGAAAAAATAATCTTAAGAATCGGTAAGGTTCGTATAGAGTAATGTCTAGTAGAAGGATTGAGAGTTTTTGCAGTGCAATTCATACACTTTCCTCTAGCATGCCTTCTCATATCTGTCTTAAGTAAAGTTTATAATTTTGTTCATTTTATTATTATAAGTTATAATTTCTTAACAATCAAACCCAAGGAAACTTTTGTTTAATTGAATTAACATCTGCACTTATAATAACGCCCAGTCCTCGAGATCGATTCTGGGGATAACCCCATATTATTACTACATCGTAAAAATGGTACACTTGTTATTTTAATGATCAGTTAATAATAGTACAAGAATCCTTGAGAACGATACTCGAGTTGTTGTTACCGTAACTATATTTTTCAAAAATACTCATTTTTGATCCGTGCACGACAACGGATCAGTAGGCTTTTGAGGTAGTAAGCTCCAATCCCCGTTTTCGCACGAACGCGATAGGGGCCCTCCCAGTTCGCAGCGAGTTTGCCTTTGCGCAAATCTTTCTAGTTCCTTCATAGGACTAGAGTGCCCACCTGTAATTTGCGTTTGATGACTTTGTTGTCATGACACAAAGCTATCTTCTGTTGGAGTGAGGCTTCGCGGAGGGATGCCCCCGACCGAATCTCTTCGAGTAGGTCGAGCTCCTCCCTTAGGGCCTCGTCGTTGGCCTCCTCGTCGAGGGGAGACTCAGTCCTCCTCGAGGATTCCCTTATTTCTACCGGGGTCACTGCCTCGGTTCTGTAGAACAGTAGGAACGGGGTTTCCCCTGTAGTAGAGCATGGGGTCGTCCTGTAGGCCCAAAGAACGTTGTGCAACTCCTCGACCCACCTTTTCTTGGCGTCGCCCATTCTTCGTTTCAGGCCTTGCAGGATCACCCTGTTCGCGGCTTCGGCCTACTTGTTCATTGGCGGGTGCTTGTCATACCCCAAATATTGACCACTAAGATTTCCCATCATTGTGCAAATCATCATCACAATATGGATGAACCATCTTGCCTCATCAGTCTCCCCAAAGATGGGTGAACACTTACTACAGTCAAAATTAGGGTTTCAAGCCCTCTCAGAGTTCTTAGACAAAGGATCAATCAAGAAATGACATGATCTTCAACTTGTCTAACCTCCCAAACATCTATAATGGATCAAGAGGACTCCCACTTTAAGGATTAAGCATAAGGCTGCTCCCTTCCAGGTGGATCAAGCCTCAAGATCGCTAGTGTCACCAAATTAGGGTTAGGTCGACCAGGGCCTCCAGATGGAAATTTTCCTCTGGGCATGAGCCAATGCTTCAAAGCATATCCTAAAATACTCCATGGAACCTCATGGGCCCATGCATCAAGTCAATTTGACCTCAGGGGATGCATACATCAAAAATCAGGAATTAGGGTTTCTTGACCTAATTCACCCCTAAGTTGACTTTTGGGACAAATCATGAGCCAAGACCTCAAGACATGATTTGAGGGTCTCCATGTTTGCTTGGAAAATTCGCAAACAATCGCTGATCTCCTAATTTATGTAAAATTAGTTTACTTACAGGATCGATCAAACAAATCCTAGGACAATGTGCTCTAACAATTCTGGTAACTTTCGTGAGAAAACCTTTTGTTTATTGAATTCATCATGATTTATTATCAATCTTTGTATTTTCAACAGAAATGATAACCTTTGTCTTTTAAAATAAATAACAAACGTAAATAACTTGCAAGTAAGAAATGGCGGAAAGGCAAAGAGAAACTGTAAATGAAGAACTTTAGACTTCTATTTAGATGCAAGAAATGAAAACTGGTGTTTTTCAAATGTACATTTTCTCAGTAATTACTTTTTTCTCTCTCTCAGTTACTTTGAGTATTTCTTGAGTGATTTGTACAAATTCTGAACACACGCGGAAATCTAACACTAAGACCCCCTATTTATATACAAACGAAATAACCAACTATAACAGCTATTTCTCTTGATGGCGACAGATGGCATTCTGCATGTATTCGTCTGCCAGATACGTTCCACGCGTCCCTTTTCAAAACGGAATTCCCTCCTGAATTTTGAATTTCAAACACCCGTCGAAAAGGAGCCTATTTCTTCTTTTTTTGTCGAAAGTATTCTTCACACTTAGAAAAATCTAGCAACGCTTCCCCTGAGCGCCATTGGTCTTCGACTAGCTTTCTCCATCACAAAACCTTCTAGTCGAATTACCCTATCGAATTGTTAACTTTTCATTAAAATCATTATCTTGGCGTCGAAATTAGAAGCCTACAAATTGCCCCCCAAGAAATGTATTTTCGACAACAGGAAAAAAAACATTTCTTTGTCAATGCCATTCGACGCCAATAGATCGTGGAAGTGACTATTCACCTGACTAGACGTTGGAAGTGTTAAAATCATCATCACGCTTTTTTTCAAATGTCTTTTCCTGTCTGAATATTTGTAATATTTTTTGTTTGGCCTTTTAAGGCTTTTTTGTAATGACATTGGAGCCATTTTATTTGGCGAAAGATTTTCTATCCACCATATTGCTTATTTTTTTCTGCATAATTATTCAACTGTTATTTTAACTTCTTGTCATGTGGGCTTATATTTTTGCAAATACTTCCCGTCTATTTTTAATATACGCTTATCTTTATCCAATTCTTCGACTTCATATGCGCCATTGGAAAATACTCGTATGATTTGAAAAGGTCCTTCCCACTTAGGGGACCATTTTCCCATAAGTCTGTCTTTTCGATCCATGGGGAGAATCACCTTCCACACCAAATCACCAACCGAAAAAGCTTTATTTTTTACTTTTTTATTGTAGAATATCTCCACTCTTTCTTTTTGCCTTTTCAGTAAGTCCAACGCTGTTAATCTTTCTTCGTCTAAATCCATTAATTCGTCCATCAGCATATTCCAATATGTATCTGATAGAATTTCATGATGTCTTTATATCCTTATTGACTGCAAGTATACTTCGACTGGTAAGACCGCATCATGGCCAAACGTTAATCGAAAAGGCGTAGTGTTTGTAGCTTCCCTAGGCGAGGTTCGACAAGCCCATAGAATTTGGTCCAACGTTTTGTGCCAACTCTTTGGTTTTCTTCCCACGTGCTTCTTTATTAAGCCAATTATAACCTTATTTGCAGCTTCGACTTGACCATTGGCTTGAGCGTAGTAAGGTGTTGATGTGAGGAGTCTGAAACCCATTTCCTTCGCGAATTCTTGCATATTTTTTCCCGTGAAAACAGATCCTTGATCCGTTGTTATCATCTCTGGGATACCAAACCTGTAAATAATATGCTTTCGAATGAATTCGATCACTGCTTCTTGATCCACGTTCACTAAGGGTATGGCTTCAATCCATTTCGTAAAATAATCTATTCCCACCAAAATAAATTTTTGGCTTTTTGAAGAGGCAGATCGAATTTCACTAATTAGATCCAAAGCCCAACCTCTAAAAGGCCAAGGCTTTATTATAGAATGTAATTCACTTGCAGGAACATGTGGTATCCCTGCGTGTACCTGGCATTCTTGACATCCTTTCGCGTATTCGACGCAATCCTTTAACATAGTTGGCCAATACATTCCCTGTCGGAATAATAACTATTTCATCTTATGGCCTGCCTGATGTGCACCACATGCCCCACTGTGTACATTCGACAATGCTATGTACGCCTCTGATTCGCCTAAACACTTCAGTAGTATTCCTTCCGGAGTTTTCTTAAATAGTTCATTTCCCAAGATCACATAACTCAAAGCTCGATATCTGACTTTCCTTTCGACTGGTCCAGTTGGGTTTTGCAGGTATTCTATTATAGGCTTTCTCCAATCTCCAGTCATTGAGTCGTCTATGTTAAAAATTTTGAAATTTTCTTCGTCAGCTTATCCAAGCTTTATTGTTTCCAAATCTGACGGGGATAATCTTGCTGACACCACTCTTCCTCTAACTTCAATGGCTTTCTGTAACTTTTCCTTTGATACTCTGTACCCTGAAGCTATCTGCGCTAAATCATTTGCTTCCTGATTCTCTATTCGCAAGACATGTCGAATCGTAACCATATCGAACCTTTTTAAGAGTCGATTAGCTATTACAAAGTACATGATTAAATTTTCCTTAACACATTTGTACTCTTTTGTTATCTGCTTTATGACTAACTCAGATTCGCCCATTATTTCGACCCGAGTTGCCCCCAATTCCAACAAGATTTCAAGTCCTGCTATCAAAGCCTCGTATTCTGCCTCATTATTTGAGCAGAGTCCTTCGACTTTGTACTTGAATTTTGTTGGAATTTTGTCAGGAGAAATAACAAGAACCCCAATTCCAGTTCCATTTCTATGACTAGAACCGTCGAAGTACAACTTCCATGGTTCCATTTCAATATAATTTAAAGACTCTTCATTTATAGCGTGGTCGACTATGAAATTAGCCACTACTTGTCCTTTGACAGCCTTTAAAGGCAAATATGTCAAAGAATACTCAGTCAATGCTAATACCCATTTTCCAATTCAATTATGCAAGATTAGCTTAGATAACATATATTTTATAACGTCGAAATGAGAAGAAACGTAAACATCAACTGGTTTTATATAGTGCTTTAATTTCATACAAGAAAAGTACACACATAAACACAACTTTTCAATCACACTATATCTAGTTTCCGCATCGTTCAAGACCCTACTGAGGTAGTAGATGGCTCTTTCGACACCATTCTCGTCCTCCTGAGCCAACATGCTCCCTAAAGTCTTGTCCGACGCAGATATGTACAACCTCATACTTCTACTTCTACAAGGTGACACTAAGATTGGGGGGTGCGTTAGGTACTCCTTGATCTTGTCGAAAGCATTCTGCTGCTCTTGCCCCCATTCGAAATCTCCTTTCTTTAGTCGAAGTAGAGGAGAAAAGGCTTGCGTCTTCCCACTAAGGTTGGAGATGAACCTTCTAAGAAAGTTGATCTTGCCAAGTAAAGACTGCAACTCCTTCTTTGTAGATGGCGCTTTCGCCTCCATTATTGCCCTGGCCTTGTTATGGTTGATTTCGATCCCTTTCTTGTGGACCACAAAGCCTAGGAAGTCTCCCGCCTGCACACAAAACGCACATTTGAGACGATTCATCTTCAGACCAAACTTCCTCATCCTTTCGAAGGATTGTCGAAGATGGTCTATATGATTGTTCCCTGAAACGGACTTAACAACGATATCGTCAATGTAAATCTGCATAAAATCCTCAATGAAATCGTGAAAAATTGAATTCATTGCTCGCTGATATGTTGCCCCAGCATTCTTTAAACCAAAAGGCAATACCACCCATTCGTAATAAAGATTTGATTATAACCAAAATACCCATCAAGCATACTAAGGTACTCATGTCCCGCGGCAGAATCGACAAGCATTTCCGCCACTGGCATAGGATATTCATCCTTTGGGGTAGCTGAATTCAAGTCTCGAAAATCAATGCATACCCTCAACTTGCCATTTTTCTTTATTACAGGAACTATGTTAGCAATCCATTCGACATACCTGGTTGGACGGATGAACTTGCACCTGAGAAGTCTTTCGACTTCTTCTTTAATTTTCGAGAGGATTTCTGGGGCGAATCTCCTTGGAGTCTGCTTCACAGGTTTCCTCCCAGGTTTTATTGGCAACCTTAATTCGACCAAGCTCCTATCCAGCCCGGGCATTTCGTCGTAGTCCCATGCGAAACAATCTTTGAATTCTTTCAATAATTGGACTATTTCGACCCTGAGTTAGGGGCTTACTTTCCCGCTGATATAAGTGGGTCGCTTCTCTGCCCCTGATCCCAAGTCGATTTCTTCAAGTGGATCATGTGCCATCATCTTGGTATTTGATGCTAAAGGATCCTTTTCGAAGCCCAACGGTTCGTTGTCATAAATCGCGTCAAGCCTCTGATTCTGCAAATCACCTTGATCTTTATCCGGAGGATCCCAATTTGAATCCTTTTTGAGACCTTGTCGATCTGCTTCAATTTGATTGGCTTCGACAGCCATATACTTTACTTCGGCCTCTAAGGACGCTTTGAGTTTGTTCTCGGCTACGTAAGCCGCGATCTTTTCAAGAATTAGTGACTCACTCATTGTCACTGAATTCCCTGCCCCAACCAGTTGGCTGGATGTGTGCGGTTCCAAAAATGTAGTTTTCTTCACCAACTACCTCCCTATCCCATTGAAACCCGTAAGTAGGATGAAGGTATAATGAGCAAAAAGCATTATCCGTTGGCGTCATGTCGAAGGTGGCTGGGCTACAAGGAGCTATGTGAGCCAGATTCCTGTCGAAACTCCTCCTATCCACCTGGTTTACCTCGGCCAAAATATAACTTTGGTCTGCCTCTATATTTTCGACTATGTCGTCTGCGCGCCAGATGGTTATTCACTGGTACATTGACGAAGGGACGACACCAATACCGTGTATCCACTCTCTACCCAGGAGAAGGTTGTAGTTTACTTTCGACGCAATCACCATAAACATAGTTGGCCTCGTAATGGTTCCAATTGTTAAGTCTACCTGAATCACACCCATAGTAGTTCCTACTTTCCCTTCATAATTCGACAATACCATATTGTGAGGTTTGGTATCGGAATCATCTTTTCCAATTTTCTTCAGCATAAAGTGCGGCATCAAGTTGACAGCCGCTTCCCCATCAACCAGAATCTTATTCACCCCTACATCGCCAACTTTCCTTTTTATAAATAGGGGTTTAAGGTGGTTCTTCATTGAGTCATCTGGCCTTTCAAAAAATGCGTTCTGTTCTTCGACGCATCCGTTGTTCATGATATAGTAGCAAACGGGCCTGTGTCTGGCCATTTCGACCTCCAAAGTTTCCTCTTCCTCCTCGATTTCCATAATTTGATCATACTCCCTGGGAGCACTGAAACGACATTACATGTCACATCGAATGATGCTTCTGACTCTGAGTTAAAATCATTTATCATTTCGTCATCCTTGGTTACTTCCTCCTTTGGCGCTTCTTGCGCTGGAGCAGTGGGTGGATTATCAGGCTTCACTTCTTCCATCTGGGTCGAAGTTTGAACGTTGCTGCTAGTTTCTGGCTTGTCTTTTCCTGCAGCCTCCCTCTCAGCCTTCTTTCGACGTTGGTATCTCCTCCATTGTGACTTCGTCATAGGGTTCTTACCCTTATAATTCTCAGAAGGGTAAGTCACCCTTTTGGACTTCTGGATTTCCTTTCTGTATGACATAGAGGATCCCCTCTGCACTTCAAAATCCTTCCATTTTCCTTGCCCTTGGGCTTATCGGATTGGATTCACCCACCTATCATCTGGAGCCTTGGTTGTTGGTTTGAACGTGTTAGGGCATTTTTCGCCTAACCTCTCTCCGTTTTGGTTCCCTCTCCTGGGGTCAAACCTCTCTCCATCAGGCTTCCAATTTCCTCTTTTTCTTGCCCTCTCTATTCCTTCTAAGTTTTATGCTGCCTTTTTGTTGAATACAGCACTACAGCGAGGGCACAACATCACCTCAGACCTCTTCCTCTGGCATCTATGAATAAAATCTGCCAGATTTTCTTCCTTTTTTGGGTAAGCCACTTTCTGGTACTCCTCCCGTCGACGTTCTTCGTCAACTTGCATTGCAGCGTCCTGAGTTACTTCGACCATGTTTATATTGGCCGGTGATTTTGCATCCATGCCCAACTTTTTCAGTTTCAAGGTGAGGCCCTCATCGACCTCATGCTCCTTCTTCATTCGATTGAAATCCTCATAGATTTTCTTCGACAGAACCTTTGGGAGTGGACTCCTGGCAACTTGTGGGGTGATGAATCCAACAGTTTTGTCCTTCGGGTCCTCCATGGTTCTCCGGAGAATCCCAACAGCAGCTTGTTTGTAAGAACCTTCAATAGTTCCTTTATTGATTTTGGTGAAACCCTCAGTGATCTCATTGTTGTCTTTGTCGAAACCCTCAGTAGTTTCGTTGTTGACTTTCTCAAAACTCTCAGTAGTTTCATTGTTGATGCCCTCAGTGGCCTCAGCAATGTAGTTCTCGGTGCTCTTTGTGCCAGGATCTTCAGCAATCTTGACCATCATTGACCGGTCCACACCATCAGTCATGTCTCCGACCATGTCGACTTTGTCAGCGGGGTCTTCAGCAACCTCCACCATATTCATGTTGCGGTCGAAACCATCAGCAGCTTTCATCGTGTCCAAGGTATTGTTGAAGCTCTAAGCAACTTCAACCATGTTTACTACGGATGGCTCAGCATAGTGGGCTTCCACCACCTGCAAGGAGTTTGAATCCACTTTAGCCTGGGACTTCGACTTGTCGCCAAATTTGAGCCTTCCATCTCTTATTGCATTCTGGACTAGATCCCTGAAAAGGAAACATTGAGACGTTTTATGACCCAAAAAATTGTGATACTTACAAAAACCTCTCTTTTTCTATTGTTCTAAAGGAGGCACCTTAGTACCAGGAGGTACTATCATTTGGCCATCCTTGACCAATAAGTCAAATATTTCGTCGCATTTTACGTCGAACGTATAAGTTCTCTTAGGGAACTTGTCGTTCTTCTCCGATTCGGCTGGATTTTTTCCATTCGACGGAGCCAAAACTTTGCAGGCATAAGGTGGGCCCTATTTTAACTCTGCCAAATCTACCTCTTGCTCGTCGAAATTTGACGATTCTTCTTCGTCATCCTCCTCACAGACTCCGACATAGGCCACCATTTCTTTCCTATTTTTATTAACCCTAGCTTTTTCGGCTTTTAGTCTTTCGACCTGTCTAACCCTATCAGCTAAATGGGCCATGTCTCTTAAATATTGGGTGTCTAATTTATTTCTTATAGAATAGTCGGGGCCGCCAGCGGCCATTTCGACTAACTCGTGCTCTGGCACTTGTGTGAAACACCTTGCCTTGAGCAATCTGAACCTATTCAGATAATCATCTATTAGTTCTGAAAACTTTCTCTTTACGCTAGCCAATTCTTTCAGGCTTATCTTTGTCTGCCCCATGTAAAATTGTTCATGGAACGATCTCTCCAACTGGGTCCACATATGGATCGAACTTGCAGGCAAAGATGTGAACCAAGTAAAAGCATTTTTCGTCAGAGAGCTAGGAAAATATTTTATCTTCAAGTTCTCATTGTGCGCTATTTTACCTGCTTCGATCAAGTAACGGGCCACGTGTTCGACCGTCGATTCACTCGTGTCTCCTGAAAACTTAGTGAATTTGGGGACTTTCCACCTTGGGGGTAAATCTTCCTGCAATATATATTCAGATAATGGTGATGTGTAACTAGGCCTCTGCAGTCCTACATTTACCCCATTTTGAGCCATTATTCTTTCGACCATGGCTGCTAAATTGTTTTCCACCGGCATGTTATTACAACGTATTCGTTGCACAATATCATCAGCGTCTTGACCCCTATTTACTATCACCCTCGCAGGTTCTTGCTGGACGGGCATTTCGACACGAGGTGGTTCGACCACTGCTCCCTGGTCTTGTATGTTTGCCTGAGGAACGTTTATTGGTCTCTGGTTTATAGTAGGTTCTTCCTCGACCGCTACCCTAGGGATCTGAACTTCCTGTCCCCTCGGGGGAGGTCGAGGGACACCGAAAAAATCAGCAATGTGCGTCATCTGTGCCGCCAATTGTTGATTCGTTTGTGTAGTGTTTTGGATCAAAGGATTGAATATAACCCCCATTTGTTAGGCCAACATCTGGACCATATCATGGTTACTCTCATCCATTTGTTGCCTGATCACTTGCGCAGAGTTATTGGTGATGTTTGGCATGTAAGTTTGGTACCCCGTTCCTAAAGGCTGGCTAATTCGACCTATATTGTTCACACCAGAACCGGACCCTTGTAAGGGCGAAGGTATGTTCATTGTTGGGTCTGTAAATGCTGATGGAGCGTTATGCAAACTTGCCATTACCGAAGTTGGCATTCCATATGGTTGCTCTCGATTTAGTGGCATCGAAAACCCAGACATAAAGGGTCTGTACATACTTCCTGAGGGGGTGGGAGTCATTTGAGGCATTTGGGGTCCCATAGTTGAAAAACTAGGCGCACTCTGAGGTGTTGAAAGTGCAGGCGTCGAACCCGCTGTTGATGGATTAGCCTCTGATACTGATATTGAGGCCATACTGCCCCCAGTCGAAGGATTAGGGGGTGGTATTTCATTATTCGCAACATTCTGATTGTTAGGCGGATTTGGATTTGCCATTCTGGGTACTCGTCTTCTTCTGGGTATTTCTTCGTTATTTATGGCTAGTTTACCACTTCTTAATTTCATGCAACAAGACGAAGCAAATTTCTTACGAGTACACTGTAAAATGAAGGTTTTCAAATGTTAATAGCACAAGGTCCCACTGGGCGTGCCAATTTGTTTGCTTGGAAAATTCGCAAACAACCGCTGATCTCCTAATTTATGTAAAATTAGTTTACTTACAGGATCGATCAAACAAATCCTAGGACAATGTGCTCTAACAATTTTGGTAACTTTCGTGAGAAAACCTTTTGTTTATTGAATTCATCATGATTTCTTATCAATCTTTGTATTTTCGACAGAAATGATAACCTTTGTCTTTTAAAATAAATAACAAACATAAATAACTTGCAAGTAAGAAATGGCGGAAAGACAAAGAGAAACTGTAAATGAAGAACTTTAAACTTCTATTTAGATGCAAGAAATGAAAACTGGTGTTTTTCAAATGTACATTTTCTCAGTAATTACTCTTTTCTCTCTCTCGGTTACTTTGAGTATTTCTTGAGTGATTTGTACAAATTCTGAACACACACGGAAATCTAACACTAAGACCCCCTATTTATATACAAATGAAATAACCAACTATAACAGCTATTTCTCTTGATGGCGACAGATGGCATTCTGCATGTATTCGTCTTCCAGATGCGTTCCACGCATCCCTTTTCAAAACGGAATTCCCTCCTGAATTTTGAATTTCAAACACCCGTCGAAAAGGAGCCTATTTCTTCTTTTTTTGTCGAAAGTATTCTTCACACTTAGAAAAATCTAGCAACGCTTCCCCTTAGCGCCATTGGTCTTCGACTAGCTTTCTCCAAACCAAAACCTTCTAGTGGAATTACCCTATCGAATTGTTAATTGTTCATTAAAATCATTATCTTGGCGTCGAAATTAGCAGCCTACACTCCAACATACCAAATTGATCCATTTGTAACAATGGATTGATCCAGGAAGCTTGAGCAGCAAGTCTCAATTTCATCAGTACCCCATTTAGGGTTTCGCGAGAAAAGTCAACTGTATATTTGACTTTTGACCAGGACATGCTCCCAAACCCTAGGACATGATTCAATATACCCTATAACACCCATGGAACATGTCCATCAAGTTTAATTTAGGTCAAGGACATGATTTCCTAAAGGATCACACAGTTTGGAATTCATCTGACAAAAAGTCAACTGTGCACAAAAGTCAACTTTGACTCAACTTTGACTTTTTGAGATTTTTCACAAAAATGGTTTTTTAACCCTAAAATGATGTTAATGTATGATTTGAATCATCATTCATCAAGAAAAATCAAGAAAAGTGGGATAACTTGTAAAAGGGGGGTAACCATAAAAACTTAGAAAATTTTCTAAGTTATGAACAAAGTGGCAAGGGTACCAACTTTGGAGGATCATAACTCCTAAACCACAAAGCCATTTTTCCCCATCCAAAGCTTGATTTGTAGATCTCATTACCCTCTACAAAAGCTTAGAACTGACCTCCCTCCAAATTCCTCATGGATTTTGAGTTATAGAATGATCAAAATCACAAAAAGTGAAAATGTCACTTTTTTCCAACACTTAGTGAAATTTTCACTAAGTCAGAATCTGCCTTCACTTTTTTTCAAATGTAGGGGCATTTTTCACTTGGATCCAAAAAGTATCAAAACCAAATATGATCAAACAGTTGTTGTATTATATGAGGGCTTTCCAAAATGGCCAAGAACATCACCAAATTCCACTTGGGCCAAGAGATATGATAATGGCAATATGCCTTGCTGAAAACTGCCAAGGCTAGGCAGAGTTTTGCATTTTTGCTCGATTTGGCAAAATCAGATCATTCCAAGCCTTGTCATCACTTTGGACACATCTGAGGATCAAATCTAAAGGGGACAAACACTGAGCCAAGCCTCCAAAGTCCTTGGAACAAGAAGTAGCATGCCAAACCTAGAATTGCCTAAAAGAGGGACAAGACTCCAATTCTGGATTGGAGCATTCAATGCATACACCAAGGTGGCATGGACTGAGCCATTTGCAACTGAATTCAGTCAAGACTTATCCAAGACCAAGGGAACCACAACCATGTGCCCTAACCTCTAGTTAATGGCTAGAGGAGACTTGGATTCTAAAGTGCAACCATTGGCCAAACCTCTGCTGCAGTTGCCATTCACTATTGATCCCAAAACAAACTTGCTCTACTATAAATAGAGCTCATTTGTGCTCAGTTTGAGCACACCAAAGCCATCAAACTGATGCTTTCCTCAAAATCTCTTTCTCTTGGCAAAAATGCCTTCTTTAGCAAGGTGATCCGAACTATCAAAAGTGACCTGTAACACCAAAATCACAAAGTCACCTCTCAAAACCTCAAAATAGGCCTTTTGTGCATTTTTCAAGCCATGTCTTGATTCAGTCACTTTCCAAACCAGATAAAACCTCAAACACACTCCAAATAACATCCTTGAACTGTCCCAAATGGTTCCCCCCATCTGGAACACCATTTGAGAGAGTTGCTATTTTGGTCATTTTAACCCCTTTTGCAAGAAAGGACCAGTTTGTGTTTTTGCAGGTTCCAGCTGATTCCAGCCATCCTCAAAGCTTCTAAGGGATCATTTGAGAGTGTCCAAAGCATCAAACTATTTCTGGAATAATAAGTTTGGCAGATTGCACTGAAAACTCCAAAAGCTCAAAAAGAGGTAAGCATCATGACTTGAACTTTCCAAAATATGCATTGCTTTGAAGTCCACTGATCATACACACCTCATACATGTTATATATGTTGTGTTTGGACCAATTCATCATGTAATTCATGCATGTATCAAAGTGTAGCATAGAAAATGCAATTATAGGCTTTTTTCAAAACCACTATCGGGTTTTGAGGAGGGAGTATGATCTAAAAAAATACCACCACCATTGGATTCCTTGTGAAATTCTATGCCAGATGCATATAAATTTTGTCCCCAACCATTGAGAAATGAGAAAGTTATGGACCTTCCCGTTTCTTGGCAAAACTTGCCTTGCCTTGCCTTGGGCCAGGCCAAAACACAAGGCAAGCCTTGTATATTTGTGTTTGTGTTTCAAACAATGGATGTATCACCACCCCAGTGGTAAGGCACGCGCCCTATAACCTTGAGGTCATGGGTTCAAACCCCACCCATGCCATTTTGTGTTTTTTCACATTTTGCTATTTTTTCCAATATTTTCATGTTTTGTTAATTAATTGGAAAATTAATAACTCACTCAATTTTAATTATTTTTTATTGGTTCTTTTTGCAAAAAATCACAAAAATATTGAAATATTTATTTCCACAAAAAAATTAGATTTATATTATTTATTTAATATAGTTAGTATTTTTGTGAATAAATGCCTTTTATGTTTTTAAACCCTTTTAAAAATAAATATCCATGTTGAAAAATCAAAACCAAGTAGGTTTTAATTCATCTTGTGATTAAAACCTCATTTTTCAAACCTAAAACCAAAATCACAAGTTGTTTATTCAAACTTATTTGGAATTTGTATCATTTTAATTAATTATTCTTTGAATAATTACTTTAAAAATGATGAAATTAGGGTTTTGTAGATTTTCACCTTAACAAACTTTTTTAAATACCCTTGGACCTCTATTAGAGTGTAAGACCCAACCCTTTTTGAAAACAAAACTTTTTGGGCCTCAATGCATTGTATAAGACCCACCGCGTTTTCAAAAATCTCGGCGCGATCGCCATTTTCAAACAAATACCCTTGGGCCTCTCCTCAAGCTATAAGACTCATTCAAAATCTTTTGGGCCTCTATTAGAGTGTAAGACCCAACCCTTTTTCTAAAACAAAACAATTTTGGGCCTCAGTCATTGTATAAGACCCACTGCATTTTCAAAAATCTCGGCGCGATCGCCATTTCAACCAAAAATCATTTGGGCCTACCCTCGTGTTATAAGCCCCATTTCTTTGCTTTAAAATACTCTTGGGCCTCTAATAGAGTGTAAGACTCAATCCTTTGTAAATACAAACTATTTTTGGGCCTCACTTATTGTATAAGCCCCGTTGTATTTCAAAAAGTTCGACGCGATCATTGTCTGTTGAAAAACAAACCTTGGGCCTCTCCTCGAGCTATAAGACCCATTCAAAATCTTTTGGGCCTCTATTAGAGTGTAAGACCCAACCCCCTTTTAACCAAAACTTTTTGGGCCTCTGACATTGCATAAGTCCCCCTGCGTTAAAAGAAAACCTCGACGCGATCGCCAATAAAAAACCAATCATCTGGGCCTACCCTCATGTTGTAAGCCCCATTCTTTTTCTTTAAACACTTGGGCCTCTTTAGAGAGTGTAAGACCCATCCCCTTGTACAGAAAACCTTTCTTGGGCCTCAGTCACTTGTATAAGTCCCTCTGTACAAAATGACAGTGCGATCACTGATAAACCTTGGGCCTCTCCTTGAGCTGTAAGCCCCAACATCTTGTCAAAATACTTTCTCCTTTAATTTTGAATATACTGTTGTTTTCAATCTTTCTTTGTTGAACAACTAACCAAACATCATGGAAGCTCTACAACCGAGTAAGTGTTTATATGCTTTCTTTATCCGCTTTCATATACATATAACTGTATTGTGAGGTTGTTTCACTGTAAGTCTTCTTTCATAAACTCATATCAACTGTGTAATACTAGTATAGATATTTAGAGTTTCCCCAGCAGCTACGTCTAGCACTAAGTCCTGTTGATCACTCTTAAATAGACAAAACTAGAACCCCATAGGATTACCAGACACAGTCTTCTCTCTTCTTGGGGTTAAATAATATGGAGATGTGAAAGGCAGATTCTTTTTGAACCCTTTCTCAGACTGTCACCTTTAGAAATCGTCAAAGAAACTATACTCCCCAGAGATGATCTTTTCTCAGTGAATGGCATCTCTTGAGTTTCTTCCAAATTCTCGGACTTTCCTGGCTTGATCCATTCTCGGTGAATGGCATGTCTTGAACTTCTCGGGGTTTGGGGATCCACAGGCTTCCTAAAAGCATCCCTGCCTCCTCTTGGGCGTCGTACAAGGACCCTACGATTTCTTAGAAGTATTCACAGCCTCCTCTTAGGCTTCGTATAAGGATTCTTCCTTCGGGAAGAGAGCCTCCTCTTGGGCTTCGTACAAATTGTCCCTCGGCTTCTTAAAAGTTTCCAGCCTCCTCTTGGGCTTCGTACAAATTGTCCCGACGACCTCCTAGAGGTATAGGAACAGAAATTAGTCATCTTAATAGAACAGTCTTTCAAAGAGTCTAGATCTTTCTACCGTGAACGTACTACTACTGTTTCTTTAAACATAGTACAAAAGATAAAACTCTAGACTTGGACAGTCTAATCTCCTTGAGTCTCGAAGGCATTCTCAAGTAGGGAAAAACACCAGTAGACTCGGACAGTCTCCAATACCCTCTGGATTCCCCATTTCCTTAAAGAACAGGAAATAACCGTGATCCTCTGATCAATCCCAAAGCATAGCCTTACCTTTAATCAGTCTCTTTATAAGAACTGATTTTCTCTTTTAACCAACCTACTGGACCTGTCACTAAACTGAAACAGTCGCCAGCAATAGCCTCCTCTTAGGCTTTGTCTAATGATCCTTCCTCAGCGAAGTCAGCCTCCATCTCGGGCTTCGTACGAGATACAAAAAGACTCTCTGGCTGAGTCAACTTTTAGCCTCTATCTCGAGCTTCGTACGAGATATAAAATCACTCTCTTGTTGAGTATAAAAGACTCTCTTGTTGAGTCAATCTGTCTTTTAGCCTCTATCTCGGGCTTCGTACGAGATACAAAACACTCTCTTGTTGAGTATAAAAGACTCTCTTGTTGAGTCAAACCCCTTTAGCCTCCGTCTTGGGCTTTGTACAAGACACATATAAAAGCACTCTCTTGTTGAGTAAACCCTTTTAGCCTCCCTCTCGGGCTTCGTACGAGACACAAAAGCATCCTCTTGTTGGGTCGATAGCCTCCTCTTAGGCTCTATATAAGAAAAACTCTGGTTGAGTCAATCAACCTTTTAGAATCAAAATTGTGCCTCGTTCACAGAATACAAACATCAACAACTCCTTTCATCTAATTGTTGTAAGCGGCAAGCCTCTGGATTATTTACATCCACGCCACTGTCCCTCTTTTAGCATGAGAAATTCCTAAGGAAAGATAGCATTTCTCTACACTGAGTTAAAGTCTTCTCCTTCAGGTTAAAACCCCCTATAAAGGAAATTATGGCATTGCTAGGATTCACATATCCCGGTTAAAGTAATCCTCCTTTATAGTCAGTCACCCAACAGTTGTGACAAACAGACCCCCTTTAAAGATGACAAATTCTCTCTAAATTCAAAACCCTTTAGCTTCACATCTTGGGCTTCAAACAAGATACAAATAGACCCTTCAGCTTCACATCTTGGACTTTGAACAAGATACAAACCGCCTTTAGCTTCACGTCTTGGGCTTTGAACAAGACAACAAAACACCATTTCCTCCCATAGAATAGTTCGCTCTGATTTCCCTGTTTCGGTAAACGGGAATACGTAGGCATAAGATTGAAAGAGAAATTTTAGCAAGCACACCACATAGAAAACCTCAGGTCACAAACCCACATATATCAATCAAAACATCCAAGTCTGTATCCCCCACCAGAAGTCCAAACTCGATCAAAATAACCCAAAGAGAGGCCCCTCCACATTGATCGCATCGTAAACCAACAGTTTTGACTGTTTAACCTCAGCTTGCAAAGCAGGGTTAGTTGGAGACATCTATTTCCCTTCCTTCATCAGCTTCAATAGGATAAAAAATGAATCGACCTGTAGTACCCCCCCAGAGCGACAGTGCTTAAGAACCACGTCCAAAATCGCTCGCTATAGTGCTCGACCGACGTGAAGTGTTGCTTCACGCCCAGCTTGGTAACAAAGTCCTGGAAGTTCTTGTCGGTGAACTGTGTCCCGTTGTCGGTGACGATTGCTTGGGGTACGCCGAACCGGGGAAGTATATTCCTCTTGTAGAAACGAAGTGTTTTGTGGGCCGTGATTTTGGCCAAGGATTCGGCGTCTATCCACTTAGTAAAGTAGTCGAAGTCGACTATCAAATACTTGTTTTGGTACGACCCTATGGTGAAGGGCCCGAGGATGTCCATCCCCCACCAGGAAAATGGCCCAGGGGATGAGAGCGTTTTGAGCTCACTGGGCGGGGCCAGTTGCATACCCCCGTGTCGCTGGCATTTGTCACACTTCTTGACATGCTCCTTGGCATCTTGCTGCATGGTGGGCCAGTAGTACCCCGCCCGCAATGCTTTACGGGTTAGGGACCGTCCGCTGAGGGGCTGCACATTGATCCCCCTATGGATCTCCTGGAGTATGTCGGGGACCTTAGACTCCTCGACGCATATGAGGAGAGGGATAGAGAAACCTCGTCGGTATAACTTGTCCTCGACGATAGTATACGAGCAGGCACATCACCTGACTGCGCTGACATCCTTGGGGTCGTCGGGTAGTTTCCTTATGCTGAGGTATTCATATACCGGAGTCATCCAGCAGTGACCGTCATCAATGGCGTTCACGTTGGCAGTCGAGGTGGGTTTCTCGATACTTGGCCGTGGAAGCACTTCTTAGATGATGGATCTGTTCCCGCCTTTCTTTTTCGTGCTTGCTAGATTAGACAGGATGCCTCACTGGGTATTGTGTTCGCGCGGGACGTGACTTACTTTCGCCGCTATGAATTTTTTCATCCTCTCTTTTACCAGGGTCAGGTATTCGATGAGGTTGTCGTTCTTGGTTTGATACTCTCCCCGCATCTGGGAGGCAACAAGCTGGTAGTCGGTAAATATTTTCACCTCTTTCGCGCCGAGGTCCTCGTCCAGGCATAGTCTGGCGAGGAAAGCCTCGTATTCGGCCTGGTTATTTGATGTCGGGAAGGACAATGTGAGGGAAACCTCGATCAAGATGTCTTCCTCGTTTTCTAGGATGATGCCCACTCCGCTTCCCGTCGAACTAGATGCTTCGTTGAAGTAGATCGTCCACTTCTAGGATTCTTCGGTCGAAGGTTCAGGGATGGTCATCTTCGCGACGAAGTTGGCTAGTACTTGAGCCTTCAGGGCCTTCCTACCCTCGTATTGGACGTCAAACTTGGAGATCTCGAGCAACCATTTGAGCATCTTGCCCTCCATGTCGGACCGGCCGAGGAGCTGTCTCACGGGTTGGTCTATCTTTACCACGATCGTGTGGGCCAAGAAGTAATGTCGCAGTTTCTGGCCGCCGTGACGAGGGCTAGAGCGACCTTTTTGATTTGTTGGTACCTAAGCCCGGGGCCTTGGAGGGCTTTACTATGAAGTATATCAGCTTCTGCCCTTCGGGGGTTTCCTTGATTAGAGCCGCGCTGGCCGCCTCGGTCGTGACGACGAGGTACAGGTACAATGTCTCCACGTCTTCTGGTCGCAAGAGGACCGGGGGTTGCGAGAGGACCTGTTTGAGGTGGAGTAGCGCCTTTTCGCACTCCTCTGTCCACTCGAATGTGGCCTCCTTGCGTAGGAGTTTGAAAAATGGAAGTGTACGTTGCGCCGATTTGGTCACGAAGCGGGACAGCGAGGTGAGCATCCCGTTTAGCGATTGTATTGACTTCTTTGAGTTCGGCGTTTAGAACTCGGAGAATGCCCTGCAATTGTCGGGGTTTGCCTCGATTCCTCATTCTGTGAGGTAGAAACGGAGGAACTTACCTGCTCGGACACCGAAGGTGTATTTCTCCTGGTTGAACCTTATCCTGCATCTCCTCGCCATGTCGAAAACCCTTTTGAGATGGGCAGTGTGGTCGACTTCTTTTCGTGATTTTACGATGATGTCATCCGTGTAGACCTCGAGTATGTCTCTGATATCTCCGCGGAAGACTTTGTTCATCATCCGCTGTTAGGCCGCGTCGGCGTTGTTCAGATCTAAGGGCATTACATTGTAGTAATAGTTGCCTGACTCAGTCATGAAGGTCGTGTACTGCTTGTCGGCCTTCGCCATGGGGATTTGATTGTATCCCGAGTACTCGTACATGAATGATAGCAATTTAAAACCTGCAGAATTATCGACCAGTTTATCGACATTAGGCAATGGATATGCATCTTTCGGGCATGCCCGGTTAAGATCAGTGTAATCAACGCACATCCTCCACTTTTCATTATTCTTTTTAACAAGTACAGCATTAGAAAGCCAGGTTGTATACCAGGCTTCCGAAATAAATTTCGCCTCTAAGAGGTCTTTTACATCCTTTTCAGCAGCCTCCACTTTCTCGGGAGACTGCCTACGCCTATGTTGTACTACAACCCTAATGGCTGAATTTATTGTGAGTTGATGGCAGACCACTTCTGGGTCGAGGTCGGGCATCTCTGCAACACTCCACGCAAACAGGTCAGCATTTTCTCGGAGGCAGGCCTTCAGCTGTTTCCTCGCCAAGTCAGGGAGGCCCGTGCCAATCTTCATGTTCCTGTCCGGGTTGTCTCCAAGGGTGATGAGCTCGAATTCTCCATCTGGAATAGGGCACATGGGGTCGAGAGGCTGCCCGTTGCCTTTAGCTGGAGGAGTATGATCTGCTACCTCGTCCTGCTCCTGCTTGCTTGGGAAACGGCTGTCGAGGTTGACCGTGTTGACCCGCGGGAGTGACTTCTGCTCTTCATCCAGTGTTGACTTCCCTGTGGTCTTGGACTTGATGTTGATCGAGTTCAGACCCTTGGTTATAGCCTCGAAGCACCTCCTGGCGGCCTCAATATCCCCGTGGAGAGTGACGACACGACCCCTAGTCGTGTAGTACTTTATCTTCAGATGGACTGTAGATGGTACAACCGTGAGTTCGGCTAGAGTAGGCCTCTCCAGGATGCACTGGTACAGAGAAATGCACTCTACCACCAGGAAGCGGACCTTAACTTGTCGGGCAGTGTCATCGTTCCCGAATGTGACCATCAGCTCGACATAGTCCCACGGTCTGGTGGTGGTGCCGTTGAAACCCTGCAGGTATGAGCCCACGTAAGGGGTCAGATGTGTCTCGTCAAGCTGGAGGGTAATGAATAGGTGGGCATACATTATGTCCACCGAGCTCCCTTGGTCAACCAAGATGCGGCGGACATCAAAGTTTGCCATTTGTGCCCTGATCAGGAGGGGGTGTTGGAGTTGGAGGCACCGTCCAACAATATTTTGAGATAGAAGGTGATGGGGTTCGACCTTCCCTGGACCTTCTCAAAGGTGGCGTTCTGTGTCGAGCTCGCCTCTATCAACTCTTCAAACTTCTGCTTGATCGACCCCACCGAGACCTTGTTGAAACCTCCGCTGAATATGACCATGGTGGTCACAGGTGTGTCAGTCTCGTAGGGGAAGTAGAAGTCTTCTGGTCAAGTGACACATAGGGCAACTTGTAGTCAGTTCTCTCCGGTGGATAGGGTCGCCTCCTCGACCCTTTTCATCTCCCGGGTCTCTTGTCAGGGGGCCTCGTTCCTCTTTGTGTACTGCTTGAGGTGCCTCTCTTTGATCAAGACTTCTATGGAATCCTTGAGGTGGATGCAATCCTCCGTGACATACTCGTGGCTCCTATGGAACTTGCAGTACTTGGACTTGTCAACATTTGGTTTAGGGGGCGTCGGCTTCAGGAAGCGGACACCTCCTCTCTGGAATTCTGAGTTGATGCACTAGGCCAAGATGCGCTCGCGGGGAGCTGTGAGTAGCGTGTAGTCAGTGAAACGGCCTATGGGGCCCCTTTGTTCTCGGGAGTCTCAGGGAGTCTTCTCTTCTTCTTTCCCCGCCTCTTCGGGGAATAATGGAGTCCTCATGTCTGGAGCTCTTGGCTCCCTCTTGATTTTGTGAGTCGCGGGCAGAGTGTGCGACCTCTATCTCCTTATACTGGATGTATGCTTAGGCCTTGTGGAGGAGTGTGTCCAAGGTGCTAGGCCTTTCAATGTCAACTGCCTTGGCGAACTCGGTGCGAGGTTGTAGTCCTCGTTCGATCGAAAACCTCTTCATGTCGTCCGAGGTGGATACCTGGACAGCTTCTCGGTTGAACCTCACTATGTAATCCCGAAGAGATTCATCTTTTCCCTGAATGATGGCTTCCAGGGATGCTTCCGTCTTTGGGTGGCGACGGGAAGTAGTGAAGTGCCTGGAGAACTTCCTCTTCAGTTCTTTCCAGGATGTGATGGACTCGGGCGCAAGGCTCTTGTACCACGCCATATCACCCTTCCTCAGGGTAGTGGGAAAGAGCATGCACTCGATGGCTCCCCGGACGTTCTGATAGTCGAGCATCGCATCAATGCTCTCAATATGGTCGTCCTGGTCGGTCGTACCATCATATGTCACCAAGGGCGGGGGGTTTTCCATCCCGACGGGCAAGGGGGCCTCCATGATGTCCCTGGACAGTGGCGTGCGTTGGTCGTCCTCGTCGCTCTTGACGGGCGATCGCGACGAGGATAGGTCACCCCAGCCGTTCCTGCTTTGTTGGGGAAGGCTCCTTGGTCGGCTCTTTGGCCTCTTGATGTATCTGTCAGCTTTACTCTTCTTATGAGCGGGGGAATGTCGCTCCTTCTAGGGCAAGGACCAGTCGCGCTTCTGAGCAACGACGGGCTGAGGTCATTTCAAGCACGGGCGGCGCCCAAGCTTTCGGGGAGAAGGGCTCTGAGAGTCATCGTGTCGTGTCCTCCCTGGAGGAGGAGAGGAACTGCGAAAGACTGGGCGACGATGCCTCTGCGGGGGGAGCATGATTGTCGTTCTTTCTAGAGCACCCCTATTCGCTCATTCTATTATAAGATCATCAGATTTGTTTGATCGATCGCCGCAAATAGAGCCATCGTGGTCGGATCAACATTAGGTGGCACAGGGATTGGCTGGTAGATAGTCGGGCTATCAAAGCATTGGGCGGCGTTGAAGGTTGCGTCATCAGATGAGGGAGAGGCGGTGTGCCCGTCCTTGGGGTCGCCTTCTTTGACGTTAGCGGTCACGTTGGGGTCGTGACCGTCACCGTTGGTGAATGGAGTGAAGGCGGTGTCCGACGCGTTGAGGTCAGTTCGTGGGCTGGCCATAATCGTCGAAGATTAAAGTTACTTTGGTTCTCGAGTTTTTACGGGAGGAAGAACGGAGAAGCAAGGGTTCCCACAAACGGCGCCACTGATCGTACCTGATCAGAAATGGATTAACAACCAGCAACACATCGTGAGCTATGTTATTCGCCGGTGGTGGTGAAGAGGTGGGGGTGTACCTTCAAGGTACTCCGATGCCAAAGTTAGAGATGGAGTAAACAACCCAAGTACATGGAAAGACTGTAAAGATTGGAATACTTGACCCTCTAGTGAAAAAGGGTATTTATAATGTGCCTCAGCGCAGGGCCAACAGTTACTTGGAATTGGGTTGGATCGCAAGGCCCAATACATATAACTGACATGGCTTACATGGTGTAGAGAAGACCAGCACGTGGTCTTCGCCCTGGATCAACTGCCTCGTGATCTTCAGAAGGTGGGCTGACTAGTTCTTCCAGAAGTGGGTAGTTGTCTGATGACGTGTCCTCGCGTGAGGGACACGTGGAGTCCGTGGGGGAGACGTGTGTGGGCTCCCCGGTCATGCAGATAGGCTGGACATAATTTGGGCCCTCCCCGACGAAGACTTGGGATGGGCCGTGCCTGACGGTGGGCCAACCTTAGGCCCAATCCAGAAAAAATTGTAAATTGGGTTGAGAAACTTTGGGGGTTTCAAATAAGAAAACCAAGTTGGGGTTTTCCATCAAGAACAATTGGGGATTTGAAGGTTTTGTACAAGATTACACAATTTGGATTCAATTGAGTGAAAGCTTTGAAGAACGGGGGTTTCTTGCAAAGGAGTAGTGTGAGATGGTGAATCAAATTGATAAATCTTAGGTGACAACAATTCGCAATTTAGATTCGATCGAGTGAAAGCTTTGAAGAAATGGGTTTCTTGCAAAGGAGTAACATGAGACAGTGAATCAAATTGGTATTGATGGGTAACTTGATCAAGCTCAGATCAAGGGAATAGAAAGTGTTAGAATTAACACCAAGCATAGGGTTTGTAGAGTTGCATTGCTACATTTCTCTTGTAAACGACTTTTGCAAAGTAAGGTTAAATTTCATTATCTCAATTTGAGTTCGAATTAAGGATAGACGTACCTATAGCGAGGCCGACTGGATAACTTCCTAAACGAATCGTTGTGTACTCTCTCTCTCTCTCTCTCTCTCTCTCTCTCTATATATATATATATATATATATATATATATATATATATATATATATATATATCTTTATCTATCTATTTATCTATCTATCTATCTGTCTATTTATCTCTATCTCTTTTATTTTTTATTTGTAAATTTTTTAATTCTTCGATTGTGCGATCAATACGTTTGGTTAATATTTTTTATAACCCTTGAAAAAGGTTTTTGTTGAGTTGATCACAATCTATTTGATTGTGGTTGGATTTACAAATCAACAAAACCATACAAAATTCTAAACGAAATTGATTTCACACAAGTTGTTTGATAATTTGCCTTAATTGCACTTTTTGTGAATTTTGTCATTGGAAATAGTCTCTACCTTTAGCTATATCATTTAAACGATTTTTGATAAACACATTAATTTATTTGTTTGTCATTATTATCAATTGCTTTTCATATATGCATATCCGAGCTTTTCGATAGTGGTTCGGTTTAGACGATTTGATCCGGGTCACTTCCGCTAGCCGTTAATTTTTTTAAAACAATTTTTGTAAAGTAATTTTTTGTCTAACTTGGGATCTATTCACCCTCTCTAGATAAGTCGCATTCGTCTAACAAGTATATTTATGTTTGTTGATATAATTAAAATAATTGTCTTAATCAGGTTTGGAAGGAATCAATGATGGGGATGCAATTTTGGATTCAAATGATACCGTGTCGATGAATTCCATAAATCATACGTAGCGGTTAATTGAAGTGGAACCATGGTGGTAAGATGTCGGGATGAATGTAACCGCTTCGTAATACATCGATAATCAAACTAGTCGGCCAAAACATCACGGAACATGATGCTTAAATGAAAAAACATGGGTTAGAGAGCAGTCATTATGAAGGACTCCCTTTCGGTGACCGTACCATTAAAGAACACAAAGTGTTCGACAGAATGCCTAAGTGAAAACCAGGACAGTTCCTTAAAGGCTTAAGAAAAAATAGAACTTGGATCACAAAAATTAAGTAACGCCGACATCAAAACGGTGTCTGAACCAGTTGATCGCATTGTAATTGCCATCATTCAAAGATAAGTCACATATACCTGACCTGGATACCGTCAATGGCTGGCCGGAATCATCGTTGATGCATCTCCGAGGAAGAAAATAGGTGTTCTCAATCCTTTATTTTCCTACAAATTACCGTATCTTACTCGCAATTGATATGGGTGTTTGCACATGTATAATTTATTTCTAATGTTGGTGTTGGTGTTGTGATCTCATAGGGTCATAAAATGGCCTTTCATGATTGTTGAATCGCCTTGTGAAGCTTTATGTCATGAGGGCATCACCGTTTAGTAGGAGATTATTTAGCACGGTTCAAAATCTCAATGCTGACACAGTGTCGATACCAACAATTAAAGCTAAAAAGTCTGACTACACTGAACGGATCTCTCCATAGTCGAAGCTTTAGCTGATGTTGAAATAAGAATTATAATCGGAGCAGCAGAGTCCTCATGTCGTTACATTTCTCGAAGTTAACATGAACCGCAGGTCTACGTCACAATAGGCTGAATCCTAACCGTAAAAAGATAACAGTGGAAAAAGATAACAGTGGAAGCATTGTCAGTAATAAAAGGTTGAATCCTAACCGTAATTCCATAAAATTGGATACCGGCTTGATCATTATAAACCATAAAGATAAATTATTCCTTTTATTTCTTGCTAACTATTATCACATATGTATGATTCCAGTGAATCCTGATTATGTATATCTTCTATGAACTTTTGCTATTTTTGTTGTAGGACAGCAAATTCATGATTCGACAATCGATATCGACAATGAAAGAATTAATTAACAGAGTCGATGAGGCCGGTAAAAACGGACGCACCATGACTCTTGCTCGTGTGATCATTCACTTTAGGAATAAAAAGTAATTATCATTCCTTAAATAGACACTGCAGAGATCATTAATCTGATAGTCGACGTCGATCAAAATACCACAGTAAGGTGGAAATGCAGCCAAAATGACCTAGTGCAGTTATGTCAGGCTTTGGCATAGTTGGAAGTCCATCTTCGTGACATTGTGCATATATTGCGGCTGTTGCGATGCAGATTGTGGTCGTTGTAGCATGAATTTATTTTTTATCAACATAAAATAGTATATTTTAGGGTTAATACACATTTTAGACCCTGCCATCATTTGGGGCGAATTCGAAAAAAGACCTGTAAAAAAAAACACAAATTCCGTCCCTGCCATTTCAAAAATTAAAAATTTTGCTTCTGTGTATATGTTTGCATCAAATGCTTTTAGTTTCCTTTCAGGTTACTATTTAATTTAATTTTTAACTTACTTATAATATACATCAAATACTTATTTTAATTTAACATACTTATGATATGCATCAAATACTTATAGTTATTAAAATATTTATTTTAACATACTTATATTAAAGTATTTATATTATACATAATTAATGTTAACTAAAATATTAATTTTATCATCCTTATATTAATATTAATGTTAATAATTTAATTAAAATATTAATTTTAATTCAAATAGTCATTTTTAATATTAGAAATTAATAATAAACTGAAAATAAAAATATTTTTAATTAAAATAGCAGTTTTTAATATTAGTGATTAATAATAAACTGAAAATAAAAATATTAATTTATAAGTTTGTTAAAATGTTACTATTAATTTAGGTTAGTTTTTTATTAATATTAATTTAGTTAAAACATTAAAAAAAATAGTTTAGTTTAATTTAGTTTATATTAATATTAAACATATATACGTAAATTGAAAATAAAAATATATAATTAGTTTATTATAATTTAGTTAAAATGTTAATATTAATTTAGGTTAGTTTTTTATTAATATTAATTTAGTTAAAACATTAAAAAAATAGTTTAGTTTAATTTAGTTTATATTAATATTAAACATATATACGTAAATTGAAAATAAAAATATATACGTAAATTAAATAGTTATTTCATTTTATTTCATCAAAATACATTAATTTTAGTAATTAATAATAAACTGAAAATTAAAATATTTTTAATTAAAATAGTAGTTTTAATATTAGTAATTAATAATAAATTGAAAATAAAAATATATACGTAAATTAAAATTAAATAATTATCTTAACATTAAGTATATACGTAAATTGAAAATAAAAATATATACGTAAATTAAATAGTTATTTCATTTTATTTCATCAAAAAAATAGTTTAGTTTAATTTAGTTTATATTGATATTAATTTAGTTCAAATGTTAATATTAATTTGGGTTTGTTTTTTATTAATATTAATTTAGTTAAAAAATTAAAAAAAAAATAGTTTAGTTTAATTTAGTTTTTTATTAATATTAATTTAGTTAAAAAATTAAAAAAAATAGTTTAGTTTAATTTAGTTTATATTGATATTAATTTAGTTCAAATGTTAATATTAATTTAGTTTAATTTATTAAAACATTAATATTCATTTATAAATAAAATATTAAAACGTTTGAAATGCTGTAATTAAATAAATTTTAGATTAGTTTATATTAAATATTAAATATTAAATAAATAAAAAAATCATAAATATTTTAACATGCATTTAAATTTAATTTAGTTTAGTTTATATTATATATATATATATATATATGATACAAAACATAAACAATAAAAGCATAGTGGCATAGTGGTAAATGGACTTTCATGCAACCAAAAGGACATGGGTTCAACACTCCTTGGAAGCAAAATTTTTTATTTTTGAAATTTAACAATCTAAACCACAACAATAAAATAATAATAAATAAGCCACGCGTGTAATTAAAATAAAAAGATAAAATATATAAAAAGTCAACAAAGCAGCCACGTCACATTAAAAGAATAAAAATTAAATAAAAAAGCCAACAAAGCAGCGTCAGGGTCCAAAATGAAACAATTTTTAAATGGCAGCAGCGTCAGGGTCTAAAATGAAAGAATCTTCAAATGGCAGTGACGAAATCTGTGTTTTTTTTTACATGGTCCTTTTTCGAATTCACCCCAAATGGCAGGGTCCAAATTGTGTATTAACCCTATATTTTATTATTTATATTAAGTTTCAAATGTCTTTCATTTCCTCTCTAAATCTTTATATATATATATATATATATATACTCCCTCCGTCCCAAAATATAAGAGAAAAACTCAAAAACACACTTATTAAGAAAAGTAAAAAACATAATTGTTTGACTAAAATTTTGTTGAAAAATTTTGTCTTAAAAGATATAAAAACAATTCTCATTGGTTGTTGTTTATAGAAAAAATGAGAGAGAAAGTAAATTAAATGCAACTTGCATTTAATTTTACCTTGAAAATGATGAAAGTTGATTTTTTCTCTTATATTTTGGGACAAAAAAATGCACTTTTTTCTCTTATATTTTGGGACAGAGGGAGTATATATATATATATATATATATATATATATATATATATATATATATATATATATATATATATATATATATATATATATATATATATATATATATAATTAAAAATTTTCCATCACTTTAAATCTCTCAAATTGTTTTAAACATACCTTTAATATATGATATAAATAGGAAGAAAGGTAGACCAAATAATATTTTCAAGCTATGCATAATATGTTGCAGGCTGATGCAGTCTGATGCGGGCAAATGTGGTCATTGCAGTGTTATGATGCGGTCGTTGCTGCGTTATGATGCGGTTTTTAGTGTGATTTATAATCACACTACAACTGCGGCTTGATGCGGATGCGGACACTACCGTAACCCCAATATTGCGGCAGCATAAGGTGATGCGGTCCGCAATTTAAAACAATGGTTCGGAGTATGTGAAACCAACAATTCCAGGATTATGCTTTCCTCCGTCAACGGACTCTCCCTACAAGGGTTCATTGATATTATAAACCAACAGAGTAATTTTTGTAATGAAATGCATGTGCCTATACATCTTGATGACCAGTTTAAAGTTTCCATGCTCGAAGGCTTTGTATCAAATAGGGATCAGTCTTGTGAGGATCCCATTGAAGAGCTATGGAATGGAGTGTCTGTAGTCTCAAATAAAAACGAAATTGTTAGTAAGTTGGCAATAACTCTATAGGGAATTATGCTTATTGATAATAACTCTGCAAGGAGATGTTCCAGTTTCAGGGAATTATGGTCCTCATTCTACCTTTATTCGCGTTGCTTTAATGGTGGATGCTAACCATTATCTCAAATGAAGTGTTGCTAATATATTTGGTTCAACTAAAGAATCATTGTAGAATGAACATAGAACTATTGTGCAAAATATTAAAAAATAACAAGTCGCCCAAAAAAAAGCAAAACGTGTCACGCCATAATGGAAGTACCAAAATGTAAGCTAATAGAAATCATCAAGTGAGATTGTCAGCAAAACCAATAGGTCAAACAAATGCTAATTATGTTTTAAAATATTTTCGGATAAGGCGAGTTTAATTTCTCTGCCGTTTGTAAACTAATTTAGAACTTACATTAGGCAGAAGGGTGTCGCTCATTTCCCCTGCGAGGGCGGGAGGCACCTCCCTTTTTCTGATATTTTAGAATTATGTGGGGTAGTTGTCGGAGCGAAGTCCAAACAGAGACTTACCCTCTAATAAAAGTGAGGACCGAGAATGACGAAGACCTCCACAAGGACATAATCGGTTGCGGTCGGGTTAAGTTAATTGAAACCTCTGGCCTAACTGAAGTCCAAGCTACTTGAAGCCTCTGGAATAATCAGTTGCGGTAGGGCTAAGATAATTGAAACCTCTGGCCTAACTGAAGTCTAATCTACTTGAAGCTTCTGGAATAATCTGTTGCAGTCGGACTAAGTTAATTGAAACATATGACCCAACTGAACTCCGAGCTACTTGAAGCTTATGGCATAAACGACTGCGGCCGGGCTATGTTAATTGAAATCTCTGGCCTAACTGAAGACCAAGTAAATAAAATCTCTAACCTCAAACGAAATCCCAGGTTAAAATTAACATATATCCGGCCTAAAGCGGTTTTGTTAAACTTATTCTTTTCCAAACACGAATGTCTGACGTGATATACTCGGAGTTAGCCGGTGATCAGTGGTTTTTATACGTTATTTCACTGTTTGTCTTAGTTAATATCTTGTGATTGTTTATTTGTTTTATATCTCTTTTACCGCGTTTTATGCCTTGGTTGTGTTCTTTAGTGTTTTCAGGTTCATATAAACATTCAGGAGGAATCGGAGCGAAAAACGAGAAAAATAGTAAGATTCAGAATGAAATTGGAATGAAGACAGTGGTCTGACACGGGCCGTGTCAGGAAGAAGCCAAGAGAACGAAAATATGAAGAAAAACTGTGGGTTGACACGGGTGCCTGTGTCACCTAACATTGCCCGTGTCACTTCCTAACACTGCCCGTGTCACGTGACACTGACCGTGTCAGCAAGTCTGGCACTGAAGAATTTTTTTATCCAAATAACAGGGAGCCAACACGGCCTCCCGGGTCAGCTGACACGGCCAGTGTTGGCTTGGACGCTTCATCTTCTTATTTTCTTGGATTTTTTACCTTTGTGTTCCATGAGGGTATTTTGGGCATTTCCCCATTAATGTAGTGGACCTGAGAGTATTTTAGACACTTTCTGAGAAGGAGAAAGGCACTTTTGATTTTACGAAAGATTTTACATGAGAGTTTGGATGCTATCAAGTGATCGGGAGAAAGAAGATTGTTCATGAGCATTAGCGATTGAAGATCAAATTCCTCCGTTATTCTTGTAATGTTTATCTACTATTTTGTAATTTCTTTTAGTATTATGAGCAGCTAAACCCCCCAATGCTAGGGGGTGTCCCTGAATTGCAATTGTAATGACTCTGATTTTCATTGTTCTATGAGATATTACTTTTTCCCATAATATTTTGTTATGCAATGTTTTTAATGCTTTTTCGATCAGACAAATTGAAACTGATTTATGGTTAGGGTTTAGGTCGGACCAACCAACCTAACGCTTTTGCATAACAATATTACAGTAGATATTTCCTAGGAATGGGGATACCCTGTAATAACCGTTTTATTCTTGATAAAATATAATGCTTGTGATTCTTTCTTGACCGCTAAGGAATTAGGGTAGAGACAGAATCTCAGAGGTTTTTCTGCTAAGGAATTAGGGAAAAATAACCTTAAGAATTGGTAAGGTTTGTTAAATTCTGGCCTATGCAGACAGCAGATGTCCTAACACATGTCAAGACATTGTGCTACATAATCTTTTAAACTTGGAGGCGCAACTGCAGACTGATACCTTGAGTATCAGAACTGCACCCTCACAGATGTCATGACATCTGATCCAATATGTTAGTCAAGAACATTAACAAAACTGTAAATTGCAGAATGTTAAATAAGACAGTAATTGTTAACCCAGTTCGGTGCAATTCACCTACATCTGGAGATACCAATCCAGGATGAAGACTTCACTATCTGTAGAACTGTTACAAAGCTAAACTCCCTCGTTTACAACTTTATACCTAACATCTACCTAATGAACATCTTTACCAAGGCTAAACTCAACTGTTTACAACCCTGATATGAGATACCCCACTCACATCCTAATCACAACATGTGATATCTCTGTCTTCTGCCAATTCAGAACTGTCGCGGTTTCTTGACCTTCAAGTTATCTTGGACTTGCTTCAAAGCTTCATCCAAGAACAATACAACAACCATTACCTATAGGTTTTTTGTTGTGTCCCTGTACCTATGCCTTCCACCCTGCATCCCATAATACAGAGTGGAGACTTACAACTCCTAAGAGAGCCAACGACTCTCAAACCTTAAACCCTTATTTTACAAAGTTTTTAGGTTACAAAGTTACAAGTGATACAAACGTACAGTTTTTGTAAACCCTAGGTCTAAGTCTCCTTATATAGTCTTCTGTAGTCTTGGGCCTTCAATTGTTTCTCCTTTATCCACTCTGCAAATTTGCACCAAATCTTTTGACAGATTTGTTAAGTAATTAAACTTGTTGTATTTGTAAGATGTTAGGACATCATTGCCGACATCTTTAATCTTGAGCAGATTTCTTCATCTTTATCATATTCATATTTTACCAAAATTTCGTCAAACCACACGAGCTTTCAATCTCCCCCTATTGACAAATTTTGGCTAAAACATCCCCTTCTGTGCTAGATGAGAGAAGTTGATAAACAGTCGTGACATGGAGTTCCCCTTCTGATATCTTCTTCCTGAATTCCAGAAAGAGCTTAAACAGTCGTGACATAGAGTTCATAAAATATGTAACTCAGATCACAAGTCACAACCTGTTTTTCAACTCAGATCACAAGACACAAAATAAACACAAAAGAAACAAGTTAGGATGTCAGAGCATCTTATCCAGCATTCTTGCAGAACACCTGCAGGAATGTACCCAAAAAACAACAAAAAAAAATGACTTCCTTCTTCTTCCCCTTTTTAGCCAAAACTTGGCAAAAGTGACCAAGACAACTCCAAACCCAGACACAACTTACCCAGAATTTGAAAAATGCCATCGATCACTAAATAGGAATGAATAAACAAGGAGGAATAGATACAGTCTTATTTAGCCAAGCAATTTCCTTAGGAAGTAACGAACCACGGAAAATAACTCTGGTCAATTCAAAGATCCATTAACCAAAGAGAATCACTCCACTAAATGCTCACCAGCCAAGACTGTTGACTGTTTCTTCTTTTGAGAACACCGACCAACAAACCCATTACATGCAACATGTTTAACAGAAATGTCCTAACATTGTGTCAAACATTGTCTGTTCTTCATAGGAACTTTTCTGTTTTGGTCTTCCTGAGATTTCTTCACAAATATATGATCCCAGTCTGCAGAGAAAAATAAATTCTTCCAGACTCAATCAATGATTGTTAAGCATCCAATAAGAACCATTAAATATGCACTGCAAAGTTTCCCACAACTTCCAACAATACTCAAATGTCAAGACATCCTCCTTGACATCTCAGTTTGCTTGACACGCAAATGCAAACTGGAACTTCAACTGCATCCTCGCAGTAATTCATCTTAGATCAAGGGGCCTCTCCCCCTGACTAAGGTAACTGGTGCTCCTCCACTGAACACCCAAGCTAATGACTGGAAAACATAAGACGCATCTTCCTGTCTTCAAGAGCGCACCCTCTGCTCAACACACCTGCTGAACGCAACCATTAACTCTCTTATTGTTCCCTCTGACAAGAAACAATAATCACTCACACATGATCACTGTCATGTATCCCGTGAGGACGTGTATACAAACCATAACAAACTCTTGGCTTGAGATCAAAGTCCCATTGATCCCCCTCATTCCACAACCATCTTATACACCACACGAACTCCTCTTGAAATCTCATGTATAGACATCAGTTGCTTAAGGTACAAACCAATTGAATCAGGATGCTTCCCATTCCTTAAAGAGACGCACAGGGCCCCTTAGTTTGTTATAATGATGTCAGCTATCGTATGCATGATCCATAACTTCACAGCTGCTAAACTGATCCATTACTAGCTTGACTTGCTCCCAGAGGCACCATCCCCATGCAAGATTTTCCACTGACCTCACCAGGCCAACAATAGAGATAAACACCCCGCAATCCAAGACAGTCATTCCTTCATCATACTCCCGTATGATAACCTGGAATACTTCTGATTTATGGTGAATCTCCACTTCTAAACGCGTCAGGAATCAAACTTTCATGCAATCAACTCGTGATCTACTTCAGTCTTCCAAAACACTTACATCCAACTTCTAAGACAGTTCTTCTACTCCATCATTCTCCCATATGACAATGTAGATACTTCTTAGCCATGATGCAAGTAACCAGTTCCTCACAGAACCTGAAATCCTTCACCAAGGATATCCAACCCAAATATGTTCTAACATCAGTTAGGACATCTTCCACACATCATAGACACCACACACCATGGTTCTTGATATGCTCCACCACTGGACTTACTATCAGCATAGTAATCCACACTGAATATCTTCACACAACACTGCTCCACCAGGTTGAACAAAGAAGACTTCAAAAACCCAGAGAGAAATAAACTTTCATCCACCAAAGAAGGTATGCTTCCATTCTCAACCCAGAACTTCTGCCACAAGCTCCCAGAGAACCAGAACCTTCTTACAATTTCAACTAACTACTCTTCTACACAAGAGCAATCAGTTTCAAGCATCCTGCTTAAACGCACATTGTGAAACCAACCAAATGCCACCTTTTAATTGACCTCACTCATCTTCATAACTCCCATAAGATACACTAATCTAGTAATGAAATCAGATCTTCAAGTCACATGAACTACTTGCCCTATAGCAAGACATCTTGGATCCACCAAGCCTTTTAGTCATGTAACATCTTCCCATCCACAACTCCCGCAAACTGCATGAGATAGACCTTTTTAAAGAATCCATAACTCTCATTCTCCTGTAGATCACTTCTATCTTAAGCTGATGTGCCACATCACCAGTTGAGACTTCTGATGTTAAGATAGATGTCAGAACATTATGACATCCAACTGTTGAATTCAGCTCCTCCTTCTGCCACTTAGAAGAACCTCCTCCCTTTGCAGAAACAGATTTCCATGCTCTCATAGACTTGATTCAACAACCAAGTTTAAGTAGACAACCTCCATCCTGCTTAGAAACTCCAAAGACTTCAAACCTACCACGTCTGAATCTTCAGAAAGTAAGTAGTCCAAGACTACCCCATAGCCATACCAAAGAATGCCACTTCCCTTAGTAGAGCCATCGATAGAAAGCCAGAGATAACTGCCACTTATCCTCGACCATCACAACCAGAGAAAAATCCATGCTCCAAAGCACTTAGATCAGAAATAAACTGATCCAAGTTGTAACCATCAAGATTATGATGTCTTCATCTTCATCTTCAACAGCGTCAAAGTCCAGACTAGTTTCTTGCCAGGAAACTCTCCAGAGAACACATGCTTCTGTCACACCCGACTGAAGCCACTTCTTAGGTCACCACCTAAGACTAAAATAGATGCTAAAGTGTATGCAGTACCCCTCCCATGATTCTGCACAAACTCTGATGACGAGATGTTCCAACATATTGTTGAACATCAGCAATCTTGACTTTCAAGGATAATCAATTAAATACTTGTGGATTCCACAAATAGCAATTGATCTTAAATCCTTGTCCAATAACCCTTCTTCACTGTTGTAGCTGAGCTCCACCAGATCATGTCATGAACACTTATAAATTATTCAATCTTTTTGCAAGTATCTTCTTCAAGGACAATGTTGAGATACCAAGGCTGCCACCCTTGACTCAAGTAACTAAGACTTTCTCTAAACAAATCTTATTTGTCTCAACAATTTTTTAATCAGATTGGATCCACTCTTAGGGTCAAGAGAGATGAATCCTTCCTTGCTGTTTTTGGATGGTGAAAATAAATCACCTCTACTTTCTTCAGATTGTGTTTCAAAGAAACACCTTCTAGTCAAAAGAGTAACTAGAAGACTCCAGATACACGACATAGATGTCTTTATGAGTGGAATTGAGATAATTCTCAAGTATCTTTGACAACCTAACCGACCAATCATTTATCAAACTCCTAGAGCAAGAACCTGATCAACTTTAACTCAACTCCTCTCCTCTTCAACTGACTCCAAACTACACCAGGAAACCAAGCTTCCAAGTACCAAGTCATCATACCAGATATCTAACCACAACTTCCTTCACTCCATCGCTCCCGAATTTGGAATAAAAGAATGCAGATATCTTCAAATATAGAGGCCGACGATTGAGACCTTCCACCAACTTTCTTTAGTAATGTCGCAGTGAGAATCGGATGCCAAGCTATTGGATTAACTTGAATCGCATTTCTTAATGTTCAACACCGGTCTTTATTTTATCCAAAGGAAAGGGTTAAAGATCGAAAAACCTAAGTTAAGAGAATCTAAGTTCGGGGGTTGGTTACACCTAGGGAAGGTATTAGCATCCTAAACGTCTGTAGTACTCTACAGGAACCTCTTGTTAGTATTTATGTTATCTATTTCTTGCTTGCTAAAGGTATCTGCTAAGGTAAAGACCTAGGGGGTTAGTATCTAAGTATACTCTCCAAGACATCGCATCTTGTGCCTACGTATCCCGACGGGAGTGGAATCAGAGTATCCGTAGTTCCCCTCAAAGAGGGTGAGGAACTCTTGACTATGGTCAAGGTTCCAGGGGGAGGTAATGTAACACCCCTTTCTATTCCCCCAAATAATTAATTAAATCATTTAGGCACGTATTGAAAATTTTATCAGAGTATAATTGCAAACACGGCATAAAAAGGTATGTCACATTATGCTTGAAATTAAAACACATACAACACCTGCTCAAAATGATATGCAACAGTGGGGTAACTTTCAACAATCAAGGATCTCAGTCCTTATACCCACATGTCAACATTTAGAATAAAAGCGGAAACATCTAAACATTGATTCACAAACATATATACATATATATATATATATATATATATATATATATATATATATATATATATATATCATACTCCAATAGTAGTCACCAATATCATTCATGTTTACATAAACATTCATCAGCTAGATACATGTACAAAAGTATCACAAAAGCTCATAAACATATCCTAGCTACCCGGTGCTACATATCAGAGCCAGACGACCAAAAAGGAAATGAGGCCACGCTTCACAAAAGACCACCAGATACCTAATCTGCAATGCCTCATAGAGCATCATAAAACAGCAGAAGGGTGAGAAATAACAACTAAACCAAGATTGCATAATAATATGCTAAAACACATAAAAATCACATATACCACATATTCTCACCATTCCATCATACCACATAAACATACATATTATGTTTACTATGTCACAATCATCACATCTCACTCAATATACATCGCAAGGCATATATATATATATATAAAACCAAGCATATTCCTCATAATGCTTATCATTCAACATAAAAACACATATTCATGTTTATCTATCCATGCACACCTGCACAATTCTACTCATTCCACAACAACATATACATCATGCATAATTCACCAATCCAATCAAGACCCGACAATACCACGCATCACATAACTGGGAATGACAGCATAGTCGTTCTACCCCAATACATACCTCACTAGGAACGCCAACATAGTCATTCTACCCTAGTGCACCTCTCATTAGGAATGACAACATAGTCATTCTACCCCAATGAGTATCCCACTAGGAACGACAACATAGTCATTCTACCCGAGTGGACACGACAACTCAATTGTACATCACTAGGAACGACAACATAGTCATTCTACCCTAGTGAGTACCACACTAGGAACGATATCAACGTCATTCTACCCCAGTGCACACCTCATTAGGAATGACAACATAGTCATTCTACCCCAATGAGTATCCCACTAGGAACGACAACATAGTCATTCTACCCCAGTGGACACGACAACTCAATTGTACATCACTAGGAACGACAACATAGTCATTCTACCCTAGTGAGTACCACACTAGGAACGACATCAACGTCATTCTACCCCAATGTGTTCGACCAAAACATTAATACCTCACTAGGAATGACATATAAGCCATTCTACCCCAATGAGTATTCTAACACAATTGAAATCCATTCCACACACCAAATATTACTATTATAGCAATCCCATGATAATCAATATCTTACCATTCATCTTGCTATGGATCTACGCCACAGAGGCCGCCATATCATACATTAATCATACACTCAAAACCACATACATTGATACTTACTTAAACAATGTATTTATCACTAACTACAACCCACAACAAATAGCATTTCATCATTTACACCCATATCAATTCACATCATGTAACAGCACACAAGCTATACGTTATATAACAAAAGCATATACCATGATACCACATCAATCGCACACAAATACGACGGGAAAAGTCGACAAAACGACACGTTTCCAAAACCACGACTTAAATAAATCAGTCACTAATCCCAAAACCATTTTTACAAGAAAGAACATTTCATAAGCTTTCCAACGCTTCGATTGGGGACCAAAACGGACTTACGGATCAAAAGTTATGAATTTTCGAAGTTTCTTAAATTTTTCACTTTGTCCAGACCTGCGCGCTGAGCGCGAAATCTGCTGCAAGTTCAGCCTTAAAAACACCATTTTTAGACTTCCGGACATCCGTTTTCGATTCCGTAAAAAGCTGCGATCTCAGAATTCAACGTACTACAATATTTTCACTATTAAAAACCATCCAACACATTTTCCATTTTTGACATATTTTGAAACATAATGTTATCATTGAATTCTAAATTCGAACTCGATCGAAACCGCGAGAAAACACGCAAACCCCCATTCCCGATTAAACCCAAACCTATACCAACATTACCAGACATATCCAAACACTTTTACTCGATCACAACATCAATTGCACAAAAACATCAATATATATCAAAAACTCAACAGTTAGGAATTCGACTCGATTCAATCAAACGATCACTCTAAATCAAGACCCAACATCACACGACTCTGCTACGCGATTTATTCCGACTTTCGTCCGTGAAAACATTGCTTTCTATTCATTTTTCTCATTTCGACCTAGAATTGGAAACTAGAGAAAATAACCAAACCAATCTAGGAAAACATACACATATACAATACAAGCAAGATATAATCTAAACTTCTCACCCTTATCCGATTATTCGCGCTTGAAACGGAGTTATGTCGATTTTTCCTCTTTTCCCTTCTTCTCCCTTCTTTCTCTCCTCTTCTTTCTTTCCTTCCTTTTCCTTTTCTTTCTCTTCTTTTCTCCCTTTTCTTTCTTTCTATTTCTCTATTTATATAAAAATATCTAACTACCCAAAAAGACCAAAATACCCCTACACTCAAATATCTCCCAAACGCTCTCAAAATGCGAGAAAACATAAACAGCGATGAAATATAATATATTGCCAAATAAAAGTCAATAATAAAATAATATAAAACCAAAACCAATTAAATCTACTCTATTAAATAAATCTAAGAAAACCGGGGCATTACAGGTAACGTCTACGGCAAGACGCTACATAGAGTGCGGTGACTCTAAAGTTAAAGTTAAGTTGAAAGGGATGATTAAGTGTCCATGGTAGAACACATAGAGCACGGTGGCTTACATCCTAAGGCTAGGGTAAAGGGAAGGACCTAAAGTTAGGCTAAGTTATCATAATCGTGACATGGAGTCAACAAGGAAGATTCTTTCCTTTGGAATCGAGGGTAAACAATAATAAGGACAAAAGAGTTTAATTGAAAATGAAAGAGAGGATTGTTAAAATTAGCTTAGAAATTAAATCAAATCTGAATAAACAAAACTAACAAGTGAAACTAATAAAAATGAAAATTAATTGATTAAGTTCTAAACGGAAAGGAAGCCAATTCTAAAATAATTAATTTTAAAAATTCAAATAAAACTCTCATTACTCTAATTAAATTAAATCCTTACTAAAAGTTAATCATATTAATTTAATTAACCAAAATTCTAAATAAATCCAAACCTAACTAATTGAACTAAACCAAATTCTAAATTATAAATGAAAGCTTAATAAACTAGATTTTGATTAAAACTATTTAGCTTAAGATCTAATTTTAAAACCTAATTAAATTCTAAAAAAAAGGAATTGGGCCATAAAAAAAAAGGACATGGGAAGCCCACTATGGGAACTGGATCCAGGCCGGTTCGGAAAAATGCTGGGTTGGGTCCGACCCAATTAACAACAGCATAGTGGAGAGGGACAGTGAACCCGTCTCATTCAGTTCCCATTCTCTCTCGTGACCTAGTCTTCTTCTTTCTCTCGCAGCCATGAATCCGCCGCCCTCGTTCACCATCAACTCTCTCTCAATTCTTCTCTTTCAGCATCGTGATTCATCGCCGGAAGAAAGAACCTCCTCCGTCCTCAACCTCTCTCGCGCAAGCTATCAACAACACAACTCATGACTATCGCACCCTCACGAAATCACCTCACCACCATCATTAGCAAGAAATTCAACGCTCAATCTCGTTCCCAAATCAAACAAAATCCGCATACAAGTTCAAATTGAAAACAACAGGTCGAAGCTCTACGAATTTCAATGGAGTTAATATAGATTTAAAAATGGGATTGTATCGATTACGTACCTTCGAAGAGTTTCACCAAAACGGTTCGTCGACAACTTCCGGGTACGTTTATATTTGTCTCTGCTCTTTCAATCTTTCTCGATCCAATGCTGTTGTGTATGAGCGTTTTTGGTTCCTTCCGTGCGAGTATCCTGATGCTCTTACTCTGCGATACGTATCCGTTCTACTTGTGGATTTATGATTACGCCTCGTGTGAATCTCTGCCTGCGTCTATGTGAATTTTCTGAATTTCTGAGTGTGTTGTGAACTAATGTGTGAATTCTTCTGTGAACTCTTTTACTGCTATGGGTGTATTTGTGGCTGGATTGTCTTGAATATGGTATGGAGTGTTTTTGATGGGCGTTGCTTCTGCAACGTGTGTATCTTACTTGATGATATTTCTGAACTGGTGTATATGTGTTTGTGAGTTTATTTATCTCTCACTGTTATGCCTGTTTTTTTTTATTTTTCTGCTCTTTTATGTATTGGTTATTTTCTGGTGGGGAATGGATTTCATACAAAGATGAATTTCTGATGAACTCTCCTGCAGAATGTGTGTGTATTTTTTTTTTGGGTATGAATGTGGTAATTGTGATCTCTCCTTCTGCTCCAATTCCTCTCTGTATTTATAGGCTTCACCCTCAATTATGCAACATCAATGTGAAATAATGCTGCTGATTTTTGTTGTTTGAAAATGATTTTAGTAATAAACATGTTTCTGTTTTTGCTTCGATATGTTTTGTGAACTATTTTGGAAACGAAATCGATATTCTTTGCATAATGTTTGGGACCTTGATGATGATTATTTAATTCTTGGTCATAAAAATGATCTTGTGTGATTGTATTTGGGAAAGAAAATAAACTATTTTTAATGACTCATGAATTGATGATTTGCAGTTTGAGCAGTAGCGTTTTTTATGCAACCGTCACAAGGACCGGTATAAACACTTCAGCGTGTACTTCAAAATTGCCCAAAAGTTCCTTTTAACAATGAGCACAATAAAAGGCAACCTACTCTTTCTGACAATGGTGTACTTAAAGGTCTTCCAAGTTGCCCAAGGGGTCCACAAAAACAAGCCTATAATGAAAACGTCCATTCTCCATGTAGCAGCAGCCACTTTGCTTTTGAATTATTATTAGAACTTTGATTTGTAATTGTAAAGTTTGAAAACATGGAAAACGAGGTTGTTGAAACTTTATGTTTGGTCTTATAACTCCATCATGAAAGTTTGAATTTGGAATCTTGAACTTGATTGGATTTTGAATTTTGGAATTAGTTTGAACTTTGCACCTTGTATGAAGAAGGAATTGAGATTGAAACTAGAATATATGCTGAAATTTGACCTTGAGCTTAAGAATGGGAGAATCTTGCAATTTGAATCACGTCAACGAATCCACTAAAACTATCGTAGAGAATCAAGAAACTTGAACATCCACTTTGAGAACCTCTCGTCTAAATTCGATTCAAATCTTTATCTAAACTTTATCATTTCAAGCTCATTGATCAAAACTATCAACAAGAAAATTCCAACTTTTCTCTTAAGATCGAAAGAATTTTAAGTGATAATCCAACTCCATGAATAAAAGAAGTCAACCCTGCTTGACATCTATTGCTCATACAATCAAAGATTTAGACGATGATGAAACTTGATGTCTGAACCATAAGGATATGATTTGTAATACCGGTTGCCACGAAAGCCACAACTAGTCCTCAAACGACCATGTTCAACACCAAGAAAACCCTAACTCTCTCTGGGAGTACACACTGAAACTTCTGAGAAACCCAGAGGAAAATAACCAGTGGAAAACCTTAGGACCCCATTAATCAGAATCCGTTGATCAAGTCTTGAGGTACTTGACATGAGAGAATGAACACCAACTCCACCTGAAAACCTTGTTCCTACACAAATCTGTTAGTAATAAAGCATGCAGATATGTGAGATGATCATGCAGATGATGCAAGAAGTCGTGAAATCTTATGGTAAAAAATTAGGGTATGACAGATGCCCCTATTTAAGTTTCTTCTATCCAGAGACATGGAGATTGAAATCTTCGTCTCGACGAGATAGGAGAGATTTAAATACAAACATGCGCAATTTTTGACCCTAAGATGCCACAAATGCATATGATATGATATGAGATGATATGGTATAAAATGAATACAAAGATAAGGATCCTATGGGGAATGGTGCCACAGGGAAAAGAGGTGTTACAATTGTGTCAGAAACGAATTGAAACAAAGCAAAGTATCTGGAAAACATTATCCAAGAATGGCATTGGATGAAGAAAAAGCACCAAACTTCCAATAATAGCTTTGGATGAAAGGTAAACTCACAATATCTGATAATGGCTTCAGATGAAAGTGAACAAGGTAAAGAAACCAGATATCCAATAATGGCTTTGAATGAAAGGTAAAATCACAATATCTAATAATGGCTTTAGATAAGTGAACAAAGACTCGATCTGGAAGAACATCAGAAGGAGGGACACATCCGGAAGAACATCAGATGGTAAAGAAACCAGACATCCAATAATGGCTTTAGATGGAAGGCATAATCATAATATCTGATAATGGCTTCAGATGAAAGTGAAAAAGACTCGATCTGGAAGAACATCAGAAAGAGAGACCCATCCGGAAGAACATCAGATGGTAAAGAAACCAGACATCCAATAATGGCTTTGAATGAGAGGTATAATCACAATATCTAATAATGGCTTTAGATGATTGTGAACAAAGACTCGATCTGGAAGAACATCAGAAAGAGGGACACATCCGGAAAAGCATCAGATGGTAAAGAAACCAGACATCCAATAATGGCTTTGAATGAAAGGTATAATCACAGTATCTAATAATGGCTTTAGATGACTGTGAGATAAAGACTACATTCAAGAATGGCATTTAATGCAAAGAAACCAGTCATCCAATAATGGCTTTGAATGAGAGGTATAATCACAGTATCTAATAATGGCTTTAGATAAAGTGAACAAGTAACCAGTCATCCAATAATGGCTTTGAATGAAAGGTATAATCACAAAATCTGATAATGGCTTCAGATGAAAGCGAACAAAATAGAAATCCAAGAAAGCATTGGATAAAAGGAAACACAACGTCCAAGAAAGCATTGAACGAATATGAACAAGGTGATACCCAAGAAAGCATTGGATAAATGTGACAATATCTGTTTGGTAGGTACCAAGTAAGTTGGACTTTGACCACAAGGTAAGACGTGAATAACAACACGACCTATGGTAAATGCAAATGAGTGCAAATGATGATGACACTCTTTTGCTATGCATATGTATATGAATTATGCAGATGATATATGATCAAATGCAAATGTAAATGCAATGTAGACGTCGACGACACGGTTCGACTCTTTTGTGGAGAAGATAAAACTGGAATACTGATTCCTCAACACAGAGATCACTGCCATTCTGCTTTGGAACTAGAGATGTCACTGCACAATCTCTGCCACACTGGTAAATTGTATCAGTTTGATGATCCTTATAGGAAGGATGAAGAGCTGCTTGGGTATTTTCAAGTGAACTGCCCCAGATTAGTTGACTGTTGTATATGAACTGTTCACTGCTTCAGCTTGATTGATTCTGTAAATGATTGCTTAACTGTGCACTTGGAAAACTTACCCTAGTCTGAGTCTTGAAATCTTCTGAATAAACCAATTCTGAGAAGGACTTGCACTGAACAAATCTTGAACTGATTCTCAATAGGATCTGGAAGGAACTTGCCCCTGATTGGATCACTGACCAAGTTTCTCAAATGTTTGAAAATTCCTTAAGCGGAAGCCAGATTGCAAACAAAAGTATTCATACAGACATAGTAAATGCAAAGTTCATGCAACTTTGAAATCAAAATCATTTTTGGAAAGAGGTAAAACAATAGGGTCACTGGTCAGAACACGGTGGTTCAAGACGTTTAAAAGTGAAAGATAAAGCAAAAAGGCGTGATGCCAAAAAAAATGATCTGCAAAGATCTTTAGGAGTCGGTTTACACAACCTCGTTGTAGTATGCTTTCAAAATAACCTCGCTTCAATTAGGTCTTTTGAGGGTTGTAACGTGGCCTGGTTCACGGTTTAAGTAACAAAGGATAAAGGCTCAAAGTTTATTTGTACCCACCCAATCTTCGTGATGATCTCCAGTCCTACACTCAGTTAACTCAGCCTTTGCACTCAGGTTCCCATAGGTTAGGGATTGCATTGATGATGATGGTTCAGAAGTTAAGGGACTTTTGAGGTGACAGTCACTACTTCCTTATAACTCTTGGTTGTTTTTTCATTGAAGATTTCATGGTAAGGATTTAAAGATTTCTCCCTTTTATTATCCCTAACTTTTGCCTGAATTGTTTCTCGTGAATCTTACAGTCAGCGGGATGCCCCAATTTTTTTTTTTTTTGCCTAAGTCTCCTTCATAGGTTTCGACTTAGCGGGCTTTTTTGTTTTTTTTATTTTTATATTTTTTTATTTTATTTTATTTTTTTGAAAGAAAGTGACTGCTTGGCTTAATGATTATGACGAACGATCATCAGCTTTTGACTTGAAGGACATCTTCGACACTTGCTTGTTGCGTGCGAAGGAAAAATTGAGAATGCAACCTTTTTGTTGAAAGATGTCTTGCATGAAACTCTTGTATTTGAATGCACAATCCAGTTAACTGAGAACTACCCTGCCCCAGGTTAAGATTGCGGGTTTTTATTTGTAAAGAAAAGAAACTTCTACTTCAAGGCTCAAAGGGATTGACGAAGGGTTATCTTCATTATTTCTCCACTATTTGGGAATTGAAACAATGCCTTACATCCTCAACAAAGTTTTGATTTGAAAGCATACCGACAACAATTATGAGTATTACGTTTTCATCATCCTCCCTCCAATCTTTGCATAATCAAAAAGAAAAGAAAGTGGAAAAGAGATAATAATTTTTTTTGTTTTTTTGTTTTTTATTGTTTTTGTTTTTTTTTTTTTTAAGAGAAAGCGTAAAGATGTAAATAACAAAAGCAAATGAATTGAATCCAAAAGTTGCAATGCTCATTTTATTAATTATGAAAGTACAAACATAAACCGAAAGCAAACAGCTAATACAAATAAGGAAAATGCAAATAATAAGAAACATGGTCTAGTGACTAATCAGAAACAAGAGTGAGTTGTCCTGTTTGAAACACTGAAGTCTGCTGAAGTCAACTGAAGCTTCACTTAGCGTGCTCTGGCAAAGGATTGTTCTTGACATTTGGATTGGTGTCACGAAAGGAGAGAATACCAATTCTGATCAGCTCTTGTACTCTACCCTTCAATGCAAAGCAATGTTCCAAGTCGTGGCCTGCGGCACCTTCATGGAATGCACAATGGAGATCAGATCTGAATCCACGTGGAAGTGGATCTGGAGGAGGAGGAAAAGGCCTTGTAGTAATCAAACCTTTCTGAACCAGCCCAGGATAAAGTTCAGTGTATGTCATTGGGATAGGATCAAAATTATTCCTATTACGGTACTGGTTATGTCCAACAGTCAGACGTTGAGGAGCTTGAGCTGGTCGTGGAGCAGTAACCATATGAGTAACAGCAGCAATATCAGGGTGGTCAGCATACTGTGGTCGAGGACGAGGCCTCCTGGTTTCAAACATAACAGCATTGGTCTGATCTTCTCTCTTCTTCTGGAAATTCCCATAGAATTTCTTAGCACCATTAGAAGATTCAGCAGCCTTTGATACTTTACCATTCTTAAGTCCTTCCTCGAGTCTCTGACCAATAATAACCAAATCAGTGAAGCTGGATAAAACACTACCAATCATCTTCTCCCAGTAGAATGGAGACAAGGTGTCCATAAACAGTCCAGTTAATTCTTTCTCTGCCAAAGGAGGTTCAACTTGGGAAGCCAACTCTCTCCAGCGCTGAGCATATTCCTTGAAAGACTCTTTATCCTTCTGAGACATGTTTTGCAGCTGACGGCGGTCAGGAGCCATGTCGAGGTTGTACTTGTATTGCTTCATGAAGGCATTAATAAGATCCTGGAAACAGTGAATGCTGTTCTGTTCAAGATTCATGTACCATTTGAGAGAAGCTCCACTCAGACTGTCTTGAAAACAATGGATAAGCAACTTCTGATTCTTGGCATGAGCAGCCATCTTTCGAGTATACATGACCAAATGAGCTCTTGGGCAAGAATCACCTTTGTACTTCACAAAATCGATAGCCTTGAACTTAGCAGGTATAACAAGGTCAGAAACTAAACCCATGTTTTCTGCATCAATGTTGAAGAAATCAGTACCCTCTACGGCTTTAAGTCTCTTGTCTATAGTTTGAAAATGTTCACGGACAATCGCGGGTTCAACAAAATCTTCATGGTCTTCACCCTGAGCATTGGCAGCATTGTACTCATAGAGAGGGTTTTCAAAAGGAGCTCGAGTAGTCTGGGCAACAGCATGAACCACAGGTCTAGGCTCGGAGAAAACTGGAGCTTGAAACACTGGTCTGGAAGTCTGACCAATCATAGCAGTAGATGCAAGAGGTGGTGAGTAGTTGGGAGGCAAACCAAACTCTGGCCAAGTTGAAGGTGGCACCTGAACATGTTGAGGATCAGCAGTTGAAACTTCTTGGATGACAGTCCTTTGAGGTGGTTCTCCTCTAGCAATCAAAACTTGGAGCATCTCAGTGAGCTTTGCCATGCTTGACTTAAGGTCGTCGATCTCCATTCGCATCTCAGCATTGTGTGCTTCTTGCTCTGCCATTATACGTCTGTAGTTAGCTCTAGTCCGATATCTGTGTGGAGGAATCAGCTTGACAACTCACAGGTAACACTGGAAGATAGAGACAACTGGAAATGAGTTGCTAGACAAACGGACGCATGCAATGATATGCAATGCAATGCAATGCAATGGTTTCAAGGAACTCAAAAGCAGGTTGCAAACATTTCGGAAAGGCTGAAAAAAGTTTCATTTTATAATCCAGGATTTTTTATTGATTTTGCAAATGAAAGAATAGCTGAGTTCCTTGAAACCAAAGGGTTATTCATGAATGTATGAATGGATGCATAAACACAGGTATACACATATACACATATACAGGTAAACAAGCCAAAGCTTAGGTTTGAAGATCGCGAGCATGGAGCCATGGTCTACCCTTCCCAAGGTGTGTACTATAGTTTCAAATGTACCTGCCGAACGGGTTCTACAAAGTTCCCGGAGTCTACAATCCATCTTTCGGATATTATCGACTTCCCAAATTACTCGGTTAGTCAATAATATTCTCAAGAGAATCTCGTCCGAGGGTAGTATCGCGTGACAACTATTTGGAAATAGACTCCCGCATAGTCACCGCACTACATTCTAAAAGGCCAAGTGGGGTTAAAGGTACTACGGTCCTCAGTCTCACGGGTTCTTGGTCGAAATTAATGTCGTTTTCACAAATGGACTCATTCAAACAACATTAATTTCAAAAGAACCTAAACTGAGCGATGATTTTCTCAATTCAACTTTTCAGGAATCGACTCCGTCAAAGTATCCTTGACCATATCATCTCCTATCATAATTGCACTCAAGTCCGAGTCTAGGACTCCTCACCACTCAAGAACCCCTGCACACAGCAAAACCAGACACAGCAGATATAAACAAGCAAAATAATAAATAAGCAAGAAAAACAAGAATACTAAACAAGTTAGGCCTAACCCTCTAAGTTAAGATCCCCAGTGAAGTCGCCATTTCTGTCGCGGTGAGAATCGGATGCCAAGCTATTGGATTAACTTGAATCGCATTTCTTAATGTTCACCACCGGTCTTTATTTTATCCAAAGGAAAGGGTTAAAGATCGAAAAACCTAAGTTAAGAGAATCTAAGTTCGGGGGTTGGTTACGCCTAGGGAAGGTATTAGCATCCTAAACGTCTGTAGTACTCTACAGGAACCTCTTGTTAGTATTTATGTTATCTATTTCTTGCTTGCTAAAGGTATCTGCTAAGGTAATGACCTAGGGGGTTAGTATCTAAGTATACTCGCCAAGACATCGCATCTTGTGCCTACGTATCTTGACGGGAGTGGAATCAGAGTATCCGTAGTTCCCCTCAAAGAGGGTGAGGAACTCTTGACTATGGTCAAGGTTCCAGGGGGAGGTAACGTCTACGGCAAGACGCTACATAGAGTGCGGTGACTCTAAAGTTAAAGTTAAGTTGAAAGGGATGATTAAGTGTCCATGGTAGAACACATAGAGCACGGTGGCTTACATCCTAAAGCTAGGGTAAAGGGAAGGACCTAAAGTTAGGCTAAGTTATCATAATCGTGACATGGAGTCAACAAGGAAGATTCTTTCCTTTGGAATTGAGGGTAAACAATAATAAGGACAAAAGAGTTTAATTGAAAATGAAAGAGAGGATTGTTAAAATTAGCTTAGAAATTAAATCAAATCTAAATAAACAAAACTAACAAGTGAAACTAATAAAAATGAAAATTAATTGATTAAGTTCTAAACGGAAAGGAAGCCAATTCTAAAATAATTAATTTTAAAAATTCAAATAAAACTCTCATTACTCTAATTAAATTAAATCCTTACTAAAAGTTAATCATATTAATTTAATTAACCAAAATTCTAAATAAATCCAAACCTAACTAATCGAACTAAACCAAATTCTAAATTATAAATGAAAGCTTAATAAACTAGATTTTGATTAAAACTAATTAGCTTAAGATCTAATTTTAAAACCTAATTAAATTCTAAAAAAAAGGAATTGGGCCATAAAAAAAAAGGACATGGGAAGCCCACTATGGGAACTGGATCCAGGCCGGTTCGGAAAAATGCTGGGTTGGGTCCGACCCAATTAACAACAGCATAGTGGAGAGGGACTGTGAACCCGTCTCATTCAGTTCCCATTCTCTCTCGTGACCTAGTCTTCTTCTTTCTCTAGCAGCCATGAATCCGCCGCCCTCGTTCGCCATCAACTCTCTCTCAATTCTTGTCTTTCAGCATCGTGATTCATCGCCGGAAGAAAGAACCTCCTCCGTCCTCAACCTCTCTCGCGCAAGCTATCAACAACACAACTCATGACTATCGCACCCTCACGAAATCACCTCACCACCATCATTAGCAAGAAATTCAACGCTCAATCTCGTTCCCAAATCAAACAAAATCCGCATACAAGTTCAAATTGAAAACAACAGGTCGAAGCTCTACGAATTTCAATGGAGTTAATATAGATTTAAAAATGGGATTGTATCGATTACGTACCTTCGAAGAGTTTCACCGAAACGGTTCGTCGACAACTTCCGGGTACGTTTATATTTGTCTCTGCTCTTTCAATATTTCTCGATCCAATGCTGTTGTGTATGAGCGTTTTTGGTTCCTTCCGTGCGAGTATCCTGATGCTCTTACTCTGCGATACGTATCCGTTCTACTTGTGGATTTATGATTACTCCTCGTGTGAATCTCTGCCTGCGTCTATGTGAATTTTCTGAATTTCTGAGTGTGTTGTGAACTAATGTGTGAATTCTTCTGTGAACTCTTTTACTGCTATGGGTGTATTTGTGGCTGGATTGTCTTGAATATGGTATGGAGTGTTTTTTATGGGCGTTGCTTCTGCAACGTGTGTATCTTCCTTGATGATATTTCTGAACTGGTGTATATGTGTTTGTGAATTTATTTATCTCTCACTGTTATGCCTGTTTTTTTTTTATTTTTCTGCTCTTTTATGTATTGGTTTTTTTCGGGTGGGGAATGGATTTCATACAAAGATGAATTTCTGATGAACTCTCCTGCAGAATTTGTGTGTATTTTTTTTCGGGTATGAATGTGGTAATTGTGATCTCTCCTTCTGCTCCAATTCCTCTCTGTATTTATAGGCTTCACCCTCAATTATGCAACATCAATGTGAAATAATGCTGCTGATTTTTGTTGTTTGAAAATGATTTTAGTGATAAACATGTTTCCGTTTTCGCTTCGATATGTTTTGTGAACTGTTTTGGAAATGAAATCGATATTCTTTGCATAATGTTTGAGACCTTGATGATGATGATTTAATTCTTGGTCATAAAAATGATCTTGTGTGATTGTATTTGGGAAAGAAAATAAACTATTTTTAATGACTCATGAATTGATGATTTGCAGTTTGAGCAGTAGCGTTTTTTATGCAACCGTCACAAGGACCGGTATAAACACTTCAGCGTGTACTTCAAAATTGCCCAAAAGTTCCTTTTAACAATGAGCACAATAAATGGCAACCTACTCTTTCTGACAATGGTGTACTTAAAGGTCTTCCAAGTTGCCCAAGGGGTCCACAAAAACAAGCCTATAACGAAAACGTCCATTCTCCATGTAGCAGCAGCCACTTTGCTTTTGAATTATTATTAGAACTTTGATTTGTAATTGTAAAGTTTGAAAACATGGAAAACGAGGTTGTTGAAACTTTGTGTTTGGTCTTATAACTCCATCATGAAAGTTTGAATTTGGAATCTTGAACTTGATTGGATTTTGAATTTTGGAATTAGTTTGAACTTTGCACCTTGTATGAAGAAGGAATTGAGATTGAAACTAGAATATATGCTGAAATTTGACCTTGAGCTTAAGAATGGGAGAATCTTGCAATTTGAATCACGTCAACGAATCCACTAAAACTATCGTAGAGAATCAAGAAACTTGAACATCCACTTTGAGAACCTCTCGTCTAAATTCGATTCAAATCTTTATCTAAACTTTATCATTTCAAGCTCATTGATCAAAACTATCAACAAGAAAATTCCAACTTTTCTCTTAAGATCGAAAGAATTTTAAGTGATAATCCAACTCCATGAATAAAAGAAGTCAACCCTGCTTGACATCTATTGCTCATACAATCAAAGATTTAGACGATGATGAAACTTGATGTCTGAACCATAAGGATATGATTTGTAATACCGCCTGCCACGAAAGCCACAACTAGTCCTCAAACGACCATGTTCAACACCAAGAAAACCCTAACTCTCTCTGGGAGTACACACTGAAACTTCTGAGAAACCCAGAGGAAAATAACCAGTGGAAAACCTTAGGACCCCATTAATCAGAATCCGTTGATCAAGTCTTGAGGTACTAGACATGAGAGAATGAACACCAACTCCACCTGAAAACCTTGTTCCTACACAAATCTGTTAGTAATAAAGCATGCAGATATGTGAGATGACCATGCAGATGATGCAAGAAGTCGTGAAATCTTATGGTCAAAAATTAGGGTATGACAAGTAACAACTCCAGAATCCCATAATTCTAGAGCTTTTCCATCAGAAACACATGCAGCGGAACCACCAAGGAACTGATCATGCTTGCCCTAATAAGATGTTACAACATCTTATAAGACACACTAACAAGAGAACTAGCCACTTATCCTGTAGTTGTTGTAGAACCTCCTCAGTAACATGAACAACCTCCGAGTTGCTCCCTTCGATCCAGAACATCCATCTCATCCATTAATACCCTTGAGAATGTCTGAGTTGATTGATCTGATCTCCAAAACTCCTCCTCGTTTAAACGCCAGAAAGTATCTCCCAAAGATCTCATCCAGAACCAGACAGGATGCCTGCTCTGATACCAATTGAAATTTTGGCCTATGCAGACAGGAGATGTCCTAACACATGTCAAGACATTATGCTACATAATCTTTTAAACTTGGAGGTGCAACTGCAGACTGATACCTTGAGTATCAGAACTGCACCCTCACAGATGCAACGACATCTGATCCAACATGTCAGTCAAGAACATTAACAAAACTGTAAATTGTAGAATGTTAAATAAGACAGTAATTATTAACCCAGTTCGGTGCAATTCACCTACATCTGGGGGATACCAATCCAGGATGAAGACTTCACTATCTGGAGAGCTGTTACAAAGCTAAACTCCCCCGTTTACAACTTTATACCTAACATCTACCTAATGAACATCTTTACCAAGGCTAAACTCAACCGTTTACAACCCTGATATGAGATACCCCACTCACATCCTAATCACAACCTGTGATATCTCTGTCTTCTGCCAATTCAGAACTGTCGCAGTTTCTTGACCTTCAAGTTATCTTGGACTTGCTTCAAAGCTTCATCCAAGAACAATACAACAACCATTACCTACAGGTTTCTGGTTGTGTCCCTACCTATGCCTTCCACCCTGCATCCCATAATACAAAGTGGAGACTTACAACTCCTAAGAGAGCCAACGACTCTCAAACCCTAAACCCTTATTTTATAAAGTTTTTAGGTTACAAAGTTACAAGTGATACAAACGTACAGTTCCTGTAAACCCTAGGTCTAAGTCTCCTTGTATAGTCTTCTGTAGTCTTGGGCCTTCAATTGTTTCTCCTTTATCCACTCTGCAAATTTGCACCAAATCTTTTGACAGATTTGTTAAGTAATTAAACCTGTTGTATTTGTAAGATGTTAGGAAATCTTTGCCGACATCTTTAATCTTGAGCAGATTTCTTCATCTTTATCATATTCATGTTTTATCAAAATTTCGTCAAACCACAGGAGCTTTCAGTTTGTTTAGAGTAATGTTTCCTAGAATAAGGATTGAGGGTCTTTGCAGTGCAATTCATACACTTTCCTCTAGCATGCTTCATAATATTTGTCTTAAGTTAAGTTTATAATTTTGTTCATTAGATTATTATTAGTTATAATTTTTAAACAATCAAACCCCAAGGAAACTTTTGTTTAATTGAATTAGCGTTTGCACTTACGATAACACGCAGTCCTCGAGATCGATTCTGGGGATAACCCCTATTATTACTACATCGTAAAAATAGTACACTTGCTATTTTAACGATCAAGTTTTTGGCGCCGTTGCCGGGGACTGCTAAATTATAAGTTGTGTTAATTCAATTAAAATTTTGTTGCTCTGCAACCAAAATTTTATTTTTCTGTTATTTGTATAATTTTTGTTTATTATTTTTATCTGTCTAACCTGTGTATGCGAGGCAATCCCTCAGCGGAATTTTCTTTTGACGCAGAACCCGAAAGATCATTGCATGCTAGACGCCGTCAAGCTAAGCAAGAAAGACTGGAAACGTAAGTTTCAGGAACGATAATTTTAGATCAAGAAAAAGACGAAGAAGTTTCAGTTCATTCTGAGCATACTGATTCAGGTACAGATACAGAGCCAGAAACCGTTATCATGGCTGCAGATCCACCTCCAGCAGAGAGACTTCTGGGGGATTATGGAAGAGCAAATGCTCCAACAGGCTGTTTGACCATCGTAAATCAACCGGTTAATGTTGACCACTTTAAGTTGCACCCATCCACCATCCGAAAGCTCGAGAGGAGACCTTTTTCTAGAAAAATTAATGAAGATGCCAATAAGCACCTCCAAAGGTTTCTAACTATGAGCAAGTCACTAAAAATTGAGGGACATTCTGAAGAAGCCAAAAAGCTGGTCATGTTCCCTTTTACCTTGTCAGATGATGCAGAAGAGTGGTTTTATTCCCTACCTGCCGGGAGTATCACCACTTGGCAAGAGATGGAGACAACATTTTTTCATGAGTACTTTCCCGCCTCGGTGTATATTCGAAAGAGGTATGATATAGTGAATTTTAAGCAGAAGGATGAAGAGTCACTCGGAGATGCATATAAGAGATTTAATAGGTTGTTGGTTGCATGTCCTACTCATAACATGAATGCAACCGAACAGATGCAAAACTTCGTCAATGGCCTCTAGTTGAAGACTAAGCAAGTAATTGATACAGCTGCCGGTGGCTCATCCAATTTTACAACAGCCATTGGTATCAAAAAGATCATTGAAGCCATACCCGCAAACGAGCATTTGTAGTTGTATGATCACAGTGTGAGCTAACCAGAGAGAATGATTGATTTGAAGCTTACTGAGCAAGTGGTAAAGATGGAAGATGAGATTGCAGCTGAGGTAGAAAGAAGACTTAAGAAGACGAATCTTGGTACTCAAAGTGTGGCACAAGTTTAAACTGGTCAACCCATGAGTTGTGAGATTTGTAGTGGACCCCATTATACTGCTGTTAGCTCATAAATTCAATGCCTGTATTAAGTTAGAGGAATTAATTGGTGTTAAAACTCTTTGAAGAGGTTTAAAGGAGTTTTCGACTGGATCTTCATGTTGAGCTTAAGTCGAAGGTATGCTTGTATAAGGAAAGGATATGCTTGGGGCTTAGAAATATTTCCAAGAATTGGGAAGTCACCTTCGACCGATATTATTGATGGTGTCCGACGTTAAGGAATTCAAATTCAAATAAAGGAGGGAGTAGTTATTCTTGTCCGTTCTTGAAAAAGACAAATGGCGCACATCCAAGGGATAGAAGCATGCAGCGCGACACTTATCTTATTTTAATTGTTTTAGACAGTTAACAGTAGTTAATTTTATTATTATAAATATGAGTTCTAGCAATAGGATTTGGGGTGTTGTGTTCATTTTGTACAAGTTACTCCAAATTTACACAAAGTATCTGCATGTAGAGAAACGAGTCTTGTGAGAATGTACGTGATGTAAACACCATTTTCCTTTTCAATGCAATTTATTTCAGTTTTTTTCAAGAGTTTATCTTTTACTTTATACAAGTTATGTTTATGCATTTCGTCTTACTTTCATAGTTTCAACCTTTCCTTTACATTTTCAGCCTTTTCGACTTAACGTTTTTACACATCCTTAAATCACATTTTAGACAAACCTTCCTTTATGAACACTGTCGAAGTGTTTAGTTCTTTAGAATTTACTTTAAATCAATTGTTAGAACATGTCCTAGGATCAATCTGATTGATCCTGTGAGTCACCAAAGTTAGATTTGGAAGATCAGTGGTTGTTTACCAATTTTCACGGTAAACAAATTGGCACGCCCAGTGGGACAGTGCTAACTTCTATAAAAGATTCTTCTAAATTTTTGAAAATCTGCATTTATCAGTCTTTTCCTTTGAGAAAAATTCGTTGTATGTTATTGAGAAGTGGAAAAGTAGCCACCACAAACGAAGAGAGACCAAGGAGAAGATACACTAGAAAAATGGTGACGAACACCAGTCAGCCAAATAATCCAAACCCTCAAGTGAGTGGTTCTAACCCTTAATCGAGTAATTCAAATGCCCATCATAGTACCATTATCCCTTAAAATGTGTCTAGGAGTGACGTGGTGCCACCCCCAGTCCCTTCGATAGGAGGGCAAATAGTGCCACCCGTTATGTCTGAACCAATTCCATCAATGGCAGGACCAGGGTCGACATATTCAAGGCCGTATACTCAACCCGTTATAGAGTACATTGGGCCACAGGGATCTATTCCCCAAACTCCACCAGGAGGAACTTCGACGTTTAGGCATTTTCCTCCCCCAGGGTTTTCACAACCATTACCAAGGAATCCACCTTATGGAATGCCTACTTCAGTAATGCAAAGCCTCCAAAATGCCCCTAGTGTTCTCAGAAAATGTAATATCTTCGCCACTACAAGGGTCAGTAAAATTCTGGTACAGATGTGTAATGTCATTGTACAATGTCACAACATCGCAATCTGCTGAACAAGGCAATAATAGAAACAATAACACACTGAATTGTTCACCCAGTTCGGTTCAACAACCTACATCTGGGGGCATACCAAGCCAGGAAGGAAGTCCACTATTAGTAGTATCAAATTACAGACTCAACTGACCAGTTGATAATCTACCTAATTTAATCACTACCCAATGACCCTTCTACCTAAGTCCTCTCTAGGTAAGAGACTCCATCTCACTTCCTATCTTCACTATGATGTCTAGCAGTCAACTACACCGTCACTGCATCAACAACTTGATTACCAATAACTGTACAACCATGGAAGACACCCTTCCATGACACCCTTTGGAGTTGCTTCAAAGCTTCCTCCAAGAACAACACCAAACTCATTCCCTACAGGTTTCTGAGTTAAACACAGTGACCATCTCACAACCCGAGTGGTTCACTTAGACAAAGCCCTAATGATCTACATCTTGGACCCGTACCTATTCTAGGTTACAAGCATTCTATTTATAATGTAATCCAACTGGATTTGGGCCTTCAAATCATATCATATCTCCTGTAACAAATCTGCTTCTGAATAGATCATATCTTCAATTAAATCTTCAATTATTAACTCTGAATATTCTCCATATCTTTATGCTTTAAATGCGCAACAAACTGATCTTCATAACTGATTGTAACATAATATATCTCTCCCTTGATCTTCGCTTATATTCTCTGATTCTCTTTAGTAGAATTTCTCATTCACATCAGAAACACGTGCAACCCTAATCACATAACTGTCTGATGTTTTAATGTTCTGGTATAGTGATGTTAAGACATTGCATGTGACATCACTCTTCAGTACTTTAATTCTTCAACAATAAACCAGAATGTTAGTTATACTGTTAGAAGCTCATGTTGCAACATCAATCATGACATCAACATTGTTTTAACAAAATTTCAGCTAATTACTAGAACTTACAATCTCCCCCTTTGGCTAATTTTGGCTAAAACAACTATATAACCATTACAACTTAAATTACCGCAGTAATTACAACTCTATACTACTGTCAGTAGTTAACAGTAACCACTGAACCTATCAGTAACCATCAGTAGCTACTCTGCACAGCAATCCTGGAGAACATCTTCTAGGGAATAGTTGAATGATGTTAAGACATCATGTCTGACACCTTCTTTTGGCAGCACAACCCACCACAATCACTTCAGGCAGCACATCAGGAGGAAGAAGTAGAAAGTCCCGAAGTTGTGCACTCAGATTACACCGATCTGGTGTACATGAGGAAGAAGATTTTAGACACTCCCCCTTGATGTAGCACATTTCTTTTTCCTTTCAACTCAGACCTAGAATCATTGTGGAAGACTCCCCCATAAAAGAAGTGTGTGTCTGTTTACCAAAGACCAATGGTGGCATGAGAGAATTCTGCACACCTTCTTTGATCAGACCCCCTGGTCAATCTGTGGCATAACATGACACATTGAGAAGTGTCATTCTGCCAGCCCAGGTAACTCAGAACACAGGTTACAACTGTGTTCATAACTCAGGACACAAGTCACAAAGACTCAACATCAACTCAAGGATGTACCATCCTCTTCTGCTGCATCAGGAATTGTAGGTTCCAAGCATAACCCTGCGCAACCCATATAGACCATCTCTCTCCTTTCTCCCCCTTTTTAGCCACAAATTGGCAAAGGAAACCCTCACAAAACCAGACCCAAGAAGTGCTTACCCAAACACGAATAAAAGCCATAAGACTTATAAGATACAAACACTCACTGGCTGAAGGAGAACAAACTAACCCCTATAAATAGCTGACCAGTAACTTAGAAATTAACGAGCCTTGAATATGTCAATGTTCTTGGTCAAACAAATGCTATTTTAGGTATCAAAAACTGCATTCAAATTCAATGCCTACCTTCCAAAAACTGCCTTGACTGCCTTAAATAATTCACAACTGAATCTTACCATAAATTAGGCCAATAACGCTCTATGCATATTCGAAGCCACGTGTTTCACTTTATCCTAACACCACCGTCCAAAATACTTCCCTGTTTGGCTCAAGAAAAACATGTCCTATATCATGTTCTAACATCACTTCAGACATTGCCTGCTGGCTTATTAACCAAACACATCTTCTTATCTAATGGGTGTAGGTGCATCTTCTCACAAATTTTTCTAGAATACTTCCAACCATCAGCCAAGTACACCAATTTTTTAATCAGACCTCTCCTGCATAGGTACTATCTTCACACAGCTATGATAGGTCCCATCAACACACTGCACAAGCTTGACCACCACACATGCTACAATAGGCTATAGTTAACAGTCTTACATACAATGCCTTTTATGATATCCCACTACTAATGCCTCATTCCTTATGGGGATTTTAGATATAAGGTCTGCCAAGTCCAAAAGACAAAGGCCCATTTGATTGGAAATATCTCACACAAGATAAACACCTTTCTGTCCTTACATTCACCAGCTCCTAATGAAGTCTTCAACATGAAAGTAGCCATGTATTTCCTGAACTACTTACCATCAAGATTAGAATCTGCCCATTCTAATCCATACTATGTCAGAACTGCCACTTCAGACAATAATGCTGCTTCTTCAAACTCCATAAGTATGGTACCTACCCAACCATAATGTTGTAACAACATGTAGGACATCAGCACGTGACAAAAGACCACCCCACTTAATCAGCACCAGTAGTTATACCATCAGACAACTAGACAAGACCTAGCTTCATCCTACTAGGTCCACTTCCACCCAGGCACCAAGCACGAAGTTCTGGTAACCAATATGTTAAGAAAAACATATTCCCAAGAAGAGCAGATTCCCACACCAAAGACTACTCTGACTGGTCAGGCGATACAAACAATGCCATATACTCCATTATAAATACCAAACCTCCTTGCTCCTATCAGCACACGAAGGAAACATGAGTCAGTCTAACATGAATGCAGCAAGGAGACACATGCAAGAGGACAAGAAGCCAGATCCTCAGAAGTTGCAGGACACAACACTGTCCAAAGCCGGAGCATCTTCTGGAGCAATAAGAACACGCAAGACATCAGAAACCAGGATGAAGACTATCAAGAAAAACCAAGTGCAGCTTCAAGCCTCTGATGATGAATGGGATGAAGATTGGAAAACTTTTCTTGATTCGGGGGGTTGGGATAATCTTTAGACACTTTGTCTGTTGTTTTTACTAATCTTGTAACCTTTCATCAATGCAATAAATTTCTGTTTTACTTCTATTCCATTTACACCTCTGTACAAGACACTGAATCCTCATGTAAACAAATTTTCAATTTACTTTAACCTAAGTGCCAACACCAAAAGCTCCCATAATATTATTCTCCCCCTAAAAAGACCACCTTCCATCAACACAAACCCCTACCGAGTTCTTCCAAAACTTGCATAGAAACGCAAATTTTTCACAACCAAAGCTGTCCTTCAGACTCCTCCTCAGAAACATGTGCATATATGATTTAAACAATTAGCTACACAGGGGTAGAACCAACATGCCATCCAATAGCCTAATGTCATAACATGTTATCCGGCATTATCTCTTCTTCACAATCAGCATGCAATCTTTATATATACCTTTGCAGCCAAAATCCATAACCAAGTATTCTCCTTGTCATGGTTAACTAATGCTCTAGATGAGGATGAACATTTGAGCACACTTCTGAGCACATGCATTTTGGTACCACTGTCCCTTTCTCTCAAGGCAGTCATTCTCTATTAACCTCTTCATCTAAGGCAGACCTTCTACTTCATCATTCTCCCGTATGATTATGTAGACGCTCCTTAAGCATGATGTAGGCATCAATCTTCTAAACCATGGCATAATCTTCCTCTCATCCTTCTTCAAGAAGAATAGTCTCCTTGAGTCTTTCACTCATTGCCCTACTGCCCAAGAGTAACTCAAACTCATCCCTGACAAATTGGATGATACTCCATAGTCATAAATCAACCCCATCAGTTGACTCATCTCCAAAGTGCTTAACCCTTGAAAATACTTCTCAACACTTCTGCAGTCCTGCACTTTAACCTCAGACAAATATAAAGTCTCCCTAATCAGACAAATATGCAAGATACAACATTTTATCTGGTCTGACATCCTTTTCCTGCAGACTTGAGGCACTGGTTAATCCTTCTCTCGCTAATCTACACCACTGATCACTTTACATTAGGTAAGTGGCTTGACCTGATACTTTACGTGAGCATAACAAACTTCCTTTGGCAGAGAAGGCAAAGACTGAAATAATGTTTCAACATCACCAATGAACCAGCATCTTCTAATATTTCAAGAATCTTCAAACTTTTGATGCCATCCTCATTAAGGTACCACAACTAAGCTTAAGAGATAACTTATCAAGATCTTCACTCCCGCATGAAAACTTTGACAGTGAAACTCTTTTGGTTTGGCTCTCCCTTCTTCTTTCAAGATCAACAAGGATGAAGGAGTCACAGTACTGAACAGATGGTCTTCTTCTTCTGATCCTTCCAGACACAAGGCTAATGCAGGCACCAACTCCAATTGACCAAAAGCTGCTTGACATAATACGCTCAGCTTCTTTCATGATGAATCTTCACATAGCCCAGATGCCTCCTCTTCCAAGTCAGGAGTAGGTTCCAAATAGATGTGATCAACACATTTGTTTAGCCCCCCAAGCATCTGTTATGTCACAATCTCTTCACACCAAAAGATCCTTTAACACAAACCAGAGATTGGTCATGCAAGGTTTTCTTCAGACCTCTTTTCAACATGCTTATATAAGAGATCCTTTATGAGTGGACTTGGGATGAACAAGCTAGTTGAAGATGTCCTAAAAAATCACCACATCTTCAGAGGAGAGCAGAATGTTGCAGTCTTAACTCAAAACCACCAGGAGTTTTCTATCAGATATATATATATGCAGCGGAACATACACCAAAAAAAACTCCTCTACTACCTTCAGGCATAATAACCCTTGCCCAACACTCCAAGTGCACTAGGTCATCATAGGTTTGAAAAAAGTCAAATCACACAGCAACAGGCCTGATAACTTCATTCTTTACTCCAAGGGATAATACAAAATACTCTGACTATCTTCCTTGCTCATGAACCAGAAAGTATCTTCCCTAGATCTCATCCAGAAACAGACAGGATGCCTGCTCTGATACCAATTAAAATTCGGGTACAGATGTGTAATGTCATTGTGCAATGTCACAACATCGCAATCTGCTGAACAAGGCAATAATAGAAACAATAACACACTGAATTGTTCACCCAGTTCGGTTCAACAACCTACATCTGGGGGCATACCAAGCCAGGAAGGAAGTCCACTATTAGTAGTATCAAATTACAGACTCAACAGACCAGTTGACAATCTACCTAATTTAATCACTACCCAATGACCCTTCTACCTAAGTCCTCTCTAGGTAAGAGACTTTATCTCACTTCCTATCTTCACTATGATGTCTAGCAGTCAACTACACCGTCACTGCATCAACAACTTGATTACCAATAACTGTACAACCATGGAAGACACCCTTCCATGACACCCTTTGGAGTTGCTTCAAAGCTTCCTCCAAGAACAACACCAAACTCATTCCCTACAGGTTTCTGAGTTAAACACAGTGACCATCTCACAACCCGAGTGGTTCACTTAGACAAAGCCCTAATGATCTACATCTTGGACCCGTACCTATTCTAGGTTACAAGCATTCTATTTATAATGTAATCCAACTGGATTTGGGCCTTCAAATCATATCATATCTCCTGTAACAAATCTGCTTCTGAATAGATCATATCTTCAATTATTAACTCTGAATATTCTCCATATCTTTATGCTTTAAATGCGCAACAAACTGATCTTCATAACTGATTGTAACAAAATATATCTCTCCCTTGATCTTCACTTATATTCTCTGATTCTCTTTAGTAGAATTTCTCATTCACATCAGAAACACGTGCAGCCCTAATCATATAATTGTCTAATGTTTTAATGTTCTGGTATAGTGATGTTAAGACATCGCATGTGACATCACTCTTCAGTACTTTAATTCTTCAACAATAAACCAGAATGTTAGCTATACTGTTAGAAGCTCATGTTGCAACATCAATCATGACATCAACATTGTTTTAACAAAATTTCAGCCAATTACTAGAACTTACAGTCAGGATCTGGGATAAACATGGGTCGAAATAGTCAAAGTGTAGGTGTAGGATATTCCACCCAAGGTCCTAGTCTGACAAATACTTCTATAGCATGTTTAAGACAACAAATGGATGAGAGTAACCTACAAATGGTACAAACCTTGTCCCAGACTATGGGGGAAATTTTCCAGCCTTTGATCCAAAACACTACCCAGACCAACCAATAATTAGCAGCGCAATTGGCGCGTATGGCAGAATTTATGGGTGTACCAGCCCCTGTTCGATACCCACCAAGAGAATATATACAAGAAAATAAAGGTGTGGTTATTAGGGAGACCATCCCCAACAGAACCCAGGGAACATACCTGAGGCGAATCTAGAAAACCAGGGAATAGTCGAACCCCCTAGAGTCGAACCACATAGGAACCAAGTGCCAATTCCTGTAGAGAGGGAACAAGGGGTAGTTATAGTAAATAGAAACCAAAATGCCGACCACATTGTGCAACAAGTTCGACGTAATAACATAGCAGCAAATAACAACCTAGCAGCCATGGTCGAAAGGATAATGGCTCAAAATGGGGTAAGTTTTGGTTTTACAAGGCCAAACTATACATCATCTATAGTGGATTACATTCTCCAATCAGAATTACCTCCTAGGACGAAGGTCCCAAACTTTAGTAAATTCTTAGGAGATACCACTGAATCTACTGTCGAACATGTGGCTCGATATATGATTGAAGCAGGAGAGATTGCAAGTGACGAAAGCCTTAGGATAAAATATTTCCCAAGCTCTGTTACCAAAAATGCTTTCACTTGGTTTACGACCTTACCTCCTAACTCAATCCATAATTGGACTCAGTTAGAACGTTTGTTCCATGAGCAATTCTACATGGGACAAACCAAGATTAGTTTGAAAGAATTGGCTAGCATCAAACAAAAGTTCACTGAGCCAATAGACGATTACCTGAATAGGTTTCAATTACTTAAGGCTAGGTGATTTACACAAGTGGCAGAACATGAATTGGTTGAAATGGACGCTGGTGGCCTTGATTACTCTATTAGAAAGAAGTTGGATACCCAAAATCATTGACTTCCTTCACCGCTGCCAAAAGGAGGGGTCAAGGGTTATGATGTGCCCCAGATGCAGTGCAATCTTCAACCAAAAAGCTGCCCATAATCTGGAAGAGGTTATGAAGGCTAAAGAAAGAATGGAGCAAAGAGCATCTCAAGGTCAAAGGAGTTTTGATCCTAGAAGGTCCTATTCAAAACAAGTAGGAGGATAAGCGCAGCTCCCAGGGGCCAGGCCTAACACTTTCAAGCCAACAAGTAATGAACCAATGGGAAGCTGGATGAAACCTGTCGAAGGCAGGGAAAAAGATCAGAAAAAATGGCAGAAGTTTGACGTGGATAGAGGTTCCTTAATTGAGTATCGAAAGGAGTCTCAGACTTCCAACAAATCAGCTTACATCTCCCAAAACTACAAAGGGAAGAATCTGATGACTCGGTCACAATGGAGGAGAGAGCAACACAGAAGGAAAGCTCTCAGGGAGGCTCAGTAGAAGGGTCAAGGAGATTCTAGTACCAATGTCCCTACCGATAATGACGGAGGGGACCAAATAAATATTGCTGAAAAAGTACCTGTGGGGCGAAAATTGTTTTCCTCCCAAGAGGACAAACATGATAAAACTGTCGAAGATGATGAGGAAATGACAGAAAACTTCGACTCTGAGTCTGAGGCTTCTCTTGACATCATAGTCAATGTGGTGTCTGTAATGCCAAGGGATTTCGACAGAATTACAGAGGTTGAGGATTTAGATGCTTGTACTGAGGCAGAGATGGCAGCACACAAGCCTGTGTGCTACTATATTATGAATAATGGTTGCGTTGAAGAGCATAACGCCTTCTTCAAACGACCTACTAAGGCGATGAAAGACCACCTAAAGCCTCTCTACATCACTGGGAAAGTTAAGAACGTACCAGTAAACAAAATATTAGTTGACTGTGGTGCAACAGTAAACCTGATGCCACATTTCTTATTGAACAAGATTGGCAAGTATGATACTGATACTAAGCCACATAATATGGTTCTTTCAAATTACGAAGGATGAGTATGAGGCCCTAATAGATGGACTTGAAATTTTGTTATAATTGGGGGCAACTCGAGTCGAAATAATGGGAGACTCAGAGTTGGTTATAAAACAAATTACAAAGGAGTACAAATGTGTTAAGGAAAATCTTACCATGTACTTTGTAATAGCCAACAGATTACTGAAGAAATTTGAAGTAGTAAGTATTCGACACATACCTCGACTAGAGAATCAAGTGGCCAATGACTTGGCTCAGATTGCTTCTGGGTATAAAGTTTCGAAGGAAAATTTACAAGAGGCAATCGAGGCTAGAGGTAAGGTCTTGTCTGTTGGATTATACCCATCAGATCTAGAAGTAACGAAGCTTGGATACGCTGATAATGAAAATTTTGAGATTTTTGCAATAGACAGCTTTACGGACAAAGACTAGAGGAAGCCTATAATCGAATACTTACATAATCCAATAGCGTCCACAGAGTGAAAGGTCAGGTATCAAGCTTTAAGTTATGTTCTCCTAGGAAATGAATTATTTAAAAAGACCCCTGAGGGAGTTTTAGTTAAATGCCTGAGTGAATCAGAGGCATATCTTGCCCTTTCGACTGTCCATAGTGGGGCATGTGGGGCACATCAAGTAGGCCATAAGATGAAATGGCTTTTGTTTCGACAAGGCATGTATTGGCCTACCATGCTAAAGGATTGCATTGAATTCGCCAAGGGCTGCCAGGAATGTCAAGTTCACGTTGGCATACAGCATATCCCTGCAAGTGGGCTGCATTCCATAGTCAAACCATGGCCTTTTAGAGGCTGGGCTTTGGATTTGATTGGAGAGATTCGACCAGCATCGTCCAAGAAGCAGAGATACATTTTGGTAGGTATTGACTATTTTACAAAGTGGATCGAAGCGATACCTTTACCAAATGTGGATCAAGAAGATGTGATCGAATTCATTCAAAAGTATATCATTTATAGGTTTGGAATCTCAAAAACGATTACAACAGACCAAGGATCAGTCTTTACTGGTCGAAAGATGCAGAAGTTTGATAGAGAAATGGGTTTCAAGCTCTTAACCTCTACACCTTATTATGCTCTGGCTAATGGTCAAGTCGAAGAAGATAATAAAGTGGTGATTGGTTTGATTAAAAAACATGTGGGAAAGAAGCCTAGAAATTGGAATAAGACATTGGACCAAATCATCTGGGCATGTCGAACCTCTCCCAAAGAAGCAACTAACACTACTCTATTTTGATTGACTTTTGGTCATGACGCAGTATTACCTGTCGAAATCTACCTTCAATCAACAAGGATCCAAAGACACCATGAAATTCCTTCTGAGTCTTATTGGAATATGATGTTAGATGAATTGGTGGATTTAGACGAAGAGAGACTTAACGCTTTGGAATTACTAAAGAGACAAAAGAAAAGAGTGGAGAAGTCTTACAATAAAAAGGTTAAGATTAAGACCTTTTCGCTCGAAGATTTAGTTTGGAAGGTAATCCTGCCTATGGATCAAAAGGTCAGAGCCTTGGGCAAATGGTCCCCAAAATGGGAAGGCCCGTTTCAAATTACGCAAGTATTTTCTAATGGGGACCTATGAAGTCGAAGAATTAGACGAGGATAAAAGAATCTTGAAAGTAAATGGCAAGTATTTGAAAAAATATAAACCAGCACTTCAAGAAATCAAAATTGCTAAAGAATAATTCGATGTATAAAGGGCAAAGCCAACAGTGGTATTCATGAATGCCAAAATGGCTTAAAGTCATTACATAAAAAAGCCTCAAAGGGCTATGGAACATTGTACTTAAAGGAAAACATTACAAAGAAAGTTCAAGCTAAAAAGGGAGATTCTCTTTCATCTTCAAATACTTCGACTTCTGGAGTTCAAGGCGCCTTTCACACAGGGTCTGGTCAGATCTTAAGCGTACAAACTCTTTCTCCAGTTGTCGAGCTTCCTCAGCAAAAGTTATGGCATTATCTAGCTCTTTTGACAGGCCAGAGTCATCAAAGGCAGACAACTCAGCATTGTGCTTTTTGGCCTTTGAGATCTTGGCTCGAAGCTTTTTGATCTTTCGCTCCCAAGAGGCAATGTTTTGATCATTAGAGGTGATCTTCTGCTTGTTCTTTTCCTTGGTTTCCTCCAATTTTGCTACCTTATTCTCAGAGTCAGTGGCAGAAGCCCAAGCGGCAACCCCGCTTCCAGATTTGGTTGAAATTTCCTTCTCGATTTGAGGCAGGCGCTTAAGGTCAGCGTAGACTTGGTCAATCATGGTGCCAAGCTCCAAAATGATGTTGGCAGACTCTGGAGAAATAGCATGGATTTCGACTTGTTGAAGGAGATTCTTCAGGGAGATATGAGTGACATGATCCATCTGTAAGAGTGTGAAAAGGTCACCTTTAAAAATCTTCTTTTTGATCTTCAGGAGGATGTTGTCCTTAGGCTTGCTCGAAGGTTGATCTCTAGAAGCAGTTTAAGCACTAGGAGTCTTGTTAGAGGAACTCCCTCGACTGCCAAGAAGGATCTTTATGTACTGTCAAGGGTTGCTGGACTTCAAGGCATCGAGTTCCTTTTCAGAAAGGTCTGCTCCATATACAGTTGAGGTTACTTTGCCTTCAGTAGCAACAGTAGTTGCTGGAGTAGTGGTGGCTTCGACAGGGGTTGACTCATTACCAGGTCCTTCATCATCCTTCTTCTCTTCACCTTTGTCCGCCTCTTCTTCATCTTCGTCCATTTTGTCATCATCATTTCCATCACTGTGACCATCAAGCTCAGATTGGTGCATTGTTTCATTATCATCTTCCTCCATCTCTTCACTCCCCTCTGGCTCAGCATTTTCAGCACCAACGGTCTCGTCCACTGGTGAGCCATCATCATCGACCAAGGTTGTATCTTCTTCCATAGCGATGGTGCCTGGGTTTTCTGTTTCAAGATTCTTCAGACCATCGTCTTCATCGTGGTCAGAACCATTTGTTTGAGACTGCTGAGTAGCGGTCTTTGTTGGCGAAGGGGGAGCTGTTTCAAAGCCAGGTTTGTTAATTTCATATAGTGAACTTCTAGAGCCCATGTCAGAAGTGGGATGGTATGTAGGCTCACCTTGGCTATTCAGAATAGTGGCTGGAGAGGAAGACTTCACCACTAGTGGGTTTGAGCCACTTGCATCAGCCTGAATCAAATTGAAGTAAATCAGATCAAAAGGAAATAAGGTAAACAAATTGGCACTTTAAAAATAGAATGATAAGTTACCTTAACACCTTCAGCACCAGGGCTAGAATTATTGCTTTCAGCATGATCTGCGGCCGGTTTAGAAGCAGCCCCAAAAGAGGCTTCTGCAACACCACTGGTGTTGGGTGTCTTCTTGGAAACTTTAGCCCCTTTAGGCTCAGATTAACTAGCAGCAGCATCTGTATCCTGGTTTGGTTTTTTCCTCTTCTTTATCTTTAAGTCTTCAGGAGGAGATTGGTTATCATCCTCCGAATCAATAACAATTTGGGCAGTTCTCCTCTTCGACTTCCTCTGAGGTGTCGGAGGTAGTTTGCGGGAAGCCTGAAATAATAAGAAGCATTAGAGGAAATAAATACTAATCAACAAAGGGAAAATGTGTGTGATGTACCTTGCTGCCTTCAACCTTTGCTTCGACTAGCTGTTGAGGTGTGCTCTTCTTACGTACAGCTGCAAAACAAACAAAGGCTCCCACAAGTCAGTAATGATAAAGTTTGAACAAAAGAATACAAGATCGAAGAATCCAAACCTTCATATATTTCGGATTCTATGCGACCATCTTCGATACCAATATGAAGGTGTCCTTTGAAACTGTCTAGCGTATGCTTAATCGGAACCACCCGCTGAGCCTTGGGTTTTGATTGTTGTCGAAGGATTTTTATTGAATCCCCACAGACAAACCAGTATGGAAATGGAGGGGCAAGTGCCACTCTAAAATCAGCAGTGGCCTGTCGAGGAGTCTTCGGAGAAAATAGTTCGAAAGCCACTGCATAACGTTTCTCAGGAGGGACGTATGAAGGGAGTTTCAAACTCTCCATTTTCTTTAACAATTTATCCTTCAGCATAACTGCGGCGTCGCAGACGGTTCGACTAATGTCATCTGGTCGATAAACAGTTTCAAAGTACTTCTGGAAGGCTTGAATCTCTTTAATATGAGTGGATTTACCTTTCTTGGTCTTCTCCTGCACGTCAACAAAAGCTTGATCAATCAACTGAGAGAAACTAGAAACATCAAGGAACTCTTCAGTATAATGCTTCGACCACCAGTCATGGAACTCTTGAGTGCAGAGATGAGAGGGTTCGAAGTAGACAGGAGTAAGGAGTGATCTATGAGCATGTCGAACAAGGTGTGTCAAACTCTTTATGGCATCGTAGCTGGTGTGGTGGAGTATCGGGTGAACCTTCTTCTCATACAAGCACTTAGGAAGAGTTTAGACCAAACCAAATTGTCGAGAGACAAGATTTGGTTGGTACGCCATCAAAGTTGTTTGGCCCCTTAGTAGGTTGAGTCGATGAACAATGAGTCGAGGGATTAAAAATGCTTCCCAGACAAGCTTCGACTCTTCTTCGTGTTTCTTGAATGAAGGAGGAAAGGGCCTGGTAAACCATTCAGGACCGTATTTTCTTTCAGCAAATGGGGCCATCCGTGGTGTGAATTCATAGCGCTTGGCAAACATCTTGATGAAGCCAGAGAAGGATGCCCTAAGTGTCTGCCCTTCTTCGTTAGGGGTTAGCTTCACCAGTCGAGTCCATTCGACTCGCCCCTCCTTAATTTCTGCAGCCTCTTCATCCACAGTCCCATTGTTAGGAAGACTGGCTTCGAAGGTGGCATTGAGCAAAAGTTGTAGCAGCCAAAAGGGTCCTGACAGCAAGAGGTTCCCATTGCTTTCTTGATCTTTCAGGCAACCATCATCTTCACTTAAGGACTCATACAAACTAGCCAATATCATTTCACTTAGGCAAATGCCTCGATCAAGGTGCAATTGGTTGGCCAGAGTTAGGTATTTCCTGGCCACTTGTAGAGATTTGGTGCAAAATACGCAGCGAGACAGCCACATAGCCAGCAATTCTATGTGCTCTTGGTCTTCTACTGTGTCAGTTTGTTTGTCATGGTAGTGGTTCATGAAGTGGGTGTAAGTGTGTTTGGTGGTCGAAAACCCTATGGTGTCTTGAGCATCTACCTCAGGGTCATAAACTAGTCCATGTGGTTTTAGCCCTGTAATAGCAGTTATGTCGAAGAGGGTGGGTGTCATCATCCCACAAGGGAGATGGAATGTATAATGGGTGCTATCCCAGAAATACAAAGAGGATGCTAACAAAGTCAGACAGTAAGCAGGACATGTCTTCGACATTATGATTAGGTCATAAATTCCTAAATCCTTCCAAGTTTCTGCTTTGACTTTCTCTACTCTGGTTAACCAGTTCAAGTAGAGGTCAGCGTCCTTAAAATATGGGGTTGCTCTAAACACCCTAGACCCATCATTCAGGTACTTTAAATCTATGTTTTTTAGGGCTACATTGTCATGAGGCTCAGTTGTTACCTTAGCCTTATCTTTTTGCCCTAAGGGTTTAGTTTTGCGGTACGAAGGAAAGAAATCACTAATGGCTGCATAATCTACACCTATAGTAGACAAAGGACCAGAAAGAGCTAATGGTTTTCCAGAAACAGTAACAGGAATCAATACCTGAGATTTGTAGATATTCCTTTTTACTTCCTTGAGAGGTTCAGGAATGAACTGCTGGTTCTTCACCACCTTGGGTCCACTCAATTTAGCGAAGGGAGGAAGTAGTGGTGTGCTCTTTGGCCCTTTGACCTTCTAGATTTTCTTTGGATCCTGAGTGATGGTGTTTGAGGACGCCATTGTTGAAAACTTGAAGAAAATGGGTTTACTGAAGGTGAAGAGTTGAAAGTTTTTGAAAGAGAGAGAAGTGCATAGTGGGTACGTTGGAGTTGGAAAAGTGAAAATAGTTTTTGAAGAAACTATTTATAAAGTATTTGGAAATACTAAGAGGTCACTAATCATCATTAAGGGGCTAAAAGCTAGTGGGACACGCGTCCTTCCTGGACCAAAAGTAGGGGCGGTGGCAGTTACTACCTAAGCCCACGATCTCCTAGACTCTAGGAGAGGTGATGATGGTTTGGGATTTGATGTGATTTCCGAGGAGATGTTTTAGATATAATCATAATTGGACATGACGTCATAGAGGTGATTGAAAAGAAACTGAACAGTTTATTGGGACGTGGGTTAGTCAGTTATGTTAACACCTATGTAGGGTCGAAAGATGGCGTCGAATGGACACTATCAAAAAATGACCTTTCCTTCAGTACTGTCGAAAATTACATTTTTGGGGGGCAATTTGTTAGCTCATAAATTCTACGCCTGTATTAAGTTAGAGGAATTAATTGGTGTTAAAACTCTTTGAAGAGGTTTAAAGGAGTTTTCGACTGGATCTTCATGTTGAGCTTAAGTCGAAGGTATGCTTGTATAAGGAAAGGATATGCTTGGGGCTTAGAAATATTTCCAAGAATTGGGAAGTCACCTTCGACCGATATTACTGATGGTGTCCGACGCTAAGGAATTCAAATTCAAATAAAGGAGGGAGTAGTTATTCTTGTCCGCTCCTTAAAAACATAATTGGCGAACATCCAAGGAATATAAGCATGCAGCGTGACACTTGTCATATGTAAATTGTTTCAGACAGTTAACAGCAGTTAGTTTTATTATTATAAATGGGAGTTCTAGCAATAGGATTCGGGGTGTTGTGTTCACTTTGTACAAGTTACTCCAAATTTACTCAAAGTATCCGCGTGTAGAGAAACGAGTCTTGTGAGAATGTACGTGATGTAAACACCATTTTCCTTTTCAATGCAATTTATTTCAGTTTTTTTCAAGAGTTTATCTTTTACTTTATGCAAGTTATGTTTATGCATTTCGTCTTACTTTCATACTTTCAACCTTTCCTTTACATTTTCAGCCTTGTCGACTTAACGTTTTTACACATCCTTTAAATCACATTTTAGACAAACCTTCCTTTATGAACACTGTCGAAGTGTTTTGTTCTTTAGAATTTACTTTAAATCAATTGTTAGCACATGTCCTAGGATCAATATGATCGATCCTGTGAGTCACCAAAGTTAGATTTGGAAGATCAGCGGTTGTTTATCAATTTTCACGGTAAACAACTGCACATTGTGTTGTGACTCCGCAACAAATTAAAGAGATAAAATTCCTGAAGCAGAATAATCCCTACGCTCAAACTTATAATCTAGGGTGGAAGAATCATCCTAACTTCTCCTGGAAAGATCAAAATCAACAACAATACCCACAACAACAACAAGTTCCCCAAAAAGCACAATGGGTGATTGCCATTGAGAAGATGGCCGCTCAAAGCTCCCAATTTCAAGAAGAGACAAGAAGAAATTTAAGGAACACAGGCGCTTCCATTAAAAATCTTGAAGTTCAGATGATCCAGATAGCACAACAATTAGCAAGTTCTCAAACACCAGGTGCCTTACCGAGTGCAACAGTGACAAACCCAAGAGATAATCAGAATGTGAATGCCATCATGACTGGAAGTGGTGAGTCAAGTGAAAATTATGAAGAGGAAAGAAATGAAGATGAAGGTTTGATTAAGGTGGACTTAGAAATAAAAAATCACCATAAACTGCAAGAAGAAGTCATATCACCTATAAATCCACCTGAAAAGAAGAATAAAATGGAGGATAAACCGGAGATTAAGTTACCTTACCCTCAGAGATTGCGACAGAAGCATCAAAAAGAGAAGGACTTTGAGAAATTTGTCACAATGTTCGAAAAGTTGGAGGTTAATATGCCATTCTTTGAGGCGCTAGAGCAAATGTCGTTGTATCAGAAATTCATGAAAGAAGTGATCACTAAAAAGAGACCTATTGAGGAAGAGCTGAAAACTGTAAATGAGAAGTGCAGTGAAGTACCACAAGATAGGAGAATCCCCGCCAAACAGAAGGATCCTAGATCTGTTGCAATACCGTGCACTATTAAAGACAAAAATTTCAAAAAAGTTCTGATTGATTCAGGTGCTAGTGTTAGTCTCATGCCATTATCTATTTACAAAAAGTTGGGAATTGGAAGGGTGAGCGATGCGGGAACGAATTTAAAATTTGCAAACCACATAACTGAGAGATCTTATGGGCTAGCTGAAAATGTGTTGGTGACGATCGGGGAATTTGTATTTCTAGTTGACTTCGAGATCATGGATATTCCAGAAGATGAAGAAATCCCTATCATCCTCGATCGACCTTTCCTGTTCACTAGTCGGTGCAATTTCGATATTGAAAAAGGCACGGTGACTTTTAAATCTTTTGATGAGGAAATCGCTCTAAAAGTGTTGGATATCAAGAAGCGAAATGAAGGTAAGGGTAACCAAGCTTCACTTGGAATGATTGAAATGGTGGGAAAAAACATAAGTAAGAAACCCCCTCTTAAAAAATTCTCCGGCATCGTGTCTAAGGTTGAAGTCTCTCAGGCATATAGTGCACATGTCAACACTACAAAATCCATTCGTGAAATCAAGAAAAGAAAGAAAAAGAAACATCGAAGGAAGGATAAGGAAGTTGGAGTTGACTTGAGGCAAGAAGTAATTCGTATCTCTGAACTAGGTTGGGTATCTGTTGCGGAAAGGTCATGCAACAAGATATGGAAGTTAAAGCATCCACCATAACTATGGGGAGTGATCCGTCGAGCCATGCGACGTTAAACGAAGTGCTACGTGGGAGGCAACCCACGCTTTTAATGATTGAGCACTTTCTTTTTGTTGTTTGTTTTATTTCATTTGCAGGAAATAAATAAGACCTTACAGGTGTGAGCTATGATGTAGCAGTAGATGTTGCGTTACCGTCCGCCTCCTCAGTAAGGATATCTATGAGTAACCTCTCTCGCTCTTATTCTAACACATTGGGGCAATGCGTGGTTCAAGTTTGGGGGAGGATTTACTGTTTTTAGTTCTTCCGTTAGACTTGTTATTTATGTTTTTGTATGTTGTTTTATGGAAACCACTTTGAATCCCCCTCGAATTAGAGCCGAAAATTTTTCTTGTGAATTCTGTGATGTGTGAGGTAGTCAGGAAAGTATATAGGGTTCGTGGGAAGAGAAGTTAGAACTAGGGACATTGGGAAAGTTTGAAAACTTAGGAATGACCCGAACACCCTAGATTCCCCGGAGTAAGAAAATAAGTTCAACGTGTAGATTTGTGCCATAGTACTTGAATTTGAGAAGTATTCCCCGATTAGTTTATAGTGGTAGTCCGACATGACTAAAAAGAATTGCATGTATAGAGTTGATTGAGAGAATGACTTAAGGCACCGAAAAGGTGAAGAATGGCGATAAAGACAACTTGTCCTTCTAAGTTGGGTAACCCTCACCCGGTTACTTAGCCTAACGGCGGTTGAGTCTCAGTTGTCATCCCAAAGTGGACTAATAAACACCAATGAGCGAAAAAAAACATAATGGTGCCTAGAAAAGTTTCGATCAATCTTGTACATGCGAGGGAAAACGAAAAAAAATGCCTTTATATGATTATCGAATGAAAGGGGTAGAAAATCGAAGAAAAGACTTAAGCCCAAAGCATAGTTGGAAAGGTAACCGAAAGGGGGATTTAGGTCCGTGGTTTTATCGCGTTATGTGTTTGTGTAATACCTTCATTAACGGTCGATTACCAAGAGAACTAGTTTTAGCCAATCGGAATAAGGGCTCACGTATGAGTATCGACACACCTTACCTTCACAGGTCTTTCATTTGATATGTACCGCTTTATCTGAAAAATCTTTATGCAAGCTTGTTGCTTGAGGTCAAGCACCGGTTTAAGTTTGGGGGAGTTTGATAAGTGGTTTTCATACGTTATTTCACTATTTGTTTTAGTTAATATTTTGTGACTATTTATTTGTTTTATATCTCTTTTACCGCATTTCATGCCTTGGTTGTGTTCTTTAGTGTTTTCAGGTTCACATAAACATTCAGGAGGAATCGGAGCGAAAAAACGAGAAAAATAGCAAGATTCGGAATGAAATTGGAATGAAGACAGTGGCCTGACACGGCCACCCGTGTCACCTGACACGGGCCGTGTCAGGAAGAAACCAAGAGAACGAAAAATATGAAGAAAAACAGTGGGCTGACACGGGTGCCCGTGTCACCTGACACTGCCCGTGTCACCTCCTGACACTACCTGTAACGCCCCAGTTTTGTCCGTTTTATTTAATCGAGTCGTTTTGATTATTTTATTATTATTATATTATTTTATTTTTTACTTTTATTTGATAATATATTATTTTTCATGGTTGTGATATTTTATCGCGTTTTGGGAGCGTTTGCGAGATATTTGAGTGTAGGGGTATTTTGGTTTTTTCATTTATTTTGTTAAGTTAGAAACATAAGAGAAAAGAAAGAGAGAAAAATAGAGAGAAAGAAAAAGAGAAGAAGGAAAAGGGGAAGAAAAGAGAAAGAAAGGAGAAAGAGAGAAAACTTGGAAAAGAAGAAATCGAAACAACCGATTTTCCAAACACGATTAAATCGGGTAAGGGTGCGAAACTCGATTATCTTATGATTGTGTATGATTATGTATGTGTGTGTTGGAATGTTTATTGGGTTTTCATAGCTTTTCAATTCTAGGTCGGAATGATGGAAATCGATGTTTTAGCGGTTGAAATGTGATGTAAATGTTGTAGATTACTTGTTACCATGATTGGGTTATGTTATGATTGTTATGTTTTGGGTAGGAAGAGTTTTTGGGTGAAAAATATGATTTTGGACCTCAAACCAGCGCTGCAGAATTTCTGAGTTTTCCTTGGTTCGCCTAGCGAACCTGGGGCGAAGCAGTAGCGAATGAGTTTTCGCGGGTTCGCCTAGCGAACCAGTTAGCGAAGGTCAGCGAATGTTCGCTAAAGTTGTTCGCCTAGCGAACTTTGTATCTTTTTGGCTCTGGTTGTTGCTGCCTTGGTTCGCCAAGGGGTTCGCCTAGCAAACTTTGTGTCTGTTTTTATCTGATAGTGGTTTCGCTTCGCCTAGCGAAGGTGGTAGTGAATACTCACTAGAGGGTTCGCCTAGCGAACATGGCAGTTTGTGTAATTTTGTTTTCTTCCTAACTTTTGATCCGTAAGTCGGATTGGGGTGCGGTTGGGTGCGTTAGAAAGCCTGTGAGTTGTTCTTTCTTATTAAAATGGTTTGGATATTATTGGCCGATTTAATTATGTCGGGAATTTGGAATGTGTCATTTTGTCGACTTTTACCATTTAATTGTGCGTAATTGATGGGTTATCATGCGATGTGCTTGTGATATATGTTGGATGACTTATGTGCTGATTATATGAGGTGAATGCATGTGTTTAAATGTTGTGATAAGGTTTGTGGCCGTATGGCAATTAAATGCATTGTTTTGGGCTTGAGTGCAAAGCATGATTTTTGTTGATTGAGATGATTGCATATATGTGTGCATTTGAATGTCATGAGTTATTGTATGCCAAGCATCATGATATGCATTCTTGAGATGTCGTGTGCCCTAGTGGGTGTGAGTGACGAATCGATTCCAGAGGGAATCCACTATAACATCGTGAGCCTTATACCGAGAGGACCTAAAGCGATGATTATAGACGATCGTGAGCCTTATACAAAGAGGACCTAAAGCGATCGAATTGTGAGCCTTATACAAAGAGGACCTAAAGCAATCCATCAACGTCGTGAGCCTTATACCAAGAGGACCTAAAGCAACGGGGAACATCGTTTGCCCGACGGGGTGTTACATGAGTAATCCTAAGTAACAAGCGATGGTTCCAATAGTTCCTGAGTGAACTAGTGTTGAGATGATGGATGGATGGTACCGCATGTGCATTGCATAGAGTCGTTGTGTCGGTCTCTGTGCATTTGCATAAATCATGAATGGATTGATTTTCTGTGGAATTGTGATTGGAATTGATGAGTTGAGATATATATATATATATATATATATATATATATATATATATATATATATATATATATATATATATATATATATTGGTGTTGGTGATAATTGTATTGTGTATGATTGATATGCATTGGTGATGGATAAATGAGATATGTATTGTGTTGTGTTGTATTTGGATTCTGTTGTACGTTGTGGTGAGAATATTTTACGTGTGTAATTTTGTGTTATTATATAATTATATGCAATTATATTATGATTGTATTTCTCACCCTTCTGCTGTTTTAAATGCTCTATGAGGCATTGCAGATTAGATTGCTGGAGGTCTTTTTGTGAAGCTTAGGTCTTCATTCTTTTGTCGTTCGGCTCTGATATGTGGCACCCGGTAGTTAGGGAGACCGTTGGTGATTTGTGTGTATATGTACATGTTTCTTTTGGGATTGTACATGTATAATTGTATTTGGCAGACAAACTTTTCATGATATATATATATATATATATATATATTTGAGATTTCAGTACAGATTTTCCGCTTTTATTTTGTATCTGAATTGTGGGTAGTAGGAACTAAGTTCCTCTGTTAATTGCTACCTGATTGTTGCATATTTTTATGAGCAGATTTATGAGTATTTTGTTTCAAATTGATGTGACGCCTCAGTCTATGCCATGAATGTTTAATTATACTCTGATGAATTTTTTAATTTTATCGCTTTTATTAATTTGGGATATAGATTAGGGGTGTTACATTAAGTGGTATCAGAGCCAGTCTGTGTCAGTTTGTGTCAGTCCTTGTCGGTGTTGGTGCATGGGTGAGCTGTTTGTTAACCATAGTTATTGTTATTGGAAATGAACAGAATATGGCTGGTAGGAACGATGCTGCTTTAGCTGCTGCGATGTAAGCTATGGCTCGGGCTGTGCAGGGTGCACCTAATGCTGCAGTTAATGATGAGTTCAGGAAGAACAAACCACCTGTCTTCAAAGGAAGATATGATCCCGATGGTGCTCAGATATGGCTTAAAGAAATTGAAAGGATCTTCCGAGTGATGGATTGTGCTGAGGATCAGAAGGTGAGACTGGGTACTCACATGTTACTGGAAGAAGCTGATGATTGGTGGGTTAGTACACGTCATGTGTTGGAAGCTGCAGAGGAAGAGATCACTTGGGCTGTGTTTAGCATTGAGTTTCTGAGGAAGTATTTTCCTGAAGATGTAAGAGGAAAGAAGGAAATTGAGTTCTTGGAATTGAAACAAGGTAATATGTCTGTTGTTGATTATACTGCTAAGTTTGTGGAGCTTGTGCAGTTTTATCCACATCATGCTGAAGCGACTGCGGAATTTTCTAAGTGTGTGAAGTTTGAGAACGGATTGCGTCCTGAGATAAAGCAGGCAATCGGTTACCAAAGGATTAGAAGGTTTTCTGATTTGGTAGATTGTTGTAGGATTTTTGAAGAAGATAGCAGAGCTCGTTCTACTCACTATAAGAGTGTGAACGAGAGGAAAGGGAAGCAACCGTTTCGCAGTGGTCCTTATGTAACACCAGATGATAAGGGTAAGCAAAGGGGTAATTTTGAGAAAAGGCCCAGTGGAGGGGGTATGTCTAATTCTCCGAGATGTTTTAGGTGTGGTGAATTAGGACATCGTCAGTTTGAGTGCAGAAAAGATATGAGGAAGTGTACCAATTGTGGAGGTTTAGGACATATTGCAGCTGATTGTACGAGGAAGAATGTGGTGAAGTGTTTCAACTGTGGTGAACCTGGTCATATTAGTACGAAGTGCCCGAAACCGAAGCAAGCTCCAGCTGGTGGGAAAGTGTTTGCATTGGTAGGAACTCAGACTACTAATGCAGATCGTCTGATCAGAGGTACTTGTTTTATTAATAGTACGCCTTTAGTTGCTATTATTGATACTGGAGCGACTCATTCGTTTATTTCGTCTGAGTGCGCGAAGCGTTTGAATCTTGTGTTGTCTTTGATGGATGGTGAAATGGTTATTGATACTCCAGCAATGAGGTCAGTAACTACTTCTTTGGTTTGTTTGAGTTGTCCTTTGACCATTTATGGTAAAGACTTTGAGATGGATTTGGTGTGTTTACCGTTGGAGGGTTTAGATGTGGTTCTAGGAATGAATTGGTTGCAGTTCAATAGGGTTCATATTGATTGTTATCATAAGTTAGTAAGATTTCCTTTTCTTGAGGAAGACGAAGACTCGAGTTTCTTATCTACCAAAGAGTTGAAGAAACTTTTGGCGGATGAAGCTCAGTTGTTTGGGTTGTTTGCATCATTGACTGTGGATAGTCAAGTTTCACTTGATGTGTTTCCTGTTGTGTGTAATTTTCCAGAAGTGTTTCCTGAGGATATTTCAGACTTGCCGCCAGAGAGAGAGGTGGAGTTTTCTATAGATCTAGTTCCTGGTACTAGACCTGTTTCTATGTCACCTTATCGTATGTCGGCATCTGAGTTGGTTGAGTTAAAGAAGCAGTTGAATGAATTGCTAGAAAAGAGGTTTGTGAGGCCAAGTGTGTCGCCTTGGGGTGCTCCAGTTTTATTAGTGAAAAAGAAAGATGGAAGTATGCGGTTGTGTATTGATTATTGCCAGTTGAATAAGGTGACGATTAAGAATAAGTATCCTCTTCCGAGAATTGATGATTTGATGAACCAGTTGGTAGGTGCGTGTGTGTTTAGTAAGATTGATTTGAGGTCAGGGTATCATCAGATTAGGGTGAAAGAGGAAGATATTCAGTAGACGGCTTTTAGGACACGATACGGTCATTATGAATATTCTATGATGCCGTTCGGGGTTTCTAACGCGCCAGGTGTGTTTATGGAATACATGAATCGTATTTTCCATGAGCATTTGAATCAATTTGTGGTTGTGTTTATTAATGACATCCTGATTTATTCTAAGTCTCGGGAGGAGCACGCGGAGCATTTGCGTATTGTTTTGCAGGTTTTGAAAGAAAGAAAGCTTTTTGCTAAATTGTCCAAGTGTGAGTTCTGGTTGTCAGAGGTGAGTTTTCTTGGGCACGTGATTTCAGGTAATGGTATTTCTGTGGATCCATCTAAAGTAGAAGCAGTTCTACAATGGGAGGCTCCGAGATCCGTTACGGAAATTAGAAGCTTTTTGGGTTTGGCCAGATATTATCGAAGGTTCATTGAAGGTTTTTCTAAGCTAGCACTTCCTTTGACCCAGTTGACTTGTAAAGGGCAAGCGTTCATTTGGGATATTCGGTGTGAGGAAAGTTTTAGTGAGCTGAAGAGAAGATTGACGACAGCTTCGATTTTGATTTTGCCGAATCCTACTGAACCATTTGTGGTGTATTGTGATGCGTCTTTGATTGGCCTAGGTGGGGTGCTAATGCAAGAAGGTAAGGTCGTGGCTTATGCTTCGAGGCAGTTGAGAGTACATGAGAAAAATTACCCTACTCATGATTTGGAATTAGCGGCTATGGTGTTTGTATTGAAGATTTGGAGGCATTATCTCTTTGGTGCTAGATTTGAAGTCTTTAGTGATCACAAAAGTTTGAAATATTTGTTTGATCAGAAAGAGTTAAATATGAGGCAGTGGAGATGGTTGGAATTTTTTAAGGACTACGACTTTGGCTTGAATTACCATCCTGGTAAAGCTAACGTGGTGGCCGATACGTTGAGCCGGAAATCGTTGCATATGTCTGCTTTGATGGCTAAAGAGTGGGAACTTTTGGAATCGTTTAGAGATTTGAGTTTGGTATGTGAATTGACGTCGGATAGCGTGAGGCTTGGAATGTTAAAGGTTACTAATGATTTTCTGATGACTGTTAGTGAGAAACAGAAGCTGGATGTGAAATTTGTGGATTTGATGTTGGTTGGAGGAAAAGATATGAATAGTGATTTTAAAGTGGATGTTAATGGTGTTTTGAGGTTCCGTGGTCGAATTTGTATTCTGGATGATTCGGATTTGAAAAGGATGATTTTAGAGGAAGGACACCGAAGTAATTTGAGTATACATCCGGGAGCTAATAAGATGTACCAAGATTTGAAGAAGATTTTCTGGTGGTCTGGATTAAAGAGAGATGTGGCTCAGTTTGTTTATGCATGTTTGACTTGTCAGAAATCAAAGGTAGAACATCAGAGGCCTAGTGGTTTGTTGCAACCGTTGGATATTCCTAAATGGAAATGGGACAGCATTTCTATGGATTTTGTGACAGGGTTGCCGAATACACTGAGGGGGCATAATGATATTTGGGTGGTGGTGGACAGACTGACTAAATCGGTGCATTTCATTCCGATTAACATCAGTTTTTCTTTGGAGAGATTGGATGAGATTTATATCAGTGTGATTGTGAAATTGCATGGTGTTCCGTTGAGCATTGTTTCTGATCGAGATCCGAGGTTTACCTCGAGATTTTGGGAAAGTTTACAAAAGGCGTTGGGTTCTAAGTTGAGGTTGAGTTCTGCTTATCATCCTCAGACGGATGGACAGACGGAGAGAACGATTCAGTCGTTGGAAGATTTGTTGAGGGCTTGTGTTCTTGAACAAGGTGGTGCGTGGGATAGTTATCTTGCGTTGGTGGAATTCACGTATAATAACAGTTTCCATTCTAGTATTGGAATGGCACATTTTGAAGCACTGTATGGATGAAGATGTCGAACACCGTTGTGTTGGCACGAATCTGGTGAGAGTTCGGGACCCGAATTGATTCAACAGACTACAGACAAGGTGAAGCTTATTCGTGAGAAAATGAAGGCTTCTCAGAGTAGGCAAAAGAGTTATCATGATCGTAGAAGGAAGGATTTAGAGTTTCAAGAGGGCGATTATGTATTTTTGAGAGTTACGCCGGTAACGGGTGTTGGTCGTGCATTGAAGTCGAAGAAACTTACTTCTCAGTTTATTGGTCCTTACCAGATATCCGCGAGAGTGGGTGCTGTGGCTTATAGGGTGGCGTTGCCGCTGAATCTGTCGAATTTGCATGATGTGTTCCATGTTTCACAGCTTCGGAAGTATGTTCCGGATCCGTCGCATGTGATTCCGATGGACGAGGTTGAGGTAAGGGAGAACCTTACGGTCGAGGCATTACCAATGAGAATTTTAGATCGCGAGTTGAAGCGGTTAAGGGGTAAGGATATTGTACTTGTGAAGGTAGCGTGGGGGGGCGCTGCTGAGGGCAATTTGACTTGGGAGTTAGAGAGTCGGATGCGGGAGTCGTATCCAGAGTTGTTCGTCTCAGGTATATTTTCGAGGACGAAAATTTCTAAGTGGGGGAGAGTTGTAACGCCCCAGTTTTGTCCGTTTTATTTAATCGAGTCGTTTTGATTATTTTATTATTATTATATTATTTTATTTTTGACTTTTATTTGATAATATATTATTTTCATGGTTGTGATATTTTATCACGTTTTGGGAGCGTTTGTGAGATATTTGAGTGTAGGGGTATTTTGGTCTTTTCATTTATTTTGTTAAGTTAGAAACATAAGAGAAAAGAAAGAGAGAAAAATAGAGAGAAAGAAAAAGAGAAGAAGGAAAAGGGGAAGAAAAGAGAAGGAAAGGAGAAAGAGAGAAAAACTTGGAAAAGAAGAAATCGAAACAACCGACTTTCCAAACACGATTAAATCGGGTAAGGGTGCGAAACTCGATTATCTTATGATTGTGTATGATTATGTATGTGTGTGTTGGAATGTTTATTGGGTTTTCATAGCTTTTCAATTCTAGGTCGGAATGATGGAAATCGATGTTTTAGCGGTTGAAATGTGATGTAAATGTTGTAGATTACTTGTTACCATGATTAGGTTATGTTCTGATTGTTATGTTTTGGGTTGGAAGAGTTTTTGGGTGAAAAATATGATTTTGGACCTCAAAACAGCGCTGCAGTATTTCTGGGTTTTCCTTGGTTCGCCTAGCGAACCAGTTAGCGAAGGTCAGCGAATGTTCGCTAACGTTGTTCGCCTAGCGAACTTTGTATCTTTTTGGCTCAGGTTGTTGCTACCTTGGTTTGCCAAGGGGTTCGCCTAGAAAACTTTGTGTATGTTTTTATCTGATAGTGGTTTCGCTGGACATTCGCCTAGCGAAGGTGGTAGCGAATACTCGCTAGAGGGTTCGCCTAGTGAACATGGCAGTTTGTGTAATTTTGTTTTCTTCCTAACTTTTGATCCGTAAGTCGGATTGGGGTGTGGTTGGGTGCGTTAGAAAGCCTATGAGTTGTTCTTTCTTATTAAAATGGTTTGGATATTGTTGGTCGATTTAATTATGTCGAGAATTTGGAATGTGTCATTTTGTCGATTTTTGCCATTTAATTGTGCGTAATTGATGGGTTATCATGCGATGTGCTTGTGATATATGTTGGATGACTTGTGTGCTGATTATATGAGGTAAATGCATGTGTTTAAATGTTGTGATGAGGTTTGTGGCCGTATGGCAATTAAATGCATTGTTTTGGGCTTGAGTGCAAAGCATGATTTTTGTTGATTGAGATGATTGCATATATGTGTGCATTTGAATGTCATGAGTCATTGTATGCCAAGCATCTTGATATGCATTCTTGAGATGTCGTGTGCCCTAGTGGGTGTGAGCGACGAATCGATTCCAGAGGGAATCCGCTATAACATCGTGAGCCTTATACCGAGAGGACCTAAAGCGATTATTATAGACGATCGTGAGCCTTATACAAAGAGGACCTAAAGCGATCGAATTGTGAGCCTTATACAAAGAGGACCTAAAGTAATCCATAAATGTCGTGAGCCTTATACCAAGAGGACCTAAAGCGACGGGGAACATCGTTTGCCCGACGGGGTGTTACATGAGTAATCCTAAGTAACAAGCGATGGTTCCAATAGTTCCTGAGTGAACTAGTGTTGAGATGATGGATGGATGGTACCGCATGTGCATTGCATAGAGTCGTTGTGTCGGTCTCTGTGCATTTGCATAAATCATGAATGGATTGATTTTCTGTGGAATTGTGATTGGAATTGATGAGTTGAGATATATATATATATATATATATATATATATATATATATATATATATATATATATATATATATATATATATATATATTGGTGTTGGTGATAATTGTATTGTGTATGATTGATATGCATTGGTGATGGATAAATGAGATATGTATTGTGTTGTGTTGTATTTGGATTCTGTTGTACGTTGTGGTGAGAATATTTTACGTGTGTAATTTTGTGTTATTATATAATTATATGCAATTATATTATGATTGTGTTTCTCACCCTTCTGCTGTTTTAAATTCTCTATGAGGCATTGCAGATTAGATTGCTGGAGGTCTTTTTGTGAAGCTTAGGTCTTCATTCTTTTGTCGGTCGGCTCTGATATGTGGCACCGGGTAGTTAGGGAGACCGTTGGTGATTTGTGTGTATATGTACATGTTTCTTTTGGGATTGTACATGTATGATTGTATTTGGCAGACAAACTTTTCATGATATATATATATATATATATATATATATATATATATATATATATATATATATATATATATATATATGAGATTTCAGTACAGATTTTCCGCTTTTATTCTGTATCTGAATTGTGGGTAGTAGGAACTAAGTTCCTCTGTTAATTGCTACCTGATTGTTGCATATTTTTATGAGCAGGTTTATGAGTATTTTGTTTCAAATTGATGTGACGCCTCAGTCTATGCCATGAATGTTTAATTATACTCTGATGAATTTTTTTTATTTTATCGCTTTTATTAATTGGGGGTATAGATTAGGGGTGTTACACTGCATGTGTAAGCAAGTCTGGCACTGAAGAATTCTTTTAATCAAAATAACATGGAGCCAACACGGCCGCCCGTGTCAGCTGACACTGCCCGTGTTGGCTTGGACGCTTCATCTTCTTATTTTCTTGGGTTTTTTACCTTTGTGTTCCATGAGGGTATTTTGGGCATTTCCCCTTTAATGTATTGGACCTGAGAGTATTTTAGACACTTTCTGAGAAGGAGAAGGGCACTTTTGATTTTACGAAAGATTTTACGTGAGAGTTTGGATGCTATCAAGTGATCGGGAGAAGGAAGATTGTTCATGAGCATTAGCGATCGAAGATCAAATTCCTCTGTTATTCTTGTAATGTTTATCTACTATTTTGTAATTTCTTTTAGTATTATGAGCAGCTAAACCCCCCAATGCTAGAGGGTGTCCCTGAATTGCAATTGTAATGACTCTGATTTTCATTGTTCTATAAGATATTACTTTTTCCCTTAATCTTTTGTTATGCAATGTTTTTAATGCTTTTTCGATCGAAAAAATTGAGACTGATTTATGTTAGGGTTTAGGTCGGACCAACCAACCTAATGCTTTTGCATAACAATATTACAGTAGAAATTGCCTAGGAATGGGGATACCCTGTAATAACCGTTTTATTCTTGATAAAATATAATGCTTGTGATTCTTTCTTGACCGCTAAGGAATTAGGGTAGAGACAGAATCTCAAAAGTTTTTCTGCTAAGGAATTAGGGAAAAATAACCTTAAGAATCGGTAAGGTTTGTTTAGAGTAATGTTTCCTAGAATAAGGATTGAGGGCCTTTGCAGTGCAATTCATACACTTTCCTCTAGCATGCTTCATAATATATGTCTTAAGTCAAGTTTATAATTTTGTTCATTTCATTATTATTAGTTATAATTTTTAAACAATCAAACCTCAAGGAAACTTTTGTTTAATTGAATTAGCATCTACACTTACAATAACGCGCAGTCCTCGAGATCGATTATGGGGATAACCTCTATTATTACTACATCTTAAAAATAGTAAACTTGCTATTTTAACGATCAGCCGGTCTATATTCAAAATAAATTATACTCAACAAATTAGTAAAGCCCGACTCACTAGGGTTGTGAACCTACATGGTATGAATTTTAACTGAAGAAAAGCAAAAATCCATTTGGGGCCAGCCATTTTATTTGATTTCCAGTCGAAACAAATCAATTGTCATCAAAGTGATAAAGCCCGTTAGGACTACATAACAATTCTAAAAAGACAAACATGGTCACAACTAAAACAAATCTTATGAGGGTTCGAATATTATTGCAAAAGGAACCAGAAGGCATCCAAATACTACAAAATGTATTCATAAGGGATGACCAACAACAAAACGATTATGAACCAATGATCCAATAAGAATGATCTCTGGTTTAGAACACACCAAAGATTCTCGGGCATTGGACCCCAATTCACATGAATCATGTAAAGAATGAAGCAAGATATACTCAGAATATGCCAAATCATCTGAATCTTTCAGGATTCGGTTACTGCTAATATTCGAAAACACACATGGCAATCACAATTCTGATAAGCCTTGGATGTACATAAGCCCCCAAATCACGAGGATTTTACTAGAACCCGAAAAAGGTTGGTCTCACACATCCTGGATTTTACTAGAACCCGAAAAAGGCCGGTCTCACACATCGACGATCTTTGAACGGTCGTAGCCTTTGTATATTATGGGTTAGTCCTCGGATTATGAAAAGTCGAATAAAGGTGTGTCCGTCGCAACGGGTCGACCTAATGATCATAAAACGGTTACATGTACTTATTAAGTCTGTTACAAATGGTTAATAGGAGGTTACATTTATTATGATCATATAGCCTATTAATTGTGACTATTTAGTAAGGGAAAAAGGCTGGCAACAAAAGGAGGTCTTGAGACCAACAAAAAGGGGATCTACGTGATATATAACATAAAAAAGAGTAAACGTACTAGAAACCTAGGACCACCAACAATAGTGGACAGGAACCCTATACCAATCACAAACACACTGACCAATCATTTGTGACCTTCTCTTGCTAGCATTAAAGAGATTAAGCTTTTAATGATTTTAGCAAGAATATATATATAGTTCATATCCTATGAGGATGTCATTTTTATGTGAGAACATAAGAATGAATATGAATCATTAGATTTTAAAATAAATTGTGGAAATTTTGTGTGGTTTTTGTTTTTCTCTCTCCTCCATTAATAAAATAAATAATGGAGGAGAGAGAAAAAAAACTGACACATAATCTCCACCATTTATTTTAAAATCTAATTGTTCTCACATAAAAATGTCATTCTTATATATATATATATATATATATATATATATATATATATATATATATATATATATATAAGAATGTTATTTTTATATGAGAATGATAAAAATAATTATTAGCCTTTAGATTAAAAATAAATGATTGAGATTAAAAAGTTCATTTAAGGAATATGTGTCGCCTTTATCTTTTATTATTCATATGAAAGAGACATACATGTTCCTTACATGAACTTTTAAATCTAAACCATTCATTTTTAATCTAAAGACTAATAATTATTCTTATTATTATCATATAAAAATAACATTCTCATTAGATATATCTAGAGTTGTCTATTTAGGGGACCATGGCCTAACTTTTAAGGCCCTAAAAATATAGAGAGCTCAAAATTTTATAAATAAATGAGTCTCAAAATATATAGGCCCTTCAAACTAAAGACCCATAAAATTCAAGTAGGGCCTCAAGGCTCCAACATTTTCAAATGTTGTTTTTTTTTAATTTACTTTTTTTTTCGGAAAAATTGCCTTTTTTAGAAAAAAATCGACTTTTTTATATTTTTTGAAAAAATCAATTTTATTTTATTTTTGAAAAAATTTGAATTTTTTTATTTAAAAAAATCATTTTTTTTATTTATAGAAAAATTGAGGTTTTTTTCGAAAAAATCAACTTTTTAAATTTTTCAGAAAAATCAAATTTTTTATTTTCGAAAAGAATCGACTCTTTTTAATTTCAGAAAAAAATTGACTTTTCTTTTCTTCATAAAAATAGACCTTTTTTTTTTTTTTTTGAAAAAATCGAATTTTTAATTTAAAAAAAAAATTTGGCTTTTTTATTTTTAGAAAAAATCAACTTTTATTTATTTTTAAAAAAAATTGAGTTTTCTTATTTTCGAAAAAAATGTATTTTTTATTTTCGAAAAAAATCAACTATATTTATTTTTGGAAAAAAATAATTTTTTTTCAGGAAAAATCAATTTTTTTTATTTTGTAAAAAACGACTTTTTTTTTTATTTTCAAAAAAAAAATTTTTTTTTTGAAAAAAGGTCAATTTTTTTTTATTTTAGACAAAAAATCTACTATATTATTTAGTAAAAATTTTGTTTTTAAATTTTTATTAATTTTTTTAAAATTACATATTAAAAAAAAAAACTAAAATATTTTATTTCAAATAAATTAGATTATGCGTCCATCTGAGATCTGCTTTGAGTTTAACTTTTTAAACGAATGTAATACTCACATAAATCAGGAAAGGAACGGTTTCGAAAGTATAATGGACTAAAGAAGGCTTTTCATTAATGTAAAGTGACAAGTAGAATTTTATAAAATTTCCTTTTCTAGAAAGGAGTACCAAATTTTCCAATATTTTTTTTTGTTTGAGATAGAGAGAATATGTTTCTTCTACTTAAAAGAAATGTAACTATTTATCTCATTATTATTTTTATATTTAGCTTCAGACTAGCTGTAAGGCTGCATCACTAGAGTACATGTTTAAAACTATAAGGAAATCATAGGACCTCATACAGTGGTCTGATTATAAAATCATTATAAAATCAACGTGAACAGTTTTGGTCCGGGTAGAGTTAGAGGATGTGGGGATTTAAAAGGTACTCCCTCCATTTTTTTTTATAAGAAAATTTTGATTTCTTAAGTTCATTTAATAAATGATGTATCTGGACTATATATAGATTAGATGCATTAATTACTGAATGAATTTAAAATGTTAAAATTTTTTTATAAATAGGAATGGAGGGAGTATGGATATATCACCAATATATTATGAATCACCAATATATTATGAATACAATGTATAGTGTCAAAACTAATATATTACCATTTTTTTTGTAGGGATAGAAGATTTTGCTAATGTTTAATATAGGTTGCCGTAAAACACTGTATTTGGAACTATAATGAGTTTTAAAATAGGGTTGAAATTTGTGTATGAACTAAATCTTTGTTGTTTATTTAAAATTTGTAATATTAATTATTGAAATAATTATTAAAGAAAATATACGTGAATTTTTTTTCATGTTTTTCTATTAATTGATTTAGATCTATTTCAATTTCTAAGATTTTGTTGTTGACCAATTCATGATGGTGATCTGAGATATATTATTATTCTATTTTTTTAAAATAAATTCTTTTTATAATTTAATTCAGTTTTTATTTTGAAAGATTGATTGTTTTATAATTTAATTCAATTTTTCATTTTTACAAATAAGTTATTTTCATTATTATTATTTTCATAATGAATTTGTTTCCATTATTATTATTTTTATAAAGAAATTGTTTTCATTAACAATTATAAGAAAAAAAAAATGAAATGTAAAATAAAATCATAAAACTGACAAGTCCAAGTCATCCACCCAAGTTTATTCATTGCTGAATAACATTGTTGTAAATCTATGAATAAAAGAAATAAAATTAAAATATATTTATCTAAGACTCTTTAAAACTAACATCAAAATAATATTAATCTATTACCTAATAAAATAACCATATTTTCCATGTGAGAATTGTATTCACCTTAATTCATGCATAGCAGTGTTACAAATAAAAATAAACTAAGACAAATATTAGGTACAAAAACTTTGAAGAATTCATTTTATCTATTATTTCCAAATGTATCATGAAAAAGGTGAATGTTTTTTTATAAAAAATAATTGATAAAACACACCAGGTATAAAAGTAGTGGAAAGTTCAATATTTTTTTGGTTAAATGGAGATTGATATTAGAAAATATTTTACTCAATAGCATTTCAGGATTTCAGGATTCAGTTGTTCTGCTTGATATTTCTAAGTAGGTTATAATCAAAATGTTTTAGAAACTGCTTTTGGCTTAAAAGTTCATTTTAAGAGTAAAATATGCTAATCCAATCATGTACTTTTTGTTGGTTACATTAAGCATGCCAATTGTATTTGCATTTAGTAGTTGCGTCACACAAATACCATGTACAAGAATGACATTCCCACTATATCATGAAAACTTTATGAAATATTTTATTTGTTTTGGAGCCATAATTTTATTTGCTTTGAAGCTAAAATATCATCAATGGACTCTTAAAAACCAACTTTATTTTCCACTAAACAAGTCAGGTTAATGACTTACCGGGGGTTTACTCCTTTTTCTATACATTTTTCACTGTCATTTAAAGTTAAAAACAACAAATTTATATGATGAAAAAAATATCTCTCAAAAGAGGAAGAAGAATAGTTCATTAGATGGGATAATGACAACAAGTAAATAACAAGAATTAAACTCACAACAGTTTGAAAGTAAGGCCATAACCGTTGGGGCTAGCCTTGTTGTACATTATCCCTAAACCCACATTTCCATTAAGCGTGAGGTCCCTCTGTTCGTAGAATCTTGAAAGCCAATATTCATACCTTCCACAAATAAATCTGAAACGCGTTTTACTTTTTTAATTGAATCTTTCTTCGATGATTTCTCTGCTTCAAAACGAAATACAATAACCAAATGAAAAAAAATGAACATTATTAATATTACAAATCAAAATTCGAAAGACACAAAGGAAAAGGTACCAATTTGATTGAAAAATATGAGAGGGAAAAAAACTTTAGAAGGGACAAATAAACAATGTTGGTGTTGCTCTTAGAATGAAGTGAAGGATATTAAGGTGATGATTGTCCACGTGTTTGATTAAAATTAATAATAACTTTAAAACAAATAAAAAATCATGTCAGATAAAATAATTCCAACAACGTTGCCACATATATTTCTTACAAAATTTAATAGAAATGATCAGCTTGACGAACAAAATGGTTTTTAAGGGATTAAATATGAATGTTTATTAATTAAGGGGTGAAAGCGAAACCTTAAATTAAGTTAAAGGACTAAAAGATGCATTAAACCTTAAAAAAATACACATCAATATTTTTTTATTAGAAATTGAGGGATCAAAACTGTTTTAAAATAAAATGGAGTGACTTATTTCGTGAATGCATTATAACAGGGAGACCAAAACTGTAATTTAACATTTATTTTTTTATCTATTTTTTTTCTTCTGATTCATTGCAAAATTTATTTAAGACAATCTTTATATCTTTTATTATTTTGTTTATCTCTCATGTTTTATTTTTAAAAAAATATTTTTATATATTAATATTACTTTTCATGTTATTCGATCCGTTAGAATGCACGAGTATATTACTACTTAAAAGTAATAGGTTTAATGCATCATTTGGTCTATTCATTTAATTTCAAGTTTCAGTTAAGTCCCTTATACAATAAACGTTCGTTTCAGGTCCCTTATTTGTAATTCCGTAAGCCAATGTCATCCTTTCTGTTAAAAGTTGTGTATTTCCGTTAGTTTTTGTCAAGGTGGCAATCCAGCTAGGCTTCCTTAGGTGACATGGATTTATTTTAATTCAGCTAAGACATTTTGAAAATAGAAATAAAGGAAATTTTTAATGTTTCATTTTAACCCTCAGTTTCATTTTGACTTCACTCGAGCTTTGAGAAAACCCTAACAAACGAAGTTATCATCCATCTTCATCAGAGTGATTCAAAGTTAGCATTCATCATCCATCTTTATATTTGTTCGCAAAGGTATGTTAATCAATCTCCATTGTTAAGTTCGTTCGTTTCATCATTCTTTCTGATACTTTCATCATCTTCGTTACTGATACTTCCTTCATCTTCGTTTTTAGGGTTTGTGGAATCTTCGTCTGAGAGCAAGAAGAACATCATTTTAAGGTACGAATAATCCAAACTGTTTAGGGTTTTTCCTCTTCCTTAGTTGTATTTCTCATTTAAGGTTTTTCATCTTCCTTAGATGTATTTCTCATTTAGTTACTTTATCTAGGTCATGGGTAGTCGTTTTAAATGCATTGTTCATCATGGGGGTGAGTTTGATGAGTTCACGAAATTAGGTTATAATGGCTTAGAGGAAACTTGGGATGTTGAACATGATTATTAGAGTTACTTCGAAGTACTGGGTGGGTTAAAGGATTTAGGTTATCTAACTATAGAGAGCCTTTAGTATTATGATCAAATGGACTGTAATAGCATAGTGGAGTTGAAAGATGACAATGGAACTAGGAGGATGAATATAATTGCTGAGTTGATTGGGGAAGTGCATTTATATGTTATGCATCATATACTACAAGCTGATGTAATTGAGGAACCAATATTATTACTTGATTACAATGTTGAAGTAGGTGCCACTGAAACTGAGATAAGTGAGTATAATAACGAGACAACTTGTGTTGAGAATGTTGAGAATGTAGAGAATGATGGAGACATTACTGAAAAGGGGCCCCACTGAAGTTGAGAATGTTATGGGTGAAGGAGACGTTGAAGTTGAAGGTGGAGGAGACTTAAATGAAAAGTGGCCCATTGATATGGAAGGAGGAGACTTAAATGAAAAGGGAACCACAAATGTTGGGACAACTGAAGTTGAACATGATGTGGGGACCACTGAAGTTGAACATGTTGAGGGGACCAATGAAGTTGAACAAGATAAGGGACTGAACTGTAACATAGAGGCAGATGAGGGACTAAATTGTAACATAGTTGCAGAGGAGGGACTTAATTGTAATATAGAGGTGGATGGGGATGAGGGAATAGATGGTGGCAGTGATGACAGTGTATTGGGGATCAATTTTGAAGATTCTGATGATGATGTGGTTATGAGTGAAGACATAGTGTCATACCCTAATTTTTACCCCTAAGATTCCACCTCATTTGTATCATTTAGCATCACATGTGTGTCTTTTATGCATCACTAACCCATTTGGAAATACAAAATATATGCTTTACTTGTTTCAGAAGTTAGGGTTTGTCTCAAGGTATTCAAGCTGATGATTAACCAAGGGTTGGCATAATTTTCAACCTCTCAAGTCTCTCATTCATTCAAGAGGATCAAGAGTTTACCTTTATCGTAACCCGAAATTTGACCTCCCATTTTGCCTTTTGCATAAGCATGTGCATTCGCATCTGTAGCGTGCAATTTTCGTCGGTGACGCGACCACCTTATCGCCATTGGTTGGAATTGGGTGCTACTTTCTGATTTCTTATTTATCCTATGAAGCTGGAAAGGAAAGGGAAGCTATCTAAAACTAACCTTGCACGCAAATGTTTTCTTTAACAAATGCTAAAAGATTGGGGAGTTCGGGGTCAGGTTATACAATGAGGAGTTGTCAATTACCCATTCTATACATGGTTATCCATAGATTGTTTGGCATTTTCTTCTATTATCTACCTACTGGTGTTTGTCTGTCATAAATTAGGAAGGTTTTTTCTTTGGGAGAGTTAAGAGAGAGTATTTTTGCTGTTTTTCGGGTTTTTTCGATGTTTTTGTTAAGGTACTGGACCTAAGGTTTTTGATTAGTGTGCTCGCTAAGATTTCGCAATCTTATGCCTACGTATTCCCGTAATGAAAACAACGAAATCAGAGCAATCGTAGTTCCTCCTATTTCTATGGGAAGAAAAGATGTATGGTGTCTTGTTCAAAGCCCAAGATTGAAGCTAGAGGTATTTGTGTATTGTTCAAAGCCCAAGATTAAAGCTAGAGGGTTTGATTGAGAGATAATTTGTCATCTCTAAAGGGAGATATCTCATCTGTTTATCACAATTGTTGGGTAACTGATTATAAAGGAGAATTACTTTAACTGGAACGTATGGAATCCAGCAATGCCATAATTTCCTTTATAGGGGATTTATCCTGAAGGAGGAAACTTTAACTCGGGTTTGAGAAATGCCATTTTTCCTTTGGAGTCTTCCATGCTAAAAGAGGGACATTGGCTTGGATATAAATAATCCAGAGGCTTGCCACTTACAGCAATTAGATGAAGTTTACCAGGATAAGAGATGGACTACAACCTGGATTTTTGAATCAACAAGTGTGCCACTTACATCAGTTATCTGGGATTAAGGTTTGTTTGATTGTCTGTTTTGATGTGTGATTGTACAGAGAATTGTCTTCCTATAAAGAGATTTTTTATTTCCTCTGAGGGGATGTTGATTTTTGTGTGCCTTGATTAAAGCCCAAGGTTGAAGCTAAAAGTTGACTCTGTTTAGGGAGGTCATTATTGTCATACCCCAAATTTGTCCTACCTGTACATATCTTTCATCTGTACTTCCATCCACTAACCATATTCAGAAAATCCAAAAAATATGCTACTTATGCTCATGGTCTAAATTCAGGGTATCACAGGGTTGAGATGAATTGAAGTTCATTTGAGGCTATCAGGGCGGTTCATTATTCTCTATTCCTACTCACCATATCCAATCCAATTGTCAATATCCATTCACAATCCTTTTTTTTTATGTCCATTTTTTTATTTTATTTTATCCAATATCACGAGAATCCACTTTCATAACCATTTTTATTTTAAAATCCATTTAGCCTTTTAACCATTTTTTTAAGTCTTTAGTCTTTGAATCCAGACCTCAAACCATTTTTGATAATTCATGTTTTTTTATATCCATTTATTTTCCAATCCATTGTCCATAAATTAAGGTTCAAGCATCAAGCCCATGTTACAATACAATTCACCAAAAAGCCCACATTCAAAAGAGTCCACGTAGAATACAACCAAGCCATTACCAAATTTCCTCAAATCACAACCTTGTCAAACCATAAATCTACAGCTTAACGCGACCCCACACAAAAACAATTGCAGCCTTCCACACAAACCGTGTAACGCGACCAAACAACCCAGTCTGCGCTGTTATCACATTCCAAGCCTCCAACCTGCAACTGGTACGAAATACGCTCCAACCACTATTCAAAACCTGCTTCAACAAAACCAAAGCAAACACCTCTTATATCACAACAAAACCAATACTCAGCCACTGCAAATTTAAAAAAACGACAAAAAAAAATTGCAAAATGAAAACATACCATCCAGCCTTCACCTACAACCAACACTACATGCTGCCTCTGCTGCAAAACCCCACCTCAAGCTACCAGCCACGCATAAGGCCACTCACGTTGCTTGTCATGTTTCTATAACGTGAACAAAAATTCCAAACAACCAAAGGCAGAGCCTCTGCATCCTGCGAATCGAACCGTACAACAACCAAAACCTGTCCAATACACAATGTACAACCTCAAAACCTTCGTACGACCTACAACAACACACCACGCCACAAACCACGATCTGCATCGCTGATAACATGAAAACATATCGTATTTTTACTTTGATTTATGTTAAAATCTTATTCCATTTCCGTCTAATCTCCGATTATTCCGAGAATATTTAAATGTTTTCGCAGGTATTTCAATTTCCAAGTCAAAAGTATGCAAAGTGTAGAAAAGAAGCAGAACAAACTAGAAAAGAGCAGAAAAGAACAGAAAATTGCAGAAACCATATTTTGCTGGTGTGACGACCGTCACAGCTCCCTCACGATCGTCATGGACTTAAAATACATCACACTCGTCACAGCCCTTTCACGATCGTCATGAAATCAAAAACAGAAATTACACGTTAAGCACAGACGTGGTCACGAAGCTTCAAATTCAGTTATTGCACGATCACTTTTCCTCCGAGGATTTCTAGGTTCCAAACGAAATAACTGCTAAAGTAGTGTCCCTACATTTTCTCCAACCACTGCCATAGCTGAGGCTATATATATGAGAAGGATTCCAAGAACAAAGGGTGGTCCATTTTCCTTTCCAAAGTGTCGTATTGCTGCATAATTATTTCCAGAATTTTATTCTTGTTTTGCTTAGTTTCCTTTACCATTTCCTTGTCCCCTATTACCACCGAACAAAGTAATAGTTTCTCACATTGAGGAACTATTGCACCTTAGTTTAAGTTTTTGTTTCCTGCCTTCATCATTTTGTTGTTTAAATTTATTCAAGCAAAAGCCTGCTGATCTGTGGAGGAATTGCTTAGACCGCATTTACCAGGTTTTTATCATTTTAATTTATAGCAATTGTTTTTCTTTTATCATGTATGAGTTTAGATTTAATTGTTTATTCGCATTCATGTCTATTTTAATTAGTATGTCGAGCTAAACCGATTTTATCGGTATGTAATTGAGTAACCGGAATGGATTAAATATTTCTAAGCTAAAATTATAAATCAACTTATTTTCTGGCTTCGATTTCTTAATTTAAAACCAACTTTTATTAAGAGAGTAAAAAGGTAACAAAGGTTAAGGTCAAGACCACGAGAGTGTGAGATTTTACCCGGATAGCTGAAATCGAGCATTAGTTTTAAAAACAGCGAGAACGTTTTAAAGTTAATTAGGACTTATTAGTTTTCAAAAATTATTTTTAAACTCGTATGGGCTAGCGAGAGCAGACATATTGACTTAAAGATATAGTCCGAAGCAATAACCACGAGAGTGTGAGGTGAGGGCTTTTAAACTGGTTTTTTCTACAGAATTATATTGTGATAAATTTTTATACGCTTAGGTTTAATGAAATCCACGATGGTATACTGAATTATATACCGATATCCTAATCATAACTAGTTTATTCCTAAATTTTAATTCCCCTTTAATTTCCCTTTTTTGAACCTAAAAACCATATCAGCATTAGATAACGGTACGTTCGATTTTTAGTCTCTGTGGGATCGATAATCTTTTAAAACTACGCGATACGACTGTATACTTGCAGTCAGAATCATTTAGGCACACTAAATAGCGATCAATCGCACAAGACCTGCCTTATCCACAAAAGGCGCCCCAAAACATCACACAAATTTCACAAAACGGCAGCAACAATTTCCCTCATATTCTGCTTCCCAAACTACCCTCAATCTCGTTTTATAAAACGACCCTTTCTCTTCCTCATTCTCGGAGCCCTAGCCGCTAACAAATACTCTGCCAAAACTCAATCACAAACCTCACCTCCTTCAAGTCGACCTCCATAACCTCTTCATTCTTTCCAAATCTGAACCCTAAACCTTCTTCTATAAATCTCCTTCAACCTTAATCCCAAATCGCACTAGAACAGAAAGAGGTGAAGCGAGGTTGAATAGAGGGAAGAACCAAAAAACTTTGCCGAAACAAACGCACACCTCCTTCATCCATCAACCATAACCCAAAACCTCAAATCCAGAAACCATAATTGACTCAAACCAGAAAATAAGGAGAAGAAGCAAATCATAACCCAACCAGAAGATGACGTAAACGAGAAACTAGGTCGAAACTCAAACCTTTCAAAGAGAAACGAATTAGAGAAATCGAGCAGAGACGGAAGCGAATCGACGAAGGTTGGAACATATTGCCTTTTCACGTTGTTGTTCGTTGGTTCTTGATGCGCGATGATGACGATTCTGAGCGCGAGTTTTTCATTTATATGTTGAAGGTTTGTTTTGACCGTATGGATTTGTTTTTGTCTGGAAAAAAGAATGATGAAGTGATGTTGTTGTTAACATTTTACACGAGTCGTGCCATTACCGTATTGGGGTTTTAATATTGTTTTAAAAAGAAAGCTTCAACCGTGTTTTTATCTTAGAGGGATGATGATGGGTTCTTGTCAAAAAGTCCAAATGATTTCATCACCAGATTTATATGCGCACCTCCTGTGGGTTTCTTTTAATTATTTTATTTTATTTTATTTTTCATTATTCATTTTGGGTCAATGAAAACCAAATATCAAAGATTATCGATTTATCGAGTTAAAATCTTGATAAAGGTGAGACCTTGCTTCTTTTCGATTTACTTTTAGATTTTTATTTCATTTTATTATTATTCTTTTCACTATTTTATGCATCTTGGGCCAATGATATAACAACACTCATGATTTAGTTGATTCTCTCAAAATCGATTCAAAATCTTGATTAATATGAGGCCTATTCATTTTTCTTTCTTTTATCGGTCGATGAAAGTCAAAAATCATAGCTTATCGATTATCGATTGAAGATCTTGATTAAGACGAGACCGGTTTTATTTTAATTTCGATTTCCTTTTCATTTCATGTTCTATTTATTTATTTCTCTTCTTATCGGTCGATGAAAATCTAAAACCAAAGATTATCGATTTATCGATTTAAGATCTTGGTAAAGATGAGACATTTCTTCCTTTTCCATCTTATTTTCGATTATATCTTTCCATTTCATTTCTATCTTTTCTTTTCATTTTTGGTAAATGAAAGTCAGATATCGCTGATTATCGATTTCTCGATTAAATCCTGATTAAGACAAGACCAACTTTATTTTCTAATTCCATTTCCACTTCATTTTGCATTTTCTTCTATCTTCTTTCTCATTTTCGATCGATGAAGTCTTTCTATTCGCGAATGTTGATTGTTGAAGCGATTAACCTTCATTATTTCAAATCTGTAGTGAGCGATCATCAAGATCTCTTTTTATACTTTGAGATCGTGATAGGTTACCTTCGATTAATCGACAAAAGTTTGTGATTAAGATGAGATCTTCACCTTTTCTTTTCGTGTGGCACGATTCAATTGGAGAATGATCCTCAATATCATTTCTCCACCGTGTTTTAGCACAGAGATCAAATTGTGCATCCTCCTATAGTATGATCTTCGTCATAGGTCGTGCTACGATGGCTCAGTGCTACATTGGACCCGATTCATCCAATTAACCACTAACTTTACATTTTCGTCAATGTTATTTTGATTTACTTTTATGCCAATATTATATCTTGTTCATATTATCTTGATTATATTATTGTTCATATTATATTACTATTCACATTATTCATATCATATTCATATCTTATTCATCTAACCATTTTCTTTGTTTATACACTTAATCAAAACACTTAACAAATCAAACCTCCTCGTTTTTGTACAAATACACCTCTTTGCATACCTTAATTCGATTCAAACACGCAACCAAACATTTTCTCGATCAAACTTCGAAAGAAGGAGATTCTTGGAATCTAGCATTCCTTGGATCTTCGAATGGATGGCTCTTAAGGCGCGCCCCTTGAGTTGTCATTCATTCAACCTTTCGACCCTTTTCAAATCAAACCATTCCAAAACCAATCCTCGATTCGTCGTCGAGCTACTTCTAGAAACATTCTCGTAAGTCGAGCGCCTTTTGCCTCGACATCAAATGCACACTTGCACATCTCGTGGTTTCGTTACTAGGAGCACCCCTAGGGACTAGTATTGATCCTCACCTCTTTTCTCAACCAATTCGACTCAATCTTTTTCAAACACTTTCTTAATCACCTTACGAAAGGAGGAGATTCTTGGGATCTAGCATTCCTTGGATCTTCAAATGAATGGCTCTTGAGGCACGCCCTTGGGTTATTGTTCATTCTCCCTTTCATCTTAAAACACTTAATCTTTATTGAACATTTTTCGTAAATCAACTCACGAAAGAACTGAGTTCTTGGAGTCTCGCGTTCCTTGGATTCTTGAGTGTCTGCTCTCGAGGCACGCCCCTTGGGTTGTTTGTCACTCAATCTTTTGTCTCCTAAAAACACTAACCCTCTCTCTTTTCGTGGGCGTACCACGAACTACGACCGCTCTGATTCTTTATTCTCGTCGGAGTAAAGATACGTAGGCACAAGATTGCGATGATCTTGGCGAGCTACCTTCCCTCCATCTTTCGTCTTCCCTCTATCCCTTCCCGTAGTCGAACTACGATTGCTCTGATTCCTCATTCTCGTCCGAATGAGCATACGTAGGCCCGAGGTCGCGATGATCTTGCCGAGCACCCTATCCTAAAACCACCCTATTTCCTTTAGTAATCGAAACCGTTTACTTTACCTTTTCACATATATCATTGAGAAGAAAGCAAATAAGCTTAGATAACGTTCATCACAATTCGAACTAAGAGGTTCCCGTTGAGTACAACGGACGTGAGGGGGTGCGCGTACCTTCCTCTCACGTAACCGACTCCCGAACCCAGAATGTGGTTGCAACGACCATGTTCTTATTTGTCTCTTTAAAGGTTTTCTCGATATTTTCCTTTCCCTCTTTTGGGATAAATAAAGTTCGGTGGCGAATCTATCGAACAGTTCCGCGCCTTTTGCGCGAGGGTCGTGTCTTCGATGAGGCGATTTTTTCGAGGTGCGACAATTATACAAAGCCTAAGAGGAGGTTGAGAAGAAATGACTCTTCTGGGGAAAGTTGTTTGTCTTGTACAAAGCCCAAGATTGAGGCTAAAAGTTATGACTCTACTGAGGAGGGGTTTTATCTGTCTTGTACAAAGCCTAAGATTGAGGTTAAAAGTTATTGACTTAGCTGGAAAATATTTATATGTGTCTTGTACAAAGCCCAAGATTGAGGCTAAAATTTGCTGAGATATGATAATTATACAAAGCCTAAGAGGAGGCAGGATAGAGAAATTTTTTATATGAAGCCTAAGAGGGGGCTAACTTCTGCTGAGGATTTATTGATATCTTGAGGCAGGTCCAAATTGGGGAATCAACTCTTGCTGAGAATTGTAGAAGAGTTGAAATATCAGAGGCCTTAAGGTTCTGATTAAGGGTTTATTGACAGTAGTTTGACCCTAGCTGGGGAATTTAGGATGGAAGTTTTAACAGGTGGAACTTTTACCTTTGAAGGTTTTAACTCTGTTGGAGACTGATGAAATGATCAGGGTTTTTTCCCGTGCTTTTAGGAAACTTGAGGGTTTCTTTGAGATCCAATAGGAGATGATACTGTCCATGTCTACTAGTATGAATAAATTTATCTTTGTATGATGCCCAAGAGGAGGCTGATGTTTTAAGGGATGATTATCAACCCTAAACTGGTCTGATGTTTTGACTCTTGAAAGGACTACTCTAACAAAAGATGACTAGGTTCTGTCCTATACCTTTAAGAGGTCTTTGGGTCCTTGTACTAAGCCCAAGAGGAGGCTGAGAACTTCTAAGAAGCCTGAGGGTCCTTGTACATAGCCCAAGAGGAGGTTGGGGATGCTTTTAGGAAGCCTGTGAGTCCAAACCAAAGAAAAGTTCAAGAAAGGTTTCACCGGGAATTAATCATTTCTTTAGTGAACAGTTCTAGGGTTTGAAGAAATTCAAGAGAGGTTTCGCCGGGAATTAATCCTCTGTGGGGGGAAATGAATTTCTTGACAAATTTCTAATAGTGACAGTCTTGAGAAAAGTTTCACCGAGAATAATGCATTTCTCTGTTCCATATTGTATAAGCCCAAGAGGAGGCAAGACTGTATATGGAATTTCCTATGGGGAACTAGTTTTGGCTGTGTTGAAAGAGTGACCACTGGCTTGATATAATCCTAGACCTAATTGTCGGGGAGAACTCTAAACAGATATACATGTATATATATATATATATATATATGAACAAGTATGTAAAAGAAAGCTGATAGAACTTACAGGTGAGCAAGCTTCCAGTGTTACTGCTGTATGGTTAGTTATTCAAGAAATTGAAGAAATTTTTTATAACAACTATGAATTTGAATCTAAATCAAAAGGAGAAAGTTGTTTTTAAAAGAAAGTTTGGGGCTTATACTTAATGAGAGGCCCAGATGAATTCTTTTGAAAAGGCGACGATCGCGTCGTAGTTTTGAAAACAGCAGAGGGACTTATACAATGAGTGAGACCCAAAATTATTGTATTTACAAAAGAGGTTGGGTCTTACACTCTATTAGAGGCCTAAAGTTTATTTTTATACAAGAGATGGGGCTTACAACTCAGGGAGAGACCCAAATGAAAACAGTGGTCGCATCGTTATTTTGAAAACTGTATTGAGACTTATACAATGACTGATGCCCAAAAAGATTTATATGTGATAAGTGGTGTGTCTTACACTCTATTAGAGGCCCAAAAGTTTTGAAAAATGAATAAAGATGGGACTCACAACACAAGGGTAGGCCCAGCTGATTTTTGTTGAAAAGGCGACGATCGCGCCGTGGTTTTAGAAAACACAGTGGGACTTATACAATGACTGAGGCCCAAAAAGGTTATTGTACAACAAGGATTGGGTCTTACACTCTATTAGAGGCCCAAAGTGTTTAAAAGAAGTTTGATCAAGAGGAAACCCTAATTCCTTTGTTTTTTTCAAATATAATTTTCAAAGAAAATAAGTAATAAATGATATAAAATACCAAATATATTGAAACAAAACAAGTTATAAATTTTGCAAAATGTTTTTAAAAGTCAATGTAATCACATGAAGGCTTGAAATTCAATTGGTTTTGGAAAATCAAGGTAGAAACCTCATTTAAAAAATGTTTGAAAATAAAGAAATGAAACAAATTACCAAAATTCAAATAATATTAAATAAATAATATAAAATTCAATTTTTTCTGGAATAAAATATTTCAACGTTTGTTGTGAATTTTCAAAAAAAGAATCAATAAAAAATATTTAAAATTGAGTGAGAAATTAATTTTGGAATTAATTAATAAAAACTAAAAAAAAAGGTGAAAAATAGCAAAAATATGAGAAATGGCAAAATGGTCTGGGTGGGTCTTGAACCCATGACCTCCCAACCAAACACACATGCGCGCTACCACTGGGGTGGTGATACATCCGTGTATCAAAACCACACCATATGTATATGAGGGTGGCAAGATATTAGGCATAGCCAAGGCGCCCTGGCCTGGCCCTTGCCCAAGGCATGACCTGATTTTTGCCCTCTAGCATGAAGGCCCTAACTCCCTCAATTCTTCATGGATTTTGACAAAATTTAGATGGATCATACCTAGAGTTTCATGAGGAATCCAATGGTGCTTTTAGATTTTTCTAAAGATGTCCCTATTTTAAAACCCGATAGTGATTTCAAAATAAGCCAAGATTTGCATGTTCTATGCTATCTCATCATACAAGCAACAATAACATAGCAAATTGGTTCAAACACAACACATTTGATGTATATCACATGTTTATGCTCAATGAACCTCAAAGCAATGCATATTTAAAAGAGTTCAAGTTATGATGCACTTACCTCTTGAAGCTCCTTGTGCTAACTGTCAAGATCCTTGTGCCAGAAGTAATCCAATGCTTTAGACACTCTTGATTGATCCCTTAGAAGCGTTTAGGATGATCAAAACCAGCTGGAAACCTCAAGAACAAGAGTTGGCTCTTTCTTGCAAAAGTGGCAAAAGTGACCAAGATGGTAACTCACTCAAATGGTGTTACAGATGAGAGAAACCAGTTGGGACAGTTTGAGGATGATATTTGAAGTGTATTTGAAGCTTTTTTTGGTTTTGAAAGTGACTGAATCAAGACATGGCTTGTAAAATGCAGCAAAGTCAAAATTTGAGGTTTTGGAGGTTAACTTTATGATTTTGAGGTTGTGCAATGTGGATGAAGGTTTGAACACCTCCAATGGATGATTTATGATGTGTTAGGATGGTTATTTGAGTGGTATTTGCTCTGGTTTCAAGAATTCCCAAATTGCTCCATAATGACTTGAAAATGAAGTAAGAGAGGGAGAGTGAGAAAACAAGGCTTTGGTATAGTTTAGGTGTGGTTTCAAACATCTGAAATGGCCTCTATTTATAGTAGAGGAGTTTTGTTTTTGGAGGAATAGTGAATGGCAACTGGTTCACCCTATTATCCAATGGATATGCCCATGTATCACTTCCTTAAATGCCAAGGTACCAAGTCTTCACTTGGCCATTGACTAGAGCTGGTCTTGGTAGCTTTAGGTCTTCTGATTTTTGCAACAACTTTGACTCAATTGGACTGATAAGGCTTGGTTCATGACAGCTCAATGCATTGCATTGATGTTACCTTGCCAAATTTGAGTTCCAAGTTTCATGTCATGATGATTTTCACATGCCAAGTTGAATTTCATGCCTCTTTGATCATGGAGCAAGTGATTCATCAGATTCTTTGTGTTTTTGGAAGATGAAAAAGTTGGCAAAGTGACAAAATTTGAAGGAGAAAATCGTGTGGCACAAGTTATGCACTAAAGCTGTCTTGAAAAATCAGGTTTTCATGCCATGTTTCAAAGCTTGTAACTCCCTACTCAAGTTGAATTAGGATGAGTTCTTGTACATTTTGGAAAGCTCTTATGACATACTTTAACTTTGATGTCCAAGATTGGTCTTGGTTTAGCTTGAATCAAGGTGAAAAATGGCCTCAAAGTTGGTAAAAAGTGAAACAGATTCTGTCCAAATTTCACTAAGTGTTGAAAAAAGTGGTCATTTCCAATTTTTGTGATTTTGATCAATTCATAACTTGGAATCCATGAGGAATTATAATCTCTTGTAGTTGAAATATTTAAAGTATGTAAGATGAACTTTCATTGAGCTTTGAATGGGAGAAAAAGGTCTTGTGGTTTAGGAGTTATGACCTTGCAAAGTTGGTATAAAATCACTTTTGTTCCATAACTTAGAAAATTTTTGGTTTCTCATGGTTGCCCCTTTTGCAAGAAACCTCACTTTTCTTGATTTTTCTTGATGGATGATGATCAATATCATACATTAACATTGTTTTTGACTTAGGGGAATCATATTTGTGAAAAATTCCAAAAAGTTAAACTTGATTTTAGGCACAGTTGACTTTTTGTCAAATGAATTCAAAATTGTGTGATCCTCTATGCAATAAAGTCCTTGACCTAATTTAAACCTATTGGATGGATTCCATAGGTGTTTTAGGGTGTCTTGAACCATGTACCAAGGTTTGAAAACATGCATTGGTCAAAAGTCAAAGATATAGTTGACTTTTTCTTCAAAACCCTAATTGTGGTCCTAATGAAATTGAAACTTGTGAATCAAGATTCTTGGATCAATTCATTGTTTCAAATTGATCAATGTGGTGTATTTGAGGCCCTCAAATAATGTATTAAGGTCTTGGTGCCTGTCTTGCCTCAAAAGTCAACTTAGGGGTGAATTAGGTCAAGAAACCTAATTCCTGATTTTTGATGGATGCTTCCCCTGAGGCTATTTTGGCTTGATGATTAGGTCCATGAGGTCCCTTGAAGCATTTTGGATCTTGTATTGAATCGTTGGCTTATGCCCAGATGAAAATTTTTCATCTGAAGGCCTTGGTCGACCAAAACCCTAATTTGGTGACACTGGCGATCTTGAGGCTCGATCCACTTGGAATGTTGCAACCTTGTGCTTGATTCTTAATGTGGGAGACTTCTTGATCCCTTGTGGGTGTTTAAGAGGTTAGACAAGTTGAAAATCATGTCATTTCTTGATTGATCCTTTGTCTAAGTGCTCTGAGAGGGATGAAAATCCTAATTCTTGATTATAGTGAATGCTCAACTATCTTTGAGGAGATTGATGAGGCATAATGGTACATCTATATTGTTATGATGATTCTCACAATGATGGGAAATCTTGTGGTAAAAAATTGGGGTATGACAGCGTCGCTGGCATACGCACTCACACTTTTTCTCTGTGGTTTTTGTTGCAGAAATATTCAGGTTTTTTGAGCCCGACTAATCATATCCTCACAAGGTCATCACATCATCAAAATAAGCATAAAACAAGGTTTTTCATGCCCATTCATCAAAGCAAGAGGGCGAAAATCGGAACCAGGACCCTAGTACTTGTTCCTAAGCAATCTAGGCAAATTTTGCCTGTGGTAATCGATTACCATTTCGCTAGGCAAAATAGGTTAATCGATTACCCTATGTAAAATGGCAGTTTTCTGTTTCATTTTCAGGACAGCAGCTTTGCACTTTCTTTTCTCTTGTGTTTTACTTGGTTCTAGCATTGTGTGGAACATTCTAGATAGTTCAAGACCATTCAAGACACTTCACTTACATTTATTCCTATGCATCACTTTGAATTAAGTCCACCATGTTACTTAATTTCTAAGCATGAGAACCATTTATTTGGATTTGCATTGGGATTGCTCCACCGAGTTAACTAACTAACTAACCGAGTCAACTTCCGACTCGGTGAGTTGCGTGTAACTAACTCCAAAGTAAGCTCCAAAGCTCACTCCAAAGCATATTCCAAACCTAGCAACTCCAAACCTCCACTCTATATAAACAAAGCTCCACCATTTCAAAAGGGATCCACAATCATTTTCACAGTTTCTCACTCTTTTCACTCTTAATTCTCTCATTTCTCTCTGCATTTTCTGCAAGTTCTACACATTCATCTTCATCTTCTTCCCAAACCACACTAGAGCTCAATTCCACCATTGAAGAGTAGTGAATTTCACATTAAAGTTGCTTACTTTTGAGCTTAAGCCTTCATTCATCTTCAATTTTGCTAGGATTTCTGGAATTACAGCAAGTTCTACCTCAACTCAAGTGATTACTCCAATCGTTTCAGTGCAAATTTGATTTTGGAGCTTTTATCGCATTTTTGCTCGGTTTCACTACGGTTCGAAGTACAAGTGCAGAATTCTCTGGTTTTCTCTACTTATTTTCATCACATTTCCTTTACAACAATCACCAAGCCAATTCTCCGGCTTGTAGGTTAGTCAATTCTCACTCAATTTACTGTTTCGATCCTTTTCATGCATTTACGATGTAGTTTCAATAGCTTTTCGGTTCGATGAATCGTGTGATTGTTGGATCTTTGATCTTCATGTTTAATGCTTTCAATTGATGATTAATTGCTACTATTTCATGTAATTTTCATGCATAAATTCATACAATAGCATGTAATTTTCGTGCACAAATTCATACCATAACATGTGGTAGTTTGGACAAGTGATTAGGTGCTGAAAGTGCTTTTTGAAAAGTTGTTTTTTTGCCACTGTTACATTGGTAATCGATTACCTATATGGGGGTAATCGATTACTCTGCACTTTTTTTCACTAATCCTGCCATTTTAAGCAGGTAATCGATTACCTGCATGTGGTAACCGATTACCATTATAACAGAGTGCCATTTTTGTGCATTTTCAAGCTTGTTTGACATCCTTTCCTCCTCTAACTTCCATTGATTGATATGCTTGATATTTGTGGATGTTTTAGGTGCTGTTTAGCCTCTATTTGAAGCATGCTTACAATATTTCAATGCATGATTTGTCGATTATGGAATTGTTCGCATTTTGGCATCACATTGTTCATGATCATTCTTGCACATTTTTTACTCACTTGATTGCATGATTTGTGTTGATGTTTGGTATTGTTTGCTATGCTATTTGCATTGAGTTTGTTCCTTCTTGAGAAAATTCAATCATGTACAATCAATAATACGCACGTTGCTTTGATGATCTTTTGACTCGCGAAAGATTGTTGGCTTGCTTTTGCCCTTTGATTGATTGATCGAAACCTCGTTTCGATTAGTTGGTTATCCATTTCTCCTCTCTTTAGGATCCTTTAGAGTCTTGTTCTCTTGATCCCCTGCCGACCTGGAGATTCGTATAACGCACTGGAGCACTGTACAAATTGGCGTTGTTACTCTGTCCGTTTTAATTTCCGCCTTACACTTTGGTGCTAGAGAAGGGATGAGAGTGGAGAATTCCTACACTCATCTTGATTATTTTGGGTAGGGGACGAATGGCCCTGTGCCTGGAATAATCGTCTCTATATCTAGATTGTAGTGTCTCTTAATCCTAAGTCGAGTCGATCCTGGATCACTCTTGCACCTTTGAATCTCTCTTTTGATCAATCACCATTCTCTTGGTTTTAGATCATGGTCTCTTGGGGTTAACACTCGTCTCTTGCCTCAATAACCTTTTCTTGTGGTCAATAATGGCTTATTGATTCCCCATAAGAGTCTCAGTCATTTGCTTCGGTTAAACACAGATTTCTTGTTAAACACCGAAACCCTAGCGGGGTTCGCAACCTTCTCTTGCCTCCTCTCCCTTTTGATTGGTTAACCACTGCATATCAGTTAAACACCAATTTGCACTTCTTCTCATCTAACCTCGGTCTATCTGTTAACATACTGAGTTCAGCTTGAGTTAATCACCTTTTCTTGGTTAATCACCCGTTCTTTGGTTAATCACAGCCCGTCTGTTAAAACTAATCTTCCTTGGGTTAATCACCTTCTCTTGGTTAATCACCCATTTCTTAGTTAGCCACAGTCAATCTGTTAACACACTGAGCTCCTTTTGAGTTAATCACCTTCTCTTGGTTAGTCACTCATTCTTTTTGGTTAATCACAGTTCGTCTGTTAAAACTAATACCCTGTGAGTTAGTAACCTTCTTTGGTTTAAATACTCACACCCTTGGGTTAATAACCTTTTCTTTGGTTCAAATACCCTTTTCTTAGGTTAGGTACTGCTTGTTCAGCCTGTGTACCGAACTCCTTTGGGTCATAACCTTTGCTTGGTTCCACACTCGTCCTTTGGGTCACAACCTTCGCTTGGTTCTACACCCGTTCTTTTGGTTAATCATAGTTTATCTATTAAAACCTTTCTTCCCGCAGAGTTGCACCTTTTTCTTTCCTCGGTTAACCACTGTTTATCAGTTAATATACCGAAATCCCTTCAGAGTCAAACACCTCTTCTTGGTTCAATACTCTCTTATTTTGGTTCATCACAGCCTACCTGTTGACACCAAAACCCTTTTCCCCACAGAGTCTTAATCTTTTTTTCTTTGGTTAACCACTGTCAGTCAGTTAACACGCCGAGTCCTTATTCTTTTGGTTTCAACACCATTTCTTTGTTTGGTCCCCAACAGGGTCGCTAACCCTCAGATTCCCAGCACCGTCACTCTGTCCTCTTACTCCCCAGTGGAGTCTCTGCTATTCCTTTTGCTTCTATATCTTCTTGGTTTCGACACCATTTTTTCACTCTATCCTCAGCAGAGTTAATATCTTTTCCTCTTCCCTTATTTCTTGGTTTTGACACCAATTCTTTTGCATCCCCAACGGATTTTTCTCTTCCTTTTGCTCTGGTTTTTGACACCACTTTCTTTTTCCTGTCTTTGTTCCCCGAACTACGTAGGCTCTGAATTCCTCATTGCACTATGAGGATATGTAGGCACGAGATTGCGAAATCTTGGCGAGCCACCTTCCTCCATTCTTCTTCTCTTTTCCTGGTTCCATGAACTACAGAGCTCTGATTTCCTCATTTTACCATGAGGATACGTAGGCACGAGGGCCCTAATCCCCTGTGAGCACTTTCCTTCTCTCTCTCTCTCTCTCTCTCTCTCTCTCTCTCCCCTCTCTCTCTCTATCTATGTATCTATCTATCTCTCTCTCTCTCTCTCTCCTCTTCTTTTAACTTGAAGCCTTTAGATAGTAACCCATCCAAGCCTATAAGCAAGCGAAATGGTTCCCGTCGAGTATGACGGATGCTTGAGGTGCTAGTACCTTCCTTTCGCATAACCGACCCCCTAACCCATTTCTCTTCCCCTTGGTTTTTATCGATATTTTCCCTGTCCTCTGGGACTAGATAAAGTTCGGTGGCGACTCTGTTGTATCTTTGAGTGTGCGATTCACTCATGTATAATCCTGCTAGCTTCAGCTGGCGACTCTGCTGGGGAGTCTCCTCTCTTGCAAGTTGGGGTCTCGCCTAGTTTTGTTTGCTTTCTTGCTTGTTTGGGTGTTTATCTTTTGCGCTTTACTGGCTTTATTTTTGCATAACTTTTCTTTATGTTTATTTACTGCATTTCTTTACTGCTTTAAATATTCATATGTTGTATATTCCAGATATCTGCTATATATTCTGCTTTTGTTGGGATGGGTAGATATTATTGGAGAGATAAGTCCTAACACCAGGCTTGAGCATGCACATAGGCTAGAACGTGGATAGTCGTGAGGCATGTGTTTTGCGTGTTGGGTTATCACGAGAGCCACATCTCAGGTCGTGATTCATTTGAGAATACTTCCGTCCTGCGAGAATTTGCTACAGCGGGGGGTTTTCATTCTGAGTCCTATGGTTTGGACGAACTTTCTAGGAACCACCTTGTTGTGTCTAAATCACACCTGTGAGCGGGATATAGATTTTTGTAGGAAAACAAGCCTCTTCATACCTTTGTTCTATCATGCACATCAAATTTTGCACCGACACAGAATTATATATGCAGATATCCAGATTGCTCATATTTGATTATTCAGACAGTGTTGGCTTCTCGATTCTTGTGTTGCATATCATTACATCATGTAAATTAATTTTTGCATGTGCATTTCTAGGTTATTCGAAGGCTTATTCTTTGTTGACGTTATCATAGATATGAGTAATGGTTGCCGAGGTATCTTTAGCTACAAGTTTGTGGAGCCTAACCTGAAGACTTTGAGAGGTATAGCATCCCGTGTGGTTGAAGATAACAGAGGGGTTTTCAATGATGATTATGGTAATCTGTTGGCCATCCTCAGCGCTGAAGTCAACATTACCGCCATTCATACACTTGTTCAGTTCTACGACCCACCACTTAGGTGTTTCACATTTCAAGATTATCAGTTAGCACCTACACTTGAGGAGTACTCTCATATCTTGGGGGTTGAGATCAAAAAACAGGTTCCTTTTTTCTATGCCAGTGATTTTCCGAAGTTTCCCCTTATTGTTGATGCTTTTTGAATTAGTAAGAAGGATGTGGAAGCTAATCTCAAGACTAAAGAGAATGGTATTTGAGGGTTTGATTCAAAGTTTTTAGTTGACAAAGCCACTTTCGTTGCTGAAGATGGAAATTAGATGGCTTTCAACGTCGTTCTTGCTCTGCGGATATATGGGATTGTCTTGTTTCCGAACATGGAGGATTTCGTGGATCAGATCGCCATCAAAATATTCTTGTCCAAGAACCCCGCTCCTACACTTCTTGCTTATACCTATTATTCTATTTATTCAAGGAATGAAAAGAAGAAAGGAACCATTGTCTGTTGTGCTCCTCTGTTGTACCGATGGTTCATGTCTCACCTTCTGCAGATGGGTCCCTTTGTTGAGAACAAGGGTAATCTCAAGTGGTCTCAACGAATCATGTCTCTTACTGCCGATGACATCTCTTGGTATTCTCGAGTCTTCGATGATACTAAGATCATTATTCATTGTGGGAAATTCTCCAATGTGCCTTTCTTGGGTACAAAGGGTGGAATTAACTATAATCCGAGACTTGCCTTCCGTCAGTTGGGATATCCTATGGTTGCCAAGCCAAATCCTGAGGTAGTGGAAGAGTTCATCTTTCATGAAGGGGTTGATGACATGGGATTACTGAAGAGGTTTAGTGCCGTTTGACTCAGATTCACCTTGAAGGAAGAGCTGATTTGGGTAAGAAGAATTGCATAGCCAAGGAATCTTACGCACATTGGGTCAAAGAGCGCGTCAAAGAGATCTTGTTGTCGTTTCCTTCCGAGCCTTCCATGAATGTCAAGCTTCTAGAACTTGCTATTGTTTATCCATATGAAGTCGACCAACTCAAGCAGACTATTGAAATGTTGAAGAAGGAGAATGCTGATCTTCGTCTCAACCTTGATAAAGTCACATCCGAGAAAGAAAGCCTACAGATTGAGCTCCATCAGAACCGAGAGCACATGCTCAAAGAGGTGGAGGTGGAACAGAACAAACGAAGGAAAAAGGGTGATGCTTTGAAGAGTACCTATGATGAACTTACCTCAAAGAAGAGACAACTCTCCGACACTCAGTATCAAGCCTACAAGGATGAGTTGAGCTACAAGAAACAACTTGAAGAGCTTCGAGGGAAGTTTTCAGAGTACAAGACAAAGCTACAGAGTGAATAAAGTCGTGCTGAACATTTGGCAAAAGACTTTTATCAGTGTCAAGCTAAGCTCAACAAAGCCTTTGGTGAGATCCAGAAGCTGCAAGATCAAGCACGTTAGAGCCGAGAGCAGATTAGTCAGCTCAACATAGAGAGTACTCATTGGGAACAACATAGCCGCCATCTGTAAGTCCTCTTGGATCAGAAAGAGGCCTTTCTTCAAGATATGCTTCAGGGACCGAACCATTCTTTGCTGCACAACCTCATGAAGGATGCAGAGTATTGGAGTGATAGATACGACCGTCTAGCCAGATTCGCTGAGCACGCACTTGAGGACTTATCAGGGTTGTTGAGGGATGCATATGCTGATGTATTGCCGCACAAGACTCCTTGGGCTGTTTTTCATTTCTTGTCTATTTGTAGAGTGGTTTTTAATAGGATCCAGACTGATCTTGTTGTAGCCTAAAAGCCAGATATTTGATTTTTACTTGACTAGTACTTCTTTCCTTTGTTGAATGAATGAAGTTTCTTGCCAGCTTTATCTTTGCACCTTTACTTGTATGCTTTATGGTTATTGTTAACATAGATAAGCTTACGAATTCCTGGAATTTAAAACTTTATTTTTGCATGCATTGCATACATTCATGCACACATATACACGTCCCTTCATCTGGAAAACCATTGCTTACCCTGTTTGTCTCTGCCTTGTAGCAAGACGACGACTCGACATTGCTATTTCACTCGCTTAAGCAAATCCAAGATCATGGCTGATTTTGAACAAGAGAACGCTGTCTATAAGGAAACTCTGGCTCAATTTCAAGGTCAGATGAATCATTTTCAGACCAACATGGGTGTTATTATGGAGTTCCTTCATGCTCAGAAGGACGTTGATGTTGCTGCCACAAATGCAATTATTTTCACCCATGTTGTGATTGTTCCTCCTGTTGTTATTGCCACTCCAGTTATTGTTTCTTCGCCTGCTATTGTTGAAGTGCCGGTTGAGCCTGTGTTCAGCTTGTTGTTCATCTATCAAACTCTCAATATAGTTTGAACAAGATGCCTGCTTCTTTTCCTTGGGGCATGCCTCTGAATTTCACTCCTCAGATTGCAAATAGTGGTGTCTTTGTACCATACCAACCTTTTGTTGTGCCCATGCCTAATGGGAATGCTGCTGCATATCTGTGGGGTATGCCTACTCTGATTCCACCTCCGGTGGTGAGTAATGATCATGAGAATCTTCAGGTTCAGACTCGTCAGACTCCTGTGTTGGCCGACATTGAAACTCCTGATAACGATGAGCATGTGTATAGGGGTCCTCCTATTCATGTTCCAGTTTCATCCCAAGCAGCTCAAATTATTGTTCAGAACGTTTATTCTGGAATGCTTTACCCTGGGGCATCTTCATCCGCTGTAATACCTCCTCCGAATTATCCGTTTGCTGTTCAGATGGGTCAGAATGCTGGCAAGATGGTTAATCAGGGATTGGTATACCCTTGTCAATTTACTACTCTACAAGTGCACGCTCCGGCCGCATCTCAGCTGCCAAATCCCCAGATTCTTGTCAGGCCTACTAATCAGAGTAGACCTGTTGATTACAAGTTGTCGGAAGACCATATCAGAGCTATTGAAGGGTTTTCTGCTTTTGGCATGGAGGCCAAAGACTTATTTTTGGCTCCAAATGTTGTATTTCCGCAGAAATTCAAGATACCTGAGCTTCCAAAGTATAAAGGTTTAAGTTGCCCACGTAGTCACATCACCATGGACTGTAGGAAGATGGTATCCTATATTGATAACGATGAATTACTAGTTTATTGTTTTCAAGATAGTTTGTCTGGTGCTTCATTGGATTGGTACACGGGCTTAGAGCGCAGCAAAATCCGTTCTTGGAGGGATCTGTCTGAGGCATTCTTGAAATAATACAAATACAATCTTGATTTGGCGCCTACCAGATTGCAGTTGCAAAACCAATCCCAACGCTCAACTAAAACATTTAAAGAGTGCGCACAAAGATGGCGTGAGATGGCATCTCGTGTGCGACCTACTCTTTCTAATAATGAGTTGGTTGATATCTTTATGGGTACATTGCAAGGATCCTACTATGAGAAAATGGTGGGTAGTTCTTCATCAAACTTTGCTAACATTGTAACCGTTGGTGAAAGAATTGAGAACGAGTTGAAGACTGGAAGGATTTCTGGAGCTGCTTCTCAGGAGGCGGCCAACAGAAAATCTTAGAACAGTCATTCAAAGAAGAAGAAAGGTGAGGCCAATGTTGTGATAGCTAAAGTCTCTCCTCAGTATCAAGCACCCATGGCTCTCATGCCTTATTATCCATATCCGGACATTGCTGTTGTACAATATCAACAACCTCCAAACCAGTATCAGCCACAACAACCAGTTTAGAATACTCAGAATTAGCAACAATCGCGATGTTGACAACAGTCTCAACAAAACAATAGAAATCAACATAATAAAAATAGACAGAACAACAATAATCAGGGAAATCGTAAGCGTCCAAACTTCGACAAAATTTCGGTGCCATATACTGAGTTGTTCCCTTATTTGGTTCATCAAGGGACAATTGTCCCTCAAAGAGATCGCACCTGTAATTCTGCCTTACAATCCAAAGCATAATCCAAATGCGTCTTGTGCTTATCACTCTGAATACATAGGAAATGCAACAGAGGATTGTATTGTTTTCAAAACCAAGGTTCAGGAGCTCATTGATCGAAAGATTTTGACTTTTGCTGAGGAAGGTCCTAACATTCAGCATAATCCATTGCCCAATCACGGTGGACCTACGGTTAGCATGATTGAGGATAATTCAAGAGCTGAGTTTATTATAGATGTTGACGAGGTAAAGACTCTGATGACTGTGGTTATCAAGAGATTGAATGAGTATGGGTGGTTGAAAGGGCTGCACGGAAAATGTCAGATTTGTGATGATAATCCCAACCAGTGTCGAAAGCTGAAGGGTTGTGTCCAAATTTTAATGAACCTAGGTGAAGTTCAATTTGCCAGATCTAAGCCTATTGAAGAAATCGCTACTATCAAGCCATTCACCATCATTTATATGAAGGTTCCTGTTGAATCTCCTAAAAAGAAAATACAACCTATCGTTGTTTGCCCGCCAAAGCCATTTCCATATCAGAATTCTAAGGAGGTACCTTGGAGGTATGGGTCTACTGTGTTTTCTGGAGGCAAGAGATAAGGTTTGCAAATTCTGAGATTGTGAATGTAACCACCGTCGGGGGTATGACTCGTAGTGGACGGGTGTTCGCTCCGAAAGTTACATTTAAGCCAGTATAGGTTCCCACAGTTGTTCCTCTCAAAGACACATCTACTACCCCTATTGTTCAACAAGGGGCATCTACTACCATATCAGTTCCAACCATTCTATCAGAGGATATCGCCAAAGCAAGGAGACAATTGATGATCAAGAGTTCCTAAAGCTGATCAAGAAAAGTGACTTTAAGATTGTGGATCAGCTGGGGCAGACGCCCTCAAGGATATCAATCTTGTCCTTACTCATGAGCTCACCCGCGCAGAGATCAACTCTGTTGAAAGTTTTGAACATTGCCCATGTGATGCATGATATAGTTACGTCTTCGTATTAAAAGACAAGTATTTAGACCACACACTCTAAAGTGAGCATCCTAATACTCGAAGAGGAAGAAGTCTTCACCCAATCCCCTCTCTTTAGTTCAATACAAAGAGAAACTTATTCTCTTATTAAGGAAGTGTTTTGATTTAGATGGTAAGTGCTTTATGACAGTGAACCCTAAAGGTAATGTCAAGCACTCGGGATAGGAGAAGACATTCGCCTAACCACTCCACGACCATCTAAGTTTATTAAGAAATGGTTTTTGAAAAAGCACTTGGTACAAGACCAAGGTTTTTAGACTCAAGGAGATAAAAGGAAGAGAGAAAAGGTTTGAAAAGAATGGTTGGTGAATAGATCAAGGTAGGTTGATGGCGATGCACAAGGAAATCGACTTACAAAGGTGAAATACATACAAGGTTAGTGTAGAGTTTATCGTTAGTGATCATTGATCGACTGAATCAGGTCCACTATAATGCTAAATCATCATATCACGATCTATTAGGAAGATCATGCTATATGAGGCCGCACAAATATGATGTTTGTGCTAAAACACGATGGAGAAATGATATTGTGAATCATTCTCTAAAGAAATCGTTCCACGCGAAAAGAAAAGGTGACGGTCTCGTCTTAATCATAAACTTTCGTCGATTAATCGAAGGTAACCTATCACGATCCCAAAGTATAGAAAGTAATCTCGATGATCACTCACTACAGATTTGAAATCATGAAGGTTAAACAACCTCAACAATCGACATTCGCGATTCTAAAGACTTCATCGACCAAAGATAAAATCGAAAAGAAAACCGAAGATGAAAATCCAGGTAGACATGAAAAGTAAATCAAGAAATAACTCTAAACAAAGTGATAACAAAAAATGATTAAGAAAGGTTTGAGAAAATAAAAGTAATTTAACAAAATATCTAATAAAATAATTAACAAAAATATTAACAAAGTTTTAACAAAATCATCAACAAAAATAGCTAACTAAAAAATAAGAAAGTTAGTAAAAAAAAATATCAATCATTAAACAAAATATTTACAAAATAAATAACAAAATATTTGTAAATACATTATTAATAAAATATTAACCAAAGTAATTAATAAAATAATTTCTAAAGAGTTTAACAAAATTAATAAAAATCATTAACAAAAGAAGAAGGGTGTGAAAGAAATCAAGGGGTGTTAGAAAGAAGGAACATGGCCAGACTAGAGTTTAAAATTGAGGCCCAATAAAATTAAAAGAAACATGGGTTGCCTCTGAACCTGGAGCGGGTAACCCAATTCTACCCTTGATCCAACCAAACTCTATGCTTCAATGAAACACGACTTATCTTACCACGACAAGAGAAAGAAGGAAAGAAAAAAAAAGTTCTGCAAGTAAAAGAAGAAACGAGTACATGATCTGCAAATGGATATCAAAGCAAAATCGAAAGCACTTCTCGATTTCCTCTCTATGCGTTACCGCTGCGGAATCCTTTTCTCCCTCGATCGCATTTCATTTTCGTCATCTCAGCTCTCTCAACGGCGGCTTCTCCTTTAATTTCTTCCGTCCTTACTTCTTTCTTTCTCGCCGCGGATCTCAGAAAACAAACACCGCCGCGATTCCCTTTTGCTCGTGTGTGATTCCTCTTTTTTCCTCTCGCAAATTGCTCATTTGATCTCGATCGCGGTTCAATCTCCCTTTCTTTTTCGGCAACAAGTGGAGATTAGTGTACGACGAGGTTTCACGCGGCGGTGCGGTTGAGGTATCAAGCAGGCCCGACCCTAAGGGTAGGCGACCGAGGCTACCGCCTAGGGCCTCAATTTTTTTTTACTTTAATTTAATAATTTACAATATTTATTAATTAAATTAAAAATTATTTTTATATATAACAAAATTTAATGATCTATTACATAGCAATAGCAAGAAGTTTGATATTTACTATTTTATTTAAAAAAATTTAGGCAATATTTTTTGGGTTTAATGGTAGTACACTGTCAGTGTAAAAAAATATTACACATACATCCAATCAAAACATTTTAAACTGCCAAATCATATAAATAATTTAAAATTTACAGAATGACTTGGCGGGATACATGGTTGTCATTGGTTGACAGTGTAAAAATAATTTACACTGTCAGTGCACCATCCCTTTTCTCATATTTTTTTAGATGATTTTTTAAAAATATGATAAGAAGAGCAACTAAATGGATTAATTTTAAAATCGATGAAAAATAAATATTAAAAAAAGTCTATTATAATAATTTAACTCTATAATTTTTCATTAAAAAAAATATTACAATTTAAATAAAAATATATTAATTTTATTAAAATATTTATATTTTATTAAAAAAAATTAATTTTAGATTTTGCCTTAGGCCTCCAAATAAGTTGGGTCGGCCCTGGTATCAAGAGTCTGTAAAGGTGTTTGGTTACTCTTGCTGAAATGGTTTGTGACTGTTTTGGTGGTGCACAGAGTGAACAAGCTTGGCCGCGTTTGTAATAGCAGGTTGAAGGGATTGCTGAAAAATTAAGGATGAAGTGTGTCGGTGATGTGAATCAGTTAGCGTATGCGAAAGGGAATTGTTGTTACTTGTATTTCAAATCAATTCGAATGGTGGCTTATGATATAAGTGAGGTTGTAGATGCAGGAAAGAGTGGAAGATTGGTTGAAGTGGTGGGTGTTTTCTATGTGTTTCAAGGTGCAGAGGGAATAGCAGGTTTTGTTTTCTTAAGGGTGAGTACGGCATGTGTGTTGGCAGCGGAAACTTTTTAGTGAAGGTATGAGTTTCCTCCTCTCTTCTTGTGTTCCAATTCCTCTCTTCTTTTATTTCGATTCCCAAACTTCTTCCATAAGCTTTTGGTTCATGTCTGGTATTGAGGTCCTATCACATTCATATTGCAGATCATCTGTTGTTGTTGCAGAAAAGTGATGTGCAGGTCCTGGTGGTCGGTTCAGGCTTGTATCAGGAGCTTTGGCATGTTGTGAATTGTTGTGGCTTTGTTGTTGCTTGTGGTAGCAGAATTTGCAGAGTGTTTGGAGGCTAGTGCGAAACCATTACAATTTTGGTTCACACGCTATAGTGGTGTACGGTTTATTCGCAGGTTTGGTTGCAGGGGATGGTATGGCTTGGAGCAGTTTGTCTTCTTGTAGCTAGCAGCATAGTTCTTACGCGTGACTTGGTGTGGAGTTTTGCATAATGTTTTTTGTGCTGTAGCATGGTAGACCCTCTTTTTTTGTTGTAATAATATGGGCCATGTTATAAATGATGCCTTGTTTCTTTTTTTTTTATGTAATGGTAATGGGCTTAAAGAAAAAGGACTTTGCCAATATTTTTTACTAGACCTTGAAATTTTGAACTTATTGAATAAAACTTGCACATGAAATTTAGAAACCACTTGAGATTTTGAATAAAATTGAACTTGATCTTGAATGAATCTTGGAGTGGAAACCTTGAATCTTTTTGGAAAGAAACTCGCTAATATCTTTTGAATGGAGTTTACAATCTTGAAAATAAACTTGAAACTTGAAAGATTTGGAAATTGAAATGACTCATGAAACAACCTGAAAAGAATTTGAATGAGATGACACACTTGGAATAATTTTGCCATGACCTTGTAACTTGAATTGAAACAAAACATGAAATCTTGAATCGAAACTCGGACACTTTGACGTGGGCTTACACCCTCCATTTTATCATTGGACGATGCTTGAGAATCAAAATCTAGGAATTCTTGCACCTTCCACATGAAATAACTTAGAATCTTGAATCAATTCCTCGGGAAATATAACCAAGCATAGCTCAATCCAGAGCCTTGACGAATCAATTAATGAACCAACCAAATTTCGAACTTTGACCAAACTTGAATTAAACCTTGAATCCGACTAAGAGTGAACCGATTCCAGAGTCTTAATTATTTTTGAACAAATTCTTGAGATATGACTGAAATTGAATCCATCTTGAAATCATCTTGAACAAATGACGCAATAAATCATACTCGAAACTCATTTTCAACAACTTGAACTCTTCATTACAATCGGGCCAGAAATGCATTGAAACCTTGAGACAATTCCAAGCCACCTCCTGATTCCATTTGTAACTTGACTTCATCAGATAAACTTTGATATTGCACAAAACCCTGATCTGGATCCTCAACCACAAGTACTTGAATTTAATCCACATTTTTCCTCAAAATAGCCCATGATACAGACGACTCGAGATATTATCCACACTGCCACCTTACCAGAACACTAATTGAAATTCAACTGGCCCTGATGATTATCCACCTTGAAACAACTGCCTATGCCACAGCCTGATAACTTGATCCTGAAACAAACCACTTGTTTGACCAATATTAAGACAAACTTCCAATGAATTTCCAACCAATATTGCACACACCCTTGACCTGATTTCAAGCGAATTTGAATTGAACGACACCTCTTCTCAATCAAAGGGATAAGAAACCCTAATCTCCATGCTTTGCGTGCATACTAATGAAGAAAATAACATGAGATGTTGACAACCAGAAAAACCCCTAGTTCCTCAGTCTCCACTAGAACCAGGATGAAACCATAATCACTTGATGCCTATTGAGAAATCCTGAAGCAGATAAACTTGATACTCGATGAATCTTGGCAGAGGAAAGCCTTGTAGCCGGATGAACTTTGATACAAAGATACTCACAATGCTGTGAGATAAAACCCTTGCTTCAAACTTATAGTGAAAGAACCTCAAAGCAGATAGGAAACCCTAATGCAAAGAACCTCTTGATCTCATGCCTTAGGAGTTCAATGAAACACATGATGATTATGACCTAATGGAATTCATGGATGATGAAAATGATATGATATGCGAGGCTAGGGTTAGGGTGAAAATGAGGGTGTGACAGTGCTGCATTAGGAAACTGCTTCTGCATATGAGGTGGAACACCATGTTTCTTGAAAAAAATTTCCACAGTGTGATTAATTTTGCCACAAAAAGTACACACACGAGCACTAGACTTGGATGAATTGAACTTGGAGTGAGATCGTTAAGAATCAGCAGCATTAATAAATGCTTGAGAATCATCAGTAGTTATAGGTAACTGATTTTGCCTCTCATGTTAAATCACCATAGAGAATATATTGTTAAGTGGAGGCAATGGATCCATTAACAGAATTTGAGACTTAACAACAGAAAATTGATCATTCAATCCAGTTAAAAACCTAATGATATACAACAATTTATGATTGGACATAACACTACACATAACTTCACAAGAACATTTAATACGACAAGTACACATAGGTAAAGACAAGTATACATCAAGTTCTTCCCAAAGAATTTTTAGGTCAGAGAAAAATTCGGTAACTGATTTAATATCTTGTTTGAAATTATAGATTTCTTGCTGCAGTTCAGAGATACGAATGAGATCACCTTGCAAGAAACGTTCTTTGAGATCATTCCACACATCTGAAGGGGAGAGAAACACAAGAAAAGGGGGTTTGAATTGGGTTTCACCATTGAAAGCACCTGTTGTTTAACTACATTTTGGCTAAAACATTCTGATGATATAATTGAAGAATCTGCAGGAGAAAAAATGTCGAAGGAAATGTCCCAGTATGGTGACTCGACATCCTGACTTACTAAGTTAGCAGGTTTTAATCTGCTGCAAGAATTAAGGAGCAGATCAAGGAATCAAAGGAGAAAAGATTGAAATCCCAAGACAACAGAAGACTATATAAGGAGACTTAGATCTAGGGTAAAAATATGAATGTACTTTGTATCACTTGTAACTTTGTAACCTAGTTCTCTTGTGTTGAATAAGGGTTTAGGGTTTGAGAGTCGTTGGCTCTCTTAGGAGTTGTAAGTCTCCACTCTGTAATATGGGATGCATGTAACACCCTTTTCTACCCCACAAATATACACGGTAAAATACACAATTTATCAGAGTAAAATCACCTCATATGGGTGCACATTTTTCAATAAAACTCAAAATAAAACATTTGCTCCGTAAACAACGGGTTTACCTCAATAACATCAAAAATACCATCAAACAGCAGTGGAACCACCATAACCACAATAATCCACAATCAAAGGTTTTAAAACAAAAACCATAATAATCAAATAACAACAATTAATAACTCAACATGGTTCGACTCGACGACCCAACCCGATGTTACAATATAAGAGCAAGACCCTCTACATCGACCAAAAGCAAATAAACTTCAAAAGTCCTTGAAGGTGTCTGTTGCGGTGAAAATCGGATAACAAGCTATTAATTAACTTGCATCATATTTCTTTTATAACCGACTTTGATTTATCCAAAGGAAAGGTTCAAGATCGTTAGAAAAACCTAAAGGGGGAGATCTAAGGTTCGGGGGTTGGTTACGCCTAGGGAAGGTATTAGCACCCTAAACGTCTGTAGTACTCTACGGGAGCTGTAGCGAGTGATTTTTGGATGTGGTTGCGAAGCACGATCGCTCTGGTACTACAGCTCGATTCATTTTTTATCCTATTGAAGCTAATGAAGGAAGGGAAATAGATGTCTCCAACTAACCCTGCTTGCATACTGAGATTAAACAGTCAAAACTGTTGGTTTACAGATGCTACAAAGATTCGGGGTTTGTCCTAGGTTATTTTGTTGACGAGGGGTGCTTTAGGCTATCGGTTAGGATGTTAGGACGAATGTATGAAAGTATGGAATTTTGGGTTTTTGTTTAGTGTGCTCGCTAAGATTTTTTCTTTCAATCTTATGCCTACGTATTCCCGTTTACCGAAACAGGGAAATCAGAGCGTTCGTAGTTCCTCCTATTCTATGGGAGGAAATGGTTGTTTTGGTGTCTTGTTCAAAGCCCAAGACATGAAGCGAAAGGTGATTTGTATCTTGTTCAAAGCCCAAGATGTGAAGCTAAAAGTGTTGATCTTAGAGAGAATTTTTCATCTCTAAAGGGGTCTGTTTGTCACAACTGTTGGGTGACTACCTGTAAAGGAGGATTACTTTAACCGGGATTTGTGAATCCGGCAATGCCATAATTTCCTTTATAGTGGATTTTAACCTGAAGGAGAAGACTTTAACTCAGTTTAGAGCAATGCCATCTTTCCTTAGGAATTTCTCATACTAAAAGAGGGACATTGGCATGGATGTAGATGATCTAGAGGCTTGCCGCTTACAGCGATTAGATGAAGGGAGTTGTTGATGTTTATGTACTGTGAACGAGGCACAACTTTGATGCTAAAAGGTTGATTGGATCAACCAGTGGTTTTCTTATACAAAGCCTAAGAGGAGGCTATTATGTGTCTCGTACAAAGCCCGAGAGAGAGGCTAAAAGGTTTTGACTCGACGATGGAGTCTTTTGGTATCTCGTATAAAGCCCGAGATGAAGGCTACTTGACTTAACAAGAGAGTTTTTTGTATCCCGTACGAAGCCCGAGATGGAGGCTAAAATTTGTTTGGCTTTATAAAAACCTTTTTGTATCTCGTATAAAGCCCGAGATGGACGCGAGAGGGTGATTGACTCAACGAGGGAGTCTCTTATGTGTCTCGTACAAAGCCCGAGAGAGAGGCTAAACGTTGTTTGACTCCGCTGGGGAGAATCATTGTACAAAGCCCAAGAGAGAGGCTATTGTAACTGGAGAAGGATCATTATATAAAGCCTAAGAGGAGGCTATGGTTACTGTTTCAGTTGAGTGACAGGTCCAGTATACTGATTTTGAAAGAGAAAATCAGTTCTTATATGAGCAACACTGTACTCAAGGATTTTGATTTGAGGATCCGGGTTATTCCTGTTCTTTAAGGAAGTGGGAAATCTGAAGGGTATTGAGACTGTCCGAGTCTACGGGATTTCTTCCTATTTAACGAAGGGGTCACTTGAGAATGTCTTTGAGACTCAAGGAGATTAGACTGTCCAAGTCTAGAGTTTCATCTTTTGTACTATGCTTTGAGAAACAGTAGTAGACTCTTTGAAAGGACTGTTCTATAAAGATGACTAAGTTCTTTTCCTATACCTCTAGGAGGTCGTCGGGACAATTTGTACGAAGCCCAAGAGGAGGCTGGAAACTTTTAAGAAGCCGACGGGTCCTTGTACGAAGCCCGAGAGGAGGCTATCATTCCCGGAGGAAGAGAACATTATACGAAGCCTAAGAGGAGGCTGTGAATACTTCTAAGAAGCCGGCGGGTCCTTGTACTAAGCCCAAGAGGAGGCGGGGTTGCTTTTAAGAAGCCTGTGGGTCCTTGAACAATGCCCAAGAGGAGGCCGATGCTTTTAAGAAGCCGATGGGTCCCCAAACCCCGAGAAATTCAAGACAGGCTATTCACGAGGAATAGATCAAGCCAGGAAAGTTCGAGAATTTGGAAGAAACTCAAGAGATGCCGTTCACGGAGAAAAGATCATCTCTGGGGAATAGAGTTTCTTAACAAGTGCTTTTAAGAAGCCTGTAGGTCCCCAAACACCGAGAAGTTCAAGACATGCCATTCACCGAGAATAGATCAAGCCAGGAAAGTCCGAGAATTTGGAAGAAACTCAAGAGATGCAATTCACGGAGAAGAGATCATCTCTGGGGAGTAGAGTTTCTTTGACAACTTCTACGAGTGACACTCTATGAAAGGGTTCACAGAGAATGTTACCTTTCATATCTCCATATTGTTTAACCCCAAGAGGAGGGAAGACTGTGTCTGGTAATCCTATGGGGATCTAGTTGTCTATTTCTATGAATAAACGAAACGGCGTCACCTAGTTCTAGACGTAGTTGTCGGGGAAAATCTAAATATCTATACTATTATTACACAGTTGATATGAGTTTATGAAAGAAGACTTACAGTGAAACAGCCCCACAATACAGTTATATGTATATGAAAGCGGTAAATGAAAGCGTATAAACACTTACTCGGTTGTAGAGCTTCCATGCTGTTTGGTTAGTTGTTCAACAAAGACAGATTGAAAACAACAGTATATTCAAAATCAAAGGAGAAAGTGCTTTGAAAAAGAAAGATTTGGGGCTTACAGCTCAAGGAGAGGCCCAGGGTTTTATCAGTGAGCGCACTGTTTGAATTTGTACAGAGGGACTTATACAAGTGACTGTGGCCCAAAAATTGTTTTCTGTACAAAGGGATGGGTCTTACGCTCTCTCAAGAGGCCCAAAAGGTTTAAAGAAAAAGAGTGGGGCTTATAACACGAGGGTAGGCCCAGATGATTTTTCGTTTAAAAATGGCGATCGCGCCGAGATTTTCTTTTAACGCAGAGGGGCTTATACAATATCTGAGGCCCAAATGATTTTTGGTTAAAAGGGGGTTGGGTCTTACACTCTAATAGAGGCCCAAAAGTTTTGAATGGGTCTTATAGCTCAAGGAGAGGCCCAGTTGGTTAATTTTAAACTGGCGACGGTCGCGCCGTTTATTTTTGACGGTATCGGGACTTATACAATACACTGAGGCCCAAAAATGATTTGGTCAAAAAAAGGATTGGGTCTTACACTCTATTAGAGGCCCAAAAGCTTTTAATGGGTCTTATAGCTCGAGGAGAGGCCCAAAAGGTTATTTTTCAAAAGGCGACGGTCGCGCCATTTGTTTTTGACGGTATCGGGACTTATACAATACACTGAGGCCCAAAAATGATTTGGTTAAAAAAAGGATTGGGTCTTACACTCTATTAGAGGCCCAAAAGTTTTGAAAATGATTTATGAGGGTTGAATTAATCCAAAAACCCTAATTTGTTTTCAAAAATGTGTTTTAATTGAATAAAAATTCAATTAAAATGATCAAAATTGTTTAACATAGGAAAAACAAATTGTGATCTTGGATTAATGCTTCAAAAATTAAGTATTGACCTACAAAATAATTAGAAAGCATTAAAAGTTGCAAAATCAAGGTGGAAAAAATATTTTAAATGTCAAAAACAATTAAAACATTAATTCTTTGCAAAAATATCAATTATAAAAAATAAATAATATTTTTGGGATTTTTTGGGAAAATAAAATATTTTAACATTTTTGTGAATTATTAAAAAAAGAACCAACTCAAAATCATTAAAACTCAGAGAGAAATTAATTTTTGAATCAATTAAATAAAATCACAAAATTCAAATATTCAAAATTTCAAAAAATGGCGCCAAGAACACACCAAGAACACGCGCGTGTTCTGGGTTTGCCCAGATTTGCATTTTCTCTTCAATCTCACTGAATACTTAATCATATCATGTAATCCACATACCAATCAACTCGTTTCAACTTCACGATCATGTCTATGGTATTTAATTTCATTTAAATTAAACATATAACAAGAAATCATGAAAAATCCTCAAGAACCCTAATTTCTGCATGAAGGCTATGATTTTTGATACACGATTCAAACAATGCAATTAATTGAGGGGAAACATTCCATGCATGATTATGAACATATGGCCAAATTGTTGTGCAGCAAAAATTGCTTGGATCATAGAGTTAGAAGAGCTCATGCATACCACTTGCAGCTGGTGATCGTGATTTGTGTTGGAGGTGTTACAGCTAGGTTCCAATTATCTGGATAGCTTCCCTAGGTGCCATGGAGTGTGTATGAATGCTTGGAATGGATTGAAATGGTTTGGAGTTGAAGATGGTATCTCAACTGCAAAACTGTCAAGAACTTGAGCAATTGCTGGTGATTTTGTGAAATCTGTGTTCCAGATGTTATGTGAGTGTTTGGATCACTTCTATATGATGTATGTGAGGTGTGTGTGTGTGTGATTGGTTTGATTGGGAAAGCTCTCAAACTCAAAACCCGATAGTGACTTGCCTTAGAAGGCAAAATTGGAGTGAAAGAAGAGATTTTGAGGAAAGCATCTGTTTGATGGCTTTGGTGTACTCAAACTGATCACAATTGAGCTCTATTTATAGTAGAGAAAGTTTGTTTTGGGATCCACAGTGAATGGCAACTGCAGCAGAGGTTTGGCCAATGTTGTCCAATGGAAATCCAAGTCTCCTCTAGCCATTGACTAGAGGTTAGGGCACAGGGTTGTGGTTCCCTTGGTCTTGGATAAGTCTTGACTGAATTCAGTTGAGAATGGCTCAGTCCATGCCACCTTGATGCTTCCATTGAATGCTCCAATCCAAAATTGGAGTCTTGTCCCTATTTTGGCCATTCTAGGTTCAACATGCTATTTCTTATTCCAAAGACTTTGGAGGCTTGGCTCAGTGATTGTCCCCTTTAGATTCAATCCTCAGAGGTGTCCAAGTGGATAGGAGCATTTGGATTTCGCTGATTTTGGCAAATCGACCAAAAATGCAAAATCTGCCTTGCCTTGACAGATTTCAACAAGGCAACTTGCCAATGTTATATCTCATGACTCAAATTGAATTTGGTAATGTTCTTGGCCATTTTGGAAACCCTTACATGATACAACAACTGTTTGAACATGTTTGGTTTTGATCTCTTTTGAATCCAAGTGAAAAATCCCCCTACACTTGGCAAAAAGTAGGGTAAAATCTGACTTAGTGAAATTTTCACTAAGTGTTGGAACAAAGTGACTTTTCTTGATTTTGATCACTCCATAACTCAAAATCCATGAGGAATTTGGACATAGGTCAGTATAAAGCTTTTGTAGAGGGAAATGAGATCTACAAATCAAGCTTTGAATGGGGAACAATGGCCTTGTGGTTTAGGAGTTATGGTCCTCCAAAGTTGGCACATTAGTGTCACTTTTTCCATAACTTAGAAATTTTTCTAAGTTTTTATGGTTACCCCTTTTACAAGTTATCCCACTTTCTTTGATTTTTCTTGATGAATGATGATTCAAATCATACATTAACATCATTTTAGGGTTAAAAATCCATTTTGGTGAAAAATCTCAAAAAGTCAAAGTTGATTTTTGTGCACAGTTGACTTTTTATCAGATGAATTCCAAACTGTGCAATTCTTCATGAAATCATGTCCTTGACCTAAATCAAACTTGATGTACATGTTCCATGGGTGTCATAGGGTATATTGAATTATGTCTTGGGGCTTGGGAGCATGTCCTGGTCAAAAGTCAAAGTTATAGTTGACTTTCCTCGCGAAACCCTAATTGTGGTGCAGATGAAATTGAGACTTGTTGCTCAAGCTTCTTGGATTAATCCATTGTTCCAAATAGATCAATATAGTTCATTAGAGACCCTCAAACCCTCTCTTGAGGTCTTGGCTCATGATTTGCCCTAAAAGTCAACTTAGGGGTGAATTAGGTCAAGAAACCCTAATTCCTGATTTTTGATAAATGCATCCCCTGAGGCAAAATTGACTTGATGATTGGGTCCATGAGGTCCCATGAAGTATATTAGGTTATGTTTTGGATCATTGGCTTGTGCCCAGATGAAAAATTTCCATCTGGAGGCCCTGGTCGACCAAAACCCTAATTTGGTGACACTGTCGATCTTGAGACTTGATCCACCTAGAATGAAGCAGCCTTGTGCTTGATCCTTGAAGTGGGAGTCCTTTTGATCCATTGTGGATGTTTGAGAGGTTAGACAAATTGAAGATCATGTCATTCCTTGATTGATCCTTTGTCTAAGGCTCTAAGAGGGCTTGAAACCCTAATTCTTGATGGTAGTGAATGCTCAACAATCCTCGAGGAGATTGATGAGGCATGAAAATACATCCATATTGTGATGATGATTTGCACAATGATGGGAAATCTAAGTGGTCAAAATTTGGGGTATGACATATGTCCCTATTTAATCTTCTTGGACACGAAGGTGTGAATGACGAAGGTATTCGGGCATTCGGGGTACAAGAGGATTAAATATCGGAATACCCGAAATTTTGCCGGCGTCTATGAATGGTAATTCACGCATTCATCTTCTTTCGCTAAGCAACGATGCTTAGAAAAGGTAAACTTCCCCTCGATCCTGGTTTCCTACCGAGGAACTGGTCTCAGTTTTTGATTTAAACTTCCCCTCGATCCTAATTTCCTACCAAGGAACTGGTCTTAGTTTCTGATTAAACTTCCCCTCGTTCCTGGTTTCCTATCAAGGAACTGGTCTTAGTTTCTGATGTAAACTTCCCCTCGATCCTGGTTTCCTACCAAGGAACTGGTCTTAGTTTCTTTTGTCAATAAACTTTATTGACAAGGGACGCTATTCGTAGCGGTTTTCCTTCAAACTTCTAGCCGAATTTTCCTGGGGAGATGCCATTTGAGTGGAAAAAGTTTTGATGTCAGACTTGCTGGGGAACCCAGTCGTCTGAGTTGTAGAGGTGCACAAACTTCTCTGTTTAGAGACGCCATTTGTCGAATCTACTGGGGAAAATGAGTCTCTTGAGAGACTGCCTTCGTTCGGGGTCTTCACATCATACTTTTCTCGGAGATCTTCTCGGAGAAATGCCATATGATGTGATCCAATTTTGAGGTGCCGATGACCTTTTCATCAGTGGGTTTTTCGGAGAAAAACTGCCGTACTGCCGAATCTCTGATTTAGGAGGCTTTCTCTCGGGATTTTCTTTAATCCGGGAAAACAAGGATATCATCTTCAACGGCGAAGAGTGATGTTAACTGAGGGCTCTCTGGTCTTTCAGAGATTCAAGTTATCAAAGTGGTCGAAGACCCAACTTCAATCCAGAAATAAAGCTGGAGGAGAGAGATTGTTCAGACGTAACACTTCTTGACGAGGAAAGGGCTGAAAACTCGATTGAGAGGACTTTTATCACTAGGGGACAAGACCGACCAGAGTGATAGTGATGCAATATGACTGTGAATGTAAATCAATAATGCATGATGCATGTATGTATATGCTGACAAAACTGACGCGACATACAGACTGACGGATGAACACGACTGGATACTCGGCCACTGCTGGAGATGAAAGGTATCACTTGGTCCAAAAGTAGCAATCCTACCTTGCTTAGGAGAAATAGTCCCTGCGGGGAATACCGTTGATCGGGCTTAGGAGATAAGAACTCTGCCGAAGAGGTCAGATGGAATAGTCACATCCGTCACTATTGATCCTTCATTCAGGCGCACTGACGTAGAAGGAGTACTTTGATTCTGCACTTTGAAGTTCGCCTACTTCTGGAGAAGCGGTTGATGTTCTTTTGATGTTCAACAGTCAAAAGAAATTGCCATCTTTATTAAAAAGAAGAAAAAGTTTTAACAAGTAAATTCATTTTTGTTTTATTTCAAGAATCGTTAATCATGTTAACAACGTCATTCTGTAAAGCTAAAACAAATAAGAATTACAAACAAAAGCCCAAAGGCTCAAATTTTATTGATAAAATAGAGATCAGCCAAACACGTGATTCCAAAGAGTATTTACAAAGTTAGAAAATGGTAATTTACAGGGAAAAGGGCTACGTTAAAACATAACGACCGCAATCCTTCTACCAACTTTGAATTCGGGGCATCCTGAGCTTCTGTCGAAGATGACCTTGACTGGAGTTTTCTGACGGATGATGTAACTGCTGCTGAGGGACTTGCCTCTGTTGAACATAGTTACTTGCCATTATCCCTAATTTTTGCTTGGATTGTACTATGAGATTTCCAATCCATCGGGATGATTTTTTTTCATGTCTCTAACTTTTGCCTGGACCGCCCTTTCGGGTTTTCAATCCACCAAGACGTTTTTTTTAGGCGAAGTATTTCTTGACTACATCAACATTCTTGGGGTAGGAAAATTCCTCTCGGTCCATGGTTGCAAGTCTCAAAGCGCCGCCTGAGAAAGCTTTCATGACCATATAGGGGCCATCATAATTTGGAGTCCATTTACCTCGCGAATCAGTGAGAAATAATTGTATCTTTTTTAGCACGAGGTCTCCTTTTCTGAAGACACGAGGTCAGACCTTTTTGTCAAACGCCCTCTTCATTCTCTGTTGATACAATTGACCATGGTATAGTGCCGTTATTCTCTTTTCTTCGATCAGATTCAGTTTGTCGTGTCGGCTTTGACACCATTCAGCTTCGGTGAGCTTAGCTTCCATAAATACTCGGATTGACGGGATCTCTACTTCTATGGGGAGCACTGCTTCCATGCCATACACTAGAGAGAAAGGGGTTGCCCCTGTTGAAGTGCGAACAGATGTTCGATAACCATGAAGAGCAAAGGGTAGCATCTCGTGCCAGTCTTTATAGGTTACAACCATCTTTTGAACGATCCTCTTGATGTTCTTGTTAGCCGCTTCTACCGCTCCGTTTATCTTGGGTCGGTAGAGAGATGAGTTATAATGTTCTATCTTGAACTCTGCGCACAACTCTTTCATCATCTTGTTGTTCAAGCTAGATCCATTATCAGTAATGATCTCGCTTGGAACACCATAACGACAGATGATATTGTTTTTGATAAATCGGACCACCACTTGTCGGGTTACATTAGCGTACGACGCCGCTTCGACCCACTTGGTGAAATAGTCAATGGCTACTAGGATGAACCGATGTCCGTTTGAAGCCTTAGGCTCGATCAAGCCAATCATGTCGATTCCCCATATGGAAAAAGGCCACGGGGAAGAAAGAACTTTGAGATGCGATGGCGGTACATGAATTTTGTCGGAGTATATCTGACACTTGTGACACCTCCTCATGTACTTGTAGCAGTCTGATTCCATGGTCAACCAGTAATACCCCGTTCTTAGGATTTTTCTCGCCATTGTGTGTCCGTTGGCATGAGTGCCAAAGGATCCTTCATGAATTTCTTTCATAAGCATGTCTGCTTCTGGTCTGTCTGCGCATCGGAGCAAGACCATGTTAAAATTTCTCTTATAGAGAGTGTCACCGCTCAAGAAGAAGTTTCCAACCAATCTTCTGAGGGTTTTTCTGTCTTTTCTGAGTGCCCCAGATGGGTACTCTTGTTTCTGAAGGAAGCATTTGATATCGTGATACCATGGTTTGTCGTCTATGACTGCTTTAATCGTGAAGATGTAAGCGGGCCGTTCAAGGCGCATTATGTCGATCTTAGGTAAGTCGTTCCATTGACCTACACTAATCATGGAAGAGAGAGTGGCTAATGCATCAGCCATGTGATTCTCCTCACGAGGGATATGATGAAACTCAACTCTGTTGAAGAAAGGTAGCAACCTTCTTGCGTAGTCTTTGTAAGGAATCAATCCTGATTGGTATATGTTCCAATCTCCTTTTATCTGATTGATAACCAGGGCTGAATCGCCGTATACGTCCAAGTTTTTGATCCTTAAATCAATTGCTTCTTCGAGACCCATAATACAAGCTTCGTATTCGGCCTCATTGTTCGTACATTTGAACGCAAGTCGAGCAGTGAAAGGAACGTGGGTACCCTGAGGGGTAACAATTATCGCCCCAATTCCGTTTCCATAATGATTAACTGCTCCGTCAAAGATAAGTCCCCATTGGGAACCTGGTTCTGGCCCTTCACTGGGTAACGGTTCATCGCAATCTTTCATTTTTAGATACATGACATCTTCGTCTCGGAAGTCAAACCCGGTTGATTCTTGATCGTCAATCGGTTGATGAGCCAAATGATCGGCTAAAATACTTCCCTTAACGGCTTTCTGAGCATGGTACTCTATGTCATATTCTGATAACAGCATCTGCCAACGGGCAATTCTTCCCATGAGAGCAGGCTTTTCGAAGACGTACTTGATTGGATCCATCTCGGAAACCAACCAAGTAGTATGACGAATCATGTACCGGTGAAGATGTTTGGCTGCCCAAGCCAAAACGCAACAAGTTTTCTCAAGCATCGTGTACCGAGTCTCGCAGTCGGTGAACTTCTTGCTCAGATAGTAGATGGCAGACTCTTTCCGTTTAGTTTCGTCTTGTTGGCCAAGTACACATCCCATTAAGTCCTCTAGGACTGTGAGGTAAATGATTAGTTGTCTTCCTTCCACTGGAGGCGATAGAATCGGCGGATTCAACAGGTATTCCTTAATACTGTCGAAGGCGGTTTGGCAATCTTCTGACCAAACGCAATCCTGGTTCTTTTTAAGTAATTTGAAAATCTGCGCACATGTGGCGGTCATAAGGAATATGAATCTGGAGATGTAGTTCAAACGTCCCAAGAATCCTCTGACTTGTTTTTCAGTTTTCGGAGAAGGCATTTCTCGAATGGCCTTGACCTTGTCAGGATCGACCTCAATCCCTTTCTGGCTGACGATGAACCCTAAGAGTTTCCCTGAACGGACACCGAAGGTGCACTTGTTGGGATTCAAGCGGAGTTTATATTTCCTAAAACACTCGAATAGTTTCGACAGGTGGGTCACATGCTCCTCTTCTGTATTAGATTTTGCAATCATATCATCGACATATACCTCGATTTCTTTGTGTATCATGTCATGAAAAAGAATAGTCACGGCCCTTTGATAGGTTGCCCCGGCGTTCTTCAAACTGAACGGCATTACCTTGTAACAAAAGGTACCCCATGGGGTAATGAATGAAGTTTTCTCCATGTCTTTCGGCGCCATTTTGATCTGATTATAGCCCGAGAATCCATCCATGAAGGAGAAGACTTTGAACTTTATTGTACTGTCTACCAGCATGTCAATGTGTGGTAAAGGAAAGTCGTCCTTTGGACTTGCCTTGTTCAGATCCCTGTAATCAACACACATTCTGACCTTTCCATCCTTTTTCGGAACGTGTACGATATTGGCTAGCCATTGAGGATATTCTGACGTGGCGAGGAAACCCGCATCAATCTGTTTCTGTACCTCCTCTTTGATTTTGATGGCCATGTCCGGGTGAGTCCGTCTCAACCTCTGCTTTACTAGCGGAAATTCCGATCTCAACGGTAAGTGATGTTCCACGATGCTGGTATCCAACCCTGGCATATCCTGATAGGACCAAGAGAATACATCGGGAAATTCTTTGAGAAGCTTTATCAAACTCTCTTTGGCAGTTGGACTGAGAAGTGCCCCAATCCTGATTTCTTTTCTCTCTTGTTCTGAACCCAAGTTTACCGTTTCCAAATGTTCTTTATGAGGTTCAATGGACCTTTCCTCTTGTCTGAGTAGTCGGGAGATCTCTTCTGGAATTTCGTTGTCAACTTCTTCTTCAGCCCCAAATACCGGGAACTCAAAGTTGGGAGAAGGCATCGGATCGTATGTTTCAACGGGGTTTAAAACAAGCAATCTGCATGACATGATGATTCGTGTTTAGAAGAGATAGAGAGAATGCAAGTGTGTGCAGTGTTTTATTTTACTGCTTGTTTTTATTATTGAATTGTTTTTTAAGGATTACCATTTTCTGAAAAAGCAAAAAGAGAAAACAGCGATTAATGCGGAAATTACAGAACGGCATTATTTTATTAATGAACAAGTCGATTCTTGAAACTACAGCCCTATAAAACAAAACTCTATCGCTTTGGGCAAAGCGAAGAGGGAAAATTTACAGAAAGCGAGCCCTATCAAAACATTCGTTTCACTTGGGCAGGGTGAAAGGTTAAAGATGGCAATTACTTTGACTGATGAATGATCTTCGGAACCTCGACGGCAACCCATTGGCGGCGAACTCCTCGGTGAATCACAAAGTCTGGTACCTTCGTCAATTTGTCTTCAGAAATAACGCTAATTTCTGGTGGAGCAGGATCATTGGAATCTGTCTCCCAGGCAGAATTGTCGTAGGAGAATTCCTCAGTTGCATTTTGCATAGCATTTATGCTCTCAGCTGTATCTCCCCATCCAGTTGGCTGGATATCTTCGAGCCTAATACGAGAGCTTTCGGGAGCGGTGTACTTGACCATATAGTCGTATTTTCCACTCGGTTGCCCCAAGGTGTCCCACACTTCTTTGGAACTGGAGGAGTCATCTCTCTCGATGACGTTGACCTCGGGAAAAGCATAGTTGATGAATTCAAGTCCTGCAAACGTTGCGAATTCATCTTCATGTTGAGTAGTTTCTGAATGACCTGAGTGTTGATCCCATGACATGGTGGGGACACAAGTATTCTTTTTAATGATGGTCAGCTGATTTTCATTGTTCGGCTGACTCTCTTGCCCCAAGTTTCCTGGGTAGGGATGCCACATTGGCAGACCATCCATTGGGCCACAATAGTTGTAGTCAAAGTTGTCTTTCATCAGAGTGTCCTCCTCCAATGAATTTGGAGGAGCACGACATCCTTCAGGATCACAATCTCTATATATCATTTCGACATCTGACCGTGGTATAAATCTCAGACTCTGTGCGGGATAGCAAAATGGTATATGCACCTCTTCCTGAGACATATAACCGTCCCCGTTAAGGTAGGACTTCCATTCTTTATCTGTGTCAGAGGGATCTTCCTCATTCATAGCATGTACTGCTTGAGACACTGGGTGAAGGAAACCTCCACTGTGAAAGAAGTTTTGAAGGGGATGAAGACTTTCATCGTTGGCAGCTGTCTGGGTACAGGTTGCAGAAAAACCAAGACCCTTCTTTGTTTTATTGTCAATAGGAATGACAAGCTGTCCCCATCCTGTCGTATCGGTACTCTCGATCGCTTTGATATCATCGTTGTATGAGGAAATCGAGGTTCCTTCTTTGAACTGATTGTTCTTGCTCACCGACAGTGCTTGGAACTGAGTTCCAATAACCTCCTCGGGTTCTATACCAGTAGATGATGACAAGTTACTCACCAGCAAGGCCTGCTCCCCGCAGACTGTGATGAGTTGGCCGTTCTGGACGAACTTTAGCTTTTGGTGGAGGATGGAAGTGACCGCTCCAGCCTGATGTATCCAAGGTCTTCCTAATAAACAACTGTATATTGCCCAGATGTCCATGACTTGGAAAGTGACTTGGAAAGTGTGAGGACCGATAGTTATGGAAAGATCAACTTCGCCGATAACTGTTTTTTTAGATCCGTCGAACGCTTTGACGACGACCTCGCTGATTCTCATCGGAGGGCCTTTGAATGATAATTGCATCAAAGTGGACTTCGGAATAACATTCAGGGCTGACCCTATGTCTACTAGTACGAGGGCTAAAGCATCGTCCTGGCAGTTAACTGTAATATTGAGCGCCATGTTATGACGACGACCCTCTTCAGGTAATTCCTCATCACTAAATCCCAAATTGTTGCAGGAAGTGATGTTAGAGACAATGCTATCGAACTGTCTAATTGTTACATCCTGTTCCACAAAGGCTTGCTCCAAGACTTTCTGTAGAGCCTCCCTATGCGCTTCTGAACTGAGTAACAGTGATAACACAAAAATCTTTGAAGGAGTTTGTAACAGTTGATCGACAATGTTGTATTCACTCCTTTGGATGAGCTTCAGAATCTCATCATTATTTTTCGAAAGGTCGGGATTACTGGATTGACCGACTAATGGATCGTGAGCTTCTGTCTGAAGTTCCTTTTCCTTGTTAGGTTCTCCAACTCCTCGGTTGAAGATTCGACTGCTCCGTGTTACACGACTGATGTCTGCAATATTCACGACGGAGGGTAATGGAATTTCCTTTCCATTTTCAATTGTCGTTGCACCATATTTGTAAGGGATAGCCTTAGTTGATTCATACGGTAGTGGTCCCGGTAGATAGATGACTATGGGAACCTTCTGATTTTTCTGACCATCATAAGTAATCTCGATCCGTTCCCAGTTGGGAACTTTAGATTCGTCAAGTAGAGGGATGATGGCAAAAACATCCCTGGTCTGGTGACGACCAGAGATTGTGACAACATCCTCGACTTGATCGGCAAGGTAGTTCGGCGTCCAGTTGATGGGTCCAGAACCCGGATATGGGCGCATCTCTCCACGATCCACCTGTCCCTGAAGAGTTGCTCTCACAAGGTAACACCCTTGGTTACTTTCCGAACAGACGCTACAACGGTCATAATTGTGTGGTGGCACCTGGCCACGCCCACTTTGAATACAATGTAACCTCATTAGGTTAGCTTCCATAGATCGGACATCCTGACTTTGACGCCGAGTGGGGTTTCTGTTATTGATGCTAATTTGCTGAGTATCTTCATCCATATAGATTGGCATCCACCAGTGATTTAACAAGTGCTGGAGTGCCTCCTGGACAAGGGTACAACCTCGATCATTTTCGCAACCTGCTTTACAACTTTGATAGTCGTGTGATATTAAGAATCCGAGTCGGACCTGCTCAGCATGTAACTCTACCAAGTTGGTATTCATCACGCGAATATCAAAGATCTGAACCATGTTGATCTGATAAGAGTTCCTATTATGGTAGTCTTGGATCCATCCAAGATCCATCTGACGCTGGAGGGCCTCTTGTATGAAAGAGCATCCTTGTTTGTTTACCGAGCAAGTCAGACATGAAGTGTAATCGTGCCGCGGCAGATTATGATACTGGCTTTGCCTTGAGTGCATCGCCACCAGGTTGGCATTCATCGCACAGATGTCGTGGTTTTGAATGACGTTGGAATTCGTATAGACCATGTTAACTCCACGAACTCGGTGCTCTTGGATCCATCCGAGATCCATCTGTTCCTGTAGAGCTGTTTGCACCACAAAACATCCTTGATTGTTTTTAAAGCAGACATCACACTGGTGATAATTATGAGGTGGCACATGGCTGTACCCACTCTGTCTACAATGCATCTTGACCAAATTGGTTTTCAACAAGAGTACATCATGAATTTGATAAACGTTGTTAGACTCTCCTTCTATCAAATTGACTGCAGCCTTCTCATGTTGAGGCAGCGGGTTCGTGAGAACATTAGGATTTGTATCCTTGAAGGATAAGACCCCGCTCCTAACAAGCTTTTGCACGTCAGATTTGAAATTGACAGTTCTCTATGTTATGCCCTGGACCTCCTTGATGATAAGGGTAAGTCTGATCCGCTTTGAACCAAAAAGGCGAATTTTATGGTACTCTAAGATGAGCCTTGGTCTGGACGTGCCCCTTAGCCAGTAGTAATGGAAACAGCTCTGCGTATGACACGGGTATAGGATCAAATCCTGGTGGCTGTATTGTACGGTTGTTGTTATATGGAGGACGAGCCTGCTGAAGAGGCTGTTGTGTCCTTTGCTGATCAGGTTGGCTCTGCGCAACCCGAGGTTGATACGTAGGCGCGGTGCTGATAGCAGGAGTTACAGCTGCTACTGGTTGGTACAGTCACCTTTGCTTTTCGAGAGAGATATTCCCAATATCTTTCTCTTTTTTCTTAGGGAGGGCACTACCGTATTTTTTAGTACCGCTCGATGGTCCAGCGTCTTTAACCAAACGTCCTTCTCGGACGGCTTCCTCAAGACGAACTCCCATGCCCACCATCTCGGTGAAGTCACTGGGTGCACTGGCAACCATTCGGTCATAGTAAAATGAGCTTAAGGTTTTTAAGAATATCTTTGTCATCTCTTTTTCCTCAAGAGGTGGACAAATTTGAGTGGCAATCTCACGCCACCTTTGAGCATACTCCTTAAAGGTTTCCTTATCCTTTTGCGACATCGATCTAAGTTGATCTCTGTCGGGTGCCATGTCCAAATTGTATTTGTATTGTTGGACGAAGGCAGTGCCAAGATCTCTGAATGTGCTGATCGTGGCACGGTTTAAACCCATGCACCATTTGAGTGCGGCACCGGTTAAACTATCCTAGAAGTAGTGAATCAGTAGGTCTTGATTCTCCGTCTGAGCTGACATTCGCCGAGCGTACATCACCAGATGGCTCTGAGGGCAAGAGTTACCCTTGTAATTTTCAAAGTCGGGCACTTGAAATTTGTGCGGAAATTTTACATTGGGGACCAAGCAGAGGTCTGCGGCGTCCTTTCCAAATAAATCCTGACCGCGAATAGCTTGCAGCTCCTTCTGCATTTCCAGAAACTGCTCCTGGAATTCATCCATTCTGTCGAACATGGTTTCCTTTTTACCAGAAGGTATCTGTGGAATCTGTCCTTCCCGGACAGTGTGCACCACAGGGGGTGGTACCGTGACTACGGCAGTAAGTCTTGGCGTTTCCCGAAGTTTGTAACCTTCAGGAGTCTTTAGTATGCCTCTGGCATCTTCGCTTTCCTGAAGTTTGTAACCTTCAGGCCCAGCGACTTCTGTTGTGATTCTCTGATCTTCAGTGATCGGCGGAACATATCCTTCCGGGATATAGATAACAGGCATGCCCCAAGGACGATCTTTCGGTATTTGATACCTAAGATCATACTTCTCCACTACGGGCGTTGAGGTGTTCTCTGAGATCATAGTCCTTTGTAGCTGAGCTTCTGCCATGGCTTGCATATCGTTACGAAGCTTTCTCATATCCTCTCTCTCAGAGCGTCGATCTCTTCTTTCAACTCTCTGTTTTCTTCCTCAAGATCATCCATCTTTTTCTGACGATTGGCCCGAGTATTATACGAGTGAGACAGTTTGACTCTAGAACTGAGACACAAACGTGAGATTCGTAGGTAAGAAGAATACGCGATGTGAGAATGATGAATGCAATGATTATATTAATTGTTTTTTTGGTTTAATCAAAATAAACTTCGACAATTAGATTGCAAATATCAAACAGTGGGGAAACCCCTTTTTATTGAATTCAAAGGATTACAGAAATGGAAATACAGTAGATTACAAGGTGCGGAAATAGAAACCTAAGCTAATGGGTCCCGAGTCCTCTCTGAAGAGAAATCGGGTGCTGATTCTGGTATCTTCCTTTTCTTTGACCAGGGCTCTTGGGCCGTTGTCGGGTTGTCATTCCTTTGCCAGGTGAAAGGAGTGAGTAAATTCCTTTGGTCATCTTGATTTTCTACAACATGTTGCTCCAAAATTTCAATCAGATCATCCTTTTATTTTAGTAATTGCTGTATTTTGATGCACTCTATGTCGAGGGTGTGGTACTTGTTCTTCCAAGACCTTATCTCCTTTTGAACTTTGTTGAGAGTAACCTGAAGCTTTTCAGTTTCCGTCATGAAATACATGACAGATTCTCTCGGTGGAAGAATTTCGTGACGCGGATAAGGCATCTTTAGCTTGAGAGCTCTAGTTTGTACCCAGTGGAGATAAGGCTCCACCGAGACACAGTCTAGCTTTCCTAGAGACTCCCGTCCTTTCTTAAGAACGTGTTTCCAAGCGTGCACTATTTCCATCTTTAGTGCTCTATCGTTTTCTCCTTCCTTGAAGAAAAGACCTTCCAGATGAACACCCCGTGGGACGTGTCTCATCGGGTATCCAAATTGACGACGAACGAGAACTGGATGGTAATTGATTCCTCCCTTAGTTCCTATAAGGGGTACGTTGGGGAAATTTCCACAACGATCAATGATTCTGATTCCATCATAGATCCTATTACACCAATCTATATCAGAGTTGGTGAGGGACATGATCTTCTGTGACCAACGTAAGGCACTCTTGCAATCCCAAAAAGCAGCAGACTTGGGAAAGTGGGAGATAAACCATTTGTAAAGCAAAGGTACACAGCATGTGATCTCCCCTCCGCTGTACAAATTTCCCAAGTGTACAGAATGATACGCATCTGTGAGCAAAGTCAGCACATGGTTTCCAATGAGAAAAACCTTAATGGAGTTGATATCGACGAAGTTATTGATGTTGGGAAACAAAAATAACCCGTAGGTGAGCAAGACAAATATGCTTTCAAAAGCAGTCACGTTTCCTATACTGGCAAAATACAGGGCCTTCTTTGTCAAGAATTGGGCTGGCAAACCTTGGATGCCACCCTTAGTGGTTAGGTGAGTCCTAACCTCAGACTTGTCCAAATGAATTGCTCTTGCAATGGTCTGATTCTTTGGAATTTCTTCCAGTCCAGAAAATGGAGCTCGATCAGTAATGTGTAAATCGATCAGGTGAGAATACTCCTCCAGCGTTGGTGCGAGCTGGTAATCCGGGAATGTGAAACAGTGATAAACTGGATCATAAAACTGAATGAGCGCATCCATGATTCCCTCAATCACATGGACTCTTAACAGTGGTAGCAAACCTCCATACTTGGCTCTGAAAGCCTCTTAGTTTGTGATCATCTTCGTCAAACCTCTTAAATCCCCTAGCTTTGGAACCTTGAAGGTATACCTATGGGTTCTCCTTCTACCGAAATCCATTAGCACAATCCTTTTCTCTGATATTTGCAATCACAGTCTTAGTTTAATTTGAAAAACAGTGAGACTAGAAGAGAAGAATTTTTTTAATGTTTTAATGTTTTTTTTAAATGAATGCATGAATGCAGCACACAAAAACATAGAAAAAACATGGGGTCAAAGGGTCGTTGTCATGAAGTCAAGCCTCTACCCATCCCCAAAGGTTTATACTAGGGTGATTTTTGTACCTGTACTCATTATCATCAGCTCCTCCCAGGAAAGCAAAACAACAAGCGGATCGCCAGCGAGTTGTAAAGCAATCTTAGAGTAAGTTCCATTCACCGAGAATAGATCACCAGCCTCAAATGAGGGTAGTATCGCGTAACAACTATTCCCGATAGTTTCCGCACTACAAAAGGGTTTGGCTCCTCAGCTTCTCAGACATCACAATCGACCCATTGTCTAGGTGAGAGAATGGGTTGCATTGGTCAGCTTCCACTGAGGTTGATGGTCGACCTCGTCGCCATCACTTATCTTAAGTGTATACTCAATATTTCCACATGCGGTATCACACGCATTCCCATTAGCAGAAAAATAAACACGTATAGAAATTAGGAAAAGCAGTATATATATTTGTCCTAATCATCCTAGACCTTTAAAGCTATGAATCCTAAGTTCCTGACAGAAAATGGGTTCCCCGGCGGAATTACCATCCTGTGGTTTCATTCCAAATTAACGGCGTTTTGACCTAAGATCCTAATGACGTCAAGGTTTCTACCTAGGGGACAAAAAAAAGAACAAGATCCCTAAAGAGACCTGTAATTCCCCAGCAGAGTCGCCATTTTTCTGTAGCGAGTGATTTTTGGATGTGGTTGCGAAGCACGATCGCTCTGGTACTACAACTCGATTCATTTTTTTATCCTATTGAAGCTAATGAAGGAAGGGAAATAGATGTCTCCAACTAGCCCTGCTTGCATACTGAGATTAAACAGTCAAAACTGTTGGTTTACAGATGCTACAAAGATTCGGGGTTTGTCCTAGGTTATTTTGTTGACGAGGGGTGCTTTAGGCTATCGGTTAGGATGTTAGGACGAATGTTTGAAAGTATGGGATTTTGGGTTTTTGTTTAGTGTGCTCGCTAAGATTTTTTCTTTCAATCTTATGCCTACGTATTCCCGTTTACTGAAACAGGGAAATCAGAGCGTTCGTAGTTCCTCCTATTCTATGGGAGGAAATGGTTGTTTTAGTGTCTTGTTCAAAGCCCAAGACATGAAGCGAAAGGTGATTTGTATCTTGTTCAAAGCCCAAGATGTGAAGCTAAAAGTGTTGACCTTAGAGAGAATTTGTCATCTCTAAAGGGGTCTGTTTGTCACAACTGTTGGGTGACTGCTTGTAAAGGAGGATTACTTTAACCGGGATTTGTGAATCTGGCAATGCCATAATTTCCTTTATAGGGGATTTTAACCTGAAGGAGAAGACTTTAACTCAGTTTAGAGCAATGCCATATTTCCTTAGGAATTTCTTATACTAAAAGAGGGACATTGGCATGGATGTAGATGATCCAGAGGCTTGCCGCTTACAACGATTAGATGAAGGGAGTTGTTGATGTTTATGTACTGTGAACGAGGCACAGCTTTGATGCTAAAAGGTTGATTGGATCAACCAGTGGTTTTCTTATACAAAGCCTAAGAGGAGGCTATTATGTGTCTCGTACAAAGCCCGAGAGAGAGGCTAAAAGGTTTTGACTCGACGATGGAGTCTTTTGGTATCTCGTATAAAGCCCGAGATGAAGGCTACTTGACTTAACAAGAGAGTTTTTTGTATCCCGTACGAAGCCCGAGATGGAGGCTAAAATTTGTTTGGCTTAATAAGAACCTTTTTTAATCTCGTATAAAGACTGAGATGGAGGTGAGAGGGTGATTGACTCAACGAGGGAGTCTCTTATGTGTCTCGTACAAAGCTCGAGAGAGAGGCTAAACGTTGTTTGACTCCGCTGGGGAGAATCATTGTACAAAGCCCAAGAGAGAGGCTATTGTAACTGGAGAAGGATCATTATATAAAGCCTAAGAGGAGGCTATGGTTACTGTTTTAGTTGAGTGACAGGTCCAGTATACTGATTTTGAAAGAGAAAACCAGTTCTTATATGAGCAACACTGTACTCAAGGATTTTGATTTGAGGATCCAGGTTATTTCTATTCTTTAAGGAAGTGGGAAATCCAAAGGGTATTGAGACTGTCCGAGTCTACGGGTTTTCTTCCTATTTAACGAATGGGTCACTTGAGAATGTCTTTGAGACTCAAGGAGATTAGACTATCCAAGTCTAGAGTTTCATCTTTTGTACTATGCTTTGAGAAACAGTAGTAGACTCTTTGAAAGGACTGTTCTATAAAGATGACTAAGTTCTTTTCCTATACCTCTAGGAGGTCGTCGGGACAATTTATACGAAGCCCTAGAGGAGGCTGGAAACTTTTAAGAAGTCGACGGGTCCTTGTACGAAGCCCAAGAGGAGGCTATCATTCCCGGAGGAAGAGATCATTATACGAAGCCTAAGAGGAGGCTGTGAATACTTCTAAGAAGCCGGCGGGTCCTTGTACTAAGCCCAAGAGGTGGCGGGGTTGCTTTTAGGAAGCCTGTGGGTCCTTGAACAATGCCCAAGAGGAGGCCGATGCTTTTAAGAAGCCGATGGGTCCCCAAACCCCGAGAAATTCAAGACAGGATATTCACGAGGAATAGATCAAGCCAGGAAAGTTCGAGAATTTGGAAGAAACTCAAGAGATGCCATTCACGGAGAAAAGATCATCTCTGGGGAATAAAGTTTCTTGACAAGTGATTTTAAGAAGCCTGTGGGTCCCCAAACCCCGAGAAGTTCAAGACATGCCATTCACCGAGAATAGATCAAGCCAGGAAAGTCCGAGAATTTGGAAGAAACTCAAGAGATGCAATTCACGGAGAAGAGATCATCTCTGGGGAGTAGAGTTTCTTTGACAACTTCTACGAGTGACAGTCTATGAAAGGGTTCACAGAGAATGTTGCCTTTCATATCTCCATATTGTTTAACCCCAAGAGGAGGGAAGACTGTGTCTGGTAATCCTATGGGGATCTAGTTGTCTATTTCTATGAATAAACGAAACGGCGTCACCTAGTTCTAGACGTAGTTGCCGGGGAAACTCTAAATATCTATACTATTATTACATAGTTGATATGAGTTTATGAAAGAAGACTTACAGCGAAACAGCCCCACAATACAGTTATATGTATATGAAAGCGGTAAATGAAAGCGTATAAACACTTACTCGGTTGTAGAGCTTCCATGCTGTTTGGTTAGTTGTTCAACAAAGACAGATTGAAAACAATAGTATATTCAAAATCAAAGGAGAAAGTGCTTTGAAAAAGAAAGATTTGGGGCTTACAGCTCAAGGAGAGGCCCAGGGTTTTATCAGTGAGCGCACTGTTTGAATTTGTGCAGAGGGACTTATACAAGTGACTGTGGCCCAAAAATTGTTTTCTGTACAAAGGGATGGGTCTTACACTCTCTCAAGAGGCCCAAAAGGTTTAAAGAAAAAGAGTGGGGCTTATAACACGAGGGTAGGCTCAGATGATTTTTCGTTTAAAAATGGCGATCGCGCCGAGATTTTCTTTTAACGCAGAGGGGCTTATACAATATCTGAGGCCCAAATGATTTTTGGTTAAAAGGGGGTTGGGTCTTACACTCTAATAGAGGCCCAAAAGTTTTGAATGGGTCTTATAGCTCAAGGAGAGGCCCAGTTGGTTAATTTTAAACTGGCGACGGTCGCGCCGTTTGTTTTTTACGGTATCGGGACTTATACAATACACTGAGGCCCAAAAATGATTTGGTCAAAAAAATGATTGGGTCTTACACTCTATTAGAGGCCCAAAAGTTTTGAAAATGATTTATGAGGGTTGAATTAATCCAAAAACCCTAATTTGTTTTCAAAAATGTGTTTTAATTGAATAAAAATTCAATTAAAATGATCAAAATTGTTTAACATAGGAAAAACAAATTGTGATCTTGGATTAATGCTTCAAAAATTAAGTATTGACCTACAAAATAATTAGAAAGCATTAAAAGTTGCAAAATCAAGGTGGAAAAAATATTTTAAATGTCAAAAACAATTAAAATATTAATTCGTTGCAAAAATATCAATTATACAAAATAAATAATATTTTTTGGGATTTTTTGGGAAAATAAAATATTTTAACATTTTTGTGAATTATTAAAAAAAGAACCAACTCAAAATCATTAAAACTCAGAGAGAAATTAATTTTTGAATCAATTAAATAAAATCACAAAATTCAAATATTCAAATTTTCAAAAAATGGTGCCAAGAACACACCAAGAACACGCGCGTGTTCTGGGTTTGCCCAGATTTGCATTTTCTCTTCAATCTCACTGAATACTTAATCATATCATGTAATCCACATACCAATCAACTCGTTTCAACCTCACGATCATGTCTATGGTATTTAATTTCATTTAAATTAAACATATAACAAGAAATCATGAAAAATCCTCAAGAACCCTAATTTCTGCATGAAGGCTAGGATTTTTTATACACGATTCAAACTATGCAATTAATTGAGGGGAAACATTCCATGCATGATTATGAACATATGGCCAAATTATTGTGCAGCAAAAATTGCTTGGATCATAGAGTTAGAAGAGCTCATGCTTACCACTTGCAGCTGGTGATCGTGATTTGTGTTGGAGGTGTTACAACTAGGTTCCAATGATCTGGATAACTTCACTAGGTGCCATGGAGTGTGTAAGAATGCTTGGAATGGATTGAAATGGTTTGGAGCTGAAGATGGTACCTCAACTGCAAAACTGTCAAGAACTTGAGCAATTGGCTGGTGATTTTGTGAAATCTGTGTTCCAGATGTTATGTGAGTGTTTGGATCACTTCTATATGATGTATGTGAGGTGTGTGTGTGATTGGTTTGATTGGGAAAGCTCTCAAACTCAAAACCCGATAGTGACTTGCCTTAGAAGGCAAAATTGGAGTAAAAGAAGAGATTTTGAGGAAAGCATCTGTTTGATGGCTTTGGTGTACTCAAACTGATCACAATTGAGCTCTATTTATAGTAGAGCAAGTTTGTTTTGGGATTCACATTGAATGGCAACTGCAGCAGAGGTTTGGCCAATGTTGTCCAATGGAAATCCAAGTCTCCTCTAGCCATTGACTAGAGGTTAGGGCACAGGGTTGTGGTTCCCTTGGTCTTGGATAAGTCTTGACTGAATTCAGTTGAGAATGGCTCAGTCTATGCCACCTTGATGCTTCCATTGAATGCTCCAATCCAAAATTGGAGTCTTGTCCCTATTTTGGCCATTCTAGGTTCAACATGCTATTTCTTGTTCCAAAGACTTTGGAGGCTTGGCTCAGTGATTGTCCCCTTTAGATTCAATCCTCAGAGGTGTCCAAGTGGATAGGAGCATTTCGATTTGGCTGATTTTGGCAAATCGACCAAAAATGCAAAATCTGCCTTGCCTTGACAGATTTCAACAAGGCAACTTGCCAATGTTATATCTCATGACTCAAATTGAATTTGGTAATGTTATTGGCCATTTTGGAAAGCCCTTACATGATACAACAATTGTTTGAACATGTTTGATTTTGATCTCTTTTGAATCCAAGTGAAAAATCCCCCTACATTTGGCAAAAAGTAGGGTAAAATCTGACTTAGTGAAATTTTCACTAAGTGTTGGAACAAAGTGACTTTTCTTGATTTTGATCACTCCATAACTCAAAATCCATGAGGAATTTGGACATAGGTCAGTATGAAGCTTTTGTAGAGGGAAATGAGATCTAAAATCAAGCTTTGAATGGGGAACAATGGCCTTGTGGTTTAGGAGTTATGGTCCTCCAAAGTTGGCACATTAGTGTCACTTTTTCCATAACTTAGAAATTTTTCTAAGTTTTTATGGTTACCCCTTTTACAAGTTATCCCACTTTCTTTGATTTTTCTTGATGAATGATGATTCAAATCATACATTAACATCATTTTAGGGTTAAAAATCCATTTTGGTGAAAAATCTCAAAAAGTCAAAGTTGACTTTTGTGCGCAGTTGACTTTTTATCAGATGAATTCCAAACTGTGAAATTCTTCATGAAATCACGTCCTTGACCTAAATCAAACTTGATGGACATGTTCCATGGGTGTCATAGGGTATATTGAATCATGTCTTAGGGCTTGGGAGCATGTCCTGGTCAAAATTCAAAGTTACAGTTGACTTTCCTCGCGAAACCCTAATTGTGGTGCAGATGAAATTAAGACTTGTTGCTCAAGCTTCTTGGATTAATCCATTGTTCCAAATGGATCAATATAGTTCATTATAGACCCTCAAACCCTCTCTTGAGGTCTTGGCTCATGATTTTCCCTAAAAGTCAACTTAGGGGTGAATTAGGTCAAGAAACCCTAATTCCTGATTTTTGATAAATGCATCCCCTGAGGCAAAATTGACTTGATGATTGGGTCCATGAGGTCCCATGAAGTATATTAGGTTATGTTTTGGATCATTGGCTTGTGCCCAGATGAAAAATTTCCATCTGGAGGCCCTGGTCGACCAAAACCCTAATTTGGTGACACTGTCGATCTTGAGACTTGAACCACCTAGAAGGGAGCAGCCTTATGCTTGATCCTTGAAGTGGGAATCCTTTTGATCCATTGTGGATGTTTGAGAGGTTAGACAAGTTGAAGATCATGTCATTCCTTGATTGATCCTTTGTCTAAGGCTCTGAGAGGGCTTGAAACCCTAATTCTTGATGGTAGTGATTGCTCAACAGTCCTCGAGGAGATTGATGAGGCATGAAAGTACATCCATATTGTGATGATGATTTGCACAATGATGGGAAATCTAAGTGGTCAAAATTTGGGGTATGACAGGAGCCTCTTGTTTTAATTTGTTAAATCTTACTCGCTTGCTAAAGGTTCTATGCTAAAGGTTGACACCCTAGGGGTTAGTATCTAAGTATACTCGACAAGGCATCGCACCTTGCGCCTACGTATCCTCAGGAATAGAATCAGAGTATGCGTAGTTCTACTAAGTAATGAACTTTTGACCATGATCAAAGTTCACAGGGGAGAATGAGTACAAGCTCATTCTAGAGTTCAAGAACTCTCTAAATCTAAGTTATAATGGTCATATGTTGAAGTTTTAGTCAATAGGGAAAGTGAGTATTCATTAGGATGAAATATCACCAAGAGTTTAGGAACTCTCTCCTAAGGCTAGTAATAATTCCATGGCTCTCATGAGGCCAAGAAATGAGGGCAACCTCTTATGAGGCTACTAAGGTAAAATGGAGGCTATGACTTTAAGAGTCAACTTAGTTCACCTTCCTTTGGAATGGGGGGAAAGATAACAGTTGTAAAGATTGCTAAAAGATAAAGAGATCATAATGCAAGTATGATGATGCAATAATACATGAATAAATTTATGAGATGAAACAAAATAGAAATAGTCTCGTCTTAATCAAGATTTAATCGAGAACTCGATAATCAATGATTCTTGACTTTCATCGACTAAATAGGTGAATAAAATTAAAATAAAGAGAAAGTGGTCTCGTGTTGATCAAAGTTTTGTCAACTCCATGAAATCAACCAAACCATGAGGTTTGTTATGACATCGACCAAAATAAATAAAGTGGAATTGAAACGAAAAATAAAACCGGTCTCGTCTAAATCAAGATTTAATCGAGAAATTGATAATCTTAGATTTTTAACTTTCATCGACCAAAATAGAATCAGAATAAAAAATCAAGTTGGTCTCGTTCAAATCAAGATTTAATCGACAAATCGATAATCTTAGATTTTTAACTTTCATTGACCAAAAAAGATGAATAGAAATCAAGTTGGTCTCGTTTAAATCGAGATATAATCGACAAATCGATAAATCTTAGATTTTTAACTTTCATCGACCAAAATAGAAAAAATAGAAAGTGGCCTCCTACAAATCTAGACTTTTAGTGATCTTGAAATAATCAACAAAGTCGAAATTTATATGATATCATTGACCAATAATCGAAATAAACTCGCTAAAAAATCGAAGACACAAAGTGAAATGGGAGTGAGAATAAACTTGAAAGAAAATATGAAATAAGCAAGAAATTCTAAACATATAAAAGAAAAGAAAATACTAAAGAAGGTATTAAAAACACTTTTTTTTAAAGAAAAATAAAAGGAAAGGGGGGTTTAAGAAACAAGATATGTGTGTGGATATGAATGGAATCATGTGGGACTTAAGCCCATCATCCATACCACACAAAAGTGACTCGGTTGAAAAAAAAGAAAAGGGGGGGGGGGGTGCGGTTGGTAAAGATATGAGGGTGATAAAAAAAACACGGGCCTTATGAAAGCCCACTATCCAAAACCAAGCAACAGGTCAAGCACTAGGTTAAGGCAAGGTTTCATTCTTCTTTTTATTTTTATTTTAAAGAAATGATAGCTTCAATAGGATTAGAAGAATACGATATCCTCAAACAACCCACCGCCATGAGGTTAACAAGGGTGAACAACCACCGGAGAACAACGCCTCTCTTCCAAACTTCGTTTTAGCTGCTCTTCACCGTTTTTGATCTTGGTCTCGAATCTAAATCCGGTATGTGGTTTTTGCTTCGATCTCTTTTCCTCTTCTCTTCATCTCAATCTCTCAATCTGGGTTTTGGGTTTTTCGTTTAAGGTGGGTTCTGATTTGTGATGAAAAATGAGGGTAATGGTATGTGGTTGTCGTTGATTGATGGTGAGTAGGTTGTGTATTGCGAGAGGTTGGCGCAAAGGGGGATAGTTTGGGTTTTTTCGGTTACGTGAATGATGAATAGAGTGTATCAGGTTTTGTTGCAGGTGCGGTTGAAGGTTTGCGTTGTTGGGTTGAAGGGTTTATGAAGATTTGTTGGATGTGATTTGTTTTGGGTTAGTAGAAAGATCGAAGAAAGGTTTTTGTTGAAGGATTTAAAGAAAATGGCAGTTGATGGTAATGAAAGAAGGTTGGGATTTGGTGAAACGGAGGAGATTGGGTCGAGTGTTGAAGGAAGGGCGGTTTGTGTATTATGTCCGTGTACGGAGGGAGACGAAGTGAAGAAGAAAGAGGTTGGGATGGTGGTTGCGTCTGTTTGTGTGAGAGGAAGTTGGGAGTGGTGTAAAGGTTGATGAAAGGTTGTGGTCAATATCTGGTTGGAATAGAACAGAGCGTTTATGAGTTCTTTTTGTTGTGGAATAGAGAAGAGATGAAGGTTATGGTGATTCAAAAAGTCGAAAGGCCCAAAGAAGTTGTGAGGATTTGAAGCGTTTCGAATGAGGTCCCCCCTGAATAGCCGTTCTCCCCTCCTTTTATACAGGTTTCCCTTTAATTTTCAAAACTTGTTTATCAATTCTTTTTGAATTTGTCCATTGCTGTGTAGTTGCTTTCATGCTTGCAGGTTAACATTGTGACAAGCTTCGTACGGTTGAGCAGAGCAGGTATGTGTAGCTTGGAGGAAAAAGTAGTTTGGCGAAGAGAAGACGTGCAGAAGTCGCAAGTTACGTTGGGCTGGAGTGTAAACTTTGTTCCCTTTTTTATAATTTGTTGTAACGTGGGCCTAAGAAATGGGTTATGTATCAGTGAATTTGATTCATTTGTTTTTTGAAGTTCCTCCTCTTCTTCTGTAACTCACGAAGGAGACGACAAGTTGGTTGTTTCACTTCCTTGGCTAGCCACGCGGCACCCCTTCATTGGTTATTATGACAGAGTTGAAAAGTCAAAGCTATCTTGCATGATCCCTATTGGTCAATAGCTCTTGAATTTTAATCCAATTAATATCATGATCTTTGCAACGTGAGGGTCCATGGGCAAACAAACTTTGTATTAATTATCTCTTTGTATTATAAAAGTAATTTATATCATGATCTTTGCAACGTGAGGGTCCAAGGTTTGGTATCTATTATTATAATTTAGAAAGAAATATTTTAAAACAATATAAGTGAATTTAGCTTTTAGGAAAATTGACATGCTTGAATGGAAATAAATTTAGACAAAATGATTAGAAATTGGTTATTAAAATAAAATTTGAAAAAGAAAAGAAAAAAAAAGAATAAATGATTTTTAGAAAAAAGATTAGATTTAGAAAATAAATACTTAGAACAATATTAGTGAATAGTTATTTGATATTGGTTTAGAAATGACAATGATAATTGAGGATGAAAAATAAAAGCCAAAGAGAAGGTGATGGAAATATCTGAGAGCATTGCTTGATCCCAATGCTCTGCCCACAATCCTAGTTAATCACCTCTTTTATCTCCTGAAAACAAAACCTAATTCACAGATAAAGCAAACAAAACTGATAAAAGATTAGCTATGCAGCATGATTGCCCTATTATGATATGCAGCAGATCAACGAATCTAAGGGGAAAATTTGGGGTACAACAGTTGCCCCTATTTAAATATCTTCACCGGATGGCACGAGGAACGATGATCCTCGGGATGTCAAGGTGAAAGGTATTTAAATATAGCAAACCGAAAATTTTTGCCCTTAGATACAAAGACGTGCAATGCTACTAATATGATGATATGATGCCATGAAAGATGCAAAAATGCAGACAAGACATGACACCAAAGAAAGAAGAGCTGTCAAACACAGGAAAGCTTCACTGGGGAAGCAAAAAGAAGTTTAGTATCCACAAGGAAGAAACTCCTTGGGGATGCAGGCTAACCAACAAAAGATACTCGCTGGGGAGACTCCGAGGAAACACCGGGGATATAGAACAAAAGGGGAATCTCTAATGGGGAAAGATCCAGGGAGATGGACGACAGGTTCAAACATGACCGGACGACACTGGAGAAAAGGCACAATCTTACTGGGCAAGAAACCAGAAAGAAGACATGATCTCCACTGGAGATCAGTTGAAACAAAAGGATAGACACCCGAAGAAAAATTTTCTGGGGATTTCTTATGCCGAAGAATTCACACGGGATCTTCAAGAAAAGCCAGAAAAGACATAGACGAACTCTGCGCGCCAGATAAAGACACCTGGAGTGAGCAATACAGGTTCAAGATAACCTGTTATAAGCAAACGGTTCACGATAACCGAAGATAAACAACTGGAGTTCAAATGGGAACAAGGTTAATGAGCCAAGAATAGACTCTGGTACTCAAATAAGAGTTGGTTGAGATAACAAATAATCTGCTTCATGAAGGAAAACCGGTATGAGCCAGAAAGGTAACCTTATTGGAAGTAGAACCAAGAAATGGGCTCCAATAAAGGTATCTAGAATGATTGATCATCAAGGCTAGATGACATTCTAGAAAGGATCCGCAATGAAGGTTGAACCGGAGAAACGGTCTTCACCGGGAAAAACACATCCAAAGTGATGGAACAACAGGTTCAAGCATGACCGGTTGGCACTTTGGAAAAGAAAGAACCTTATTGGAAATTGAACCAAGAAATGGGCCCCAATAAAGTATCTAGAATGATTGATCATCAAGGCTAAACGCGACTAGATGACATTCTAGAAAGAATCCGCAATACCGAAAAACGGTCTTCACTGGGAAAAGACATCCAAAGTGATGGAACAACAGGTTCAAGCATGACCGGTTGGAACTTTGGAAAAAGAAGAACCTTATTGGAGATTGAACCAAAAGATGGGCCCCAATAAAGGTATAGTATCTGATAGGTTAGTACCGGGGTTGCATAACTGAAGATAAGGCTTCCTGGGGAATACCCATTACGGTTGCAAAGAGGTTGAATAGTACCAGAGATAGATAAGCTGCTTATAAGAGACTGCCAAGCTTCTTCAAGAGATTGCTACTTCAAAGATATGTTGATATCACAATAATGCTGGAGAAATAATTATGTCTTCAATGAGGATCTGTGAAAGATGCTTCTTACGAGAAACGGTGCAAAATAAATGCATGTTCAAAGATAGGTTTGAAAACCACACCTGATAGGGACCAAAGTTCAATCTAGGAACAAGCTAGAAAGAAATGGTCAAACAAGACTCCAATTGAGGAACGAACTCAAGTGGGAATTTATCTTATCCAAATGTGGAAAAGATAATTGAATCAACCATCATCCACGAGGACAAAACTCTGTGGGGAATTCAGAAAAGATGGGCACTTTATGCCTAGGGCTGACTTTCTATTGGAGTGAATAGACAAACCCAGTCACTTGGGGAGATAACTGCCAAAGTGAACAAAGACAGGTAAACACCAGAAAAGGAAGCAGAAATGCAAAAATGCTATGCATATGAGTGCTTATGCCATGCTTATGCTGACAAAACAGACAGACAGCTAACCGGAGATGAAATAAACATCTCGACAAAGAACACCCAGCCAAACTCAACAGATTGGACCAATACTGGGGATGAAGAAGAATCAACAACTTCGCTGGTGAAAAGAGTATTCCACCTGAAGTATAACATCAAAAGGATTGTCGTCATGAGCTTGATTTCTTTGTTAGAGGAGAATCCATGGAGATTGTCAAGATTAGCTGAAGTAACAGCTTATTGGGGAGCTGACAGAGGATATCACAAGAACTAAGTGATTCTGCATCCCACTGGCATAATGATCATCTTCAAATCTTATCTGCCCCAGGCTATATGGTTTGTCAGAAGAGGCTAGCAAGAGGATTTTATAGAAGAATTGGCATACAAGGTGTTTCAATATCTTAAAACTCTTGGAGAGATCTCGGCGTAACTACCCCAGATTAACAGCTTTTGCACAACAGAGCCTTTGAACTTGTTCTTCAGAATGGTTGTTGCCAACTGAGGAAGAGATGTCCCAGACTGATTGGCCTTTTAGAGATTTACCGAATCTCGACCTAACTGCCTCTGATTAACTGGTTTGGGTAATCAAAAGGATTTTACAGAAGAACTGGTATACCAGATGCTTCAAACTTTTGAAAAGGTTTCCTGAGCTTCGACACAACTGCCTCTGTCCAACTGTATTCGTAATACTCAAACTGTAGTAGAAGCATCTGGGGAACAAAACTTGCCCCTGCTGATGGGTCACTAGGGTCCACACTTGTTATAAAATGACCCGGAGAAGACTTGTCCCAATATTCTGAACCTGAAGAGTTCTGCCCCTGATTCGGTAGATTGGAAAATCCTTCCACTTGGTTGCCCTTGACTGAGCTTCCTTTATCAAGTCGAATCCCCTAGCTGGCTGTATTTGTTGGGATTCCTGATCAGTCACCATTTATGCTATGTATTTTGCGATTCAACTGTGAATAAATCAGGTAAACTGTGTGAATTTGAGTTTGTTTTAGTAGTTTTTAGGTGTATTTTGATTTTATCTAATGTGTCATAAATTATGAGTTTCTCGAGGATATTTTACGCTTGTGGTATGTTAGCAGGTCGAATGCACATTTGGAAGCTTAGAGGGTTGAGCATTGGGTGTACGACCGAGCCGGAGCGAGAAACCAAAGGACAAAGCATGAAAAATTGAAGATCTGCTGCCAATACGCGTAATGCTTTAGCTGTTACGCGTATGATCCCAAAGCTTACGCGTATGATACACATTTCAGCAGAGGGATGATTTTTGGAGGATAAACAGGCCTTCTGCCAATACACGTATGAGTTTAGCCTTACGCGTACCACTTTGCCTGCTCGCTCGCCATTACGCGTATCATGTGTGCCAATACGCGTATCGTGGCCCAAAATGACTGAAAGCCCAGAGTTGGACTATTTAGTCCTGGAACGCGATTTTGCAAGGGTTGGTCGATTTTTGGGAGAAAAATACAAGATTTGAAGGCTGGAAACTCAGATTTTCGGAAGGGATTCACATGTTCAAGAGTTTTCGGACGATTGAAGATTAATTCCTCGTGATAATTTGTAATGACAACATTTTCATCTGTTATTTTCTTTTTCTTTATGAGTAGCTAAACCCCCCATTGCTAGGGGGGTGACCCTGAATCTTCATGTAATGAATTCGATTTTATCAATGCAATAATCATTTTATTCAGTAATCGTTGATTTGTTCTTAGTTCTTCGCTTAATGCCTAAACCGTCGGAAAAACGGATTTTGAACCTTTACATGTAATTTTTGCTGGTCAGCGGTTACATGTTGATATGACTAAGAACATTTGATAATAAATATTGCCTAGGACTAGGGATACTTTATCAAAACCGGAATTTCTTGATATATACAAACTTGATCATGAATGTAATTATCTATGGACATAGTAATTAGATTACATGATCAAAGATCTTTTCACTAAGGACTTAGGATTAGATAATCTAAAGAACCGGTACTCAAACGTTTTTGATTTTGTTATTGCATGTATAAATTGTAATCGTTGCATGAGGATTCATTCACCAAACCCTAGCAGTTTACTCATATCGGATATCGTTCAACTATTTAGTCGTTTTATTTAAATCTTAGTTATAGAAAATTTCAACCACCAAGACTTTTTGTTTTATTGAAAGTATTTTTAAACTCTGTATCGTCAAGCAGTCCTTGATATTCGATACTTGGGATTTTTCCCTTTATTACTACAATAGGCAAAATAGTACACTTGCTATTTTTCCTATTAATTCCTTTGATATTGAATTGTTTTTGCAAACAAGTATCGTTCATCAAAAAAATGGCAAAATTAATGCAAAGTTTAATGCAAAGTTTGAAAACAAAGCTTTGATAAAACGCACAGTGAAATGATTAAATAGTAAGAAACAATGGCGGGTCTAGTCATTAAGGAAGTGACCAACACACGCGAATAACAAAGATTATTAGGAGCCAGGTTACTCAACCTTGCTGTAGTATGCTTTTCAAAACAACCTTACCTCAATTAGGTCTTTTAGGGGTTGTAATGTGGCCTGGTTCATGGTTTTATGAAACAAAGGATAAAGGCTCAAAGTTTATTTGTCCCACCCAATCTTCGCGATGAACTCCAATCCTACACTCAGTTAACTCAAGCTATACATTCAAGTTTCCAAAAGCTAGGAAATCACTTGTTTTGAAAGAGTTGACTGGCGCCTTACGCGAAGCGCTTGCATTTGATTGCATAACCAAGTTAAACTAAGAACTACCCTGCCCCAAGGTTGAGATTTAAGGATTTTTTTGTGCAAGAAAAGAAAACTCCTACTTCTAGGCTCAAAGGGTTAACGAGGGATTTTCTTCCTTATTTCTCCAGTGTTTGGGAATTGAAACAATACCTTATATCATCGACAGGGTTGAATTGGCAGCATACCACATCAATTATGAACACGGGGTTTTCATCATCCTCCCCAATCTTTGTTTTTAATAATAGTTTGAAAAAGGAGTAAAGCAGGGTAAAGATATATTTGTTTTGTGAACACAAGAATAAATGGGTGAAACGAATGGACTTAACCAAAAGATGCACAAACATTTCACTAATCTTGCCAATTTGAAAGTACAATAATGCTTATAAGCAAAACAGATTCAAATATGCAAAGAAAATACAACAAAAATGCTGAAACAGCCAAAAGATTGCCAGCTTTAGGGAATCAAATACAGAAAATCAAAGAGGAGCACAATCACAGTCCATCTTTGTCTTGATACATCCTTTACAACGTTACTTATCTCATGAGCAGGTAAGGATTGTTCTTGATATTAGGCTGTGAGCCGTCGAAAGACAAAATGTTTCTCTCCACTAAGTCCTTCACAATATGCTTCAAGGCAAAACAACCTTCTAAATTGTGGCCTGGTGCACCTTCATGGAATGCACAATGAGCGTTGGGATTGTAAGAAGGTGGAAGCGGATTAGGAGGTGGGCCTGATGACCTTGTAGTTATTAATCCTTGTTGCACCAAAGCAGGATACAATGTTGTATACGTCATAGGAATGGGAGGAATCAGAGGCCTTCCACCCTTTCTTTC